>ONZH01023302.1:0-718325 GCA_900303285.1 Rhinella marina
CCCTGATTACTTAGTTTGATGGGGCGGTCAGCTATAGGAAGAGTCCTGGTTGTTCCAGACACCTGGAAGAATTATGAAGGCCACTGTGCTCTTCGGAACTTTCAGTACAGAATTTTTTTTTTGTACCCTTCTTCAGATCTGTTCCTCCACGCAATCCTGTCTCTGAGCTCTACAGGCAGTTCTTCCCTCCTCATGGCTTGGTTTTTGCTATTATATGCAGTCAACTGTGAGACCTTATATAGACAGGGCTATGTCTTGTCCAGTTAACTGAATTTACCACAGGTGACTCCACTGAGAGTGTAGAAACATCTCAAAGTTGATCAAGTGAAATGGAAAGCCTCCACAGCAGGGTTGCCAACCAGATTTTTTCTTTTTTCTGGACAACTTATCCCAAAATCATGGACAGACTTTATTTTTTACAGACAAATTGTAAACCCATAATGAATGCTAAAGATTATCAGTCATACATGTTCATAGCTCAATATGCTGATAAGAACTCATTATCAGTATTTAAGGTGGATTTACACTGCCTGATAATCAGACAGATTATCGGGAACAAACGTTTCTGCGAACACTCGTTCCCGACAATCTGCCTGTCTAAATGTGCCGCCGATCACCCTATGAACAAGCGAAATGTTGTCGCTCATGCATGCACTCCAATCATCTCTCCTGGGCAGCAGATCCTACAGTCTAAACAGCGATCTGCTGCCCAGAAACAATGATTCTGTATGAGGACCTCATCCTCATACTGTGGAGGAGATCACGGCATGTAAATGCAGAGGTCTCCTTCACTGAGCGAGCGGCCGACTGTCAGGATGGAACGCTTCGTTCCCAACAATCGGCTTCACATTGGAGCCTCTAAACCCACCTTTACTGTGAGCTATAAAATCGTGATAATTACCACCAAAATAATAAGTCAAGTACCACCAGCCTCAAAAAAATCACAGACATGTCTATTTTTTTTCACGGACGGAGGAAAAAAGTTGCCTATTTTTACAGATTGTCCAGAAATTTCTGGACCGTTGGCAACCCTGCCCCAGAGCTAAAATTCATGAGTCATAGCAAAGGGTCTGAACACGTATGTCCATGAGAAATTTTAGTTTTTTCCTTTTTAATAAGTTAGCAAACATTTCTAAAATTCGATTTCTTTTTAGTTTTAACACAGTCACAACATAAAATGTGAAAGAGGGGAAAGGGTCTGAAGACTTTTTGAATGCACTGTGTCTGTCTGTCTATCTCTGTATCTATCTATCTCTGTATCTATCTATCTATCTATCTATCTATCTATCTATATATCGCTGTATGTATCTATCTAATATATATCTCTGTATCTATCTATCTATCTATCTATCTATCTATCTATCTAATATCTATCTATCTCTCTATCTATCTCTCTATCTATATCTATCCATCCATCTACAGGATTCAGATAACAATGCTATATATATAAATCAATTGTAACAATAATAAATAATAATAATAATAATGTGTATTTATATAAACACATGGATGGACAGATGTCTTTTTTCGGCCTTATAAACTATGTTACTATGTTACTATGTTACATAGTATAAATCTTCCAAAAATGACCATTGCTATTTGCTTAAAAACAAAGATATTTGTTAAAGTCATGTTTGTAATGGTGCTCGGTATTAGCCTTGCATGATAAAGAAGCTCTTAAGCAGCTGGACGTTAAATTCCAGCACAGATAATTTGCGATTCACAATACAGAGATGCGATGTGCACATATCAAGTGTTTGCCACTGTCGGAGAGGGTTGCTTAAAACAAAAGCCTTGTAGAAAATCCCCAGGAGAGCCTGGAGCTAGTTATAAAACAGAAACACAGCTCGCTCCTGTTTCCACATTTCAGCAGCGGCGTCTCGGCTCTAACATTTCCCTCGCCATACTCTGTGATCCTTAAAAAGTTTAAATTAATGACAACCTTGGAGTAGCTCATTAATAATTGCTTCATTATGCAATTGCACACTCTTGACAATAACGGTGTTTGGTGGTGTATTTCTAATTATGTGGCATTTTCAGCTCGCTAATAAGGCCTGGATAATTCCGTGATGGAAAGGGGGTTTTCTCCCCCGAGTGCCAATTTCAAACTCGGCACATAATACAACAGTGCCGCCATCCCCCACTGATGGAAATTGTAGTCCCACTCGTATGACGTGACCCGCTAATATTATTTATTTTAAAGGGCCTTGGAATTCCTTGCAGTATTGAGACTCTAATAATTCATTTAAGGCAGAAAAACAAATGAAACATACCTGTAGTCTCCATGTGGACTCGGGCTGGGGACACATTGTTAGGAAGTGGATATGAAGGTGCAATCACACATTAAGGGGTTAAATAAAAATGCCTCTATTAACAGTACCAAATAGTCTCCTATAAACGGTACCAGGGAGCCCCTATATATATAGTGCTTGTTAAAGAATGCCCCTATTAATAGTACCAAATAGTCTCATATAAAAGGTACCAGAGAGCCCCTATATATAGTGCTAGCTAAAGAATACCCCTATTAACAGTACCAAATAGTATCCTATAAATGGTACCAGAGAGGCCCCTATATATAGTGCTAGCCAAAGAATGCTCCTATTATTAGTACCAATAGTCTCCTATAAATGGTACCGGAGAGCCCGCTATATATAGTGCCCCTATTACTAATACGAAATAGTCTCCTATAAAAGGTATCAGAGAGTACCTATGTATAGTGCTAACTAAATAATGCCCCCTATTAACAGTTCCAAATAGTCTCCTATAAATGGTACCAGAGAGCCCCTATATATAGTGCTAACTAAATAATGCACCTATTAACAGTACCAAATAGTCCCCTATAAACAGTATCAGACAGCCTCTATATATACTGCTTGTTAAAGAATGCCCCTATTAACAGTACCAAATAGTCTCCTATGAATGATAGCCCCTATAAGTTGTGCTAGCCAAAGAATGCCCTATTAATAGTGCCAAATAATCTCCTACAAAAGGTACTCAGAGAGCCCCTATATATTGTGCTAGATAAAGAATGCCTCTATTAACAGTATCAAATAGTCTCCTATAAACGGTACCAGGCAGCCGCTAAATATAGTGCTAGATAAAGAATTCCTCTATTAACAGTACCAATAGTCTCCTATAAACAGTACGAGAGTTTCTCTAAAATGTGCTAGCCAAAGAATGCCCCCTATTAACAGTCTCCTATAAATGGTACAAGGGATTCCCTATAAATAGCCCTAGCTAAAGAAAGCCCCTATTAACAGTACCATATAATCTCCTATAAACGGTACCAGAGAGCTGCTATGTATATAGCGCTAGCTAAAGAATGCCCCTATTAACAGTACCAAATAGTCTCCTATAAACAGTACCATAAATAGTGCTTCATTTATTCATTATCACAAAGCACAAGGAAATTTTGCTTCTTGACAAATCAAATTTTCCCTGAACTTCAGATTGAAGTCTATTTTGTGAACTTTAATTCGTTTAACAAGGGCTAGTCCAGGGGACGTCCCTTGTTAGTGATTCACAGCCACTTCTGTATGCAAAATTTTACAGGGAGGACAGACTGACTAGGACCACCCACTGGACTCCTAGGCCCAGATTTAAAGGAATACATTAAAAGTTATGCTGAATCTTTTGCCACAAAAATCTATCAATCTTCTCTTTTTTATTAAATCATGATGCCTGCAGATGGGCTGCATTTTCAATGTATTGGTTTCCCCTTAAGCAATTTCCAGATATCTTAGGGATGCAGATTATATTAAAGTGTTGTCCCACAAAAATATTCTGCAGTTTTCAAACTAGCCCCTGGATCGGAATACTTTTATAATAGCATGTAATTAACATTTTAGTATAGCCACTGAGCTATTCAAGTCTATCTGTATAGCGCCACCTGCTGTTTGTGCTTATTCCTATTTCTCTGTCCTATTTCTCTGTTTCATCCTTCAACTGCCCCCTGAGCTGTGATAGGGAGAGAGCCACTGCAGAATGGAGATCCCTCCTTAACTGCAGCAGAAAGGACATGGCCTCTGAGTTGCAGCAGACAGGACGCACCCCCTGAGCAGCAGCAAAAAGGACATTCCTCGTGAGTTGCCAGCTTGATACACATTTAGCGGAGAAATTGGAACAATGAATGGGGAGATCTCTGGATCCATGTGAGGTAGAGGGCTGGTTCTAGCTTTGTTAGAAAGAGATGGCCATGTCCCATTAATCATTGGATAAACCCTTTAACTCTAATTTCCTTGTCTTGTAAACGAAGACTCTAAAGTCAATGTCATAAGACGCCAACTAACCCCCTCAGAATGGACACCGGTGGGATCCACCAAAAACCGTCTAATGTGCATCAGCATCTTAAAGGAGTTAAGTTTTAGAAAGAGAACAGCGCCACACCTGTCTACAGGTTGTGGGTGGTATTACAGCTCAGCCCCATTTACTTCAATTGAACTAAACTCACACAACCCAACTGGTGTAGCACTGTTTCTAGAAGTAAGTATCCGTGGTCTTCTGGTCTTGTACGACATTTTAAGATGTTCTTATACATTGATCCTTGATCCTAAAAAAAAATCTCTAACTGCTCTACTGCTGGGTAATGATATTAACCACGGATGGAGAGAAGGTGGTGGAAAGATGGAGGAAGACGGACATCATTTGTTATTTCTGATGTAGCGGGGGGATGTAATTAATGCAGGAGGGGTGAGGGAAACATATTTCTCTAAGATTGACCTAAGCCTTTCTGCATCTCTATGTGCTAGTCAATTAAAAATACAATGCCGAATTAGGGAACATTTTAATAATCATATTTAATAATATTATTGCTAAAAATATTAAAAATTTGGGGCAAAAGAGGGGGATACGAATGTCAGTATGATGTCTTTTGCCCCTACTGCGTTTGAAGAAGGAGTTTCTGGAAGGATATCTGGTGCTTTATAGTCTTATGAACTTAAAGACCTATTAAGATCATTAATAAAAGTGCTTTCTGTAGTGGGTTTAATTAAAATCCCTAACGCAGTAGTAATTTATTAAGGGGCTTGCAATCCGCCTACAATACCTTCTGAAAAAAGACAGACAATTAAAATTCTCCTGCACAATATGATTATTTAATATTAATTAAATCAAAACAATTTCATAAAACCTGCACAACAAGATAACGTGTTTAAAATAGGACAAAAAAAAAAAAAACACGCAAGCGCCGGAGGATGACCTCATCGAATTTTCAGGCACCCGTTGTGGACAGACAGCCTTTCTGGTGGGGGATATATGAAAAATGCAATATCTATATCCTTGTCACATGCAAAGATCAGTCAATGTATGGCAACCATTAATTATACAGAGGCACGAGCATGCTTGGAAACTGTAAAGTATACATCAACCCCATGTAACAGCAACATAATCTAATGAGTACAACAGGCGGCAGTGCTGGACATTGCCACCTGCTGGTAACATGCACCACTACACCGTGAGCATCAAGATTTTATTATTAATTATTATTATCATTATTATTATTTTCGTAGTAGTATATTACTCTTCTTCTTATATTATTATTATTATTATTGGCCTAGAATGGTAAAGGATTGTGTTAACAAGGTAAAATTGTTCAAGCTTGAGTTAAAGGGGTTATCCAGAATTACCAAATGGATCTACTCTTGTATCACTGCTGAGCCCCATTCATTTGAATGTACATGGGATGCAATATCAGCGCACAAACAAGAGTGGAGAAGACCCATTTTTCTAATCATACATGCTCCCTTTAGGGTACATTATTTGGGATTTTGCTGCTGATTTAAAGGGGTTCTTAGGTATTTTTATATTGATGACCTGGTGTTAGAACCAGTATGAGACTGGTGGGGGTCCAACTCCTGAGCACTGGTGCTGCAAATAAGCATTGGTTTGTCGTTTCTGATGCAGCTATTGGTAGTTGAATGATAGAACTGAGCGTGTGCTTCCTTCTCAGCGAGCAGGACAGAGAAATTAGAAAAAGAGCAAACAGCAGGTGGCGCTATACAGATAGATTTCAGTGAATAACTCAGTAGCTATAATACATTTTTAATTACATGCAATTACAAAAGTATTCAGATCCAGGTGCTGGTTTGAAAACTGTAAAATTAAGAATAACCTTTTTAAGGCCGCAAGGTTTTTGACGCCCAGGAATAAGCCAATTTGTAGCACCTCATGCCACCAGGCCAATCAATCATAGGCACTAATAGATCGCTGTATAGATTGTATACAGTGTGATATCCTATGGTGCTGAGTGACATTACTAGTTCAGCAGCTTCAACACTGAGATGCAGGAGCTTTAAAGTACAACTGCCATTCTATTTTTATTTATGCATTGTATAGGGGCAGTGATACTGACCATTTTTGTAATATGCTTTAATAACTGAAATTGTACATTTGTATTAGAAAAGTAGCTCTACAGTTGCCCATTTTGAGCCTTAGCGACGCTTCTCTGTCTTCTGTTTGCATAATATTGGAGACTTGCTAACACTGACTGTGTTATGTAAACAGAAGACAGAGGAGCGTTGCTAAGGCTCAAAATGGGCCTCTTTAGAGCTATTTTTCTAATAGAAATGTACAATTTCAGTAATTAAAGTATATAACAAAAATGTTTAGTATCACTGCCCCTACACATTACACAAATAAAAATAGAATGGCAGTTACACTTTAACTACCTTTCTGTATATTATGAGTGCCCCTTTAAATAATAGCTTACCTATACCACCCCGATACACCGGCTGACAGCGCCAGACATGCTTAATAAAAGCTTCTCCTGCAGTTTATTATAAGCGCACAGGCTTGTTGGATGAAGCCCATTCTGCAGTGTATAATGTACCCTCCATTCAATCGTAAGGTAATGATGTGGAACAGCTGTTGTACACTGAACACCTCGAAAATACATTAATTCATGGCCCATACATCACATTCAAGCTCCTAGACTATACATAATGCACAAAAATATACATTTGCACACCTATACGGGTATGCAACATTAAATCCAATAAGCGTAATTTAAAAGTGACGACATATTAAGAATCAGTGCGCAGCCACAGGGAAAGTGTGAAGGAGCAGGAATTCTCTGCCATCTTTGATGATGATGATGAGATCGAGGTCTCCAGGATGGCAACGTGATGACTATTTAGCTGTCCCCATCAACATAGGAAGATCACCATACACAGTGTGATCAGGGATTGCTTCATTGTCACCCAATTCTTGCAGCAGAAAAAAATGCATGTGTCTAGTACAGGAATCAGCACCCTTCACCACTCCAGCTGCTGAAATACTACAACTCCCAGATGGTCTTGTAACTCCCGCATAAGTGAATGGAACACTCTGGGAGTTGTAGTTTCAGAACAGCTAGAGTGCCGGAGATTGCCAATCCCTGGTCTACTACGTATATCGTCCTCATAGACAATCAGTTTTCAAAAAGGCATTTTCAAACCAGCACCTGGATCTGAATACTTGTGTAATTGCACGCAATTAAACATTTAGTATAGCCACTGAGTTATTCAATAAAATGTATCTGTATATCGCCACCTGCTGTTCTTTTCCTTATTTTACTGTCCACCTCACTGAGGTGGACGCACATGCTCAGTTTAAATCTTTAACTACCACCAACTATATCTTCTGTTACAAGCTGTGACAGTTATAAGGAAAGAGCTTCAGCAGTAAGTACACTCCCACTGAGAAAGGACACAACCCGTGGCTGCCAGACAGAAATAAATCTAGCAGAACAACTGGAGCAATGAATGTGGAGATCTCTGGATCTACGTGAGGTACAGGGCTCTTTCTAGCTTTGTTAGGAAGGGATTGTCATGTACTATTTGATGTTTGGTTTTCATTTTTTACATAAACCATAGCATAACCCCTTTAAGGCGACCCTCCAGATGATTTCAAGCTGAGCTTCATTGGGGAGATCCCTGACTACAATTTAGCTACACTGCCTAAGGCACACCCACCACCTTAACAACAACTTAGGCTGCTGCAAAATATAGGCTTGACCACATGGCCCATATTGTGGCTAGGTTCCATTGTTTTTAGTTTTTTTTAAAAAATATTGGGGCCTATTATTAATCAGCTCCCCATTCCAGTGATGGGTCCCATTAACAACATTGACATCAGCCACATTAGGTTGCTATGATCCAGACTCACCTCTCCCTGATCCAGCTATGTCTACTTTTGGCAGCCGTGGCTCCCTTGATCCTGGCCACAACTCTTCTGCTCTCCACTGCTGGTTTTGTCGGGTTGATTTGGTAACTGCTCCTCCATGATGATGCATGTCCTAGCCGACTAGTTAAAGCTTTACACCCTCGCTTGCAGATAAAGCTACATCCTTTGTCACCTGGTATCTGTTGTTCCAGTCGTGGTTCTGGAGGCCTGTCCCACATCCTATTCTCTAGCCTATTTCAACTGATTTTTTTGCTGTTGAGGAACCTTGGTCCTGACAATGCTACAGTTCCTTCAGCACACCAGTGCCCATTTGGGAGACTGCAACCTGGGAATCTGGCCGGGTAAGTCCATACTTCCTTGGTGAAGCAGTGATCACCTCCACAATATGAGGATGAGCGATAGCTGCTGCTATTGCTCATCTCCATACAAATCATTGTTCCTGGGAAGCAGAGTGCGGTTTAGGCAGCACAATCTGCTGCCTGGGATTGGTGATTGAGGTGTCCTCTGATCAATTCACCCAATGAACGAGCATTTTGCACCTTTGGAAGGGCAGATTATTGGGAATGAGCGCTTGTAGGAACCTTTGCTCCTGATAATCTGCCCAAACATTGGGCTGTGTAAATCCAGCTTTAACAAGTAAACGGTCATGTTGGCTTCTGGTGGTGCACATGGAATGGACGCGTTCCTGGTCTTTTTTGAGAACAGAAAATCCAGACACTCGCTTTCTTCAATATACTTTTATTCATCACAACATCAGTTGTTACACAGGACGCGTTTCGGCCCGTCCAGAGCCTTTGTCAACTACAAATCCAGCTTTAGGCACCAGGGCCAACTGCAACCTAGAGGATCCACTTCTCTAGTGGGAGACACCTACCAGAGAGTCCTCTGGTTTGCCACACCACTCTAAAATGAGAAGAGAACATGGCAGGTGGTGTTAGCTACAGAAAAAGTTGAATGATGTGTGCAAATTATTCGATTAATCATTAGCAGGTATCATCCACAGTACACAAGGGATTACATGCATGGATGATCCCTCATATGAACATCTACCTAATGGTTCCCAACGTTTCCGCATACATGTATTTATATTAACTGAATGGAACAATTATCATTAGTGTTCACTGAATTTTCTTCTACTTTTATGGAAATTTGTTGTTACTATGAACGGCCAGGGATAGTGCAATCATATGCAGAAGCAGAGAGAAGGGCATTGCTGTTACCAAGGATCCCCCCTGAGACTTCTAATTGAAGTGTGAAGGGGAACAATTGGATTGCTATTTCAGCAGAATGGTCTTAAAATTGTGATTTAATAGCATGTGGAGAATCTCATCCTGCCCATAGAAACCAATCACTTTCTTTTATACCTTATTCCATTCTACTTCTACAGTTTCCACAATGGGTACATTGTTTGTTCATTGTCATTCTTGCTTTTTCCCATTATGAAGGGTGAAGATACCTGTAGGAATGAGATGTTTTTACTACTTGTTTATTCTTAGGGCTGCATTCATAAGAGCAAAACAAGCAGGTTCAGGCACCAAATCGTGAAGGTCATCCATCTATTGCTTCCCAATGGAGGGGAAGACATATCATCCTGGAGCTCCTGCTGCAGCTTCTTGGCATTAGTTAGACATCAAGCAAGAAGATGTCAGGAGGACTACTGCTGATTCACTCATCTGTGGAAAAAAAAACAAAACATGCTACCTGGCATAGCACAGCAAGGTGGATTTTACAGAAGAAAAGTCCTACCGTTAACATGTATGTTGTTATTATCATCACTATTTCATTCTTTAAAGGTTATGTACACCTTTGGGGTCACTTTTTTTAATGATTGCATTTAACTTATTTTGGCTAAAATCATATTTTCAATTGGTCTTTATAAAAAATTTTGAGCTGTTTAGTCACAAAAGGTTAACTATTTGTCTAGCTGGGTGACTGGTACTTTCACTTTCACTTTGTGCGGGTCATCTAATTACCCTTATCTGTAAACTACTGAGAGGCCATAAACACTTATTTAAGCCACATTGTTATCAATAAGGTAAGATTCGAGCTTTAATGAGTGTTTATGATGTGAGATAGAAGAGATAAGGAGTCCTTCTGCTCCTCAGATGACGGAATTGACAAAAAATCCACAGGCAGCTAGTACAGCTTCTCAGCTTTGTACACAAAAAAGGATTCCATATTGTTAATAAAGACCAATTGAAAAAGTGATTTTTAGGTCAAAATAAATATAATGCAATAATAAAAAAATCCCCCCAAAGGTGTAAATAGCCTTTAAAGGGGTTATCCCATGACTAATATAAAAAAATAGTACATGACAACCCCTAGAACCAGTCCTGTACCACACATGGATCCAGACATCTCCACATTCATTGCTCTGCTAGATTTATATCAAGCTGACAGCTCAAGGGGAATGTCTCCCTTCTGACTTCTGCAAGTCTTAACATATTTTAGGCCAGTGTTAAAATTGCAGGATTATATAATTTTAAATTAAATATAATTTTTAGTGACATGGAAAACTTAAAAAAAAAATAAAAAAAAATGTTTAACATTATATTTAACCTATAAATGGGATATAAACAATAAGTCATTTTCTGATGACACATTCTCTTTAACTTTATTTTTAGCCTATTTAGCTTATTTTAGGGGACTTTAACATGCAATCATTAGATCACTTATGCCATAAACAACAATAGTTTTCCATTTAGTTTACCATAAAAGAGGTTTCTTTATAGTAAGAGCAGTGAGACCATGGAACTCTCTACCTGAGGAGGTGGTGATGGTGAGTTCACTAAAAGAGTTCAAAAGGGGCCTCGATGTATTTCTGGAGGGTAATAATATTACAGGTTATAGTTACTAAAGAGGGGTCGTTGATCCAGCGAGTTATTCTGATTGCCTGATTGGAGTCAGGAAGGAACTTTTTACCCCTAAAATGAGGAAAATTGGCTTCTCCCAAATCCATAACTTTTTTATTTTTCCATTTACACAGCCGTACATGCACATTTTTATTGTTTTCCTTGTGTTTTAATACTTTAAACACATTAAAATACTTTAGAAAAAACTAATCCTTTCTTTGTATTGCCATATTCTGACCCCCATCAAGTTTGTATTTGTACATCTATGGAGCTGTGTGAGTAGTTTTTTTATTGCTTTTTATTACATTTTTTGTGGGAGGTCAAGTAACGAAAAAAATCATCTATTTTGGAAAAAACAGCTTTTTTATTTTTTCCCATTACACCGTTCGCCTTATGGGATAAATATTTTTATAATAATAGTAGGTTTTTTATTATTTATGTTTATTTAGGTAAAAGGGGGGTGATTTGAATTTTTATATTTTTTTTAAATTAAAAAAAAATGTTTTTCTTTTGTTCACCTGAACACGACATCATCAGATAGCTTCTGCATTAGCATTAAAGTCTATAACAACTTTGCTATGTTCCTATGTAGCCCTGCCCGAAGCAGGGTCTCCATAGGAACATAACTTTGGCAGTCTCAGATCATTCAGAGGGACCTAAGCTGCTGCAGAGAATGCGATCACCACTAGGGGAAGCCAATCCAACCCTGGTAGTGCATGATCCTGGGTTTTTTAGCTCTCAGATGCGGTCACTTTTGATCACAGCATCTGGGAAAGATGCCCCCACCCACTAACAGTTCCTCTCTTGCTCATGGGTTGTGTCTGGTATTGCTGCTCAATCCCATTCAAGTGAATAAGGGTAAGAGGCAATACTAGATACATGGACAAGAGTGGCACTTTACGATACCGTGAGCGTCTCATGAGAAGTTTTCTATGACATTTTGTCATCTCTAGAAACATTCCTGGTTATTTCCTTCGAAGGCTATTTCTCTTGAAAGGGGGAAATTTACTGTAAGAATTCTGGCTCAAATTGTGACATAAACTTGCATTACATTCCTTGTGGGAGATTTATCATGTTTTAGACACTTTTCGCTCATCACTAGATGAGAAGTGTGACCTTAAAAGTGGGTGTTCCCTAAATGTTCCAAACTTCACGAAAATTGTGCCTAAATTTTGGTGCAAAATATTGGTGTACTGTAAACCAAGCGCTTGCAGAAGGAAAAGTGTCTAACATGTCTGGCAAGATGCTCTAAATCAATCACACACCATGCTCCATTGTGATGAATTTGGAGCATTTTCGGTCCAAGTTAAAGATGTCTAAATTTAACATAGTAACATAATAACATGGTTTATAAGATTATTTAAGATTATAATTAGAGATGAGCAAAGTTTTTGGAAAATTCGATTCGGCTGCTTCGCTGAATTTTACAAAAAAATTAGCTTTATTGCGAATTACTTCGTCAAGATGCACTTTTTTTTGTAAGTAGCGGGTGCAATGACAGGGAGCTGCGATAGTGCCGCTCCCTGTCATTGTAACCCTCAGATGCCGCATTCATACATCACGGCATCTAAGAGTAATAATACAGTGTAAAATTAGCTTTAAAAAAATTAATTCATACGTACCGCCTCCATTTGCTCGCGACGGGCCAGCCGCCGCCATCTTGCTTGAAGATGAAAATCCTGCCCGATATCATGAAATCCTGCCCGATGTCACGTCAACACGCCGGCCGGCACGGTGACATCATACGTTACCACTCACAGGATTTCGGCCAAGATCATCAATCAAGATGGCGACCGGCGGCCCGTCGCGAGCAAATGGCGGAGGTAAGTATCATTTATATTTTTTTATTTACACTATTCAGGTTAAATCGATTCGTTACCACAAAGCACGAGGAAATTCGGATTCACTCATCTCTAATTATAATAATAATCTACCTCATTATGCTTTTATTTTTCAAATAGAAGGTACGATGACAAATTACATTGTGTGATATACAATCCACGGGATGTGCCCTTTACTATGAGTGGCAAAACGGGGAAGAAAACTGGGATTTAATGACCCTCTATTATTTTAGATACCCTGCATAATGTAATCAACAATTCAACATAGTACTTCCAAGTGCTGTAGAGAAGCCTACCCGGTGCCCCTGGCACTCAAGGCTGAGCCAAGGGGTTAATACTATGTATCCCAGGCATCAACGCACAAACTTCTCAGAGTGTGAAGGGAATAATAACCCCCGAGGCGCTGGAGTTGTTTTCACGGGGTGAGTTCTGCTGTGACAGCAATCACTGCCGACTGAAGTCTTAATTAGTTGCACAGAGAAGAGTTGCGCTCAGATAAGTCCTAAGTTTGCTAATTACCAGGTAGCTGTGTAATTTCCCATCTTCCCCCATGAGGGCTATGGGATTCAGGGCTTTGCATTTAGCTGAGCCTCAAGGATACTACATAAATATGGTGCCGTCTGAAATGTGGGAATTCTACATACTGAAACAATCAGGTCCTGTGTGAATTCACGCTATGAAGAGGCCCTCACAGCGGTGCGCAATAATTACTGCTAAACTTTATAGCCGAACTCTGAACCCCATTTTTTAAAGTTAATCACAGAGTGAAAAAAAATCAATTCTTGACCCTACAGGGCAATTATTTTGTTAGTCTGGGTGCGAAATTCACCAGTGACTTAGGGGTTCCCTCCACGCCAGTTCTGTAGACACAGTGAAAGCTAACGCAGTGATGACCTTACAGATTTTTGTACCCCTGTGAGTAGGACGTGGATGAAGTAAGGAGATAGTGCTTAATTTAAGGTGAACCTGTCATAGACAAGAGTCTACAGGGCATAATTAGGGCTCATGCACACCTTCGTAAGTATTTTGAGGTACACAAATCATGGCTCCACAAAACACAGATCAGAGCCAAGAGCATGCCACCGTTTTATTTTTGACTTCTGAAGAAATGTCTTATCCTTGTCTGCAAAACAGACAAGAATAGTAAATGTTCTACTTTTTGCAGGGCTGCTGAATCGACTTATGTGTATGTATAATTACCCCATTGGAAAGAAGCATTAGGAGATGGGTTGACTGTGGCGAAGCACGTGGTGAATCATAATACTCAGGTCCAGTGTGGCGAATATAAACTCCTCAACTGGTATTAGCGGCCCATGGATTGATGAGGTGTATGCTAAATCTGCATGGTGCAGTAACATGATTTCTCAGACCACGCAATGTTTTTTCCAGTGTTAACCTCTCCAGTCTGCAAACTTTAGCAGAAAGGAATTGGACAAGTGTGGTCCTTAGTCATCCACCGCAATGTTTTGTATAGGGGTTCAAAGATGCTCTTCAGAATACACAATAATCGGCAGTCCTATGTAAAACTACATCCATAGCTCATGATGAAATGTGATTCACAATCTAACTTCTACTCTACAGACTGCATGAAAAAACCAACAGACTTATGCACATTATGCTGCGTGACAAACAATGGTTACGTCCTGTCTCCCTCAGCTGTATAATGAATGATCTGGCAGAGCACCAGAGATACTAGCGACACTATTGGCACAGCTGGCACAACACCCAGATTGAAAAAATGGCATATTCTCTTGTGTATCTTAACCCTTCTTCTGCTGCTCTTGCTCTCTATCTACATTCCACATTGTAGTGCGCTGATTAGAGATGAGCGAATCATTCAAAATTTGCTTCGCTGAATATTCGCCGAATTTCTGACAAGATTCATATTTAAATGAACTTATTCGTCGAATCAACGTAAAAAAAACGTTGTTTTGCGAACATTCCTGCCCAAATTACGTACGTACAGTCAGCGTAGTTAAAAGTACGCAATACGTAAGCATTAGCGTACAAAAGTGCGGACGAATCCTTAGCGTACTATTGACGCGTGAATGCGTCATACGCACGAGGCTAGGCCGCGGTGTACAGTCTTTAGAGGCAGTCCATATGAACTAGAAAAATAAGGTGCTCACTGCTGCTAGCTATCAATAAGTGAATTTACTAAAAACACCGTACAATAAGTGCATAATAGGACACATTGCAGTACCAGAAAAAGAATACACACAATGGGCTAAAGTGCTGAACCATTAAAAACAGTGTAGCTAAAATACAGCAAAGACATAAGTATGCAAACATTTTAGTGCAATCAATTTCACATTTCAAGCATAAAAGGCTCAGATATACGTTTGAGTCTCTCCTTATGGCTCCTAGTTGGCAATGATAAAACACTGTCTGGAACACATATTCCAAAATTCAATTGTAATCCACGTGAGGTAAAATTGTAATCCAAACAGGTAATGTGTAATCCACATGGATATTAGAGAATAGCAGCAAATAGAGAACCCTTTTTGCAAAGGGGCTCCCAAATAACCTGAAAAGGGGGGAAAAAAGGAAAATAGGCGCACTTCGGTGCAACAGGGAATTTTCTGCAGAATGGGGGGAGTCCTGACAGCCATGCCCATCTGGGTGAGAATCAAACGGGGGCAACACAAACTAAACAAAAACAACTGCGAACTAGCATCTCACCCGTCAGGTGCAGTCCATGGTGTGGCTCCCATAGGTCCTCCTGCAGTCTCCTTGACACTGCCAGTAGTTGGGTACCTCAGATGAGGGACCTGAAGTCCTCCTCGCTCAAGCTGCTGCTGAAACTCATCAGAGGACGCTCCTGCCTCTTGTAGGCCATGCTCGCTGCGGTGGTGGAACTCCAGTGCCCTCTTCTTCCTGAAGTTAGACTTGACCAGGTGCGTGGGTGGTGACGCTGGTGAGCGCTGCAGCCATTTTCGCTTTTCCGGATCCTCCTGCAGGGACAGCAGGGGTAAGGACTTCTGTCTGCAGCGGTTCTGGAAAGGTTGCATCGAGGAAAGAAGCCCCAGCTTCCCCGGCTGCTTCTGGCTTCATCTTCCACGTCAGCTGGTATTGGTGGACCACCGTGGATTGGAAGGTGAACGATAACGTGGTCAGCTGACCCAGCTGTAAGGACTGTTGTGGTGGGGGTGGTGCAGGCAGTCCAGGAATCAGAGGCTCTGGCTGAGGCTGTGGCTTTTCCCTGAACCGGAGGACGCCATCTGGGAACTCCTGCAGGCAGTGCAAGCGTCTTGGACCTGGTGGTTCATCCGGCCACACTTCTGGTTCCGTTGTAGGCACCAGAGGCTTTAAAAGGAGGGTAACCCCGGTCGCAAATGGGCCTTTCAGGGATACCATGGGGGTGTACTCCACCTGATCCCCCACATACAGGCTATGACGATGTTGTGGCAGGTACGGCCGTTTCACCGACCTGCAGCCCACAAAATATTCCTTTCCATCCTCATCATCTTGCAGGAAGCCAGACCCTCTCCCAACGGAAAACTAAAGCACAGTTCCCTTTCGGCGTTCCAATGAAGGATCTCCCGGCCTAGGGTGGTCGAGTACCTGGATGACCCAGTCCTCCACTGCGGTTTTATAGTCCCAGAGGGTCTGTGCATGGGCCATCACAGATGGTGGAACAATTGGGATCTGGTGTATGGAAGGGATGGATCTCCTACTGGGCGGCGAAGTGGACGCTCCAGCCGCCTCCGCCGCACGAGCCACAGCAGACGCTCCAGCTGCACGAGACACAGCAGATGCTCCAGCCGCCTCACAAGTCGCAGCAACAGCAACCTCAGCAGGTGGTAAGGAAGACACAGGCACTGAAGCTGGGTTTCTCTGGCAGAGTTGTGACACCCTGATGTCTGGAGCGGGTGGTGGTTCAGGGAACTCGTCCCCAAAATACATTTCATTCCAATTTGGGCGCAGCTGAGGTCAGCGCTGGTCTAAACTGGTTCAGACTTCAGAGGAGGGTGGAGTACTGAGGGAGGAGTCTTCACTCCCTATAGGTGCAAAAGTTAGATCCCGGTGGGCTGGGCTGGTTTTTTCCAGTTCTCGTGTGTGGCGCATCGCCATTGTCCCGCCTCACGCAGAATGCGTACGTTTTGTACGTTTCATACATATTGTACGTATCATTAGCGCATTAAATTTTGCGAAGATTTACGAATAATACGAAGCGAATCCAAAGAAATTCGTATTTGCTTCGCAGCGGAAAATTTCCAAGATTCGATACGAATCTACGAAGCAGCGAATAGATTCGCTCATCTCTAGCGCTGATCTACTATTAACCCTTAGAAGATGCAATTTATTATTAAAGCTACTTGCAAATGCCTTAACTCTACCAGTTTATCCAGTGGCTCCCGCCTTGGGGCAAGACCCTAATATATCGACGAGTGAGGGCATGTATATCCACGGTGATCATGTATTTTTTAGGTCAAGGAATATAGAGAACAGTATATTGCCATCTTACTATAAGTTTGCTTAAAAGTTTGGCAATCACTCTGAATTTTGAGGGTGTGAGGGCGTTAGAGGGACATATTGGGTAAAGGACACTAAACAGTGGGTGAAAAAAATAAAATTAAAAAATCATTGGCTCCATGAAACTGTCCTCTGCAGGGATATTTGGACTACAGCATATACACTGTGGTATGCCTCATGCAGGGGGCGGTGCATGACTCAAGGACTTCAAGGACACCAAACAAAGGATCCTGGTGTCATGCTCCGCCCCTTAGTCCCTGCATTAGGTATAATCGCTTTTACCTGGTAAGTTCCTTTAATCATTCAAATTATCTCATATATTTACTAAATATCTTAAAGGGATGTCCCACAAAAAATATTCTACAGCTTTCAAACCAGCATCTGGATCTGAATAATGAACATGCTCAGTTCCATCGTTCAATTGCTTCCTGAGCTGTGAGAGAGCTGCAGTAGAAAGGACACGCCTCCTAAGCTGCCAGCTTGATATACATCTAGCAGATCAATTGAGGCGATAAATGGGGAGATCTGTGGATCCATGTGAGGTACAGGGCTGGTTCTAGCTTTGTTAGAAAGAGATTGTCATGTTCTATATGATGTCTGATTCTCATTTATTACATTAATAATGGAATTACCCCTTTATGCAATACTGGAATTAGTATAATGTTAGTAAACCATGCTGGAAGTAGTAGTTGAAAAGCTAGCATGCTAGCCACATAATGGTAACAAAAAAATTGTGTGTCCCCGTCATGCCAACCAGGCAGTCTTTTTCATCCTAGTTGGAGAGGACATGATGCACCCGCTGGGACTTGCAGCCAGCAGACCCCAATCTCCCAGAAATCTCATTAGTTTGCTGAGCAATCCTTTACCGTAATGAAAACAATAGCTTGCAGTAAGTACTAAATCAATCCTAATCCCATTCATTTTTTTTTTTTTTTGCATAACTCCCGTCTTTAGCTTTGTTTCTGTTCTGAATAACTTAACCCATTTATTCGCAAATGGGGCTACACTTCATTTAACGTTTTCGATGCTGGAGTCGTCATATACTGTATCTATACCACTAAATGACTTGACACATAGCTAGGCTAATGATTGTATATCTAATAAGATGTGTGCAAAAAAAAAAAAACAAAACAAAAAAAAAAAAACAGGTGTCTTCCTAGATATTCTTAACCTGGAAAACACTCCTTACATTGAGATAGCAGCAACTCTACAACCGGCCAATTTGTGCTCCACACCTGGGCAGTAAGTGCGGTAATTAAGATTAGTAGCACAGTGCGAAGGGCTCCCGATAGTCCACGACTGTCATAAATAATACACTCAGCATACAGGTCCGGCCATGGAGCAGGTGTGTGACTGGTTACTGTGAAATGCCTCATAATGTCTCTTTCTCCAAAGAACGGAGCTCTTCTGTAAGAAGAGATTAACGGTCTTGACAGACATGCGCTCCGTCCATACAAGTCCCGTGTGTTTCATGTTGACTTTTATTAACGGTAACAAGCACGCGCTGGAAAAAAATGGGAGAAGCGGATTTTATAACAATATAATGATTAGGTATGAGAAATTTAACTCAGACAAATGATGCAAGGAGGATACCGGTCATTTACCGATATGCAAGGGAGTAACCAGAGTTCTATGGGCCCCAAGGGAATTTTGGACATGCCCCCCTTCCCAAACTCGGGGGCACGGTCCAACAAATCATGTACACACGTGAACAAAATTTTTGGTAGCCTTCTGTTAAAGAAAGAATAACCCAGAATGGTCACTAAAATAACTAAAAACTTACAAAAGTAATAATAAAAAAAATACTGAAAATCAACAAATAAAAATCAGAAATTGCTTTTGAATTGTGGTTCAACAGAATAATAAAAAAAAAACTAAAAAATGATGCTACCCGTAGATAAGATTGAAAATAATTTGACCATAAGGACATGTTAAACTAAGGTGTGTCCTGTAATTAGCACCACAGGTGTCTTCAAACTTGAAACCAGTCAGTCTGCTTATTTAAAGTGTGGAAAGCAGTCACTGTGCTGTTGGGTATCATGGTGAGTACCACACTGAACATGGACCAAAGAAGCTAAGGAGAGAGTTCTCAGGAGATTAGAAAGAAAATTATACACAAAAATTTTAACGGTAAAGGCTATAAGACCAGCTCCAAACAGCTTGATGTTCCTGTTACTACAGTTGCCCATATTATTCAGAAGTATAAGGTCTACAGGACTGTAGCCAACTTCCCTGGACGTGGCTGCAAGAGGAAAATTGATGACAAATTGAAGAGACAGATAATACAAATGGTAACCAAAGAGCCCAGAACAAATTCCAAAGTGATTAGAGGTGAACTCAAGGTACACCAGTGTCAGATTGCACTTTCGCTGTCCTAGCCAAAATGGACTTGGAAGTGGAAGACGACCAAGGAGTAATCCACTGTTGAAAGCAAATCCTAAAAAAGTGAAAGTGGGATTTACCAATATGCATATTGACAAGCTATGAAGACTCTGGGAGAATGTCCTTTGGACAGATGAGACAAAACTGGAGGTTTTTATCAAGTCACATCAGCTGTATGTTCACAGATGTAAAAATGAAGCACACAAAGAAAAGAATATTGTACCTACTGTGAAATATGGACGAGGTTTTGGTTATGTTTTGGGGCTGCTTTGCTGCACCTGGCACAGGATGTCTTGAATCTGTGCAGGGTACAATTCTGGAGAAAAATGTGCTGCCCAGTGTCAGGAAGCTTGTTCTCAGTCGCAGGTGAGTCCTCCAAAAAGGCAATAACCTAAAACACACAGCTAAAAACATCCCAGAAGAGCAAAGCCTTGGACTATTCTGAACTGGCCTTCTTTGAGCCTTTATGTAAATCCTTTTGAACATCCCTGGAAGGAGCTGAAGCATGCAGTCTGGAGAATGCATCCTCCAATCCTGAGACTTCTGGAGTAGTGTGCTCATGAGGAGTGGGCCGAAATACCTGTGGACAGATGCAGAAGTCTCATTGAGAGTTCCAGGCTAGTTTCATTGGTTTGTTTTATAGATTATTCTGTTAAACCACAATTCAAACGCAATGTCAGACTTCCATTAGTTGATTTTCAGTAAATTTTTATTTATTACTACTTTTGTCGGTTTTGAGTTATTTCAGTGACCATTGTGGGCTTTTCTTTCTTTAAGCAAAGGCCCATATCTATGACAGGTAGGCCTTTGTGTGCTCTGTCTGGTTGTACTGTAGATGTATGTTTAACAGAGAGCCGGCGGCCCGCCAGCATCCCTGTGAAGAGGCGGAGAGAGGAGCCAGCAATGTGCGTGGCCAGCGTCCTTGTCTACATGGTTACAGGGAGCAGAGAGGAGCCGGTGGCGTGCATTCCCTTCAGCGTGGCCTGTGTCATCGTCCCCTTGACAATGAGCAGGGGTTGAGATTGGTTTCATCCATTGGATTGCCACACTAGTGTTAGTTCCCCCTTGGATTTGACGTGATTTCCTGGTTTTGACTTTTGGCTTCCCCTGGTTCTAGTTTGTGCCTCTGATTTGCATTTGATCGCTTTCTCGGTATTGGACCCCGGCTTGGTAACTTTGTGCTTCTGTGTTGTTCTGTCATTTGTTTATTTGTCTCCCATTTTTCCCTTCCCTTTAAGGCCCGACACTTAGCTAAGTTAGGGATTGCCGTCCAGTTGTGGACCGCTACTTAGGGCGGGTTGTGCAATAAGGCAGGGCACATTGGTGTGGGTGGACTCTCTTGCCTCCCATCGTGACAGTATGGACCTATACTTTCCTCGCTTTCAATGCATTTTGAGGAGCACGCTACAACTTTTGGCTGTTGTCTATGGAATCAGACACAAAAAATATCTGTATGGATCTATAGTGCGAATGTGTGCAAAAAAACTAACACAGAATACATAAAGCATGATCAGCTGATCACTGACCTTGGTGAACAATGGAGATCAGAAATGCAAAATCATGGCCCTTTAGCTCCTCTTCTAGCATTGGATATTTCATCAGCTTTTATAAGAACTGTTAGAAAATTCTGTTGTCAACAAAGTACACTAGTGGAAAGAGAACAAAGAACAACTGGAAAACTTAGTGTAATTAAGATGAGATTGACAAAGTATAAACTGCTAGTGGTGCTTGGTCAATGATCAGACAACCAAGGTGGTACACTCTTTATTTTGGGTTCTGCAGCAGGGTATATTTTGAGGCAGGGTCACATTAATACTGGGTGGCATCTCCCCTTGATGCAATAGAGGCTATCACTCTGGCATGGTAACGGTCATACAGATGCTGGATATCCTGCTGTGGTACAAGCTCTTTCAACTTGGACCTCTTTCAGCCAAGGTGGTAGTTGGCTACTGTGTATGGGAGATCCGTTGCCCCATCCAGTCCAAGACATTGTCAACGGGGGGGAAACCTGGAAATCGAGCTGGCCAGGAGAACTGTTAAAAACCCTTAAGTGCATGTTGTGTAGGGCGGACGCAGTTTTGTTGGAACATCACATCTCCTAAGTCAAAAAAGACAGGACTGGTTGCACAATGTCTTGGACAGGTTAATGTTCCTCCATGAATACCAGACGGGAACAGCAATGGTAGCTAATAGCGCCCAAAAATCATGAGACCTGATGTTGGTCCTGCGTGTCTCCGCACTATGCAGTAGGTGCACTCCAGCGAAGTCTGATGTGACCATTGTTAATACTAAAGTAGAACCTGCTTTCTTATGGTCTGGGCAGCTACTGCAGAACTAATTTGTCATGCCGTTGCCCCTCCTTTGAGATGGAGCAGATCGTCTTTTACAGCCATCTTGGCATGCATCAGTCTGTCTTGACCATCCAGAACCCTCTCTATGTATGTAACTGATCTCCTCTGACCACTGCCTACACCACTGATGCACTACAGAAACGTCTCATCTAACTATGTCTGAGATTTCGAGAATGGACTATCCCGCATCTTGAAGTTCCACTTTGCAGCAATTTTCAGTCAGTTAATTGCACAAATGGTGCACACCTTCATCTAGCAGATAATGAACAATTCAGTAACACCTTATCAATAGTCCTGTAAAAGAGAAGATGAAAAACAGCACTGTCTGACAAAAACAACAGTGATGCCAGACCAAACAAAGTCTATGGAGCATCTGTATGTACAGTAAGGATCTTGGAAATCTGATCACGACACGTAATGCCCTCTAGCGTTGCCATATTGTAAAATTGGCTTTTTATCTTCATTCATTCTAGGTGTTTGTTTGTTTTTTCATTTTCTGGTAGTGCATTTCTATTTAGTTGTGACCTTTTAACGTGGACTAAAAGTTCTGTTCACACCTGCACTAATCATTTTCCTTGTCCTGCTCAGTCACATGTGTAGTACAATGTAAATTATAAGTGATGGATACCAACAGCGTCCAACAGACTCCACTGGCCCATTAATGGTGTGCATCGTTTTACTGAACAAACCAGCACAGCATGCTATGCTATTTGGTCCACCATTTTTAGAGGAGCCTGAAACAGAGGCACGTAGCAGAGGTAAACACAGCCTAATATTTGAAGGGGTTTTCCGAGTTTTTAATATTGATGACCTATCCTCAGGATAGATCTTTAGTATCTGATCGGTGGGGGTCCGACACCTTGGACCCCCACTGATTAGCTGTTCAAGAAGGCAGCAGCACTCACAGTAGCGCTGCGGCCTTCTCACAGCTTTCCCTAGGCCAGTGACAACATTGCCTTTTCAAATATCTGATCGGTGGGGGGCCCAGGTGTCAGACCCCCACCGATCAGATAGTGATGACCTATCCAGAGGACAGGTCATCAGTATTAAAATCTTGGATAACCCTTTTAATAAAAGAAATACCACATCACACCGACAAATCAAATGTCTACACTGTGGACCTCAGACAGACCAACACGTTCTAGCCTTCTTTATTTTAAAAAGCCGATCCAGGATAAGAAAATCCACAAAGCCCGGTTCTGTTACACTGAACACAAGCGATTGTGCAAATGTATCCTTCAAGGAAATTAAATGAAGTCCAGCATATACCCCCTCTTCTACAACATTATTTTGAAGAGGATTCTGTAGGGGTGCAGTAAATTTATGGGGTGGCCTGAATAGTCAATATTTCGTAAGTAAAACCAGGCTACAAAGTTGTAAAAGTTAATGAAGTTGCAATAGGCGGAGCCTGTTCACACGGACACAAAGGTCCAAAAAAGGGGGGACATGGTCGGGAGTTGGGAAAGATAATTCTCTGTATATTGATTAATGATAACAGCTTGGTACTAGTGATAAATCCTCAGCGCCACAATTCATCAGTCTCTCTCCATTAGGGTGCAGGAGGCTCTCTGGCCGGCCAGAACTGAGGCTCCATGTGTCCACCTAGTCTTTTTCTTCTCTTGCATCTTGGCCTTCTATCTAGCCTGGTTTCTTCTCCTTCTGAAAGCTGAAGCTGGTTCTTCTGGTCAGTTTCCTCTGTTTCTGAGCAAAGTAATCTGCCCGAGCTGTGCTGGCCCGGGACTCCAGAATGTAATTAACCTAGGGAAGATCAAGAGAGAAAGACACGTATAATATGAATGAAGCTTTAAAAAAGCTTTAAAAGGAATCTATCAGCAGCTTTGGCCATGCCAAACTACTGACAGCACTAAGAAGAGGCTGGGGAAACCAGTGCAAATTTACCTTTTGTGGAACTTTCTCATCAGGAGTAGGGAGAATATGAACTTTTGTTCTTCTACATTCTGTTCTCTCAAGTGCCCATGAGATGAAGCTTCACTGTGAATTGAGCTGCTTAACCTCCCCTCCTCTCTGCTTTGAGTGACAGCTGTAGCACCCAACCAGAAGACCATAACAGCTGTCATGCAAAGTGGAGGGGCTGTGGAGTAGTTCAATGCACTTCACAGTGAAGTTCCGCCTGGTGGGCACTTTGGAGACCAGAATTTGATAGAATAAAACTTCATAGTCACACTACTCCTGATAGAAAATCTTCACCAAAGTTATGATTGTAAAGTGACAACCTTTAGACTAGGTAGGAAATGTGCTCTGCGCAGTTGTCAGCAACTCCCTTCCCCCTCACAGTAGGAGAACTTCAAATCTGACCTTTCTTTCCGAAAATGTGAATGCGCTCTGCTATTTTCAGGAAGTCTCTTAGGAATTATTGGAGACAGCATTGTGGAAATGTGGCCACCATTTCGTTCACTTCTATGGGGCTGCCGGAGATAGCTAAGCCAGCCAATGCTCGGCTATTTTCGTCAGCCCCATGGAAATGAATGGAGTGTGACCACACACGTGTGGCTGATCTCCGCTTGCTTTGGGGGTCCCGCTCTGGATATAATCGAGGAGTAATTGGAGGCTGAGTAAGTATAGCATATCAGGTGTTGTAGTAAAGAATGTAAAGTTTCCAGGTCCAAATTGTTTCTATTTCCATGTGACGCGTTTCGAGGCGTGAACAGTCAGAGACCTGTAGTATAACACACATCGCATCATCTATACTCCCAGGCACTAAACGCTAATTACGCATGTGCTTACAAATGGTTGTAATAGTTTTACTAATCAATGTTTGGTGTCTATAGTGGACTGAAACATATTGCTCCGCATCCACATGGCACATGGGAAGTGGATAAATTAACAAGGTATACTCATTACCGCTATATTCAAATTGAAATGGCAGCACTTAACGGCACAGATAATGAAGTCTGCTTTATGCTGGCTATTAATATCTGTTCAGTGCATCTAAAAGCTGCAATTAACCATTCGATTAGATCCGTTGCTAATTATCTGGAATTCAGTGTATACACATCATGTGCTTGGCTCACATTACCAGTTAAGAGCCCCGACACAATACGTATTGCGGTCCTGGCGGCTCCCTAAACGATGACAGGACGTGTTATACAAAAACGCATGGAACAAGTGACGGGTGCATCGCTGACCATGTCCCTCTACTGTCATCTTCTGCCTTGCGGGTGGCTTTCTGGTATCTATCACCAGTCCTGATATGTCTGTTTTTGTAAATGTATGCATTCCCTATGAAATGACAGTTCAATGAGGAGGCGTTCCTCTGTTATTCCTACTAGAAATGTATCAATACATTGACAACTGGATATTATGAGCTGGAGGTGTATCTCTGCACAGTCCGGACACTCTCCAATCAGAGCTGCCAGCGTAGGAATATACTCTTTTGACTGGGAGAATGATAATGCACTGATACGCAAAGAATATTACGTAACTGCAAAATGTTTTGCTGCACATTGAATGGGTTTTATTTGCAAAAACCTGAAGGTCATTTCAGAGTGAAACTAGTGTATTAGGGTGACACCACTTCCCTAGGCAATAAGGCAGAGGAGCTGAATCACTGCTGTATACATGCCAGGTTTTGGTGACTATTCAGCATTAGCTTTAAAGGGGTATTCAGGTTACATTAAGTTATCGTGGGTGTTGTACTGCTCGGACACCCACCAATCATGAGAATGGGGGCCCCGTCCTCCCCTGAAATGACCAGAGAGGCCGTTTGGCATCTGTGCGGACGCTCCATTCATTTCTATAGGAGTTTCGGAGACAGGAGAAAGCTGTACTCGGCTACCTCCGGAACTCCCATAGAATGAATGGGGGCTGCCATGCGTATGCCCAACCGGCCACAACACATTTATTTCAGTGGGCTCCAGGTGGTATGAGCCCCCGTTCATGTGATCGTGTATAGTGGATAGTGTATAACGTAATATAACCTGAATACCCCTTTAAAGCTCATATACTGCAGTTCCCCCCATCTAGGTCTAGATTAGCTGAATGCTATGCAGACTAATATTTACAGGGGTTTTCCAAGCTTAGGAAGATTACTCACTCTCTTTAAAGAGACCTGCCGTGTATGGAGACTTATTGGCAACGTTCCATGGGAAAAAAAGACATCATGGAACCGGCAGATTATAAAAAATGATACTAACCGTATATCGTACCGTATACCGTACCATAATACCGTAATGTACTAACCATACATTGTATAAATAAAACGCTTACGTCTCTGTGACCCTGGAACCGGAACAGAAATTCTCCTGATCTTCGCTTGCATGCAGGACGCAGGGAAGGGGAGATATGGAAAAATCCTAGTAGGAGCCAAATAACGGTCTTGTGTTTGGTCTTAATTACAACCAGAACCATCTCCCTAGGACCTTCTGCTGTGCAGCTATGAGCCATAATGGGTTTTGTGGATTTTTGGCAACAAGGACCAGGAAGGGGAGTGGAATCCACCTAGGGAGAGGGGTGTGACCGAATAAGGATTAAAGTGCCCGTGCAGGGCCTAGGCCATTGTCTTTTCTCTGAAGGGGGTCGCGTCATGTAATGTGTTTGGAGAGACCTTGGGAAACCTGCTCACATCACAGCCTCCGTGTGACTGTGGCAACCAACCATCCAAGAATACAGCTAAGGAAACAACTTTCAAGAACCACCTACATACTCGGTAACTGACTTCTATCTGTTAACTGTAATTGCAACATCATCTGCATTTGCACAACTGACCATTGTACATATCTGTGTGTATATAGTGTTGTGTCTAGTGCACCCTTAAGGCAATTACATATATATAAATTATTCTTGCGCTGTTCTGTATCTCGATCCATGAATCCCTACGTCCGTGTTTCGACATAACATTATACGCTAGCTGTGGGTTGGTTTCTGACCCAATATAATCCCGTTAACGGACTTATATCTAACAAGGAAATGGTGGCAGTCTACCGGTCTGGCAGGGTTTTGTTTCACTGGGGCAATGAAAGAACCCTCTCAGCTTGTCAGGGTGGTGAGCGAGTGTTGCGCCAAACTGGAGGTTGTGTGGACCACCCTCTCTGACTCCCGTGTCTCCCTGTGCCCGTGTGGACAGGAGGTTCATGTGCAAACTGTGCCAAGCTGATCTTGTGTACTCCCAGGGAGGGCGTGACATCCCAGTGACGAAACCGTATCGCATGATCCCGACATACTGTGACAAGTTATGGTAAGTTATTCCAATAAGGTTCCCAAAAACAACTGTAGTACTGTTTGCATGGTACCGGCATTGTAGACCCAAGCAGACAATAAGGGTGCATTCACATGAACAGACACCGGCAGTGTGCACCCCCATTCACAGTGTGGACCCATTGACTTCAATGGGTCCGTAATCTGCGGCGAAAGATAGGACATGTTCTATCTTTTGCGGCGCGGAGGCACAGTTCCGGAAGCATGCTGTGGTTCCGTGTCACAAAAAATACAACATATCCTACCTTTCACTGCTTCTTGCAGATCCATTGAAGTCAATGGGTACTCACCTCAATGCACACAGCCAGTGAGTGTGTTTTGCAGATCCATGGTCTGTGATCCACATTCGTGTGAAGGCACCCTAATTCTGTGCCAAAACTTTGTCGAAGACATGGTGAATTTTATGTGTCAGGATGTTAGCTGAAGACAATGAAACCAACCTTTAAGACAATCTCGTTAACAGTAGCTGCGTCTGATTCAAAGTACAGATGCTTGTAATCGTGGTTGTTGAGGTAGGTCAGCTTGAACATTGCGTGGCCTGTGGAGATGAAAAAAAATGTCTAAATTTATGGGCACTTACCGCTACAATCCAAACTGTATACAAAACTAATGTACATGATAAGGCAAGGTTCACACATTCACGTGGTGGTAAAGCAGGTGGTCACACCTCTACAACAAGTAAAAAACACACAAAAACATGGTAGTACAGGGGATTTACCGTAAACAGCGGCACAGGTACTGCTTCAAGGGGTTGTATTAGATCTGAAAAATAAGGTAGGTCTCCTGCCTGCCGCCAAGCAGTGACACTAATGTGGATGGACTGTGCCTAGTATTGTAGATTAGTTACATTCACTTGGATGGGGTGGTTTTACAAAAAGCAACCAAGCTCATGGAGAAAAGTGGAGATGTTTGTAGAAAAAGGTCTTAGCTTTTAGCTTGGTGTAGTCCATATATCTGGACTAAGATTTACGAATCTGCCACAGGTTAAATGGGAGAACCCAAAGATGAAAGCCAAATGGGAACATTGCTCAGAAGATCTCATAGGGCCATGTATTCCTGTATGTGGTACAATTACGGGTAGGGCATTATGATCCTGGGTGGCATGATAGTTTTGGTAGTTCTATCCATTAAAGGGGTATTCCGGTAATGTAACTTAATTTTTCATAAACTGCATTAAGGCTGCAAGCTGTGACCCACCCAGAACCCATACCTGTATATATAACCTGAGCTTCATTTTACCTTGCAATCCATTTGTCTAGCTCCTGTGTGAGCCTTGAACACACAGAGTGTCATGGCTCCTGATCTTCCCTCACAAAACTACAATCCCCACAATGCCTAGCTTCCCTGCTGTGAGTTTGTGCTTGTTCAGGAGTGTTGATGATTACTGATTGGCTGCCACAGTGCAGACACACCCCCTCTACTCAGTAATCAGCAGCACACTAACATTTAGCTAGAGAATTAATAGCAACACACTGAGCATGCCTGACCTGACAAAGGCTCAGAACTACAGGTCGGTGCCATGGAAACTTATGAGGAACACAGTGGGTAGCAGAGGAAGAAAAGTACTTTATAACTATTGAACGGTAAATATGTGAAATTGACATTATATTAGGTAATGATTGATGATGAATTAGTCTAAAACATAAGTTATATTTATGGTAACCGGAATGCCCCTTTAAAAAGTCAAGGTTAGCAACAATCCCAAATTTGATGAAATAGTCCTGAATTTTCTGACAAATTAGGCTCGTCTTGACTTGAAAATCCCACCTGAGAGTGGATGTTGCTGGCTTGGTTTTGGACTTAAATTCCTCGAGTTTAGTACACCAAGATCTGGATGCTGCTGTAAAGCTAGTTCAAGTTAGGCCTCATGCACACGAAATACAGCTCCACAAAATAGAGTACCATCCGCATTGCATCAGCATTTTTTTGTGGACCCATTGACTTCAATGGGTCCGTATTTTGCAGCCAAGTACATGAAATGTTCCTATGGATAGGCCATCAGTACATTGGTAGCAGAAAGCCCCTTTAATATTATACAAAACTGAAAGCTCTAGCTGCGGCAAGGATATGAAGGCCGACTCCTAGAGTTTTTTCTCACCATCATCTGCACCTATCCCTCTATGATCTACATATTCAAGGTGGCATTTTAGAGGGTCATTTTTATTACATTTAGCGATCTGTGCATGTGGTGCATTTTATCATGGAACTGTATAATTAAATATAATTACAAAGCATTAATCTTCCCCGGTTGCTGCCTAATGATTTAAAGAGGGGGACAAATATATAACTTCCTTAAATCATTTCACAAAATTAAA
Source organism: Rhinella marina (assembly GCA_900303285.1). NCBI lineage: Eukaryota > Metazoa > Chordata > Amphibia > Anura > Bufonidae > Rhinella > Rhinella marina. Next base: position 29,592 of record ONZH01023302.1, read on the forward strand.
CTTTGCTTCATATATTCGGAGCTGCCTCCAGCAGAATCATTTGTTTCTGTAATAGGAGGATGGAAGCGTTTAGAAAGGAGAAGAAATGCTGAAGCCGCGACTAACAAATATGTATATTAGTTGGCGTTCACAGAGAAGAAATGTAAAGGAGGGTGAAAACACATTACATGAGCGTAGGCGAAGGAAGGAAAACTCCCAAAAAGTCTTACAACTTACACAGGAGAGCACCTAGCCTTTCTGCTGCCTGAGGCAAAAACTGAAATGGCGAGCCCCCATGCCAATTTCTTAACCTAACCCCTTTGCCACAATGAAAGCGCTCATTGTCTGTGACCCTTCCGCTGCCCCCTCTTGCCCCTACCTGGTGCTGCCTGAGGTGATCACCTCACCTGGCCTCGTTGGTGATCCACCTCTCAACTTACATTATTACAACAGTCCTAATATATCTCCCGTTATCCTCTACAATCCACGTTGGTCATAGATATGATGTCAGGGCATGCTGGTCAGGGCAGCTGCACATTTCTCTTGCACTGGCTGCTAAAGGGGAAATGTATGATTAAAATTAATGGGCAACCAGGCCGTTATGAGTCTCACTGAGTCAGAGCCACAAGGACCCCTCCTCTCTGGTTAATAGAAGAGATTATAAAGTGTGGTATCCACTTCGGTGAAGTCCATGTGCTTTAAAAAGGTGACAAGACAGAGGACGTCCAGTTGGGAAAAGCCAACAAATGGTCTGCCATTGTTAGAGAGCTTTCTCGAAGGCTGGAACCTCCAAGATTACCTGTCAGCAAATCTTCAACTTCAGCAAAGATGCAGCAGAACTGAAGCAGCATATGGCTTCCACTGATTTCAATGTCTATACAAAGATGAGTTGGTTTCTTCAGGGCAACATTTGTTTCAGCTTCCTTCTCTGCTTGAGAGAAGGGGGGACATCTATTAATAAGAATGGGACTGAGCTGTGCCTAGACCATGTGACCAAAGTACGGTGACATCACTGACCTAGGAAGTGGCCTAAGCACTCATGGAGCACCATGGCCTCTTTCAACAGCTGATCGATCTGATCTTCATGACCTATCCTGAAGATAAACCATCAATATCAAATTCCCAGATAACAGCTTTAAGGTTATAGACACTTTTGTAGTGACATTTTTATTTTACATTTGCTTACTAAATGCAAAATTACACGACTTTTTGAAGACCTAAAAAAGTCCTACCATTTGCTTCTGTGGGTGTAAGTCATTCCCCTAGCTGCTACTGAATCCCTTCATAGCACTGCTTCTGATTCTGACGGCACTCTGCTCTCAGTCAGTACATGAGAGAAGAAATCCCTTATGAGCTACAGAAGGAGAAATCAATCTGAGAAACAAGTTGTGCCAATACCTGAGAGCTAATGAAGGCAGCAACATCCTGGACTCACAGACCTCACATCCAGAATGCATTAACCCTCCCTTCTCTCAGTGTCAGAGAAAGTAGTAGGGAGTTGGACGAGGCTGTAAGTGGTAGATCAGAGTGCAGAGAGGCAAGCATCCAAAGAAAGACAAGCACACTGGCTGTAGATTGGGAGGAAAACATGCACAAGAAAAATTGTCAAAGGGAGAATGACATAACCTATGTACAAGTGCAGAAAGAAAGTATCACACCTACAGCAAACTCTGCAAGACAGACGGGGAATCAAGCACTCAACAGCATTAATTACAATCAGTAAATGAGAGAAGAAATCCCTAATGAGCTGTAGAAGGAGAAATCAGTCTGTGACTGTGCCAATACATGAGGGCTAATGAAGGAAGCAACATTCTGGACACACAGACGTCATATCCAGAATGCATTACTGAAACTAGGAACAGATAGTTAATTGAGTATCAGTGGGTCTGAAAATGAATAAAGTGAATGAAGGTTGAATAATAAAAGTTGTTGTGGTTGTATCACTAAAATATGTAAAAATATTTTTCCATGTCAAAGGTGTTCATAGTCTTTAACTAGGCAACCCTTTTAACATGTGGAAATTTCATGAACATGTTGGACTTGGTTAACCTACCCCTATCTTCATCCCCAAATTCCTCGGCCACTAAAGTTACATAATTAATATGGTTGAAAAAAGACGTAAGTCCTTCAAGTTCAACCAAGGGATAGGTGGGGACTTGAATCCCAGAAGGAAGTGAGATTTCTACACATTTTCATAAGCATTAATGTCATTTACTTTTAAGAATTCATCTAAACCCTTTTTAAAACTGTCCACTGTTCCTGCTGTGACCACGTCTTGAGGAAGTCTATTCCACAGATTTACAGTTCTTACAGTAAAGAAGCTTTGATGCTTCTGGAGACAGAACTTTTTCTTCTCCAGTCGGAGGCAGTGACCCCTTGTCTATTGAGGGCATTTTACATGGAACAGTTTTTCACTGTATTTTTTGTATGGCCCATTTATATATTTGTATAGGTTAATCATGTCCCCCCTTAGACGTCTCTTCTCAAGACTAAATACATTTAATTCTTTTAATCTTTCTTCACAACAAAGACACTCCAGGCCCCTTATGAGTTTAGTCGCTCTCCTCTGTACTTTGTGCAGCTCCAGGGGTTCCTTTTTGTGGACTGGTGTCCAGAACTGAACTGCATATTCCTCACTAGAATGAACAAGTTGGAGAAGGCAGACCGCCAATCCAACCTTCTCTCTTGAACCAAACATTCATGTTAATTGGGATGAGAGGTGATAAATGCTGGTAGAACAACTAGTGGCCACCAGTTATTAAATGTGTATGATTTGCTTAGGCCTCTTCATGTAATGTTGTGGTCCTTGAATTTGGTTAGGCCTCTTTATGTAATGTTGTGGTCCTTGAAATTATGACTTGGTCAAAGCCAATCCCCTCCTCCGCCTCATGAGATCTGCACATTTTAACTGGAATCCTTTGTTTCCCTGCTTCTCTATCCAATGTACAAGCATTGCAGGTGGATGACAATACTACCCAATGCACTCCACCACTCCAGCGTCTTGCAGAGATTACTCCATCAAATTAAATGGTAGTTATAAAATCACTGCCTATTTTATCCGCAATTTTGACAGAGTGACAGCGGGAGTCACAAAACTGTGTATCTTGTGTGTCAGGACTCAAGCCAGCTAACACATCCCATTATTCTAATAGGGAAGAGCCGTGACTTTTTTCGCAGACAATCTGGAAACTTTACTGCTCACAGAGATGATGATGAATAGGTGTCGAATGTACGAGCAGGTGGGAGAACAAGAGAGTGAGTCAGTGGAGAAAGAAGGAGCGCAAAGAAGACAAGTGCAAAACTGCTGCCAATGTATGATGGGCTAAAATACATAAACAAGTAAAAAAAAACTCAGGGTGAAAAAATAAAAAAAGACTTAACTGATTCTAGCAGAGAAAATCGAGGGTGACAAGTGGAAAGGTGGACGGGATTTTTCCAAAAATAGGTCAATATAAGTGATGTGTCCATATCAGTCTCGGTCTAATGTCACATCCTGTCACCGTTGTCTGTGCTTGTCCCCAGATGCACCCAAACATACTCATAAAGGAGCATCATTAACCCTCCTATAGACAGTCAGGTGTAATGTGCGTTCCAATTCTATTATATCTCCTGGCTGCATATGCTGACAAGATGCCAATAAACACAACAAATTAATACTAGTGCATAGTGTGGTGGTTCTCCACTGTCGATTATGGCCGGATACAGTTCTCTAAATGAGCATCCTCCAAAAATCTCACCTTTTTTTACATGAGAAGTCTAAGGAGATTGCATGTCAAAGTTTTGATTCTTTCTGGACCTGACCATGTCCCAAAATATAGCATTATTCACTCTAGATACTGCCAGTGTTTCTGGTTTCTAGGTCTGGGATTATTAGTGACACCATGACTTATGTGGCATAAACAATAAATCTCCTCATATCTGCCCCCAAAAGGTTCCACATTGTCTTCTCCAATGTGCTCTGGGCAAGGGTTTTGCAGGGTTCATATATTGATGACCTATCCTCAGTATAGGTCATCAATATCTAATCGGCGGGGGTCCGGGACTTCCACCATTCAGCTGTTTAAAAGGGAGGCGGCGCTCCATGCGAGAGCTGATTCCTCTTCATTGCACTACGCGTCACCTCCCTTGCAGCGGCAGCGTACTGCAATTACAAGTAAACATCCATTCAAGTGAATGGAGCGAGTGCTTGTAATTACACTGTGCTTCTGAGACAACGGGCAGTGTAATAAAGAGGAAGCAGCTCTCGCGTGGAGCACCGCCTTTGTTTCAAACAGATAATCAGCTGGGATGCTGGGTGTCAGACCCCAGCAAATCAGACAATGGAGAGTGTAATCAAGAGAAAGTAGCACTCACATGGAGCGCTGTCTCTTATTTAAACAGCTTATCGGTGAGGATGCCAGGTGTCGGACACCGACAGATCAGACAATGGGTAGTGTAATGAAGAGGAAGTAGTGCCGTCTCCTATTCAAACAGCTGATTGGCGAGGGTGCCAGGTGTCAGACACCAGCAGATCAGACAACGGGCATCGTAACAAAGAAGTAACACTACTTCAAAAAGGCTAGACGGGGGTGCCGGGTATCGGACCCGGCAGCTCAGATATTGACCACTTATCCTGTGGATTTGTCATAAATATAAAACCTCTGCACAGCCCCTTTAAGTCTGGATTCTTTAACTAAAGTCAGCCATATAGCTAAGGCTAGTTTCACTCTGCTGGCACTGGATCCAACATTGCAGGCCAATTGACTATAACAGGGTCCGGCAGAGATCCATCCGCAACCTGCCAAATATGCCAGGATTTGGCCTGACAACTACCGATGCACGCAACATTTCCAAGAGATTTAGATGTTCACATGGAACACTATATCCACTGGTGAGAGTAAAGGTGAGGAATTCAGTGGGACATTAACACAATCTTAATGTTGGGCAACACACAAAAAGGGTCAAGAATCAAGCAGGGTCTGATGTTTCGGAATCCGCTGGAGGCCCCGGTGGCGTTGCAGATGTGCCGGCTCCATGCACACACACTATATTTATTACGGCAATCTATTTCCGGGCAGTGAATGTAACAGCTGTTCTGTTTGATGCAACATGAAGGGATTCCGTTTGCAAAAGGGCACCTCTTATATTTACACGACAGCAATGTGCGAGAAACATCTCCGTGTTCAGAGCATGGGATATGCTGGAAATGGGTCTGATGGCAGGTACCTCGTGTCACGTCAGTGACAAGGACATGCCGGAAAATCTAGTGACCTTTTACATACAGCTAATTAAAAAGAAATTACAGAGTGTTCTCCGTTCACTGGTGAGACACCAGAACAGCGCCTTTTACACATGAATGGCTTGACTCCTTCTAAAGCAGGTTTTCCCCTTATCGTTTTAACTCTGTCGTTGCCAGAACACAAGAGTGTCTACCGCTGTCCCTCATCCTCCAAGGCAGGAGCAAGTGAGAGATGATAAAAAGGTACGACAATGCCGAGAGATGTGATAAGCAGGAGGGCACCGGAGACAAAGAAAGGAAATTTACAGATGGAGATACAGAGGGTTGTAAAACCGCGGCATCTGAGTGACGAGGAGAATGAGCGAATGAAAGGTGATCTTGAGAGGAAGTGTTAATGTGAATATAAAGAAGGATATGTCATAGACGACATAACAAAAAGGCTATTCATCAGCCAACAGAGGGTGAGCCAGGAGGGCGTCTTCACTTGTGAAAGGGTGTCTACCTTCTCATGCTCATGCCATTATCCAGGGTCTTGAAGCTGCCCAAAAAGTCTAAAATCAACTCAAAGGTAAAATATATGTTATTCTGAGCTTAGTATTAAGGTAATATTCCACTTGCTGCTTTGCTGTCTTTTAGCTGCGTTCTATTAGGGGAGAGCTGTGATCTGTGTTTACAGCTTAGCTGCACTGCTTACATGGAGTCTAAGGTAGTCAGAGACACACCCCCTCGGTCATCACTAGCTGGGGGTGTCCCTTCTGCTGCAGCTCATACTCTTTGCATTGGCTGCTGTGTATAAGCACAAGCTCACCAGGAAATCAGTGCAAGGAGAGCTGATTTCAGTACAGCAAAAAAAGAAGTTTTAAATGGGTTCTCTGGGATTTATATATTGATCTACATGAGATCGGCGGGAGTCTGACTCTCGACACTCCTGCAGATTAGCTGTTTGAGGAAGCTGTGACACTCACCCGGCTTCCAGTGAACGCCGCAGCCACCTCGCAGCTTATCAAGCACAGGGCCAGCTATTTGACAGTAGTCCCACTGACTTAAATGAGACTATGCTGCACCTAGGACATGTAGCCAATGAATGTGATATCACATGGCCGAGGAAGAGGCTGAAGCATTCACGGAGCACTGCAGCCTCTCTGTACAGCTGATCAGAGGGGGTCCCAGGAGTCGCACCCCTGCCGATCTCATATTGATGACCTATTCCGAGGAGAGGCCACCAACATGTAAATCTCGGAAAACCCCTTCAATGTCCTACACATAGGAAGATGATTTGCCCCATAATGAGAACCAATCAACAATAAAGCAAATACCGTAGTGGTTGAGTCTTCTATCAAGGATCGTGATGCTCCGTGAAGAACACTGATCAGAGAGGCCAGTGATGAGCACATAAGTCCTGGGAAGATGGGAGTAGTTTGCAACGATAGAAGATAAAATTAATAATCAGCAAAACGTGTGGAGACCTCTTAAAATATTTCATGTGTAGAGTTCAGCAGTCTCCCTTAGGTCCTACTAAGGCTATAGTCACAGTGAGGTTTTTTTAATGTAGATTCTGGTGTGTATTCCACACAGAAATTCTTGCCCACAAAAAATATGTATATCTGGAATAGTGAACATCATTATTTTAACTACATATATCAATGCAAAATATACTGCTCTCCTGTGTCATCTTCATCCTTTTTCACTCACCCCTTTGCAAGCTCTTGTCTCTTCACTTTCTGTGAGCAGGCAGCAGCTTGTACCATGTGACCATCAAGCACCTGTATCTACCAGGAGAGCACTGCAGTCCGCTCTCCTTAGGGCTAACGCACATGGCCGTTGTTTTGCAGGCCACAAACTGTGTATCTGCAAAATACGGATACTGGCCGGATCGGACTCAGACCAAAACTACGGTCAAGTACATGAGACCTTAACCTTTTTCCTGTCTTCCACCTCTGCATAGAAAATAGTCCTTAGAAGTGAGAATGAATGAATGGACAAACAAACAAATACATTTTGTTTGGGCCACTTCGCTAGGGGATTATTACGCAGGCATTGAGAGGAGGAAGGGAGCAGAGAATCTACTGTGCATGTTGGTCTACCACTTAATGAAGGAGAACGTGGACCAGTATCTCAGTGACAGGATAAACAGCAGGGGGCACTACCAGAGAAGAAAATGTAATGGACATAAAAACCTAACAATACAGACCTAACAAAACGCAGTGATAACCCTTATAAAGGGATTATACAAAAAAAAAATGTCCCCCATATGCCCGGGCCCCTAACACTGAATATACTTACCTAGCTCCCTGACCCGCTCCTCGTCCCCGCACTGCTGCTGCAGTTTCTCCCCGTGCACGGATAAAAACATCTGGTGTCGGAGGAAATTGTTTAGCCGATGGCAGGTGGGGACAGGGACGAGCCTCCCTAGCATCGTCCTAGTCTGCCATTGGCTGCCTCCCCCGGATGTTTTCATCCATGCATGGGGAGAAGTTGCAGAGGTGGTGCGGGGACCAGGAGTAGCGTGGGGAGCAAGGTACGTATATTCAGTGTGCGGGGCCCAGGCATATGGGGGAGCATTTTTTAGACTCAGATAACCCCTTTAAGTGAACAGGGGAGACTACAGGTCACTAGAGAGTGGGTGGCAGGGAGCACCACTGAGTAGGGAAATCTGCTAGAGAACCCAGAGAATAGACTCCTTCTGGTCTCCATGACATACCATAATTTTATCAAAGGGGAATACCCCTTTAACCCTTCAGTTAACTAGCACAATGGCAGCGATGAAGTAAACTATCACCAAAATACACTTCATATCTACTCTGAATATTAGGACTGGGGGAAGGGTGTGCCTGACTGTGATTGAATACAGCCAAAGGACTCTTTCACATGGTCAGTACTTTTGCATCAGTATTTGTAAGCCAAAACCAGGAGTGGGTCCAAAACGGAGAAGCAGCACAAATATTTCTATGATACCTTCTGGTTTTGGCTAAGGCTACTTTCACACTAGCGTTTTTAATTTCCGGTATTGAGTTCCGTCATAGGGGCTCAATACCGGAAAAAAACGCTTCAGTTTTGTCCCCATTCATTGTCAATGGGGACAAAACTGAACTGAAGACAACGGAATGCTCCTGAAAGCATTCCGTTCCGTCTTCAGACCGGAGAACAAACCGCAGCATGCTGCGGTTTGCTCTCTGGTCCAGGTATCCGCACCAAGATGGATCCGGAATGACCCCCAATGCAAGTCAATGGGGACGGATCCGTTTGGTGTGACACACCAGTAAACCGGATCTGTCCTCCATTGACTTGCAATGGGGGGTCATTCCGGATCCGGCTACAGAGATACATACATACAGACAGACATACATACATACACACACATACACATACATACTCCAGCCAGGGACGCCGGCAGCATGTCTTCACGCGCCTCCTGCGCGCAGCTATGACGTTTCCCCACTGCGCCCAGCAGGGGGCGCTGTGGGGAATCGTCATCACTGCGCGCAGGAGGCGCGTGAAGACGTGCTGCCGGCGTCCCTGGCTGGAGTATGTAAGTATGTATGTGTTTGTGTATATGTGTGTGTATGTATGTTCTCTGTGTCTGTACCCTGTGTCTGTACCCTTTAGGTGCAGGATCCGTGCTGCCGCTAGTGTGAAAGAGGCCTTAGAAATACCAAATACTAATGCAAAACACTGATCAGCTTTGCCTCTAGCTGAAGGAAACATTTTGGTCCTGGGCTTTGTGGATGATATGGATCTCTGGTAGCTTTGATTTCACAACTTGGCCTCCTAGCCTTACCAGATACCATAACGCATTCAGTCATAGTTTATTTGCACATTCTCCAAACACCGCCATCACATTGTCACCAATCTGGCCACCCCCCCAATGTATTAACTGCTTGAACAGTCGCATCCTCTAAACTGATTAGCAAATATGGGGTTAATAACTCAGACGGTACGAAGACAAAACAGCGCAGCCGCTTGCCCGCTTTCAATCTGCTGCTTCATTATTGCTCCTGTGGTTTTGTCAGAGAAGCTATTTTCTGTCCATGTATGATACACATCTGTGTTTCCATCCATCGCCTTGGCCTTGCTGCGCGTTGAAATGTGCACATTTGAGTGTGTCCGTGTGCAACGACTGGTGCGGAGACACTTCTGTGGCAAGAGACATCAATCAACCTGTCAACTCCAGTGACAGCTACCGACAGAAGGCCCAGGTTAGAGGTTAAAGAATGGAAGAAGAAATGAAAGGGTCCCTACTGAAAGCCCCCACCTCCCTAGTACAGACAGGGGCAGGAGCCCCAGAATCCACCATCTTCATCAATCTTCTTGCTACCTCCCTCTGATCATCCGTGCAGAAATGCAGAGTAGTAACCGGATGGGATCAGCTTCACTCACCTTCTGTGCACTACACAAAGCTTGGAGACACTTTAGTCCCATTTCTTTCCCCTTATCAAGAAAATGATGGGCTTATTAAAAAAAAAAAAAAAAACAGTCCAGTGAGGTGGAGCAGACTTTGTTGTGACAACTGCCCTGATCTACCCGAATAAAGTAATATGTCTATACTGTATTTCACCTATATTTGGTTTAAAGGGGTTTCCTGAGATCATCAATATCAGATCGGTGGGGTCCAATTTCAGACACCCCTGCCAATCAGCTGTTTAAAGACACCAACCACAGCGCCAACACTGTCTAGTGGCTGTGCTTGGTATTGCAGTCCATGCTGATTCACACGAATGGGACTGAGCTGCACAAAGGCCATGTGACTATTGAATGTGATGTCACCAAAAAGCCGATCAGTGGGAGCGGGTGTCACACCCCCACCTATCAGATATTGATGACCTATCCTGAGGATAGGTCATCAATATTTCACTGTTGGAGAACCGCTTTAATGACTAAATACAAAGAGGTAACAGCCAATAATAGCGGCCATTACAACCCTCAGAGGTCACCCAACTTTCCATAAACCCTAGAGGCATATAAACACGGATTTTTAGATGTCGGCATCTCTGCTGAGGACAGTGATTGGCTGCAGAGGTCACATGAATGATTTAAGCTGAGATTGGTGGGGACCACTGCAGCTCCACTGTAGTCTTCATTTTCATAAAAAGTCTTTTTTTTCTCACGATTTCTGCAGCCGATTTTCACAAGACAGATATCATTTTAACCGTCAGGATGGATACTACCGGGCATTATGCATGGTTCAACATTTGATAGGGTTGATCCAGCTGACAAGTGCTCTGTAAAGCCTCATACACTCGATTGTGTCCGTTTTGCATGCTGCAAACCATGGATGTGCAAAATAAGGATGCAGTCCGTGTGCCGTCCGCATTTTCTTTGCAGACTCATTGGATTTAACGGGTCAGTATTTTGCAGACATATTCAACCTTTTAGCGTAACGGACTTTCCGCATCCGTATGTCTGTTCCCACAAAATGACAGAACCTGTCCTATATTTATCAATGGGTCTGCACAAAAAACACACAGAGCGCATCCGTGGTTGTGCACATGACTGTATCCGGTTTGCAGACTGCAGAGACTGAAAGGGCAAGAAAGGGCCATTGGCGTTCGGAGCAGGAAAGGTAAGTTGATTTTTTTTTTTGGTCTGCTCTGAGCATGAGGGTCTGAACTGGGGTCTGAATGGGGGGGGGGGTCTTATTCACATTGGGGCTCTGGTCTGAAGTCTGATTGGGGGTCATTCACATTAGGGTCTGATCTGAGGTATGAATGGCATCTCATTAACATTGATGGTCTGATCTGAGGTCTTATTAACACTGGGGTCTGAGCTAAGGTCTGAATGGGGGTCTTATTAAGGGCCCGTTCAAATGACTCTGTGAACGGGTCCGCATCTATTCCGCAATTTTGCGGAATAGATGCGGCCCCGTTCACTTCAATTGCAGGCATCTGATCTTGCCGTGCCACGACTCCACAACAAAAAATAGAACATGTCCTATTCTTGTCCGCAATAGCGGACAAGAATAGGCATTCTGAACGGGGTGCCAGGCCACAACACACGCTGGTCGGCATCCGTGGTATTGTGGATCCACAATACCACGGAACAGCCCCTAACATTGGGGGTCTGATTAACACTGAGGGTTTCATTAGCACTCTTTGGTCAGATCTGATGGGGGTCTGATCTGAGGTGTAATGAAGCTAAAACCTATGTACGTCTTATGGGAAGTTGCATCTTATAGAGCGTAAAATACAGCAATTATATTTAAACCTATATTGTAATATTTGGCCGTGCCGCTGCTTCTGCCTGCTAAGGCTCCTCTATACACTCTGCTTTTCCCTCCATCTTTACCTGTCTGCGGCTGGGTGACAGTATAAATAGATTTAGGCCAAGATAAAAGCTTTGTCTGATCTGCCACAGAATATATATGGCTCACTTTCAGTCGGGTTTTGAAGCCGCATTATATATCTGCATGGTGACGTAACTGAAAGGTCTCGGTCGCCGGGCTGTTAGATAAAACCTTTAACGCTAGGCCATCTTTTTGGGAAATAAAGTCATTATGTAGCACTTTCAATTCCACTCTATTTCCAAGGCAGATAGTCCTGCCTGTCAGCTTCACAGAGGGAATCACTGAAAATGCTGATTGATTTACTCAGGAGAGAGAAACTCGTAGGGCACATAATAGCGCGAGTTTAGAAGGCTAATGTTTCAACACCAGTCATTCCCGGGGTCGGTAGACTGATACAATCACATTATCGCCATATACTCTCAATGACTCCTATCCTCATACGTCTCTCTGGACTATGACGAGATACCTGTGCTTCGATATCAGGGATGAGTAAATGCAGGAATAAAATATATATAAAAATATATGTGTACCCTCCTATAGTACACGTATCTAAATTGCTGGGTCCCTACTAAATTGCATGGTTTTGAAAAGTAATACGACCAATTTTTCAAGGTTATGGCAAAATTATATGGTTCAGACACATAACAGGAATGGCGACGTATGTCTGCAAACGCAGATGACCTTGGGAGGGAAGGTGGCCGCCATATGATCAGAATATAAAAAAAAAAAAAAAAAAAAAAAAAAAAAAAAAGAGTCCGATCACGGAACCGAGCAGCCATCTCTTAGCGGGCTGACATCTTCATTCTGACAGCCATACACTTGACCCTGCTCTGCCTGCTGTGCATAAGTACAATTTATAATATCTTCCCGCACTAGATAGGCTGAGCTTGTGTTACCAGAGATAAAACACAGAAAAGAGGATGCATTGCACAAGTCTCAGCTCTTATCTGCTCCCGATCCTCTATTGCTCCCTCATAATTCATTCAAGCAGGACCCCAGGAATCATTTTTTTGATGTAAGCCATGCAAGGAGACATATATCACAGGCCGATAAGAATCGCGCTCAAAACTTGTGGAGACGGTGTCCCCCTCCTCAGCAGGAAGAAAGAGGGAGAGACCAAGAAAAGGAACAAAGAGAGTAAGAGCAGGGAGGCATAATAAACCCCAAAAGCATTTTTGTCACTATTCAAGACCCATGCCTTATTAAACTGGATCTATTGTTCTTATTGTTCTGCATAAATCAGTAGTACATGTCAATTTAATAAACTATGTAGTATATCTTAGCAGGGGAAGGTGGCACCTTACTCGCCTCATGTTCAAAAGCCTCATCAGGCCTCATAAAACTATCCAGAGTAGTAAAGAGAAGACAGGGAGGAGGGAGATGTAGCTGCAGATTCTCTCTATTGTTCTTATTTTATCTACATAAATCAGTAGTATGTGTGAATGTATGAAACTGTATAGTATATCTTAGTAGGGTAAAGTGGCACCTTACTCACCTCATTTCAGAAGCCTCCTCAGGCCTCATAAAACTATCCTGAGTAAAGTAGTAAAGATAAGACAGGGAGGAGGGAGATGCAGCTGTAAATTCTCTCTTTCTATCGTTCTTATTTTTTTCTGCATAAATCAGTAGTACATGTGAATTTAAAAAACTATGTAATATACCTTAGCAGGGGAAGGTGGCACCTTACTAGTCTCATGTTTAGAAGCCTCCTCAGGCCTCTTGAGTAAAGTAGTAAAGACAAGACAGGGAGAAGGGAGATGCAGCTGCAGCTCTCTATCGTTCTTATTTTTTCTGCATATATCAGTAGTATGTGTGAATTTATGAAACTATGTATGATACCTTAGCCTCATGTTCAGAAGCCTCCTCAGGCCTCATAAAACTATCCTGAGTAGTAAAGAGAAGACAGGGAGGAGGGAGATGTAGCTGCAGATTCTCTCTCTCTCTCTATCATTCTTAATTTTCCTTCATAAATCAGTAGTGCGTGTAAATTTATGAAACTATGTAGCATAACTTAGTTGGGGAAGGTGGCACCTTACTCGCCTCGGGTTTGGAAACCTCCTCAGGTCTCATAAAACTACCCTGAGTAAAGTAGTAAAGATAAGACAGTGAGGAGGGGGATGCAGCTGCAGATTGTTTCTATCGTTCTTATTTTTTCTGAATAAATCAGTAGTACGTGTGAATTTTATAAACTATGTAGTAAACCTTAGTGGGGGAAGGTGGCACCTTACTCACCTCATGTTCAGAAGCCTCCTCAGACCTCATAAACACTATCTTGTGTAAAGTACTAAAGAGGAGACAGGGTGGAGGGAGATGCAGCTGCAGATTCTCTCTCTGTCACTGGGAGACTGAAGCAGAAATGGGGAGGCATTTGTTTGGGCTGAGGCTAGGACTACACGCTCACTTTCACCATGTTGCAATGTAGCATCAGGATACTGCAATATTTGCCCGTGCATCATGTTGCATGATCAGTCACCCTGTAGCCTAGGGGTCCATACACATGTTTCAGATTGGACATGGATCTCAGAACAGATTATTCGTGAGATGTGTAAAATCTGCAGACGATCTGACTCCAATGAAAATAAGTGGTATGACAGGATAATTATTCTTGGAGATTCCTCAATGATAAGATGGCCCTATCTGCAGATAGAGCAGAGCCTCTAAGGGCAATTCCACCATTGACCCTAGAAGCTCATTTGCATATAATAAAACATCATCTTTCTCAGCAATGCGGGCACATATGAACATGGGACCAACACAGATGCCTTCAGCTGCCAAGTGCACATGTAACAGGTCGGCCAGTGTCATAGGTACAAAACTGCTGACAGATGACCTTTAAAGTGTAACTAGACCTTTTTACAACTGTTCTAAATAGTCCAAAAATGATTTTGTAATGTACTTTATTAATCAATTATGCTGTTTTTTATCGTCTTAAAATCATCTTTCTCAAACAGAGCTGACATGCCAGCTCTGTACTGGTGTATGGATTTAACTGGCTGACGCAGCGTATGGTGCACAGGCTGGAGCACAGATCGCTGCTCCTGCCCGTGCTCCAATCAAGCTTGGCTTGGTACCCTGTATCGATATGCTATGCCAGGATTTGTCTGACCGTAGCGTGCTTCTGTTTGAGCCCGCTCAGCTGAAGCATCTCTATAGTATATGGGTACAGGAGTAGCAATGTGCTATAAAGAGCCTTGAGATGAGCAGAGTAAGCTCAGACATGAGACCTCTCAGCTCAGCTAAATCCTGGCATAGCATATTGGTACAGGGCACTGATGTGCTGTGCCAGAATTAAGACAAGCTTGAACGGAGCACAGGCCGGAGCAGTGATCTGTGCACCGCTCGCAGCGGCAGCCAGTTAAATCTGTACACCAGTACAGCGTTGACATGTCAGCTCTGTACCAGAAACATGGCGGGTCATTTATTATTAGATATACGCCAATTTTTGGTGTAGACCTGTCACAGATTCAGTCGCAAAGGGGAGTTGCAGCCGAATCTGCTACTTTTAGTCACTCGTGCCTGGTATAAAAAAGGGGACGTGGCTTGGGTGGGGAAGGGGGCAAGCCATCCGGCCCGTCTCATTCATCATTATGGTGTACAAAATTATCTAAATCTATGCCAGCAAGGGAGCTGGCATAGATTAAGGCTGGCGGTGGATGCGCCTAAGTTATGCAGAGGCTGGCGCCTCTACAGCACAAGGGATAGGTGGATACATGACCCCAATGTTTTTAAGAAGTGGTAAAATCCAGGCCTTTACGTCCTTTTTTGAGTAGGAAAACAGCACAATTCATCAATAAAGTACATTACAAAAGTAATTTTTGGGCTATTTAGAACAGTTTAAAAAAAAAGTTGTAAAAACATTTAGTTACTCTTTAAAGGGGTATTCCCATCATAGACAATGGGGGCATATTGCTAGGATATGCCCCCATTGTCTGATAGGTACAGATCCCACCTCTAGGACCTGCAGCTACAACGAGAACGGAGCGGAGAAATGAACGAAGGGCGCACTGCGCATGCACAGCCGCCCTCCATTCATTTCAATGGGGCCGCTGAAAACAGCCGAGTACTGGATTGGCTATTTCCGTCTGCCCCATAGAAATGAATGGGAGCGATGGCCGCACATCATTCACTTCTATGGGAGCAGCACTTGGTGGTGGACGGATCCCGAGAAATCCCGGGTCCACCAGCCACAGCTCTCCCCGCTCCGTTCTCCTTGTAGGTACAGGTCCCAGTGGTCCCTAGTAATATGCCCCCATTGTCTACGATGGGAATACCCCTTTAAGGAGGTTTCTGGGATCCATTATGCAAAATATTCCAAATAACCTCGGCAGTTCTTCACGTTCTGCTGTATTCTTCTATGGTGACCACCAGATATCAGCCACTTACTTGGACTTTTCTCTTCCGCGAGGTCGCATGCACAAAGCAAGTCTGAGTCAATGGAAATTGGCTTCTGCTTAATCCAAAATTTTGTGCTAGTCTTCTGATTTGTCACTGGGTCAATCTCGACCTTCTCACCGGAGATCCCTGCAGAGAAAAGAGTAAATACGTTTCATTTAATCCCGCACCGGAGGGAAGTGGTCGGAAGCTGTGAGCTGACCAGACTTGGAAGGTTACACAGAGACTGAAATGTTACTGCTTGACGACTTCACATATAAACCTCAAACCATTTTCTATCAAGTCAAACGTCCTAAAGGTTACTAAGATGCAAAAAATCCACCATTCCCCCTTTTTAGGGGTTGTAACATAGTTCTAAATCAGCTACTTCCTTTTAAAGAGGACCTGTCCGCTTTTCTGACATGTCTGCTTAGTAACTACTTGCATTCCCCATGTAATAACAATTCTAGAACATCCATTCTTAGGACTCTATGTTGTGCCAGATGGGTGTTACCAGTTGGGGGCGGGTCCCTTGACAGTTTGACACTGGCAGCACTAATTGGATAGTGTCACGCTGTGCAGAGAAACACCCATCTGGACCTTCTTTGCAAACCACTAGCCATATATTCATTTCTTCTAGCAGGAATAATAAAGGGACGGCACATCAGAAAGTCAGAAGAATAGATGCTCCAGAATGGTTATTACAAGGGCGGTGCAAGTAGTTAGCACTCTGCAATCCATCCTATAGTGCAGAAGCATGGCCATCGCTTATGGATTGGGGGGGTGGTCATAACCATGGAAACAAGCAGTGTATAATGTGATGGAAAAATGAATCCAGCCAGCAAAGGAAACAATATGGACAATCACTATACATTAGTAAGTGGCTTGTAGTAACTTTCTTTACATGATAACCCCTTTAAATAAGACTGATAACAGAAAACCCTAGCGTTCAGTACACAAACTATAGACATAGGCCGATCAGCGAGCGATTGTCGGGAAGGAAGCGTTCCCTCCCGGCAATCGCCATTACATGCAGCCATCTCCTCCGCAACATGGGGAGAAGGGATCGCTATGCCAGCGCTTGTCCCCATGCTGTCTAGTGGTTTGCCGACGGCAGATCGCTATTGGTTCTCGTTCACAAAGCTGTTTTTCGGCCGCGCTCATATTGTGACCACTTGAATGGCTTCGTAATCCAGAAGGTCGGTGCGTAACGGAGGCACGGAAGCACTACGGAGCGGTTTCTGTCTGTGCCTTCGCAGCGCAAATAAAATAGAACATGTCACAGACCCAAGATGAATGGTTCTGGATCCGTTGCGGCAGCTGCACGGATGTTGCCCGTGCATTGGGGACCACAAATTGTTCGGCTGTGTGAATGCTGTGAGCATGCTTAAAAATCAGGCATGCCCAATGAATGAGCGTTTGCTCATTCATCGGGCTATCGTCGGGAGTATTACACTGCAAGATGATTGCTAAACGCTCGTTAGCAATTGTCGGACGGAATATTGGCCAGTGTAATACAATCTTAAGAGTCAAGGCAATTCATTGAAAAGTGCTGAAATCCTATTACATCCGTCCCCCCTGATATTCCCTCCTATATGCTGTAACATTATTGGTTCATCACTAGCTCCAGACTTGCCAAGAGCCAGTAACGCGCTGCTGACCTCGCTGGCAGTGAAGTGGTTAAGACATGTTCATTTCGATGGTCTCAGTCAGGTTCCTCCACGGGTAAGAAATTACGGCAAGATACCAAATTCTTCCAGATGTACAGATGATGCCGGAGGTTTGAACCTAGAGTGATTTTTTCGACAGTAGCCGAATATAAACCAGCAGTGACACCTAAAGTGGCCGCTGATTTATAGCCACAGTGAGTTTGGGCCTGCGTCCCCATGAATATTAGCACTACAAATCTGGGCCCATTTAGCAGAGAGAGCCTGGTACATACATCACCGGCTCCTGCTCCTAGCCAAGGTCACCCTCAGAGCCATCAATCTTTCCAGCGAGGGGCAAGTGGGCCAGGCAAGGAGTTGTGCAGTGGGAGAACGCAGCCACTCCGCTCCCTCTCATCTGCCTTTTTATCATGTAAAGAGCGTGCAGACCTCGATTATAGTTATCTGCCGGATGGTCCCTGCATCGTCCATTCATTACCGCCTGTATATACATGAGAAACGGCGTGCACATACCTGTACTGGGTGCTGCAAAGGTAAAGATCGCTTTCCCTATGGCACAAAATACTCTATAAATGTATAATATGTATAATATACTCACATTAATTACTGTGGAGAAGAAAGGAGCAAGGATGCATTAGTTTATACGCTGGAATGTGAAGCAATGGGAAATTCACTCGACCAGGAGGACACAGTAAGTATGCATGAAGAGCACAGCACAACCTGTACACAGATAACTCGGACATCTACTGATTACATAATCAATATCTCTAAATCAGCCACACGGTGACGATTAATACATCGGTATATCAAAGTATGCTCAGGGACAAAACGTCTAGATTTTATTGTGCTTCCGCTTTCTTGTGGCGTGTGCCACGTTGCACTTAAAGGGCATCTGTCAGTAGATTTGTACCTATGACACTGGCTGACCTGTTACATGTGCACTTGGCAGCTGAAGGCATCTGTGTTGGTCTCATGTTCATATGTGACCGCATTGCTGAGAAAAATTATGTTTTAATATATGCAAATGAGCCTCTAGGAGCAACGGGGGCGTTACCATTACACCTAGAGGCTCAGCTCTAATCTGCAACTGCCGCGTCCTCTCCACATTGGTAGGACCAGGCAGTGAAACGCCATCACACCTGGTCCTGCCCAAGTGCAGAGGACGTGGCAGTTGCAGAAAGAGCAGAACCTCTAGGTGTAATGGTAACGCCCCCGTTGCTCCTAGAGGCTCATTTGCATACATTAAAACATCATTTTTCTAAGCAATGTGGACACATATGAACATGGGACCAACACCGATGTCTTCAGCTGACAAGTGCACATGTAACAGGTCAGCCAGTGTCATAGGTACAAAACTGCTGACAGATGCCCTTTAATTATATGCAGGCATATTTTATTATGAACCAGATTTTAGTTCAGTTTGGGTTGTCATTGCAATGCATAATGCCAAAAAACGTATATGGTAA
Source organism: Rhinella marina (assembly GCA_900303285.1). Taxonomy (NCBI): domain Eukaryota; kingdom Metazoa; phylum Chordata; class Amphibia; order Anura; family Bufonidae; genus Rhinella; species Rhinella marina. The sequence continues at coordinate 48,573 of ONZH01023302.1, forward strand.
TGTAGCTGGCTGCACATCAAGCAGTTGTCTCGGCAAATGAAAGGCACCAACAGAGCATGCACTCAACCCTTCTAGCCAATGCGCATGTACTGTATACAAACTGCAATCACTAAGGGCGCCACCTCTATTACCAGGGCAATGCATCCCGTGAGAACTAGCAGTGCATGTTCTAACCAAAAAGCACATGCCCGGGGCGGATTGGCCATAGACCTTACAGGGAAATTTCCCGGTGGGCCGATGCCCAGGGGGCTGCCTGAGCCCTCCTCACAGCCGGCCAGTGAAATTTTTTGGGGATATATTTTGTGCTGCTGACAGTATATTGTGATGGACTGTGGTATTTGGCTCTGTTGTGTGGTATAATGTGCCACAATATGGTATTGTTGGCCCTGCCTTCCATCAACTTTGACCCAACTACAAAACGGGGCCACTATTAGTATTTTTTCCAGGCCACTTTAAGTTGCTAGTCTCCTCCTGCACATGCCTAATGCAAGTAATCGTCCAAAGGCTTGACTAGTGCACAATTTTGCCAGAATTGGTGACGAAGGCACCTAATGAGACCTCACAGCAGCTCAAATAAGTGGTGGAGGTCTGACTCTTTGGACCAAGGCATCCACCCTCTTTAACACAGGCACAGTCCTCGTCTGTACGCGTGGCTGTCCCTGGTACCACTGTGCCTTGATGAACAATGAGCGGCCTGGACTTTTCTTCATAATGATTCAGAATTCAGAAAGAGCTTAAAGGGGTTCTCCGAGACTATATAACCCCCCCCTTCATGTGCCGGCCCTCATAGTGATTATACTAACCTGGGTCCCCGCTCCCTGCGCCACTCCTTGTCTGCGCACCGCCACTGCTACTTCTCCTGGGCAGGGATAAAAACATCCAGTGACGACGGTGGAGAAGCCAATGGTAGGCGGGGACGGGGACAAGCCTCCCTAGCGTCACCAGTGATACTAGGGAGACTCATCCCTGTCTGCCATTGGCTGCTCCACCCGTCACCGGATGTTTTCATCCCTGCACTGGGAGAAGCAGCAGTGGCAGTGCAGGGACCTGGAGCGGCGCAGGGAGTGGGGACTGAGGTAAGTATAATCACTGTGAGGGCCCAGCACATGAAGTGGGGGGTTATATAGTCTCGGATAACCCCTTTAACTGGAATTTCTCTTTCCCGAGTCGCCCAACTGCTCAATCCTTATCCCCCCAGCATCTACCTCGGGAAGAGTCAGGAGGGTCCCCATATAGATTACACGGTCCCTGATGAAATTGTCAGGTTTGGCCGACATTTACTAATATAAATGTATATGGTCAGCTCATGCGCACGACCGTATTTTCAGCCCGCATCTGATGCACAAAAAATGCAGATTGGACGTGGACCGAAAATACATTTCAATGGGGTCACAACAGATGCAGACAGCACATGCATCCGAATGTCCATTCCGCAACCTAGCAGGAAAAAATAAAAAATAGACCATATCCCATTCTTGTCCATTTTGTGGACAGTAATAGATATTTCTAACATAGTGCGGGACTTGCGGAAGGGGAAAATTCAGGATGCACATGGACAGAATCCGTATTTTGCAGATCTACAATTTGCGGACCGCAAAAACAGATGCGTGGGGCCTTAGACTAGTCAAGTAGTTAACCTTCTAAAGATTCATGCACAGAACCCTATTTTGCATCCGTGCCCAATTTGCATTTCTTGTGGATTGCACACGGACCCATTAATTTTTACAGGTCCACAAAAAAAAAAAAAAAAAACTGACAGCACACAGATGTCCATTCTGCAAGATGAATCCTACTTTTCATCAGCGGACTAGTTTAGGATTGTGTGATGGCGGATCAGCGGATTCTCTGGACTACTGGAAGTCTTACCAAACCACAGGTACTCACACATTGAACCTTCTGCACCGCAGTCCTCGGGAATCGCTTCCCTCTATATATATATTTTCCCTTCACTCAACCTGTGCAGAAAGAGTGTGATCAATACCTCTGCTGGCTGGGAATCAATAGCTGCGGGGAAGTAGATTTCCCAGATATAATTGTCTGTGCTGTGTGACAGACACCCTATAGCAGCGGATTCCTGGAGATATTTACAGCCTAAAGACATGGTTTAGCTAGAAATAGGGTTTCTACAGGGTTACAAATAGTTATATTGTATCATGTAATCAATAACATGAGAAGTACAGTAACAGGGACTGTGCAGATCAGGAGAGGGGAGTATAACGCATTTCATCACTGTGTCTTTTTCCCCATTAAATTTCCCCATTCCTCTTAAAAAGGACCTCTCCCCTCTCCTGACATTCCGGTTTTAATAACTACTTGCATTCCCCATGTCATAACAATTCTGGAACATCTATTCTTATGGCTCTATGTTGTGCCATTCCTTTATTATTTCTACTAGAAGTTATGAATTGCTAGCAGTCTGCAGTAAGGGTACAGAGGGGAGGTAACCAGTTGGGGGTGTGTACCGGCACAGACTACCTCTATCCAATCAAGTGCCATTGTCAGACTGTGCAGGTACACACCCCCAACTGGTTACCTCCCCTCTGTACCCTTACTGCAGACTGCTGGTAATTCGTTCATAACTTCTAGTAGAAAAGGAAAGACACAAAATGATAACTTTATTCTCTGGGTCAGTACAATTACAGAGAATTGTTGAATATTTACAGATTAACACATTTGCGAAATAAAACCATAACTTTATTATTTTTCTTTCTATGGAGCTGTGAGAGGGTTTTGATTTTTGAGGGACTTGTATTTTTGATTTTTATTATTTTGGAATACATGACAGGGCTCCAGATGGCGACCAAAATGGTCGCCAATGCGACTCAGAATTTTCAAATGGCGACAAGACTTTTTAGTTTTGTCACCATTTGCGCCTAGATCCGGCATTTACCGATACCAGGTTGCGCTACTCCTCCCCCCTTCATTGGTGGCAGTGGCACTTCCGATCGGAGCCCCAGAAGTGTAATCGTGGAGCTCCGATCGGTTACCATGGCAACCAGGACGCTGCTGAAGTCCTGGCTGCCATGGTAAGCTCCCTGCTGCTGTGTGCACAAAGCCCAGGATAGCAGGGAGAGTGTGAAGTCCTATTCACCCTAATAGAGTTCTATTAGGGTGAATAGGACAAGGGATTAAAAGATCTCAGGTTCTAGTCCCTAGGGCAGGGGTAGGGAACCTCCGGCTCTCCAGCTGTTGTGAAACTACAACTCCCAGCAAGCATACTCGCTCTGCTCTTCTAAGAACTCTCATAGAAATGAATGAAGCATGCTGGGAATTGTAGTTTCACAACAGCTGGAGAGCCGGAGGTTCCCTACCCTGGGGTTTAAAAGTTATTACATAAAAAAAAACAAAAAAAACAACAACAATGAATGTAAAGCACATTAAATCAAGTATAGGAGACAGTGGTATAACATACCTGACCTCAATAACAGGGCAGCGCGGCAATTAACCCCTCGGGTGCATTAACATATTATAATATATTAACAATAAATAAACATTTTATATATCGCCACGTCCGAAAAGTTCCAAACTATTTAAAAAATCTCCTATGTGGTGAATACGTAACAGAAAAAAAAAACGCACAATGCGCCATTTTTATAGTCACCTTGTCCTCCAAAAAAAATCGGATAGGACCGTTCTATTATGGGCTAGACGTTCCATCTTCTCCAAGTCTTTTTTTAAATTTGGCGACTAAAAATTTAGCTTGGCTCCTAAATTTTTCAGTTCAGGAGCCAATGGCTCCTAGGTATTTTTTTAGTCTGGAGCACTGCATGACACTTTTTAATCGCTTTCTATTCCGTTTTTTGGGTGGCAAATAAACAGCAATTCTGGCTTTGTTTTTTTTCCGTTTTTGTTCATGTCTTTCACTATATACGTGATAAATTACATGATAATTGTGTAGTGCGTGAGTCACTACTGAAGCAGCAATACCAAATATGTGGAGAGAATTTTAGTTTTTCAATTTTTTCCATTGAAAAGCGTTTTTTCAATGGAAAAAAAGGTGTATTTGTTATTAACCTGGAATTATTTATTTATAAAACTTTTTCTTTACCTTTTCCTTTAACCATTTAATAGTACCACAAGGGGACTTTATTAATTGATCTTTTGAGCAATTGTGTAATTCTCTGGACTGCTTCTGACAGTCACTGGAAGGCTGCGCCAGAGAGGCACGGCCTGCTAGGTTACACTGCAGGCGCCTTAATTAAGCCCAAGCCTTCCGTGCACAAACATTGGCACCCTGCGATCTCATTTGTGGGGTGCTGATGGGAGACAGAGAGAGTCAGATTCCTTTCTAACCGTTTAGATGCCACGGTTGCTATGGATTGTGGCATCTAAGGGATTAAACAGTCCGGATTGGCACTTCTGGAGACCCATGCAACGCTTATTCTAGGTCGTCTAGGAATAAAGTCCTTTAATGACCTAGAAACCAGTTTCCTCAGTCATTAAGGGTTACTATCAGGAGGTCAGTCCTGGTTTTGGGAACTGGGCCAGAACTGGGCAATATGCCTTTGCCCTGCGCGATTTAGTGCAGGGCAAAGGAGAGCATTGGAGCATGAAATGCTGAGATGCTCTTGTCGGGCAGGCTGTCTGGGTGAAATCCTGGGTATGTCCGGGTTCAGAGCGGAAGCTCTTTAAAGGGAATCTGTCAGCTCTGAAACACCCTCCAAACTACAGTAAGCGGTGTATAGTGTAAGTGACGTCGAGTCCGGTTATGTAAGTTTTATCTTCATACTCACTTCCATTCTGACGCTGTGCTCCCACAAACCTGCAGTAAAATGCACTCACTGGACTCCGGTGCTCACTCACATAATGGAGAGGACTCAAAGAAGAGTCCTCTCAGTGTATTTTACTGCTGGTTTGTGGGAGCACAGCGTCAGAATGGAAGTGAGTATGAAGATAAAACTTACATATTCGGATTCAGCATCACTTACACTATACACCACTTACTGTAGTTCAGGGGGTGTTTCGGAGATGACAGGTTCCCTTTAAGCAAAGCCTTCAAAGCACACGTGAACACATCCTTATAATTGGCCACTGAACCCAAGATAAATGCAAGACATTAGACACTAATAACAATATATATGATGAAATAGGAAAAATATAGCCATATGCTCCTGTCTGTGTAAATTAAAATAAAGACGTATGTGCTGCTTATAACCTGGAGACAATAAATGGCAATTAATTCACATTTACATATAACAGAGGACAACTAACACAAATGAGCAAAACTGCCTAGCTAGCAACACGCCCTATAAAAAAAGAACGACGACTACAGAAAATCAGACTATGATTACTGACAATTGCTGTGGTGCACAATTATATGAGGCTCTGTTCACATTAAAAGCCTATGTCAGAGATATACAACAAGAGTATACATCAAGTATAAATATATACTGTATATATCTTTACTGGATTAAATTGTGTAGTGTAATAACCTATAATACAAAAAGGTATACTGACGTACATCAGTCTAACGAAGGCCATAGCACAATCTTTCGGCCTCCGTTGGGTGAGCCTGATAGATACGTCTGGTGTACACTCCATGAGCTTTTCCTGGCAAACGCTCCAAACCTTGGCTCTTTAGGGGTTATGCCATGATTGATGTAAAAAACAAAAATCGGACATCACACAGTACATGACAATCTTTCTAACAAAGCTAGAACCAGCCCTGTACCTCACATGGATCCAGAGATCTTCCTATTTATTGCTCTGCTAGAGTATCTTCAGCCTGCCAGCTAAGGGGCGTGCCCTTTCTGCTGCAGCTTTCTCCCAGTAACTGCCACCGCTTCTAACAGAGCATATGGATTTAAACTGTGGGTGTTCGACCAGCTCAGTGAGATGGACAGAAACATTAAGAAAAGAACAAACAGCAGGTGGCGCTATACCCCTACATTTTATTGAACAGCTCACTGGCTAAACTACATTTTTAATGACATGCAATTAGAAAAGTATTTAGATCCATGTGCTGGTCTGAAAAAAAAAGTAGAATATGTTTTTGATACAACCCCTTTAAGTGATGTGAACATAGCCCTATAATACCACTACAAGAGTTATACCAGGTATTCACCCTACAGCAGGGGTGGGCAACCTGCAGCACTTCAGCTGTTGTGAAACATCAATTCCCAACATGCTCCATTTATTTCTATTAGAGTTCTGAGAAGAGCAGAGCACGTAAGCATGCTGGAAGTTATAGTTTCACAACAGCTGGAGTGCCGCAGGTTGCCCATCACTGCCCTACAGATTAAATCCTTGGAAGGTAGGTCTAGGACGGGGATCAGCAACCTCCGGCACTTCAGCTGTTCTGAGACTACAACTCCCAGAATCCTCCTTTCACTTCTGTGGGAGTTACAAGAACGGCCGAGCAAGTTTGCATGCTGGGAGTTGTAGTTTCACAACAGCTTGCGTGCCGAAGGTTGCTGATCCCTGATCTTTGGGGAGAGTGGGAGTTCTTAACTCAGCTCTGCTTACATATGCCAAAATGATGCATAGCTGTCCACACGATGTTTAGAACATCACTTTAATTCACCAGACAGTAAAAAGCGTTTCGACCCCAGAACTAGGGTCTTCATCAGGACCTCACATGATCCTTATGTGCTTCTCCTGTTAGGTCAGATGTCTCTACTCCAGACTTCTCCTGCCTTCAGTGTCTGGGATAGGAAGTAGCTGTCTGATTGACACCATTGTCAGCCAATCTCAGCACAACATAGAGACATTGGGTTAACCAGAGCATGCCAAGAAAATGCCACCATGATCATGTGACCCCACCATGGTCCTAAGTTCAGCCATAGCACTTTCTGTAGGGCACAGAGGTTGAGGAGGGTCCAAGATGTAAGAACATTGTGGGGAATAACTATATGGTGTCTTTTTGCTATAATATGGGTTTTCTGATATATGGTGCCATTACCTTAGGTGGTGGGGGCCCCATCTTATTTTGCCATGGGGCCCTATGAATTATAGTTGCACCCCTGACTCTATATATCTCCTCACTTTGAGGAGTTACAATGACAAGTTGGAAACAGGCTTTGGTGGTAAAGCAAGGAAGTATCCCGACAGCAAGTATCTTGAAGGCAAATAAATGGGGTCTTACCTAGTTGGACATCTGTGGTGAACCTCAGCCTGTGAATCATGCTGACCTTGAATGACTTATAGTGATGGCTGCTCAGCATATCCTGCACCGTGGCGATGTCAATCTGTGTTTCTTCCTCTGGCGGTTCTTCTCCTCTTGAACCTATTATAGAAAACAAGGCTTTATGAAGAAACTACAAGTAACGTATGTGATCAGATCTCAAACATCAAGCTTCAGTTTGATCATTAAAAAAGTTGGATGAAACTCTCAATCCCCAAATAGACACCAAGAGAAACTTGGGATCTATTCCTGGATTTTCATCTGACTATGAGCACGAAACAGGCAGAGGAGCATGGATAACTGGAAACATCTTACTGGCCACTGAGTGGTCAAGTGCTTTGGTTTGTGGCAGTTCTTAGGTTGGAAGCGATTTTCACCACGGTCCAATTGGTGAAACTGTCCAGTCTTAGAAATACCAGATAGGTGTATATATTCAAGATGTTTAGATCCTCTGTGACTGATCATCAGTTAACCTGGATGAGATATAACTGCTCCATCTAATGTTTAATGCCATAAGTCCAAGTGGTCGGGAACCTTCTGCTGTGCTGTATGGTGGCATTTCCAGCACAGCAAGAATCAGAACCTGGTTAGCTATATCCAACAGTCCCATAGGGGATCTGTGAAGCGGAAGGGTGAATGCTCAACCTGACAATCCAATAGAACAGTGGGATATGGGACCCCGTTTGCAGGATAAGTTGGTGTTTCAAGTAAGCCATATTCTCCATGCATGCTGCGGTTTTCTCTCCGTCCTGCTCTCCGCATCCGCACCAAGTCAGATCCGTCATGACCCCCAATGCAAGTCAATGGGGATGGATCCGTTCAGTGTGACACACTCAGTAAACAGATCCGTCCTCCATTGACTTTCAATGGAATTCATGACGGATCCGTCCACAGCACACCACACATGACAGACACATACACACAGACATACTTACATGCTCCCAGCAGCTCCACACATCGCAGGAAGAGGAGGACTGCGGGCACATAGGAAGATTATCCCTCCAGCAGAGGGCGCTGTGGGGAATCTTCCGATGTGCGCGCCGTCCTCCTCCTCCTGTGCGGAGCTGCTGGGAGCATGTAAGTATGTTTGTGTATGTGACACGTGTACTCGCGACAGCACGGATCTGGCGGCACCCTTCACCCGCCGGATCCGTGCTGCCGCTAATGTGAAAGAGGCCTAATCCAGCTATTTTACCAGAGAAGTGACCTTGATTGGTTGGATCGGAGTCTAAGACATTGCATGTTGAGTCTGGTTTCAACTTACGGTGGGACAGAAAAGACCATTGTTGAAAATATTGTATCCTGAGGCCATTGTATCTCGAGGGACAACTGTAGATGGGGGATACCCTGTGGTTATGATGTCTCCTGAATGCACAAATGATAACAGTAAAATGATTCAAAGTATACAGGTGTGGTATCAACCCCCTCTCCCGCTGGGGCACCCACTGTTCCCCAGTCCAACACAATGTATGACCCCTAATAAGCAGTTTTGGAAATACCTCCCACATGGGAAATAATTGACTTCCTTTTAGGCAAATGCTCCAGCACACCTGTATCTAATATTAAGAAAATGAAGTGAGGGCTCTCCAGGCCAGAAGGGGTTAATCCCCATTTCCTCCCACCCCCTTCCCAAATGATTTAGGCACTGTGGGATTTTAACAACTTTTTCCCATAAAGCTGCCACTGGCCCCATTATCGACCTCATATATCCATCTTTACCAACACCCGTTTTTTCCCTGAAGCTATTAGTTATAATGAAGGTAACCGTTCATTAAGCCAAAACGTCAATTACTTTGAGAATAACACTACAAAATGCCAGACATTCCCGGCCTTTTTTATGATATTTTGGACCGCAACCAATTTGGAAATGAAGGTTTCTGACGGATTTTGTTTAAATATAGCCCCCGCGATGCCAGCGTTGGGAGCCGGGAAATAATCAGTCAGATGCTTTTAAATAAAGTGCTGCATAAAATATGGCAGAAACATTGATTTAGCCTCTTTCGGAGACAGCGTGACACGCCGCTGGCTGCGCTGGCTAATGCAGGACCTAAAAGCCACAATCTCTGGATTTCAGAGGCAGATTAATGAAGACGTCATTGTTTTCTTTAAATGGCCGTGTGCTAGGAGAGCAAATAAGCTCGCCTTTATGTATGGAATTAATATCATTTATTCAGAAAATGCTACTATGCTGCAATAACGCAGGACGGGAAAAGAGCCGTCAATGATTAAGTGTGGCGGTAAAAGACAACAAATAATGCAAACGGCAAAAATGTGCCGCGGCGTAATAACATGAAGATTTCGATCTGCTCCAGCTCCACAGGTCACAAGGAAAAGGGTAAGAGTTGCTACTAGTTCAACTGCCATCGGAGACAATGCAATTTGTCCTAGAATCAACCTAATTGCTCATGCACACGTCCGTTGGTCTGCCGTTCCGTGCATTGGGGGCTGTATTGAATGGGTCCGTGATCCGTTCGCACAGCAAAAAAAACTGACCTTGGACCTTCTGGATTGCTTGAATGGGTCCGCATCCGTGATGTGGGGTGCACACAGCTGGTGCCAGTGTATTGCGGACCCACTGTTTGTGGGCCGCAATACGGGCACGGCCGGGCAATGGCCATGTGCATGAGCCCTAACACTACTGAATCCACTGACTACTGAGTCTGAACAGAAAGAAACTTAAAGTGTAAGGGCCCGTTCACTTCTATGGCCGGCTCGCGATCTTGCCGAGCCACGGCTCCGTGCCGTGGCTCCGCAAGGAATTATAGAACATGTCCTATTCTTGTCCGCAATAGCGGACAAGAATAGGCAATTTGAACGGGGTGCTCGGCCGTGTGTTCAGCGGGCGGCACCCATAGTATTGCGGCCTGTTGTTTCAGTTTGAAGAGTCTTCTTAGCAAAGCTCTGAGTGTTGTGAAGGAGAGTCTGTCTTCGGTCTTCAGTTGTACTGAACGCTGAAGATGCCTGTGTGTATCACATCAAATAGCCAGAGAGATGGGAAGTGGTAGTTAGAGCACATGTACATAGTCAGGGATTGGGGTAGTGACAAAACACAGGCTGGACGCCTCTGTATGTTAAACACAGGCATCTTCAGCGTTCCATAGAAACTGAAGACAGACTCTTCTTAGCAATGCTCAGTTAGAGCTTTGCTAAGAAAACTTTTTACACCCTGTTTTCTAGAACAAAGAAACATCTTTCTCTAATAAAGTATATTACAAAAATGTTTAACATCCCTAACCCCACACAATACTAAAAATAAACTGAAACAACAGATACAGTTTAATACTTGTGACTTCTTAAAGGGGTTGTCTCATGAGATTAACACTAGTCTATATGCCCTAAGAGGTGAGTTACCCACTTGTGATCCTGCTCAAGGATTCAGAATCTGGCAGACCTGGCACATTATGTGTTACATGGTTGGCCATATGTTTAATAGGCCACCATGTGACCCTACATAGAGGTTTCAGAGGAGCCAGCCGGTTGATCATTGGGCAGCTTCTTCTAACTACTTCTACTTCACAAGACAACCCCTATATGTAGGACATATGCCTAATCCTTATAGAAAAGCCAAGAATTGTTTCCAGAGTCCTATCTCTGCTTGGTCATTACGCTGAATCATCTTTAATTATATTTTTTTTGCAGAACTTGGGCTTTGATTTGGATCATGTGGATCATTGCTATCCTCAAGTCAATGTTATGGCTCCATCTTGGAATAATATTTGAAAGTATATGTATATACATTTGAAGAGCTGAGTGCCTATGTGAAAAGAATGCTTTACATATCTCCCAGAGATCCTGAGTTACAGCATCTATTACAGTTGTTAGGGGTAAACACAGTTATGGTTGTCATTGGAAACAGTCAACAGGCTTTGTTGTCAGAGATTAGCTGGGATCCTATAATAGAGTTGGACACCTACCATTTTCCATATCAGATTACTGCACAGAACTTGGTCTAAAGACTACAGATCAAGCCCTGGTGCCGACACTAAGCTAGCAAGGAATGCTGGGAGATTTTAGTCCCCCTTGCCTCCTTGCATGAGTATCCTTCTGTAATAACACTCTGGGCTGTGTCTCAAGTAAAAATCTTGGGCCTGTGTGATTCCTGCCATTGCCCAACTACCTATGCCCCATGTTCTGACTAAGCCTGTTCTGATACTGTGATTCAACTCTTTAGGTGGCCATACACTTCAGACGAATGTCGATTGAGCCCACGGATTTCAGTAGGACCAGCCAACCATTGGGCAAGGGCAGAAGTGGGCAGTTGGATTTCACCATGCCCAAGGGTGGTATTACACTGTCTGATCTTTGGGCAGTGTGAGAGCCGGCCGATGCAAACTCTGAATGAGAGAAGAACCATTGTTACTGTAGTCGTTCCTCCCTCATTCTCTTCTGTAGATGATCGGCAGCACATCCCTGATTACACAGGGAGATGTGCTGCCGATTATCGGGCATTTTTTATCCTGATGATGACTCCATTAGATGATGGAGTGTTTTCTACCTATTCTGCCACATTCTGCACATGCTTGATCTCCGCTTTGTTTAAATCCTGCCATACTGCAGTTGTACAGGGAAGAAAAATTGGGGATCAGAGACCCTGTGTTAGAGATCGTTGGAGGTACCATTGATCAGATATTCACCACCAATCCTATGGATCAGGACCACAAGGTCTTCTTTGGAAAAACATTCTTAGATTATCATATCAGCCTACTCCTGTCCAGTATCACAGTAGCGATCACTAATATGTGTCTACTCCAAAGGACACAACCTGAAGATCCCACCAGGAAAGGTCATCCCAACATCCCTACATTAGGTGGTTAAGGGTAAAGATCAGGTAGATTCAACCACCACCGATCAAATATTCACCACCAATCCTGTGGATCAGGACCACAATGTCATCTGTGGAAAAACATTCTTGCGTTATTATATTGGCCTACTCCCATCCAGTATCACAGGAGCCATCACCAATATGTGACTACTCCAAAGGACACAACCTGGACATCCCAACAGGAAAGGTGATCCATCCCTCCATTAGGTGGTTAAGGGTAAAGATCAGGTAGATTCTTTAGAAGAGCACTCCTTTGTTTAGACGTGCCACCAATCAGATATTCACTACCAATCCTCTGGATTAGGACCACAAGCTCATCTGTGGAAAAACATTCTTGCATTATCATATCAGCCTACTCCTGTCCAGTATCAAGGGGGCAATCACCAACAGGTGACTACTCCAAGGGACACAACCTGGAGATCCCACCAGGAAAGGTCATCCCTCCATTAGGGATCAGGTAGATTCTTTAGAAGAACACTTCTTTGTTTAGAGGGCACCAAAGCAGTTTGGGTCAACATGGTCCACATCATATCAGCGTGTAACACAAAGAAATGTGCTATTGGGAAAGCCTTTGTGAAGAATTGCTGAATCTAACGGCTCAACAGTCAGATGAGCAGAAGCTCATGAGTTAAGATGGTGATAAATGACCTGGATGTTACATGACCTTCCATACCTGCCCAGGTCTATGAAATGCACGCCGTCGCCGATGTTACGTACTGCACATAGCAAGGCTTCTGGCAAGAACAGAAGTTTAACAGACAGAAAACATGATGCCTTATTATTTTAATGTACTAGTATTTTGCTTAATGAAAATTCTTAATTGTAATTCAATTAATTACATACACAGTCCCCAGTCACAGCTTCCAATAAGACATTGGCTTTTCAAACAGGTCTAAAGGCACTTAACCAATTTTAATATATTAAGACCAATTTCCCTTGAATACTAATTAGTTGTTAATGATAAGATGAGGAGGGGAGCATCACAGAAAGCAAGCGGTGGGATATAAAATTCAATTAGCCGTGGAAAAGACGCTCATCTGAACGACTTATATTTTCGAGGGTGGAAAGGGCTGGAATCTGAGCTTGTAAATCTCCAGCATATTTGGGGGAAGAGGACAGGGCCCGGCTCTTTATAAAGATGTGGGGGCAGACAATGCATTCTGCATAATACATAATTTGGTTTGTGGTTAATGATATGGATACAGCATCGTAGACACAGGGCTACCTGTTATGTGTGACATTAAGAGCTAAAAGCTACAAAATTTCAATTTGTAACACAATTAAAGGGAGTATTTCCATTGTAGAACATTAAGATTGATGGGGGTCTAAACTATGGGATCTACCTTGTCCTGAGATCCCAAAGTGAACAGGGTCATGCACATGGTGCCCAGGAGCTCTACTGTGGAGGGAGTAGTGAAGTAGTCACAACGCTAAGCTAACATTGCTGCACCTTTATTCTAAAGCTGGACACACACGCTAAATAACCATCACAGGAACCTGTTGATTTCCATGGGATCGGCTGAACATCTAGGTTTGAAAACCTCCCGATTCTCCCCAAAACACTGTTATACCCAGGACTGTGACCGTGGAGAGGGGACATCCTCTACGACTAGAGGAAAGAAGGTTTGTACACAAACATAGAAGAGGATTCTTTACGGTAAGAGCAGTGAGACTATGGAACTCTCTGCCTGAGGAGGTGGTGATGGTGAAGTTCACTAAAAGAGTTCAGGAGGGGCCTGGATGTATTTCTGGAGGGTAATAATATTACAGGTTATAGTTACTAGAGATGGGTCGTTCATCCAGGGAGTTATTCCGATGCCTGATTGGAGTCAGGAAGGAATTCTTTCCCCTAAAATGAGGAAAACTGGCTTCTACCTCATGGAGGTTTGCCTTCCTCTGGATCAACTTTGGAGGATAACCAGCTCAACTGGATGGACGGATGTCTCAGCGTTACAAACTATGTTACTGTTAAAGGGGTCTTCCAGGAAATCCTTAGGATAGTTCATCATTATCACAATGGCGGGGGTCCGAGTACCAGCCCCCCCGGCCGATCAGCTGCTTTAGGGAGCCGCCACACTCTAGTGAGCGCTGCGGACTCCCATCAGCTTACCAAGTACATTGTGCAGCGACTGTGCTTAGTATCGCAGCTCAGCCATATTCAGTTCAATGGGGCTGAGCTGCAACTAGGCCATGTGACCGATGTACGGTGACGTCACATGGTCGAGGAAGAGGCCGCAGCACTCATGAAGTGCCCAACCTTTTCTAACAGCTGATCGGTGGGGGTCCCGGGACTCAGAACCCTTACGATCCGATATTGATGACCTATCCAGAAGATACTATTTCTAGGATAACCCCCTTAAATTACGCGCCTGATTCTTTTGTCCACAGAGCTTTCTCCACCTCGGTCATTCACAACACGTGCATGCTTCACACAACTGTCCAAGCATGCGTACAGGGGGATCGGAAGAGATAGCTGAGGCATTTATCTCATGAGTATATATGGGGTTGTCCCAGCCACTCCATACCTCATGAACCTCATTTTATCACAAATGAGCTAAATGGGTCAAAACTGTAAAGCGTTAACCCGCCTGAAAAAAGCATGGGCCAAACACACTATAAACTAAAATGTATTCCGTTTCCATCTGCTCATGACCCCCTCATCAGTTATCTAGAGATTCTCATTTCAGCAGCGCTGGAGTCAGGCCCTCAAGAAAGATCCGTCATGAGGATGATAACCAAGACCCTGATTCTTATATACAGAAGGAGTCAATCAATCACAGGCTATGGGCACGTTCTCCTAGCAAGAAGATGTGAGAGCGTGCACTGTCACCGGGGTGCAAATACTTACTGTTCTCTCTGACCAGGCAGAACTCCAGGGAATTCTGACTTTCCAGTGTACTATCAAGATCCACAGGCACGTTTGGCTGGTTCTGCTTCTCTAGTCGATACTGAGGGCCTAGAAAATAAATAAAAAATCAGAGAAATTTAATAAAATAAGCTAATTTACATATACTGTATATTTAAGACTGCAGATGCAGATGTGTCATGGCAGGCCAAACATATAAGATCATGATTGGCTAAAATGCGATCCCACCAGTTACATGCCAGATCAAGAAGATACCTAAAGGGAATGTGTCATCAGACACTGGCCTATTGTTTAATCACCTAACTGTTTTGCCGAGCTCAGCTCCGGCTGTGGGAAAAGTACTTAACTGTTCTGCCCGAGTTGGCCGCCATCAGAAGTGGAAGTGGGGGCTGCTTTAGTTGCTGATATCTCCTGATTGGTAGCAACTAGAAATCAAGTCGGGAATAATTGCTTTCACTTTCAGCTGTATTCACTGCATCCTGATTTCTAACAGCGATATCTTCCCATGTAGTGAAGATAATGCTGTCATTCTGGTATTATTTGAAAGCTTAGAAAAATACAAAGCCCCTATCTCTAGAGATATGAGCACCTAAAACAACCACCCCTTCCCCTTCAGTCTGGAGGAGGAGGGGGAGCAATGTGTCATTATCATCATTGTAGTGACCACATAATAAATGGTGAGCTGACACCATTGACTTCTATGGGAGAGTTTTCTAGGCAAACCCTGTGACCTGTGCCGAGGTCAGGTGGGAGCAGATAACCTGTGATATCACCTATTATGAACGTTGGACCCTGTGTTATCAATATAGAGGTGTTACCTGTCATTGAAGTTCTGCCTGTGATGATAACAAGATGGCTACTAAAAAGTTATCTCCAAAGAAGAGGAAATCAGAACCAGTTCAAAAATTGCAGGATTTTAAACATTTTGCTTTAAAATAGAGAAATGGAAAATGTAAAAAAAAACAAAACCTCATCAGAAATTATAAAAAAAGTTTAACATAAAAAATATGATTTAAGCCTGTGATGGATAACCTCCGGCACTCTAGCTGTGTTAAAACTACAACTCCCAGCATGCACACTTCCTTGACTGTTCTCAGAACTCTATAAAAATGAATGAGCATTCTGGGAGTCGTAGTTTCCCCACAGCTGGAGTGCCGGAGGTTATAGGTTATATATGTCGACAACAGCTCAAAAATTCATACATGACAGGTCACCTTTTTTGGCAGATGGTGGTCTCCCGCCAGGTCTTTACGAAGATTATTTGTATATCATTTGAAAGACATGGGCAGCCGAAATAGATATAGAAGGTACATAAAAGGCAGCTAGACGCCTCTGCTGATCCTTATTTCGGCTCAAGAAGGCATCAGAAAGGTAAAAATCTGCTGGTAATTCATTGCTAAACTTCTAGTAGGAATAATAGAGTAATGGAACAACACAGTTTCCAGAACTGTTATTATACGGGGACATAATCCCCAATAGTAGATATGTCAGGAGAGAGGACAGATCCTCCTCAAAGGCATATTCCCATCTCAGACATGCATAGCATACGCCATCAATGTGGGAGATGGGCCACCCCCCTTTTCTCCTATAGCTGGAGCCATTCTTGATACATTTCAATCCACGTACTTTCTGAATCAGTCGGATGTAAGATGGAAACTTGTAAACTTGCATTGGCCAATCTGACAGAATCTCATTATTGAGGACCTTATTTACACTGATGCAGCAAGGTAGGCCTTATATCAGGATGGCATGGATAGTGTGTGCCACCTCATGCCATCCCACCTTCAGTCACTCAGCAAGAGGACATATGTAGAAAGCTGCGCCTGAACGCCAGGCCTGCACTATTTGTCTCAATTCACTTGGCGCCATCTGTTCTATGCATAATATATGATCACAAACAAGATTTTTATTATATATTGTAAACATCATTGGATTTATATGCTTTTTATTACCCAAAGTACTTCCAATTTATGTATCA
This sequence comes from Rhinella marina, assembly GCA_900303285.1. Taxonomy (NCBI): domain Eukaryota; kingdom Metazoa; phylum Chordata; class Amphibia; order Anura; family Bufonidae; genus Rhinella; species Rhinella marina. Next base: position 65,362 of record ONZH01023302.1, read on the forward strand.
CTGAATGCACTCACCGTAGAGATGATTCAAAAGCCCCCCACCCTTTGTAGTTTTTAATTTTCACCTATATATTTGCACACATTTTTCTATCGATTTTAATAATTATCGTATATAATTTAGTAGTCATTTATCAACGGGGAACAATGGAAAAACGTCCTCTTCAGTTCATTTTTATGTTTCCAGGAAAGCTGGGAAATAGAGTGATCAGTGTGAGTGCTACTTTCTCCTCTTTCTGAAAATGGGTGGGGGTCTCAGCACCCTGATCCCACCGACCAAAACATTTCATGTATTGCTATTACGTCATAAAAGGTCCCCCCCCCCTCAAATGTACAGGGAAACTTTAAAAATAACTAGGCAGGAAATGGAAATATGATCCAGACAATCCCTTTCACTGATAAAAATAAATGATCATGCTGCTACTCCTCTGCAGCGCCACCACAGGGGAAGTTAAGCATTGCATGGTGCTCACTAAAATCAATGCACTGTCAACGTCCAGCATGATCATATGTGTCCTCCCGACTAAGAGATGCTCTTTGTAGCTGTTCTAGGTCCTAACCTTAGAATACGCTAATAAGGTATTTGAAATCGGACAACCCCTTTAAGAACAAATGTTAAAGAAGAACTCCCGCAAAAATTTTTATTTTCTGACCTGTTAGAAAAGTGCATGATATAATCTGTAGTGAATGTCATCTTAGCAGATAATGTAATTGTGAGTAATAACCTCTCTTCTTATTGTAGCTGGGTCATGTGACCAACTCCCTGACCTCCAACTGACCCAGGACAGAAAGCCAGTAACTGCTCTATTCATTCCTATGGGAGCCTCACTTTCAGTCTCATAGGAATACATAGAGAATTAGACTTCCTGTCCACACATAAGGTGCTGTGTGAGTTGGTGGGTCTAATTCCTAGTCACATGACACAGATGAGAAACTTCAGGATTATATAAATCAAAAATGCAGACACTGGTAAGAAAATGACATTCACTACAGATTACATCATGTACATTTCTAGCAGGACATGGAATAAAACTTTTTGTGGGAGTTCTTTAATTGTTGATTTGCGACTGGGATTGGAAAAAACTCTGAAATTTCATGGTTTGACCCATTTATACATCTAGTAATATATATCTTGGATTTTCCATATGAAGGAAACAGAGAGGCTGGTGTGCAGTGCCAGGGCCAGAGTGGTGGCTGACAGCCGGAGAGGATGGGAGTGGTGGTTATGGCAATGAAGGTGGCTATAGTCCTCACGGTCGCTAGTCTCTCTCCCTGAGGCGAGTGGATAGTGTCCCCTTTCTTCCCTTGGGGGCACTCCTTGGCTTTGGGGGTGTGCCCTTGGTGTAGATGAGTTTTAGGGTGCAAGCCAAGAGAACAGGATGATAGCTAGGTAACAATAAATAAAGTATCTATTTACTGAGTTAATAATGGGATTAGTAGAACACACAGCAGCAAGAGGTACAGTTCGGAGGTATATTACAGAGTCGGCTTCTCCCAATAGTTGTGTATAGGAGCAATGATGGTAGTAATCCTCCCTGAGTCTCTCTCTCTAGGTACTGTACTTTTTGCAATCTTCTCAGATAACCACAGGCATGCAATTCTATCCTCATTAAAGGGGTTGTGTTATCTCACGCATTGGTGGCATATTGCTAGGATTAGAGATGAGCGAACGTGCTCGTAACGAGCACTGTAGCGATCGTCTCCCCTGCGCTCGCATGGGCACAGGCATCCGGATCCGTCCTCCTCACCCGACGGATCCGGATGCCTGTGCCCATGCGAGCGCAGGGGAGGCGAGCGCAGAGGAGCCGAGCGCTACAGTGCTCGTTATGAGCACGTTTGCTCATCTCTAGCTAGGATATGTCACCAATGTCTGATAGGTGTGGGTCCAACCTCTGGGACCTGCAGCGATCTCTAAAACAGAGCCTCAAAGTGACGGCGCGGCCACCCTCCATTCATTTCTATGGGAGTGCTGAAAACAGCCGCTCTCCTTCAATTTGAAGGCTCCATTCTAGAGATAGATGCGGATCCCAGATCAAGATCCTAGTGATATGCCACCAATGAATTAGGCGAGATAACCACTTTAACTTTTTCTGCAATACCCAGGCAGTGTGGTGCAGATATTAGTTCCGGACGGCCAGTCTGTCTCAAACTGTGATGGGCGCTGAAGCAATATCCACAAGCAGTAAAGTCTTTTGCCATAAATGAGCGGTTACCTTACTGTCTTTCCAGTACAGTACGGCCTTGATGGTTCTCTCACATCTAAGGCAGGGTTCACATCGTATTTTCCCATCCGTTTAATGTATATAAAAAAAACGGATAAGTTAAACGGATGCCTCAGACTGATGCCATACAGTGGAATCCATTCACCCTAGAGTTCTATTGTAAAAAAAAAAAAAAACATTTTTTTTTTTTTTACCAGACTCTGCAGGATACAAGAATGTGGTGTGCTCTGTTTTTGTATAATTTTTGTTCTAACGTATACGTCAAATGGATGCATAAAATGCAAAGTGAACCCACCCTAAGAATGTCCCTTAGGGGTATTCTCTCAGTTCAGTTGCTTCTCTGGCAGGTTTCAGTCTCAGGAATGGCGTTTTCCTGGATGACAACATACACGTCTTGTCTCATGCTTAAAGACTAGACAAGCCAGGGGGTGGGACCAGCCCATCACCCTGGAAACAGGGCTAGGACTGTCAGAGTTAACTATTTGTTGCCCATACATTTGGAATATACATAGTGCATAGGTGCATAGTGCATAAAATAGTACTTTAACAACAATATTGAACTTTTTGGCATAAAATTAAGTTTTAGCAGTGATCCCCTGGGTCACTGCAGATGTAGTGCCCGTCAGCAGCACCCCCATATTCACTTCAATCAAAAGATATAGATGTCATAAACAGGGCCTTAAAGGGAATGTGTCAACAGAAAAGTAACTATTGTTTAAATCAAGTTTTAGGCTAACAATTTCCTGCAGTTTTCTCACCAGACATAAAGTCTAATAATATATCGAGACTTCCTGTTCTGTAGCAATAACTTAGTATTCATGTCTTTCTCATTAAAGGCATAATTTTATGAAAGATAACACCTCTGTATAGATAACACAGAATCCATTTACAATATGTGATCTTACAGCTTATCTACTCCCCTTCCCTGCACAATGACCTCTGTACCGATCACAGAGGATGTCTACACAGATTATTGTTCATATGGCCCATGGTGGCTTCTGTAAAGCATATGTCTACAGGCTGTTAAAGAGGACCTTTCACCACTCCTGACATGCCTGTTTTAATAGCTTCATACAATTCTGGAATATCTATTCTTATGGCTCTATGTTATACCATTCCTGTATTATTTGGACTAGAAGTTATGAATGACTTACTATTTGCCTTCAGTAAGGGAGCAGAGGGGAGGTGACCAGTTGGGGGTGTGTACCTGAACAGACTAACTCTAGCCAATCAGTGCTGTCATGTTCAGACTGTGCAGGTACACACCCCCAACTTGTTACCTCCCCTCTGTACCCTTACTGAAGGCAAATAGCAATTAATTCATAACTTCTAGTGCAAATAATAAAGGAATGGCACAACATAGAGACATAAGAATAGATGTTTCAGAATTGCCATTACATGGGGAATGCATGAAGCTATTAAAACAGGCATGTCAGGAGTGGTGAAAGGTCCTCTTTAACAACATCTCAGGCAAGATGGCCGCCTCCATAATATAGAATAGAAAATAGAATACAAAAATACTCAGAATAATCAGAAAATAAAAACTGATTAGAAAAAAAGAATATTTATCGCTATCCGCTTTTAACTGGCAAAAAAAAAAAAAAAACAATAGAGGACACTACATACACTACCTGGACAGACGGAAAATGAACACATTTCTAGCGAGTGCAGGTGGAAGAGGTTAAACATCTCGCAGCCTCTAGGGAGTTCCTGCGTTGCAGCATTTATTGCTAGAGCTGAACTGGGGTCTCCCAGTGACACCACGCAGAGGACCGCAGGCCTCCTGTACCCTTTACAGAGACCTTAAAAATGTCAGCGGCCTGAGAGGAAACAAGTTTGTTTATGTGGCAGCGGGAGGCGTTTATGTGCGGCAGTAATACGGCCGTCAGGAGAGAGCCGGTCGCAGTGATTGATCGACTGCACAAGCACGCCATGTTCTGGGTCACAAGCAGATTTAGCTATGGGCTCACACAGCCAAGGTCCACTACTGGCCGAGCGCCGAAAAAGAGCACGTATTGTAATGCTGCTGCTTAACGTGTTTAATAAATGATTGCTCGGAGGGGGGCCTCCATATTCCGCAAATCATTCTATAGCCGGATGTAGACTGCCGGGGCAAGCGGCACAAATCCTTCTATAAAATTCATGTCCCATCAGCATCAAAGTGACCATCAATGATCTTCAAGCATTTTGTCGCCGTTCAAGCTTAAAAAGGCGGTAACTTAAAGCTCCAATGCAAAATATCTAACAGGGCTCCATACCCATCATGTGCCATTCGTTATGCTGGTGTCTCCTTATGTGGCAGGGGGACCTTTCATCCACCAGGGTCCAAGTTCAGCTGCTACCTGTGCACCCCCTAAAGCTAAGCCCCTAACTGCAAGACTTAATGAGAAGTCACCCATAGAGCTGACGATTTTGGTAGCGATCTATTGAAGGGGTTGTCCAGTCTCAACAACGAAAATAATCATCAGCTTCCTTAATTTTTTTTTCACTTCCTTACCAAGATCTTGGCTTGCTGTCAGTGAAAAGAGACTTTCTTGCTTCCATCCTGAGGCTGAAACCCCATACAGACCTTTCCATTGAGAGTTTGCTACAATGTAGCCAGGAGATTAGTACCGATGCTGTGTTTAGTGCAAAGAAGAATGCACAAACTGAAACATGGTAACCAGGCCGAGTGTGCATGTGTTCTGACTAGTAAGAGGGAAGAAAGCCACTGCGAGGCACCACTAGCAGCAGAACAAAAAGGATTGGGCATGTTGAAATCCAACAGCCCGACCCTCATTTCCCCTGGCTTCTGCCACTGGGGGAGAATTGGGCAGTCAACATACATATTAGATCAACGACTAGTCCTGCAAAGATTGGGAGCTTCAGCCACTACACATCTGTATGTCCACCCTATGCATAGCTGTCACGAACATACTTGCATCAGGTTGCAGACGTTCGGCTAGACTTTCAAAAATGACATAATTTGACATGTTTTCCTCCTGGTTTGGTTGCTGTTTACCACACCCCTTCCCCTCAGCTGTTGTGGGTGTGGTAATTATCTTTCCCCTATTTACCCCTTCCTCTCCCAGTATTCCTTGTGGTTTATACTTTCTGCTGTCATTGTTGTGTTTGGTGTGGATCTCGGCTGAGATCCGGTTGCTGCAATTTCTGCATAAAGATAAGTGTTATTTTCCCTATTGTGTTTATCCTACGTTTCCCTGTTTTGGTTTTGCCTTCTGGAGTTTTCTGTTCGTCCGTGCTTTTGGAGGAACAGGTTTACTCTTTCTCCTGTCACTAGCTGCAGGGTTTCACAGGGTCAGTTTGTTATTAGGCTCCTGTGTATGAACTCTCCTACCACTAAGGCCTGTTCATACTGGTAGTCAGCCAGAGCCTAGTTTCAGAGATTCCTGCAGGAGGTGACCCTTTCCCTTGTTTGGTCTTTTGCCTTCCCTCTTACGCTTCATGTGGCTATACCCTCCACACCAGAACGTGACAATAGCACTAGAGTCAGGACATTTTTTAACCTTGTTGAAGTAAGAAAGCAGATATCTTAAAAATGAGACAGTTTGGAACATCAAATATATAAGGAAGCTACAAAAAGGTTCATTACACCCCTTTCACAAGTATGTGTAATTGAGAATGTATTCGAATTTTCATTGCATATTTGGGGATTGTTACAGAGATTGTCTCATAAAGACAAACCAATTAGACCATACGGATGTCATAGGTTGGGGGGGGTCCTTGTAATCCCCCTGTATGAGTGAGAGACACTCTTGTAAGGCGAAAAGGAGGCACCAGCCTCCATGAATTAAATGGTCAGTGATTAATTTGAATGGCGGCCTTTATGTTATGTCTGGAGTGTGGTTAGCGTCTGGCCACACCTGTCACCCTGGAATAACGAGAACAGCAGGGGACAAAATGAGATGTGGAATCGGTAGAGTGACTTTTCTGACATTTTGTTTTTTACAATTTGTTGACATTTTTCAATCTTGGGCCCATAGGCTGCCATAAAATCCCCCATTACTGTGTGTATTTACATGGTTGCCTGTAAGTGATGTGGCAAAATGAATGCCTGTCTCTAAGTGATTATGTAAAATGGCTGCCTGTCTCTAAGTGATTATGTAAAATGGCTGCCTGTCTCTAGGTGATGTCATATTGTTAATAAAATTTAATGTAAAAAAAAAAAAACAGATGTTTCTACACAGACACTGCTGCAGGTTTTAACACTGTGTAGGTTCTACTCCTCAATACAGAAATATTTACCTGTTAGATACCTGGGCAGTAGAGATGAGCGAGCATGCTCGGGTGGAATTTGCGTGCGCTTTTTCAAATCTGCACGCTAATTCATACGCATATTTTAGTATGTACACTAATGCGTATGCATTTTATAAATTAGTACGCATTAGTGTACTAATTTATAAAATGCGTACGCATTAGTGTACATACTAAAATATGCATATGAATTAGCGTGCAGATTTGAAAAAGCGCACGCAAATTCCACCCGAGCATGCTCGGCCGAGCATGCTCGCTCATCTCTACTGGGCAGTTAAAGGGGTTTTCGTAGAAATAATATTGATTACCTATCCTCAGGTCATCAGTATTCAGATCGGCAGGGGTCCGACTCCCGGGAACCCCTCTGATCAGCTCTGTGGGTGCCGCTGCCTCTTCCTAGGCCATGTGACACCACCGTAAATCAGTCACATGACCTAGTTGCAGCTCAGTCCCATTGAAGTGAATGGGGTGTGAGCTGCAGCTGCTATACTATGTACAGCGCTGTGCTTGGTGAACTACTGGGAGCCCGCTGTGCTCACTAGAGCTCCGGTGAGCGTGGTGGCTCTCTGGAAAAGCTGATTGACGGGGTGTCAGGACCCGGACTCCCGCCGATGTAATAATGATGACCTATCCCGATTTCCTGAATAGCCCCTTTTAACTGAAAGCTAGGTCACATTCATATGACTGACACCACGGTCAGTCCGATCCAGCTCTCCTATTGATGCATTTTACAGGTCTAAGATGGGCCGTACCATTTTTTTCTATAGGGAGAAGAAACTTACGGATATAATAAAGGTCTGCAAACAAAATTTTAAATTGATGTATATTAGAAAAGTGTTCAACATCCTATTCTCCAAATCAATCTACCGTAATCATTAAAACCAGAATACCTCTTTAATTTGAATGTTTAACCCTTTGTGACCTCCTTCTTCTCCTAAATGAAATTCTCTCTCTTGAAAGCCCCTTTAAAATAGATTACGCATATTAAAAATGCAGCTATGGCTCTTGATGGACCATCAGCTTCAGAATGGACCACACTGCACACGAATCAGCCATTGTGTTAAGACTGGAATTGGAGAATACGGCAAGAAACGAAAATGCGGAACAATCACAGTCAAAGCAAATGGAAAAATAAAAAATCTGGTAAAAGTGGGGTGTCTGCACTATAAAAACATGTGGCCGGCTGTCAGGAATCACGCTGGAAAAATCCACGCCGTCACTTCTTGTTTGGAGGAAAAAGTTATCCTTTCAGTCAAGGATTAAAAAAGGGAAGAAAAGGCCCAGTGTAACTTTTATCTGCGATAGTGATGTCTGTAAACTCTATCTCTCTTTTCTGCTGACAAGCGGCGGCCGAGATAAGATTGGAAGCGAGGCTCACTTTGCCGGGATAAATAAATAATCAATAGTCATCTAAATGGAAATGAGGAACGGTGCCCCCCCACCCCCCACCTTCTGATAACAGGACCCCTTATCAGGGATCCAATTTTTCAGGCCTGGGCCTTATCAACATCACTCAGCTCTAAGGTAATGTGCTAAAGGGAAGGGGGGAAAAAATCCTGCTGCTAAATTGAAGCAATTGAATGAGATCAGTTTAGTGAGGTGTTGGTTACCCGCAGTTCAAATGTTTAGAAATGCAATTTTGCTCCCATTATGGAGCAGTGGAGGTGAGATATGCAGGGAAAAGCTTGGGGCATTAATGTGACAGCAACTTAACTCTTCAGACCCGGCGAGGCCAGGGCAGCGCTCCTCATTTTTTCTTTTTTTTTTAATGGTACAATACCTTGGCGATAACTTACGCTGCCGGCTCCCATATGCCCCATAGACACCTTGGAATTGTAAACGGAGACAAAGCAACGCAGAAAATTACAGGAAAAAAGAAGTCATAAAAAACTGTTTTATTACTTTTTTCTTATTAGTTTGAGGCAGCAAGCGGTCGTCAAAAAAAAAAAAAAAAAGGCAAAAAGTTTAAGGCAATTTAGCATAGGAATGATTTATAGAATTGCCCAACAGCTTGTCCCCATTTTCAATAATGGAATAGCAAGGAATGAGGCAAATTTTTAAGACCATGTACATACAGCCTAAATGATCATGGATATCCTTAAAGTGAGTGGATTTGGTCAATTCAACAACCAGAAAGGGGACATTAAATTTAAAAGGCTGTTAATTCTTAGTACATATTAACAGCCTATACGGAAATATTATCTGGACCCTATTTTGTGCTCTATAAGACATATAGACATATACCTAAAAACATCTTTTTAGGTTTTAGAGGAGAAAAATAAGAATTTTTTTTTCATCACATCTCATATGAGACCCCCAATCCTCATCAGGCCTCAGATCAGACCCCCAATCCTCATCAGACCTTAGATCAGACCCTCAATCCTCATCAGGCCTCAGATCAGAACCCCAATCCTCAACAGACCACCAATCATCATCAAACCCCAGATCAAACCCCCAATCCTCATGGGACCTCAGATCAGACCCCCCAATCCTCATAAAACCACAGATCAGACCTCCAATCCTCATGGGACCTCAGATCAGACCCCCAATCCTCATCATACCTCAGATCAGACCCCCAATTCTCATCAGACCTCAGATCAGACCCCCCAAACCTCTTCAGACCTTGGATCAGACCCCCCCAATCCTTATCAAACCTCAGATCAGACCCCCAATCCTCATCAAACCTCAGATCAGACCCCCAATCCTCATCAAACCTCAGATCAGACCCCCAATCCTCATCAAACCTCAGATCAGACCCCCAATCCTCATCAAACATCAGATCAGACCTCCAATCCTCATCAAACCTCAGATCAGACCCCCAATCCTCATCATACCTCAGATCAGACCCCCCCAATCCTCATCAGACCTCAGCTCAGACCCCCAAATCAAACCTCCAATCCTCATCAGACCTCAGATCAGGGCCACAGTACTCATAAGACCCTGAATTCCCATCAGACCTCAGATACATGCAGACCTTAGATCAGACCCCCAATCCTCATCAGGCCTCAGATCAGACTCCCAATCCTCATCAGACCTTGGATCAGACCCCCAATCCTCATCAAACCTCAGATCAGATCCACAATCCTAATCTGACCTAAGATAAGACTACCAGATCAAACCTCCAATCCTCATCAGACCTCACATCAGTGCCATAGTCCTCATCAGACCTCCGATCAGACCCCCAGTACACATCAGACCTCAGATCAGATCCCTAATCCTCATCAAACCTCAGATCAGACCTCCAATCCTCATCAAACCTAAGATCAGACCCCCAATCCTCATGAGACCTCAGATAAGACTCCCAAATCAAACCTCCAATCCTCATGAGACCTCAGATCAGGGCCACAGTCCTCATAAGACCCCCAATTCCCATCAGAACTCAGATACATGCAGGGCTCTTCTGCAGGCATCTTCATCTTGGCTTCTCAAAAGAACAACAGAGCTTTCATACTGTTATCCCAATTCTACACCTACTATTTTCATGAGGATTACCTTTAAGATATCTTCCTCTCAAAGCAGAAGTGAATGAATGAATTACCTATCTGTCATATGACATTTCAATGCTTCCTTCTGCTCTGTCCCAACCAAAAGTGTCTTATCTTTGCCTCCATCATTGCCATTTTAATGAATTTGTTTTTTTTATTTACAATATTTCCTTCATGGACTCGTGGGACAAGGATGTAATATTACTTTACAGAGCTTTGGAGTGGCCTGATTTGGAATATGCAGTTTAGTTCAGGTCACCAGTCCATACGGATGCCCTGGAGATGAAAAAAGTACAAAGGAGAGCGACTAAACTGATAAGGGGCATGGAGGGTTTTAGCTATGAGGAAAGAATTACCGGAATTTTCAGACTATAAGACACATCTTTCTTCCCCAAAAGCGGGGGGGATTTGTGAGTGCATCTTATACTGCGGTCATTAGCATGCAGGAGGCACGTGGAGCAGCGAGTTAAGCGATGCGCTGGCTGTACTCATAGCTCCCTGGTCTTCTTCAAGGCTCTGCTCTGCACTGCGTCCTGACTGCATACAGCGTCAGGATCTAGTGCACACAGACGAGCACTATGACCTGGCACTGTGCGACTTCAGGTCACAGTGCAGAACTGGGCCCAGAAGAAGACCAGGAAGGGGTGAGTGCAGGATGAGCTTGCGGTCTCGGGCAGGAGAGGTAAGTTATTTTTTTTATTGTCTAATTGAGCTTGGGGGTCTGACAAAGAAGTCTGATGAAGCTTGGGGGTCTGATCTGAGGTGTGATGGAGCTTTTCTGATGTGTGATGGAGCTTGGGGGTTTGATCTTAAGTCTGTGGAGGAATGGGGTCCAGGGGCGGATTGGCCATAGACCTTACAGGGAAATTTCCGGGGGGCCGATGCCCATGGGGCCGCCTGAGCCCTCCTTATGGCCGGCCAATGGAAGTTTTTGGGGATGTATTTTGTGCTGCTACCAGAATTTTGTGATGGACTGTGGTATTTGACTTTCCTGGGGTGGTATAATCTGCCACAATATGGTATTGCTGGTCCTGCCTTCCATCAATTTGGACCCAACTACAAAATGGGGCCAATTTTAGTATTTTTTCCAGGGCCACTTTAAGTTCCCATTCCACTCCTGATGGGGTCTCATACAGAGGTCTAATGGGGGTCTGATCTGAGGTCAGATGGAGCTTGGGTGTCTGACCTCAGGAGGAATGGAGGTTTGATCTGAGGTCCGACAGAGCTTGAAGGTCTGATCTGTGGTCTGCGGAGAAATGGGGGTCAAATCTGATGTCTAAGAAAGAAAGGAGGTCTGATCTAAGGTGTGAAGAAGTTTGGGGGTTTGCTGGGGATCTGATGAAAATAACTTTTTTTCTAATTTTCCTCCATTATATGCCAGTTGTGTCTTATAGTCCAAAAAATACTGTAAATGTATTTGGTTTTCAGAACAGACATGACTAACCTATAAAAATATATAAATGGGCTGTACAAAAAATATGGTGAAAAGCTGCTCCATGTACCTCCATCTGGAGAAGAAATCTGTGTCTTACTCCCCTTTGCTAAAATTCACATCCTCAACCATCCCTTGGTTGAACTTGATGGACTTAATGCCTTTTTTCAACCGTATTAACTACGTAATTGTGTAACTTCCAGTAAGAACATCTCAGAATCTTTAAAGACCTTTAAATGTCCTAAAAAGTTTCCTCATTTTGGAACTCATTATCAATTAGGTATTTCCTTTTCCATTCTTAGAGCCAATGCTAAAGATTCTGTCTTTCCAGCTGGATGTTTATAAGGATGAAATACCTCCATCAATCAGCAGAAATATACAGTGAACACTTACAAATGTTTATATCATTGGAAAATGCTTAAAGGGGTTGTCCACTTTTTTTTTTTTTTTTTCCAATCATGGTCTATCCTCCGGTCAGGCCATCAACATCTGATAGGTGGGTATTGCACTTATGTCAATCTGCTTTTTCAGAGTAGCCCCGGCTCAGGAACTACACAGCTCCATCCGTAGTGTAATGGACGGAGCGGGTATCTGCAGAGCTGATCCTACTGGCAGGTGCTGTTTCAAAGGGTTTGCAACTGATGACCTATCCTCATCAGTAGCTGATTGGTGGGAATCCAACACCCAGCACCACCCACCAATCAGCTGTTTGAGAAGGCAGCTGCAGTCACAGCAGTGTCACAGCCTTCTCACCAAGCACAGTGCCATCCATTTCATAGTGGCTGTTTTTGGTTTCGGAGCTCAGCGCTAATTCACTTCAACGTCACATGGCCTAGGGAAAGCTGAGAGAAGGCCATGGCGCTACTGCGAGCGCCGCTGCCTTCTCAAACTGCTGATCGGCAGGAGTTCTGAGTGTTGGACTCCCACTGATCAGATACTGATGACCTATCCAGAGTAGTAAGGGCTACTCAAGCCTGGAGAACCCCTTGAACAGTCAGCGTTAGATTGGTGGACACCAACCTGTGGCTCTCATGCTATTGTGAATCTACAACTCCCATCATTTTAAAGATTTTATTACTTTCCAATGCTTTTTATACATAGGAAACATGACTGCAGACTACAGCTGTGAAACAGTTAAAGCCCATTTTATTAATTCAGAAGCATTTGTGCTCCAGACGCCGGCCATCTGATCTCTGGTATCACCGACTCTCCCATTTCCTGCCTCGCTGAGATAATATGCTTACTCAACAGCGCAGACAATTTTTTGGCTATTTTGTGTCACTTTAGACAATTTAAGATGCAAAGTCTGACAGCTGTGACATGACTTCTAAACAGATGTTTTCATTTATGCTGAAAGGTATTAGGCGTTCGACGGCTGCGTCTTAATAACTCGTCGTGACCTGTGGAAAATTCAGGTCACCCCGGAGAAATGTTGGCAAGGGACCTTGTTTAACAATTATAACCTGAGAGCAGTTTGTACTTAAAAGGATTAAGTATTCCTGGACCAGACGGGGAGATGTGAAATAAGGTGCTAGTTCTATAATGTGCTCAGAACATTCGTGTGTAAGGTACCCCGGGGGCACATTAAATATTTTGCAGAAGGTGCAGCTTGTAAAACTAATATCTGGCCATACTGTACAAGGAAATTCACAGGTAGGAGAACTCTGCACTGCACTATTTACAGCGTACTGATCCTGAGTGACAGCATGTATGGCAATCAGGAGCTGCATTCAGAATTCTGCAAGCCTAAAGGGGTATTCCCATCTCAGACAATAGGGTAATATTGCTAGGATATGCCCCATTGTCTGAACGAAGCATGGAAGGTGGTAGCCAGAGGACGCCGGGTTTTCTGGGGTCTAGCCGCCAAGCACTCTCTGTATGGAAACTAATGGGAGCACACCGCGCTTGCGCGGCCACTGCTCCCGTACATTTCTATGGAGCCGATGGAAATAGCCGAGCCAATGATCGGCTATTTTCGGCGGCCCCATAGAAATGAATGGAGGGCGGACGCATGGACTGCCAGACGCTCCCCCTAATTTATGACACGGCATACAGCTGGTCATAAATTGGACGCAGGATCTCGCACAGGCCTGGTTATCATAGACTGCCACATGCGACCTGTCTATGATAAATCTGCCCCTATATGTGCATTAGGCCTGTATTATACCAGATTATTTCTGACTAATAATTGGTCATATGGCCAATTTCACACACAGATCTTTTGTTATACACACACCAACTATTGGTCTGATTGGACAGATATTGGTCAGATAATCTGTTGGTGTATTACTGGCCTTACAGGAGCTCAACTAAGGCCTCTTTCACACTAGCGGCAGTCCGGATCCGGCAGGTGAAGGGTGCCGTCGGATCCGGACTGCCGCAGGGACATGTGTAGGACCAGAACCGCATTCCGGCCCCACACATGTCACACAGTACCATATACAGACATACATACACACAAGCACATACATACTTACATACTCCAGGCAGGCAGGCTGCACGTCTTCATGCCCAGGAGGCGCGCAGCTATGACGATTCCCCACAGCGCCCTCTGCTGGGCGCTGTATGGAATAGTCATAGCGGCGCGCCTCCTGGGCATGAAGACGTGCAGCCTGCCTGCCTGGAGTATGTAAGTATGTATGTGTTTGTGTGTGTCTGTCTGTCTGCCTGCCTGTCTGTCTGTCTGTATGTGGTGACGGATCCGTCCTGAACTCCATTGAAAGTCAATGGAGGGCGGATCCGTTTACCATGTTGGTCACACCAAACGGATCCGTCCCCATTGACTTGCATTGGGGGTCATTCCGGATCTGTCTTGGTGCGGATAGCTGGACCGGAGAAAAAACCGCAGCATGCTGCAGTTTGTTCTCCGGTCTGAAGACGGAACGGAATGCTTTCAGGAGCATTCCGTTGTCTTCAGTTCAGTTTTGTCCCCATTGACAATGAATGGGGACAAAACTGAAGCTTTTTTTTTCCGGTATTGAGCCCCTATGACGGAACTCAATACCGGAATTTAAAAACGCTAGTGTGAAAGTAGCCTAAGGCTGTGTTCACATTTGCATCCTTTGTCCATTCTAAGAATAGTAAAACAATAAAAAAAAAAGCAAAAAAAAAAAACCAAAGAAACAGCAGCACCAGTCCCATCTTATGATCAAAACCAATGTTGGTCTATGGACCACACTCACTTTAATGGGTCCCATGGGGTTTCTGTCAGGCAGCCTAGAATTTCATCAAAGTATTGCAAATGTTGTTTTGTTCTGACCTGATTTTTTAACAGAATCTGTTAGGAGGGGCTGGGAACAGGGAGAATGGTCTCCTAACAATAAACTGATATGGTTGTTTAAAGTGTAATATTTTTATTTTATTTGTTTGTTTATTAGAGCTAGGCCTGAATACCAGAGTTAGTATGTCTGATTGCCAAAATATCTTTAATTACCTTATAATAACAGCTTTCAATATTGTCCCTTTCCATGGGTCCCTTATTAGACTGTTGCTAGGTCTTCCCTGTCTTCCCTTTAGTGTAAACAGAAGACGGAGGGGCGGTCCTTTACACTGCATGACTGCATTAGTCTTCAGAGTGAGGAGGCGTGTCTCTCAGTAATCCAATCTGATTGGCTGGCAGGAAGCTGCTGGCTAAAGCAAGTGTGTATGTGAAGTGAGGGAAGGCAGTTTTGGCCTCAGAGAACTGGCAGAGGAGCCATCCTGAGAAGATCCTCATATTGTAGGATTCAAAACAGTCGTAACTAAGGGAAAAACTCAAGGAAAACAGTGGTGTGTGAAGAAACTAAAGATTGCTTTATACATAATGCTGCAGCAGCAGTAACATACGCTAAAATTGATTTTTCTGATGAAAACGTGACAGTTACACTTTAAGGCCCCTAAACAAAATGAGATAATTGCCCAATGATCATTTCCAATCATTTCCCAGTGAGAACAGGTCAAGTGATCCAAAAACTGACAATAATTCACGCATGGGTTGTTGATCACATCTTTTGTGCCGATCTAAAAATCAAGGTTGGTCAGCAGTAATTGTAATGGTATGGGGGGTGGGAATGAATGATCGTATGAGGGATCACATTTCCAAAATATCCACCAATTATTGTACCATGTAAATGCGAGTAAAAGAGTGCTAATCAACCTGCTATAACGGCGGGCAATTGTTGCTCATTATCAGATCCTTTGTAAAAAGAATCCTAGGTCCCAAGTGATCGGTTAGAAACCTCAGCCCCATTGAAGTGAATGGAGAGAAGGCCGTGGCGCTACTGCAAGCTCCTGTGCCTTCTCAAACAGCTGATCGGCAGCAGTACCGGGTGTCAGACCCCCACCGATCCCTATTCAGAGGATAGCTCATCGGTTACCAAATCTCAGTATTTTCTCTAGATTATATCTAATACTTGTAACATACCCACGGACCACACAGCATTGTGGAGGCCAACTTCTCTACCGAATATTGACAAGTCACCATTGCTGGTGCCAGCATGGTCTCGCCTGCCACATTTAAATACCAGACAAACGTGTTTATATGTGGTATAAAGTGACTGAAGCACACTGCACAGTTTTTATGGCTTTGGTGACAGATGCTCCTCAAGATTTGTTCCTGAAAATGTGTTTCCAACAAATATAACTGTGTAATAAACTCATTAATTCCACATTTTTAAATAAAAGACATTTATATTTGTTTTTTGCATCTTTATTAGCAATGATTACTTACTGACCAAAAGGCCATAAAGAAAGTTAAAGGAGAACTCCCGCAAAAATTTTTATTCTCTGACCTGTTAGTAAGGTGCATGATATAATCTGTAGTGATTGTCATTTTCTTATCAGTGACTGTTTCTGTGAGTAAAAACCTCTTCTTATTGTAGCTGGGTCATGTGACCAACTCCCTGACCTCCAACTGACCCAGGACAGAAAGCCAGTAACTGCTCTATTCATTCCTATGGGAGCCTCACTTTCAGTCTCATAGGAATACATAGAGAATTAGACTTCCTGTCCACACATAAGTCTATGTGTGAGTTGGTGGGTCTAATTGCTGGTCACATGACACAGATAAGAAACTTCAGGATGATAGAAGTCAAAAATTCAGACACTGGTAAGAAAATGACATTCACTACAGATTATATCATGTACATTTCCAGCAGGACATGGAATAAAATTTTTGTCGGGAGTTCTTCTTTAAAGGGGTTGTCCAAGTAATTTTTTTGTTCTTTATATGTTTCTAACTTGTCAGGTATAACAACTTTCCCATATACTTTGTGTTTCTATAGCTGCTGGTTTCTCAGAGTTGACTCAGGGTCACATGACCTGTGATGTCAGCTTATCTCCCTGGTCTGTGATGTTTTCGTGCACAAACCTCAGAGTTCAGATAACAGTCTGTACACGAGACGTCACTGGCCACACCCCCCTGCACTGCTGCTGCTATCTGCTCTCTCCCTGGATTCCTTCAGATAAAACATTAACCCCTTCAGCCAGAACACACTGAGGGCTCAAGGCTTTACAACAAATAGTAGCTGCAGCAGTGAGAGGAGACAAATGCTGGGCAAGGAGCTATAGAGGAATTGTATTGTACAAGAACAGGTAGGGAGAATTTCCTGTGTGTATCAGCAGTGTCATTGTACAGCTGGGATTTGTAGTCCTACACAATACAACATAAATGGTATTTGATTAGAAACCCCTTTTAGAAAAGGTTTGACTATGCGACACTAACCATTTGGGAGATCTACAGTCAGCCACCTGAAGTGATGCAGCTTCAGTTAAAGGGTTTCTCCGGAAATTTAGAAAATGAAAATACTTAAATATATTACAGACGGGACAGACTGTGGTAAAGTGGGGTTGTGGTAATGGAGACTGCATCGTAGGTAACACTAGGGAGGCTGGTCCCTGCCACGGCCTGAGATGCAGTGGAGGCCATGCAGGGGTCCATAGGGATGTTGGTGCTGAGGAGCAGGTAAGTGTGCTCTAGAGGAGGGGCCTGGGCATTCTGGGGGTCATTATAGGGACTGGACAGCCCCTTTAAGGTCTCCTCCACACTTGTATATGAAAATATGCAGGACCAATACAGTATTTTTGTGTGATGTGTCATCAGAAAATTACCTGTTGTTTAAATCAAGCTTTTATGGGTAACCTATTTTTAAGAAATATTTGGTGATTTTTTAAAAATTTCCCACGTCAATATCTTAGGAAGTGTACTGGGTTTCCTCACAGAGACCAGCCATGTATGGAGACCTATTGGCTATGCTCCATGGGAAAATAATAATGAAGAAGAGGCATCTACCAAGGAAAGACAATCATCTCGCTAGCGCCACCTTCTGGAAGTGGCTCCCTTTTCAACAAGGCTTGGGACATGACAAGGGAAAATAACCAAGCCAAATATCCATCAGTGCCATTAGTTCCTCATCATCCGCCCATGTACAAGGGTTCTCAAATCAAGCTTCTGGAGGAAACATTTTTAGCAATTTTGACATTCAAACACAACATACTTTTTAAAGGGGTTGTTCTGGATTTTGATATTTACAGCCTATGAATATCTGATTGTGGGTGTCCGACACCCGGGACCCCCTGTGTGAAGAGGCGGGCGGTGGCTCTCAGGTGAACAGTGCAACCTCTTCCTAGGCCAGTGAAATCACGATCATCGGTCACATGGCCAAGGCGCAGCTGAGTCCTATTCAAGTGAATGGAGCTGAGCTGCAATACCAAACACAGCCTCTATATACAGTGTGGCGCTATGCACAGTAAGCTGTGGGGAGGCTGCAGCGCTCACCGGACTGATGTGGCCTCTTCAAACAGCTGATTAGCGGGGATGGTGGGAGTTGGACCCCCACCGATCAGACACTGAGGACAGGCCATCAATATCAAATCCCAAGACAACTCCTTTAAGAGGCTCAATTACTTCTATATTGCTTTGCAATCAGTAACCAGCTACTATAGTCTTGTTGCCAAGTATAATAAAATGTTACCTGGGAAAAACAAAAAAAATAGTAGAAAATAATAATTCTGTTTAACACCCGGAGCCATGCAATGCAGCACCGTTCCAAGGAAAACACACAAGCCATAGACGGATGTAGCGCGGACGGTGATGATGTGTATACGTGTTTACACAGTATCACAAGGGCAATAATCTGGCGGGAACCGGTGCATAAGGAATATCTGATAATCCAATGCTAAATGCAGTGGAGAAATGTTACACTGTTATAGAGGAAGTCATTTCAAACCATTAGGCTCTGTTCACACCAGCGTCATGGCTTCCGTTCATTACGTAGTCATCCGACCTATGTTAGATGAATACAACAAATACATGACTTATAATGAGAGTCCATCACGTTTCCGTCCGGATCCTGGCTTTTTTTCCATGGTAAGAATAGAGCTGCAGTCTATGGTATTCTTTACATTCTAAATGTATGCAGTTTGAGGTCCGCAAATCGTAAATCTGCAAAATACAGACACCGGCCGTGTGCGTGCCGCATTTTTCTACAAGAATCAGCAGAAATGGACAAGAATAGGGTATGTTTTATATTTCCGTGTCCTGTTCAGATTTTTTGCAGACCCATAGAAATGAATGTCTGATTCGCATTCTTTGCCCAAAACTATGGTCGTTTGCATGAGGCCTAAAATACCGGAAATCCAGGCAGACTTGTGGTGTAACGCATTTAGAAAATGGCAAAGGGTAATAATGCACTTTATGGATAATGAGGACCTATTCTTAGGTCCCGGCACCCCCGACGATCTGCTGTTACAGAGACCCGCACGCACCGGAGATCTGGTGAGTGCAGCTGGATCCCGGCAGCTCTCCAGGCGCAGTGCCGCACATTGTACAGTGGTAGTGCTTGGTACTGCAGCTCAGCCCCATTCATTTCAATGGCGCTGAGCTGCAACTAGGTCATGTGACCAATGTACAGTGACGTCACACGGCTTAGGAAGAAGCTGCGGCTCTTGTGTAACAGCTAAAGGGGTGGGGGTTCTGCGTCTCAGACCCCCACCAATCTGATATTGATGACCAATCCTTGAACTCTGAAACCACTTTGGACATATGATTTCTCATCTGATTATCGTCTCCCCTCATAGATGATGTTGGGAAAAGAAGAGTTTAATTTAAACTCCTGATCATTTTGTCCTGAAAGAGATGAGCCACCGACGAGGTGTCTAGGAGCAGCATTTTCCTCTCTTAGCACTGAAAACACATGCATGCTCAGCTGAACCAAGCCTGCATGTGTATGGTTGAGTGAGGAGAGATAGCAGTCAACCAGCAGCTAATGAACATATATAAACAGTCCCATCTGGACCTGTATGGCACATCGACATATCTGATCAGTGCAGGTCCCATCTCTGGGACTGGTGAGGCTCTCTCCATTCACTTCTATGGGACTTTCTGCAATAGTAACAAAACTACCAGTAAAACTGATAAGCAGGTAAGTCCCACAAATACACTGAAGCAAAAGCACCTCTATAATGGGAATCCTGGAAATCTGCTTTATTGAGGAAGTTTGGTCATGTAAACTTTCACACTAGCGTTTATATATTCCGGTATTGATTTCCGTCATAGGGGCTCAATACCGGAATAAAACGCTTCAGTTTTGTCCCCATTCATTATCAATGGGGACAAAACTGCACTGAAGAGAATGGAGTGCTCCTGAAAGCATTCCGTTCAGTTCTCTTCAGTCTCCAGACCGGAGAGCAAACCGCAACATGCTGCGGTTTGCTCTCCGGTCCAGGCATCCGCACCAAGACGGATCCGGAATGTCCCCTAATGCAAGTCAATGGGGACGGATCTGTTCGTTGTGACACAATAGTAAACGGATCCGTCCTCCATTGACTTTCAATGGAGTTCATGACGGATCCGTCACCCTGCACTTACCTGTCCTTGCAGCTCCCTCCAGCAGGGGGCGCTGTGGGGAATCTTCTCATTGTGCGCGCCGCCCTCTGGAGCTGTGAGGAGAGGTCGGGAGCTGCGGGGACAGGTAAATTTAACCCCCTCCTCCTCAAAATAGTGTATGGTGCAGGTGTGGGACCGGAGCGCGGTTCCGGACCCACACGTGCACCTGCGGCAGCACGGATCCGTCGGGACCCTTCACCTGCCAAATCCGTGCTGCAGCTTGTGTGAAAGTGGCCTAAGCATCACACTAGAAGGTGAGGGGTTGATCATTAGTCCTAGTGTTCAGTACTAAACCACTCCTAGCCTCACTACGCTATCAATGGGACATATAAGCTACCAAGAAACTTCCCAAGATCCCTCACCAAAAAAGAGATCAGTGTCCACAGACAAAAAAATATGTAAAAAATGTTCAGTACTGCCTTCAGACTAAAGGCGGATGTCCACCACAAAACTGTCAGGGCGATTATCGGAAATGGACATTACTATGAAAGCTCATTCCCGATAATAGGCCCGTGTAAATATGCTGCCGATCGCCCGATAAACAAGCAAAATCGGATGAATTCATTGTTTATGCAGCACACTGAATCATCATCTTCAGTCTAGAAACAATGGGGGTCATTTATTAAGGGGCTTGTGACTATTTTATTTGAAAAATAGGACAATATTTAGTCACATGGCCGGTTTCACGCTGTGTTCCGCAGTTGGGCAGGACTGGGGCGTGTCAGGGGTTGTGCCAGGGCTGGGACTGCAGGCCCTGCAAATTCACTGTTTCCAGGTGTAAATCTATTCCAGCTTTGGGCTGGTGTAGTTTGTTCGCCAGGCGAAAGGACTGCCATAGATGCGCCTTGACACCACGTACTGTCTGCATCTGTTGCTCCGTGCCGCGGCCCCACAAAAAGAATAGAACATTTCTATGATAGCCGCAGAATGTGCGGTCCACAAATTGCGGAACACACATGGGCCGGTATCAGTGTTTTGTGGATCCGCACGGTCGTGTGAATGTAGCCTAAACCTGTATCTGAGCGATGGCATAGTTTGCCCCAATACAGTGGAGGGGATCACTGCATGTAATCAGAGGTAGATTGGCCACAGACCCTATAGAGAAATTTCCCGGTGGGCCGATGCCTGGGAGGGCCACCCAACCCCTCCTCACGGCTGCCAGCCGGGTACAGAATGATCTGATTTATCTATGTACCTGGCCAGCAGCAAGTGTCCTCCTGAATTCAACTGTATCTATGTCCGCAGGACAGCAATACAGTTGAATACTGTTCAGCAGGTGGCAGTATTTTGTGCTGCATGGTGGTATTCGGTTCAGGTGGGGTGGTAAATTGCTCTGCACTATGTTAATTATATTGCCCTGCCTTCTGTCAGTTTGGACCTACCTACAACATGGGGCCACTTTTACATTTTTTTTTCCCAGGGCCACTTTTAGTCCCCAACTGCAGATCTTCCCTCCACTGATTCCTTCCCGATAATTGCCTGCTCGGTTGGCGCATGTCCTGACACAATCCCAGCTAGGAAATAGCGGAGGCATGCCCTAACCGCTGCCATTTTACATGCAGCGGAACATTTTATTAGTCCTATTGTATCTCATTGTGCAGGGTATGCTCTACGCGATACACTTAGGGTACAGTCTTGGGATTCCAGAAATGTCTTGTCAATCTCGTGCTCTTTACATTAGCAATAAGTGGACACCAGCAGCAGGACTGGCCTTGTATTTATGCGGCTGGCCTCTGAAGTAGTTAGAACTCGCCTCGACCTTGAGAAAGACTCAAGAACGAGGCAGCGGGTTCCTGGGCGGTGATTAATTGACCTGGTCTCACTTTCCTGCGAGCAGCAGCAGAGAGAGATAATTCACAGATACACCAGATAAAGGCGAAGTCTTAAAAAAAAAAAGAAGAAGAAGAAAAAGAAGAAGAGTGCACAAAAGACAAGACAGAGAAAAGGCAAAAGGAGGAGAAGAAACCTGGGGAAAAGCAGCCCAGCAGACCATTTGCAGCCGCTAACGACTTGTTCATTATGAGTGATGATGGATAAAGACTTCTCACGCTGCGATGGGATGGAGATTTATATGCATAGTTCGGTCTCCAAACTTGGGAGAGAGATCATCATCATTTAATTCTATCTCAGCGGTCAGAGATGGGCGTCCAGAGGAGCCGGGTACCACGGCGTGCTGTCAGCTGGCACAATCTGAACGCGTGCAGCTGGAACATCTGGAGCGGGCTGCCCACAGCCTGGGCTGAACAATAGACCCTGGAGCGCAGCCAAATTGCTTGCAGACGCTGGCAGCAGAATGAGGCTCCTGTCCCCTCTCCATCTAGCGCTCTCTTTATGAGGATCTGATCTCTCCCAGGCTCTCTTATCTCTCCCTGGGAATACGGCCTTGAGATTGCTCTCCCGTGTCCTTCACCACCTTATCTCTCACCACTTTTATTAAAAACTTGCTCCCCCTTTACTCTCGCCTGTCGATAGCTTGTTAAACCTTGTGATGGATGGGGCACTGGTGGTTGGGAAAAGGAGAAGGTTTGGGAACAATTTCAACTTTAATATATTCACGGACGGGGCTAAAAGAATGTGTACATTTTGGCGACGGCGGGGTGGTCAACTGGAGCAAATCAAGTCCAGAGGACTATTATTAACCCTCTATGGGCCAATCCATCCATTATGTTGTATGTTAATACTTTTTAGTACAGGTTAAACTACAAGTTTGCAGGGAAATGCTCTGAATGTATTGGATCAGCCATTCATGGACAAGGCAGGTGGAGATCTCAGAAATCGGAGGAATCTCACATGCCAGTGTTGTTGAGGTTTCCTAGACATCTATGGCCAGCAATCCAATTCTACCTCAACAATGGACCTCCAGGCAGGGTCTGCCAGGACAATAAATGCATTTGCCCTGTGAATAGGACATTTCAAATACATTTTTCGCTTTATAAGATGCACCTAGAATACAGAGGAGGTAAATCAGATAAATATATTTTTCATCAGACCTTAGATCAGAACCTCAATCAGACCCCCAATCTTTATCAGACCCCAGACCAGACCTCCAATCTTTATCAGACCCCAGATCAGACCCCCAATCTTTATCAGACCCCAGATCAGACCTATAATCTTTATCAGACCCCAGATCAGACCCCCAATCTTTATCAGACCCCAGATCAGACCTCCAATCTTTATCAGACCCCAGATCAGACCTCCAATCTTTATCAGACCCCAGATCAGACCTCCAATCTTTATCAGACCTCAGATCAGACCTCCAATCTTTATCAGACCCCAGATTAGACCCCCAATCTTTATCAGACCCCAGATCAGACCTCCAATCTTTATCAGACCCCCAATCTTTATCAGACCCCAGATCAGACCTCCAATCTTTATCAGACCCCAGATCAGACCTCCAATCTTTATCAGACCTCAGATCTGACCACTAAACTTTGTCAGACATCATATCAGATCATCCAATCAAATATATTATTTCATCAGACCTTAGATCAGAACCTCAATCAGACCCCCAATCTTTATCAGACCCCAGATCTGACCCCTAAACTTTGTCAGACATCAGATCAGATCATCCAATCAGACCCCCAATATTTATCAGACCTCAGATCAGACATAAAATAAATAAACTTATCTCTCCTGCTCTGGTAGGCGGGCTCTTGCTCCTGCACTCACTCACCGCTCCCTTTTCTTCTGCCGTGGTGCACTGGGACTTTACGTCATAGGGTATACCTACATGCACTAATTCCTGATGTTAACGCTATATGCAGTCAGGATACAGACCAGGGAGCGGTGAGTATAGCAAGCACTAGCAGTGCTACAGTTACTACTATTTTCTGGTATTATGGCAATATACACTGTATAAAAATATTGTTGGACTTTTCATGTTCATTACATTTTCCTCTCTGGTAACATGCTTGGCCATTTCTCCTGTTGTCGAAATTCTGGTCCAGTAGCCAGCCTAGTGATCTCATAGTGAAGCAGCCCAGACACCTTACATTCATTCATCCCTACTTCTAAATGTATAGAAGTATACAGCTATATCTGCCTCTATACCATCCATGTGCTTTCCGCATTTTTCATTCTCCCATCAATAGAAATGGCTCTTCTGCGGACCAGAATACCACATGTTCCATCATTTTCGTAACAGACCTACAGATGCGGACAGTGACCCACAGAATTGAATGGGTCAGTGTGCAACCCGCAAACAAATGCAGATCGGACGCGGATGCCAAATAACTTTAGCCTTAGCCTTATGCACTTCTGGGAAATGCAAGTGCCACATATGACAAGCTGCTGCCTGCCCACAGAAAGTGGAAAAGACCAGAGCCAGAGAAGGGTGATTAAAGAAGCTAAAAGAATGAAAATGACACTGGAGAGGAGCATTTTTTGCACCTACCAGAGTTCCTCTGTGAGCCTTTTCTTCTTTTCAGAGCTTTCTCCAAGATCTCCCTCATCGGCACATTCGTACTATCAACTTGGATCAAGGAGAATCCGTGAGCTGCATTTCTGTTTGAGGAATATGGAAAGAAATGTACTTGTGGTTAGTAACTGGTGACCAGTTAAAATACAGTGACACACTTGCAGACTTGCATCTAGTATTCTTTTATTATTTCTACTAGAGGTTAGGAATGAATTGCTAGCAGTCTGCAGTAAGGGTACAGAGGGGAGGTAACCAGTTGGGGGTGTGTCCCTGCACAGACTCACTCTATCCAATCAGTGCTGCCATTTTCAGTCTGTGCAGGGACACCCCCCCCAACTGGTTACCTCCCCTCTGTACCCTTACTGCAGACTGCTAGCAATTCATTCATAACTTCTAGTAGAAATGGATAGCACAACATAGAGTCATAAGAATAGATGCTCCAGAGTTGTTATTACATGGGGGAGGTCAGGAGATATGTCAGGAGAGGTGAGAGGTCCTCTTTAATAATCAAAAGGAAAATCATGGAGAGGATGACATACTGGAGAATTAATTTCCCGAAAGTGATGAGCAAAGGGCTCAAATTGTTCACAAGCCAGAGCTTCAATCAACAACCTGATGTATAGTAAGAGTGGAAGGGTAAAGAACCCAGGATTCAACAATGGACCATCGCTTAAGGTATCAAAGAAGGACTTCATGTTAAAGACCCGCTTTATAAAGGGCCAATATAGTGATTCCCTAATACAGTCTAACTGCTGAGCGTTGCAAAATGAAAGAACGGAGTTATATTATCAGCCTGCTACAGCAGGGGCTTGAATAAAACCCTTAACACCAGAGGTCAATGTAACTGAGTGATAATGAAAGGTTGGCACATGAAATCCAGCAAGCATCAGAAGCCTACAACAAGCAGACATGCAGTGTCTATAAAACCTGCTGTAAAATGCTTCCGTTTTATAATAACGTATAAAAGCAGCAATAAAATGCATTTATAGAGGGTCCAGCAAGGGTTACTGGACTCACCAGGGAGAAGGGCGAGCTGGTTAAATAGCTGTCAGCCGAATGCTCGATTGGCCAACCGCTATTGCTTTCTACCTCCTCTACTTGGCTCGGTCGAGCACGGGGAAAGGGGAATAAACTGCTGCCGGACACCTCTGGCTTAATCCCTATGAGAACAATGGATCAGGCATGTTGAATTTCAACAGTACAGTCCCTCACCATTGGGGAAGAGACAAGACATCACGGCCAACCCCCCTAAAATTAATGGATGACATTCATCTATGGTATACGGTCTAGCCATCATTAGAAAGAGGGTAGGTGCACAGACGGAGATCTCTTGGTGGTCTTCAGTTTGGAACTAAAAAAAAAAAAATCTTACGAACTTTGGAACATTATGAAAGCTGACCCCCTACTATAGCCATATTTATAAAGTTCACATGGCGGATTTTACACTTTGAATGCCTCAGACCCATTGAATGGAGCTTAACTGCAAGCAGATACCTGCCGTGGCTTCCAGTGGCGTCTCTCCAGACACTGCGGCAAGAAGGGACATGGGTCTTTATGGCATGGTCAGGGGTTTAAACCGTCGGCCAAGCAAAAAAACAATGAGAGGAAAACACCATGCAGCTGCCACTGGAATTTTATAGAGGAGTCTGTGCAAAATTTCGGCAGCAAAATCCACTGTGCGAATGGGTCCTAAGAGGGTTTGGCACCAGGCTGACATCAGATTTTGTCTTTTTTACTAAAGAAATTTGCAATTTAAACCCTGATTTCAACTGCAATTTAAATTCACTATATTCACACAGAATCCTTGTATTGTAGCAATGGGGGCGCAGTGAATGCTGTACAGACAGGAGGACATATCGTTGCTCCTGCCTGCACCCCCTTGATGCAGCACATCGCTGACTCCTGCCGAATCCCCTGGAGGCTCACATCTCTGGCTCCTCGGCATGCACCCCTTGATCACACGATCTCATGCTCCTGGCTGCCGACCCCTTGATCCACAACATCTCTGCTCCTGCCTGGCCACCCCCTACGGCACACCATCGTTGGCTCCTGCCCTGCACCCCCTGAGCACACCATCTTGCTCCTGCCCTTGCACCCCCTGGAGCACACATCTCTGCTCCTGCCTGCCCCCCTGAGCACACATCGTTGCTCCTGCCTGCCACCCCCTGATCACACATCTCTGCTCCTAGCCTGCACCCCCCTGAGCACACATCTCTGCTTCCTGCCGTGCAACGGCCTGATCACACATCTCTTGCTCCCTGCCTGCAACGCCTGAGCACACATCGTTGCACCTCCTGCACCCCGATCACACATCGCTGCTTCTGCCTGCAACCCCTGAGCACACATCTCTGCTCCTGCCTGCACCCCCCGAGCACACAACGCTACTCCGGCCTGCAACCCCTGAGCACACATCGTTTACTGGCTGCACTCCCTGATCACATATCTCTGCTCCTGCCTTGCACCCCCCGCACACACACCCCTCGCTGCTCCTGCCTCACTGCCTGCACCCCCCGAGCACACATCGCTGCTCCTGCCTGCACCCCCGAGCACACATCGCTGCTCCTGCCTGCACCCCCGATCACACATCTCTGCTCCTGCCTGCAACCCCCCGAGCACACATCGCTGCTCCTGCCTGCACCCCCTGATCACACATCTCTGCTCCTGCCTGCACCCCCTGATCACACATCTCTGCTCCTGCTGCACCCCCAGCACAGATTGCTGCTCCTGCCTGCACCCCCGATCACACATCTCTGCTTCTGCCTGCAACCCCTGAACAACACATCTCTGCCTCCTCCTGCAACCCTGAGCACACATCGTTGCACCTCCTGCACCCCCGATCACACATCGCTGCTTCTGCCTGCAACCCTGAACACACATCATTGCACCTCCTGCACCCCCGATCACACATCGCTGCTTCTGCCTGCAACCCCTGAGCACACATCTCTGCATCCTGCCCACACCCCCTGAGCATACATCGCTGCTCCTGCCTGCACCCCCTGAGCACGCATCACTAATCCTGCCTGCATCCCCTGAGCACACATCGCTGGCTGGCATAGCAGATGGGTACCGTGTAACAATGTGCTATGCCAGGATTAGCTGAGAAGAGCGGCCCTTGCCGGTGTCCACTTCACTCAGCTAAAAGCTTACATGCAGGACTGCAAAAAGGGCCGTAACCCACCCAAAATCTCGTAATTATAAATGCTATTTCTACTTGTGACAGATAAACCACGACTAATCTTCCTGCTGTCAGACACGTAGCTTGGGATGAAGCATTTATTTGCTTGTGGGACCTGCCTTTACATATTGTTCAGATTATGTAATAGTTGTCCAAGTGACCATGAATGAAGGTCAACGTGATGTATCTCACCAAGACAGTTAGATGTCACCTGGGAACCCATTGCTCCTCCAGTGCTGGAAATGGCAACGGAGATTCTCCCAGTAATGAGATATTCTGCAAGATCACAAGCAGATTTTCCAATAAAGAAATATATATTTCTTAGAGATTGAAATTTTTTAATCCACAAAGAATTTTTGAAAATTCTCCATGTTTAATGAACCCATATATATCACAACTAGCAATCCAACATAATAATTTTTTTTTCATTGATTATGAAGTCAGATTATTCTGTCCACTCGTTGGATCCGAAAATAATAATGTATAGTGAATGGGGCCTCACATCATCAAATGTATTTGAGCCTTCTGGGTTAAAAACACGAGCCGAGTGTAACAGACAGTGAGGGTGAACCTACTGTGCCTACTAAGTGTTTAGGTTAGTTTAGGTGGGAGGACACCTACAAATATGACAGTATTGGGTCCTGGTGTTCATGTTGTTGGGACAGTTCTTGAAACTCTTCAGGTAGGCCCATACAGGGTAGGCCAGCGGGGTCCATAGCCGGACTTACTATAATGGACATTGGGGGTGGACCACAGTGCCAACTAACCGGTTTATCTTGGGGCTATTCCTAAAGGCACTGTCCAGACAGTCCCCTGGCTTTCACCATTTAACCCCTATTCAAAGATCAGGTATTCACTGCAGGAGAGCCACCGGGCCTCTTGGAATAGTCCCAATCTACTTGGCACGTGGGTCAGAGACACTTGTGCGAAGCACCAAGGGATCAGGCAATGCTCATAGTCAAGAAACAGTCCAAGGTCAGGGAAGGTAGAGTTCTTACCTATCCATAAAACCAATCCGAAGTGAGGACATACAGTAGAGGATCAGAGATGGTAACATGCAAGGTTCGGTACCCGGGCAATCAGACAGAGATAAGCACACCTTCACTAGGACAAGAATACCTAAGGATCAGGCAAGGAGTAAAAGGACTGTACAGCATTTATGGCAGAAGCTGATTACAATTAGAAGCAAGGACAGGAGTGGTGGTGATTACAAAGACGGGAGTAAGTAGTAGTAGTTCAATGAATAACGTTCCTAATAGAAGTAGTGGGGCAGCGACGGACGAAGGCCCCCGATATAACACCAGGCTACTGTTGATGGATGGTGTAGGTTACCTATAAAGGATGAGATACTGTGTTCTTTCATTAGGCTGTGCTTTTGTTACCGCGTGCACAGAATGGCTGTAGGACCCTTGCAATTTGTATCCCACTGCTCTACCTGTGGACGCCTCATCCAACCTGCCATGTATAAAGCTGGCGGTGATAAGTGAAACCTCCTCCTGTCTTTAATGATAGCGATCATTCTCAGCTAACGCGTCTCTCCATCTTCCTTTATGGCCACGGCCTGTTTCAGCCGGGGCAGGGAGGGAGAAGAAGGGAAGGGGGGGGTTCGGGGGAGGAGAAGATGTGTTGCTGTTTCTCTGACATGCCTTGCAGGCCCAATTCAGATATTATAAATGAACTTGATAGTGTGATGCAGATACAGAGGGGAGAAAGCACTCTACCATGTAACACCTTATTACATGGTTCTATTAATTCTGGAGACCTTTTTTTTTTCTTGAAGTCAACAACTTTATTGACACATCCTGCATATGGACAAGACACCCTTCAATTTTGCGGTGTCCTTGCGTCAATCAAATTGCAAAGTAACGTGGCTACTTTCGGTATGGAGCTAGTCATCATGTCTTGTAGTGTCACTTCCCAGTATAAGGGATCATGCTCACGACCGTATTTTTCTTCAGTGTGGTATCCGTATTTTTTCGGGATAGCACACTGACCTATTCATTCCGATGGGAATATGCACACACCGTGTGGCCGTTCCGCAAGTGCCAGAACGTATCTTTTTCTGGTCCTTTTTGCAGACAAGAATAGGCATTTCTATTAATGAGAGTGAGAAAAATGCGGAATGCATATGGAAGGTATCTGTATTTTACAGATCCGTCGTGTGCGGACCAAAATATGGATACGCCATGTGCATGAGAAATATATCTTTTTAAGCCATTTTTGCAACTATGAGATTATCTTTTATCCTGTATGCAAATTAGTGATTAAGTGCACTGTGGGTGGGGCCACCGTTTAGTGCTCCCTATTCCCCCATTCACGTGAATCCCACATCTGTGCTAAAAGTGCAAAATCTGGCACAAGCGCAGAACGACCCTTTTTCCTGGCTCTTTCTTAGCCTTAATGTACTGTACTGCGCATGCGCCTCTGGCCTCATGCACAGGACCACGTCTATATATGGTCCACAAAATCCTAATTTTTTTTAAAACCAATTACTAGAAATGACTATGAGTAAGAATAGCACATGTTCTATAATTTGCCAAATAGACACACAAAAAAAGCACAGCACAAAAAAAAGTGAAACAGATGCAAAATACAGTCGTGTGCATGAGGCCTAACTTTGAACCTTCCAGTGCAAGTATGGGATTTCAGGTCTAGGAACGAAGACGCATGGAAAACCTTACCCTATAATTTAAAGAGGACCTCTCCCCGCTCCTGACATGTCTGTTTTAATAGCTTCATACATTCCCCATGTAATAACAATTCTGGAACATCTATTCTTATGGCTCTGTGTTGTACCAGTCCTTTATTATTTCTACTAGAAGTTATGAATGAATTGCTAGCAGTCTGCAGTAAGGGTACAGAGGGGAGGTAACCAGTTGGGGGGGTGTACCGGAACAGACTACCTCTATCCAATCAGTGCTGCCATTTTCAGACTGTGCAGGTAAACCCCCCCCCCCCCCCAACTGGTTACCTCCCCTCTGTACCCTTATTGCAGACTGCTGATAATTCATTCAGAACTTCTAGTACAAATAATAAAGGAATGACACAACATAGAGCCATAAAAATAAATGCTTCAGAATCGTTATTACATGGGGAATGTATGAAGCTATTAAAACAGAGATGTCAGGAGCGGGGAGAAAGGCACAGCCACACCCATAATGCACTTAATCACTAATTTGCCTACAGAATAAAAGCTGATTTTCTCAGCACTGCAGGAACGGATTTATAAAATGATGAGGGTATATTTCTTATACCAGGATGGAGCACTACAAGGCATTATGATTAGGTGGACTTTGAGCCGAGAGACTTCTATAGCCACCATCAACAACACCCGCCAAAAAAGTGCATCGGATCAGACCTGGATCGTTAAAGGAACGTATAGAAGTTGCCAGCTTTGGTTATGCCTGTTCGCTCAGCTGGAGCACAAACAAGACACAGATGTATTTCAGCTCTTGGCATAAAAGAGACAGCTAATGGCTTTATTTCATGGCCTGTCTTCCCAGTTGGGCACAGGTACTCAGGGTGTGATCTGGCTGCCCCCCTCCCCCTCCCTACTCTCTAACAGTTATTGATTGCCCTTGCGGATAGCCGCTGCTGATTCCTAGCAATCCGCTTCCAGCCAAGGACTGCTGGGTATTCAGAGCAAGACGTGGCCGGCGCTCTGTTTGCATTGGCAGCGGCGAGTGTGGGCAGCGCGACTGCAAACACTAGCGGCTCTCTTAGGTCTCAGAAGGGAAGACAGGCATGCAGTGCATGCTCAGGAGAACCCCGCCAAATCAACCGATAGACAGGCCAGGGCACGGGAGCCCGCGATAATATTTTCGGCCCGGATTCTTCGTGATGTCGTTATAAAAAGACCTAATTAAATCTAAAACTGTCAAAACAATTTCTTTATATTACAAATGTGTAACTGTAGTTGATGCCAGATATATGCTATTCATGAAGACTCAGTATATGACCCTCCATACACGTAGCTATATACACGATAAAATTGACAGCTATTCCACGCAACTACAGAAGCAGCTCAAGACGTGGCCAATGGTTGTTCTCCAACTGTCATGAGATGTCATGTTTAATGGCTACTGCAACAGGGAATGCAAGTTATTTCAATGGACATAATCATTATATTGCTCATTAGGCTAAAAAAACACAGTCGAGCAGAAACACTGGCTTAGTGGCCCACAGCAACCAATAAGAGCTCGGCTTTCATCTTCTTAGGCTACTTTTACACTGGCGGCCCGCTCTGGCCCCATTCACTATAAAGGGAACGGGCCAGAGGTCCGGCCGCCACACGGCAAACATGCCGAGAGGTGGCTGGACAAAAACTACAACATGCTGCGTTTTTTGTCTCGCCAACTCTCGGCTTGCTTGCCTTGCTGAGGCCGGACCTCCGGCCCACCCCCATTATAGTGAATGGGGCCAGAGCGGACTTCTGGCGGCATGGTGGGCTAGCGTTAGCACGGATCTGGCAGGCTGTTCCCCCGCTGGAACAACCTGCCGGACCCTGCTGCCACCAATGTGAAAGTAGCCTTAAAGAGCACCTTTCACCACTCCTGACATGCCTTTTTTTAATAGCGTCATGCATTCCCCATGTAATAACAATTCTGGATCATCTATTTTTATGGCTCTGTGTGGTGTCATTCCTTTATTATTTGCACTAGAACAGGGATATCAAACTCGTGGCCCTCCAGCGGTTACAAAACTACAATTCCCATCATGCCTGGACATTCTTCGGCTACCAGGGCATGCTGAGAGTTGTAGTTTTTCAACAGCTGGAGGGCCACGAGTTTGCTATCCCTGCACTAGAAGTTATAAATGAATTGCTGTTTGCCTTCAGTAAGGGTACAGAGGGGAGGTGACCAGTTGGGGGTGTGTATCTGCACAGACTCACTCTATCCAATCAGTGCTGCCATTTTTACACTGTACAGGTACACACCCACAACTGGTTACCTCCCCTCTGTTCCCTTACTGAAGGCTAATAGCAATTCATTCATAACTTCTAGTGCAAATAATAAAGGAATGGCACAACATAGAGCCATAAGAATAGATGTTCCAGACTTGTTATTACAGGGGGAATGCATGAAGCTATTAAAAAAGGCATGTCAGGAGTGGTGAAAGGTCCTCTTTAAGGATCCATTCACAAGTCTGCAAAATGGGTCCGCATCCATTCCGCAATTTTGCGGAACGGGTGCGGACCCATTCATTTACAATGGGGTCGCAAAAGATGCAGAGAGCACACCATGCGCTGTCCGCATCCGCACTTCCGTTCCAAGGCCCTGCAAAAAATAGAACATGTCCTATTCTTGTCCGCAGCCACAGAGAAGAAAAGGCATTTCTATTATAGTGCCGTCGGAACATCGGAACAGTGAGGGAGGAGACGCCAGGTTTTCTTCAGTGGGCGTCTCCTTCTCCCTGGCTGAAGCGCCGTCCAATCGCAGCGGAGAGTGTCAAACCAGGGAGAAGGAGACGCCCATTAAGAAACCCTGGCATCTCCTCCTCCCTGTTCCGATGCTAGGCATTAGCATAACACGCATCACAATTTTACAGGGGCACAGCGGGCGAACAAGCGGCGCTCGGAAAAAATTATAAGTGCTCTAACCTCCATCCAATATGCCCTACATCATCTTGTACTTAGTTAACAGTGTCTGAACCCATGAAAGGTCCTCTTTAATCTTCCTGAGAGTTCTTCTAACCAACACATTGTGTGGCATAGGTGGTACGGATCTGTTTCACAGTTTATGGGAGTGTGGTGCTGTGCAGTCCTTTTGGAAACAAGTACGTACCTCTTTAATAGATTTGGAGTGTAGAATACCTCCACTCTCCCCGATGACACGAACGATGATCAAAGAGATAGAAGAATAAAAAATTTGCCCAAACTGGTCCACATAGTATGCATAGCAGCTAAAGGATGCCTTCTGCATCACTGTCTACAAACTTCCTTGCCCACATTAGACAAGGTGACTGATTGATGAATTGTTAGGAACCTAAAGTTGTAAAAGCAAATGTACATCGTACTCTTTTAAAAAAAATGAAAGGCGTATATTGTATGTCTGAGCTAGAAGCCAAACCGATCATGGCGCCCTTTTGAATATTAAAGAGAACTCCCGCAAAAATTTTTATTCCACGTCCTGCTAGAAATGTACATGATGTAATGTGTAGTGAATGTTATTTTCTTACCAGTAGCTGAATTTTCGAGTTATATCTCCCTGATGTTTCTTATCTGTGTCATGTGACTAGGAATTAGACCCACCAACTCACACAGCACCTTATGTGTGGACAGGAAGTCTAATTTTCTATGCATTCCTATGGGAAGCCTCACTTTCAGTCTCATAGGAATGAATAGAGCAGTTACTGGCTTCATGTCCTGGGTCAGTTGGAGGTCAGGGAGTTGGTCACATGACCCAGCTACAATAAGAAGAGAGTGGAAACTCTCAATTTCAGCCTCTGATAAGAAATTGACATTCACTACAGATTATATCATGCACCTTTCTAACAGGTCAGAGAATAAAAAGTTTTGCGGGAGTTGTTCTTTAAGAATTCTGAGGGGCATTGTGGGGATGTTGAGGGTACATAACTGATGTGGTAGAACCATGTGCTGCTCATAGAATAACTATACTATGTAGAGACTTATCTACCCTGGAGGCCAGAGCGATGGACATTGTGGTTGAGGTTTCGTAATCACTTTGAGAGTGATGTTTTCTCTTTGTTGTTCTCTTACGCAGCATGCTTGCTGGCTGATATTGTATGGTGTTTTTTCTTGTAATATCAAAACCTCAATAAAATCATTGAGAAAAAAGAAAAAAAAAAACACTTGTTACTCACCTTGTTGATCCTCCACCTCTGTTTTCCAGTTCCTGGTTTTAGGCTTGTCACACAGTAAATGGCTTGGACTGACCATTTTGCCAATCCTGGCTGAATCCAGATATTTCAAGTCATTTCCTATGCCCGAAACCAGGAAGTGGAAAGGAGTGGGTCAAACTTCGATTCACCTGCCCCTCCACATCCCTACTGTACGTAAACGGGGTCCATGTGTTCTCTTCTCTATAAGGTGGCTGACTTGGACCCCTTGAACTATATAGCAGGCCAGATTCAATGTGCATGTTAATGGTGGAGTCTGGAGCGCTAAGCTGTCAGGAGGGTGGTTTGGGTGTAGTTTGCAGGGAAATTTCATACTATGAAAACACTATTTTCCCTACACTGACCTTGGGTGGGCTACTGATCAAAACCTTCACGTCTTCTACAAATTGCCTTAACAATAGTAACCAGAGGTGCAAGGTTCAGTCTGGGTAAACAAATCTGTTAAAGTTTAGGGTACAGATTATCCTAATGATCTTCACGTCTACTGACATCAAAGAGTAAAACACAAAGCTAATGACCAGGTCACATTTCAACTGAGATCACATATTACACGTCAGGGAAAGCAGAACAGTAAAGATTCCCAGTCCTCGTGAACATAAAGAACACTGTTGTAAAACAAGACCATAATGGAACATGTAGTTCTTAACTATACCTACCAAGAAGGCCTTGCAGAAAACGTGATTTACTATTGTATAATAAAGACAAGTTACAGGGCACACATTTTTAGCCATACACCATTATAATATGACTTTTTTTTTAGCTTCCCGTTACCTGTGGATTACCTATTACATTATTACTGCTGGTGGCCCAGGTAGTACAAATGTGGCTTATAACATTCATTAAGCCTCTAGATATCGCTACACAATGTCCAACTTAGGGAGATGTCCTTCTATTAAACACTATAATTTGTTGTAACCTTATTTTATTGAATTTTGACTCCTTGGCTGAGAAAGATCTGGTACTGCGTTATATTTTCAAATAAATTATGTAGACACAGATAGTACTACATTCCTGTTTCTCCCTGCAAATTGTGCAGCTACAGACTGTACTGCCCTCATGCCTGTTTCTGTACATGGTGTAGGTATAGATAGCACTGCCTTCTTGTATCTTCCTGTAAATGATGTAAGCAGATAGTACTGCCTCCCTGTCTCTCTCTGTAAATTATGTAGACACAGACAGTACTGCCTCCCTCTGTAAATGATGAAGGTTCAGATAGTACTGCCTCGCTGTTTCTCACTGTAAATGATGTAGACACAGATAGTACGGTCTCTCCCTGTAAATGATGTAGACACAGATAGTACTGCCTCCATGTCTCTTTCTGTAAATGATGCAGGCACAGATAGTACTGCCTCCCTGTCTCTCTCTGTAAATGATGTAGGTACAGCTAGTACTGCCTCCATGTCTCTCTCTGTAAATAATGTAGACACAGATAGTACTGCCTCTCTGTCTCCCTCTGTAAATGATGTAGGTACAGACAGTACTGCCTCCCTGTCTTTCCCTGTAAATTATGTAGACACAGATAGTACTGCCTCCATGTCTCTCTCTGTAAATGATGCAGGCACAGACAGTACTGCCCCTTGTCTATCTCTATAAATAATGTAGACACAGATAGTACTGCCTCTCTGTCTCCCTCTGTAATGATGTAGGCACAGATAGTACTGCCTCCCTGTAAATTATGTAGACACAGATAGTACTGCCTCATGTCTCTCTCTGTAAATGATGCAGGCACAGACAGTACTGCCCCATGTCTATCTCTATAAATGATGTAGACACAGATAGTACTGCCTCCATGTCTCTCTCTGTAAATGATGCAGGCACAGACAGTACTGCCCCCTGTCTATCTCTATAAATGATGTAGACACAGATAGTACTGCCTCCCTGTCTCTCTCTGTAAATGATGTAGGCACAGATAGTACTGCCTCCCTGTCTCTCCCTGTAAATTATGTAGACACAGATAGTACTGCCTCCATGTCTATCTCTGTAAATGATGCAGGCACAGACAGTACTGCCTCTTTGTCTCTTTAAATGATGGAAGGCATCTGTATCAAGTCATGCTAAAGTCGCTCATATTTAGTCATACATCAATGAACCCACTTGTGAAGCCAATGAGAAAACCATGGTGAGGGGGTACAGAATTAAACAGATTAAAGAGGTAAAAGGAGACAGCAGTGGCTATTGCCTCTATATATTTTGGAAGACTCTGAATCATTATAGTCCCATAAGTGTTGATGATGTCAGCTGTAACTTAGCTAAAACTTGCAACTTTGAAGTCCAAGCTTTTATCTCAAATTAGACTATTTGAGTTTTGTTTTACCCATACTGGAATTTTAGAAGTGCATACTTACATCCTTACAAATAGTGACTGCTTAGCTGCCAGGTTAGGGGATGAATACTTCTCGACAAGAGCCAGGGTGCTGAAACCAAACTTGTGAATGGGTTCATTGGAATCAAGAGGGGGGAAGTCTGTGTCAACCTCTCCGTCATCCTCGGCAATATGCAGGCAGAACGAGTCCACGTTGTCACTGGAAGCAAATAAAATAAAGTAGATGAGAGTCAGGAATGACTTAAGATGTATGTAAAACATAGGCTGGTTTACATCCAATATGGCAGCCATTAAAAGATCCCATGGGGCTTTTCCGGGCTTCAGAAATGCCAATCAGTCTAATGATACAATAATATACCAGAACTTAAAAGAAATGTGTGAGAAAATTTTTGAAGAATTTTTGGTGATTTTTTTTTTCCATGTCACTATGTTAAAAAACAAAAACAAATTAAAAGTCTGCACTTTTGGACTGGCCACTAAGGCCACGTTCACATCCATGGTGAACATTTCCTGCAGGCTCTTCCGAATTCGGCATTCCCGGATTTAACAGATCACCGCCGTATTCCTATTGACTATAATGAGATCTGGCGTGATCCGCATGCATCGGTTTGTGGTCCAGCTGACAGCCAGCATTTGTGCCAGATTAGGCAGCCGGAACATTTTAATGGAAACGCAGCCTTAGCCTAATAATATGTTGAGACTTCCTGTTCTGTAGAGATCATTTCTCACCAGTCTCTGCACAAGTAACAGAATGTGCATAGAAACTCTCACACACACGTCCAGGGCTGTGGAGTCGGTAAGCCAAAGCCCCGACTCCGACTCCTCAATTTCCCCTGACTCCAACTCCGACTCCCTCATACATGGAGCATGTTTAAGTGATAACTTTAAACAAATTTGCATAAAATCAATAGTACAGATAAGTCATGACAAAAACAGTTTGTAATCTATCAGGCTTCTCTGGGTACAGCTCACTAAGGGCCTGATCAGAGGTGTAGCTAGAGGTTCAGCACATGGGGGGGGGGGGGGGGGGCGAAACATACTTGAGTGGGCCCCCCACTTATTGGCTTCCCAAACGCACGTTTCCAACTTCACAGGCACATACTACTAGTTGTGGTTATAATACTGTATTAGCAAGATGACTGTATAAACAGCTAGATCATCTATGCTGTTAAGTACAGTACAATAGACTTTCTACATAGCCTACTCTAAATACTCTACCACATAATGCAGTAAAATATAGGAGTAATAGGAGTAAAAAAAGGGGACTCCTATGTTAAAGGAAATCTGTCCCCAGCTTTTACATCACTAAACTAACAGTCCCTTGCCCCCATCAGACCTCAGATCGGCTTAATGTGCCCCCATCAGACCTCAGATCAGTGTATTGTGCCCCCATCAGACCTCAGATCAGCGTATTGTGCCCCCACCAGACCTCATATCATCAGAATGTGCCCCCATCAGACCTCAGATCAGCAGAATGTGCCCCCATCAGACCTCAGATCAGCGTATTGTGCCGCCATCAGACCTCAGATCAGCAGAATGTGCCCCCATCAGACCTCAGATCAGCAGAATGTGCCCCATCAGACCTCAGATCAGCAGAATGTGCCCCCATCAGACCTCAGATCGGCTTAATCTGCCCCATCAGACCTCAGATCGGCTTAATGTGCCCCCATCAGACCTCAGATTGGCTTAATGTGCCCCCATCAGACCTCAGATCAGCAGAATGTGCCCCATCAGACCTCAGATCATCAGAATGTGCCCCCATCAGACCTCAGATCGGCTTAATCTGCCCCATCAGACCTCAGATCGGCTTAATGTGCCCCCATCAGACCTCAGACCTCATTGGCTTAATGTGCCCCCATCAGACCTCAGATCAGCAGAATGTACCCCCATCAGACCTCAGATCAGCAGAATGTACCCCCATCAGACCTCAGATCAGCAGAATGTGCCCCCATCAGACCTCAGATCATCAGAATGTGCCCCCATCAGACCTCAGATCGGCTTAATGTGCCCCCACCAAACTCCACCCCCCCCCAGTAGCTACGCCTCTGGGCCTGATGTATGAAAACTGTCTAGGTCTAAGACTTTTTTGTTGCCCATAGCAACCAATCAGAGCTCCCCTTTTATTTCTCCAGAGCACTATATGAAATGAAAGGGGAGCTCTGATTGGTTGCTATGGGCAACAAAAAAACTTCTACACCTAGACAGTTTTCATACATAAGGCTCTAGGTGTTTTACATCAGCAGCAGATAGAAGCCATGAGAGCAGCTAACCTCTCCAAACATGAGCTCAGAGGAAACATAAAGCATCAGAGAGAACATGCACTGGACATAAAGGGCAGCACACAGTCATCTCAACTAAAAGCCGAAATCCTTAGATCAGGAATAGAACAGACATTTATAGGACATTTCATCATTTTCACAAATTCTTATAAAAATATATTCAGCACTGAACTAAATGTACTAATTCATTATATATTTTAGGAGTCGAAGTCGGTCCATTTTATACCGACTCCGACTCCACAGCCCTGCACACGTCAATGAACATCTCGTCTATTGAGTCTAGGGTCCATGGTGGACATGTATTAGTGGGGTCCCAGGTTTCAATGAAATTGGGAACTGTGTTAAGATTGCTTGTTCTTCCATCCTTGCAAAGGGTTTCCTACGGGTTCAACAGCACCATACATTGACAATTCAAACTGGCCCAAGTATGTGTGTGTGTCTATGAGATAGGCTGGTCATACATATAAAAAACTCACCGGAGTGCTGCGGCCTCTTCAAACAGCTGATTGGTAGGGGTGCCGGGAGTCGGACCCCAACCGATCACATACTGATGACATGTCCTGAGAAGATGTCCTTAGTATAAAACACTTGGACAACCTCTTTTAAGTATTATTTAGGAACACTGCCCCAAGGTGACCACCATTTTTCTCTCAGTGTAAGGTGGTAATGCCCTGGCTAGCGAAAGCAGTATATCCTGATGGCTACAAAATTAAGCAGGGTCCGCTAGTATTGGCTCCCCTTCTCTCCCTGACAACGATGTAGGTACAGACAGTACTGCCCAGTAAATGATTTAGGTATCAACATTACTGCCTCCCTGTAAATGATGCAAGTAAAGATAATTCTGCCTTCATTACTACTGCCTGCATGTAGATGACTTAGCTACAGATAATCCTTCCTGCCTGTAGATGAGCAGGTACTGCCTCCCTGTAAAGGATGTAGGTACACATAGTACTGTCACCTAATAGATGATGGAGGTACAGATAGTACTGCCTTCCTATAGATGATGTATGTACACAGAGTATTGCCACTATGAAGATAATGTAGGTACAGATAGTACTGCCGATCTATAGATGATGTAGGTGATGGAGGTACAGATAGTACTGCCTTCCTATAGATGATGTATGTACACAGAGTATTGCCACTATGAAGATAATGTAGGTACAGATAGTACTGCCGATCTATAGATGATGTAGGTGATGGAGGTACAGATAGTACTGCCTTCCTATAGATGATGTATGTACACAGAGTATTGCCTCCCTATAAATGATGGAGGTACATACAGTACTGTCACTATGAAGATAATGTAGGTACAGATAGTACTGCCGATCTATAGAGGATGTAGGTACAGATAGTACTGTCTCCTTGTAGATGATGTAGGTATAGATAGTACTGCCACCCTATAGATGATGCAGGTACACATAGTATTGTCTCCCTATAGATGATGCAGGTACACATAGTATTGTCTCCCTATAGATGATGCAGGTACAATTAGTATTGTCTCCCTATAGATGATGCAGGTACAATTAGTATTGTCTTCCTATAGATGATGCAGGTACATATAGTACTGCGTCCCTGTAAAGGCTGTAGGCACACACAGTACTGTCTCCCTACAGATAATGTAGGCACAGCTAGTGCTGTCTCCCTATAGATGATGTAGGTGTACATAGTACTGTCTTCACACAGGTTACGTAGGTACAGACAATACTGCTTCCCTGTCAATGATGTAGGCACAGGTAGTACTGCCTCCCTATAGATGATGTAGGTAGAGATAGTATTGTCTCCCTATAGATGATGCAGGTACAGATAGTACTGCCTCCCTGTAAAGGCTGTAGGTACAGATAGTACTGCCTCCCTATAGATAATGTAGGCACAGGTAGTACTGCCTCCCTATAGATAATGTAGGTACACATAGTATTGTCTCTCTATAGATGATGCAGGTACAGATAGTACTGCCTCCCTGTAAAGGCTGTAGGTACAGATAGTACTGCCTCCCTGTAAAGGCTGTAGGTACAGATAGTACTGCCTCCCTGTAAAGGCTGTAGGCACACACAGTACTGCCTCCCTATATATGATGTAGGTACAGATAGTACTGCCTCCCTATATATGATGTAGGTACAGATAGTACTGCCTCCCTATAGAAGATGTAGGTAGAGATAGTATTGTCTCCCTATAGATGATGCAGGTACAGATAGTACAGCCTCCCTGTAAAGGCTGTAGGCACACACAGTACTGTCTCCCTATATATGATGTAGTTTACAGATAGTACTGCCTCCCTATATATGATGTAGGTACAGATAGTACTGCCTCCCTATAGATGATGTAGGTACAGATGGCACAGCTTCCCTGGCGATATAGGCAATCGGTAAGGGTATTGATCTTGTTTGACCTCATACAGTTTCATCGATCTTCTTACGGACAGACATCGGCCCGTGTAAAAGGACCCTTAAGAAGTGACATAATCCTCCAAAAAATAAAAAAATATATTTCTGTATTTCAAGTGAACAAGTCAACATTTAACCCCTTCCTTTCCAGATCAAATAGTGGATGCTACTGGTGTTGTCTTTACCGATATGCTGTTTTGCACATAGTGGAAATAAACAGCCTCATCGAGGACCAGAGCACTGACCCTCCGGATCAGTTCCCTGCCGGCTCTACAAGGCATCGTGCCAGTAAACCATCAGGCATGGCCACAAAGTGCCTCAGGCGCCAACCACAAGTGGTCATAAAAGCAGCGGTACAAACTCTCTTTGCGTGCGTGTGCGAGACAATAGGGACAGGATCGTAATGTGGATAAAATCTGCTGCGCTGGAGAGACAGAGCCATAACTCAGCGCGGCGAAGTGTCGAGGGAAACATCCGCTGCTAAACATTCCATGGAAATGCTTCATCCAAATAAAAGGAGAGAGGTTCAAAAGGTTTCATTAAAATGATATATGCTGCGCTCAGCGTCTCAATCATACATGCTGCAGAAACAATGTGCTTCACAGACTCAGCAAAGAGAAAGGGCCTGAAACATCCCGGCTGCCACAACTCACAATCACCGCGATTTCACCTGTCGATGGCGACTTCTAAGCCGCAGGACAATGCAGTGTCTATGTAACTGTAATTCCAGAGGAGCGAATATCTGAGATTATGCCCCAGTGCTGTGCAATCATTGCTCTCCGGTGCCAAGGTTTAGCGACTGCCAATTGACAATGACCCATGAATGTTCACCCGCCATAGTTTTATATTAAATGGAATGCGTCACCAAAAATTGACCTATTATTTAAAATAAGTTTTTAAATTTTTTTTGATGATGTCATTTTTAATTGTCCATATCTATATTTAAACAAAAAACATAAAATCTGAGTTCGGTACCAAGGTTTTTTACAGTAATAATTAATTCCCGAAGTCTCGCATAACTTTCTGAACTAATAACTTCGGCTCATCGGAGCCAATACATTCTAATACTGTACGGAGCGGGAACTCCGTACAGTATTACAACTTTATTACAAGTTTTTTTATTACTATTACAAGTTTTTTGCGAATCGACTTCGGATCTTTTATCCGAAGTGATTTGCTCATCCCTAACAATAACATCTGCTCAGGTCACAGAGCATGCCTAGAACACTCTCACATACAAGTCAATGGGGTCCCCTCCTGACCATTGAGTCTATGGACCAAGGGGCTGCCGTAAAGCAATTTTCTTAAAGAAGAACTCCCGACAAAAATTTTATTCCATGTCCTGCTAGAAATGTACATGATATAATCTGTAGTGAATGTCATTTTCTTACCAGTGTCTGAATTTTTGACTTCTATCATCCTGAAGTTTCTTATCTGTGTCATGTGACCAGCAATTAGACCCACCAACTCACACATAGACTTATGTGTGGACAGGAAGTCTAATTCTCTATGTATTCCTATGAGACTGAAAGTGAGGCTCCCATAGGAATGAATAGAGCAGTTACTGGCTTTCTGTCCTGGGTCAGTTGGAGGTCAGGGAGTTGGTCACATGACCCTGCTACAATAAGAAGAGAGGTTTTTACTCACAGAAACAGTCACTGATAAGAAAATGACAATCACTACAGATTATATCATGCACCTTTCTAACAGGTTAGAGAATAAAAATTTTTGCGGGAGTTCTTTAACGTTTTCTAAAGGCTGTTAAAGGGTTTATCTAACCCTTAAAATGCCTCCTCATACGCCCGGGCCCCTCACAGAGGTTGCATTTACCTGGTTCCCCAGCATCCACGTTGCTTTTGACGCCTGCATGGCGGCCTCTGCATCTCCCCATCGCGTGGATTAAAACATCCGGCCTCTGGGTGGGGGATGTTAGGGGGCAGGCCGCGACGGTAATGAGCCTCCTTAGAGGCACCCGTGTTGCTAGGGAGGCTCATCCCCATTGCGGCCTGCTATTGGCTGTTCCCTCCTCGAATGTTTTCATCCATGTGACAGGGAAATGCAGCGATCGTGCCGGTATGAGAAGCAACGCAGGTGCCAAGGAGCGAGGTAAGTACAATCTGTGTAAGGGGCCCGGGCAAATGTGGGGAGAAGGGCATTTTAGGGGTTGGATAACCCCTTTAAGAATGTCCACCATCCGATCAGCTGACAAGTGCTTGCACGTTTGTTGGCTGATCGCTGGCACATTTGCACAGGTCAATTATTGGGAACAGAACTTCATACGAACATTTGACCCCCATAATTCGCCCAATCATCTGCATATGTTAAAGGACCCTTGGCCACAGTAGTATACAGCAGCTACAAAGAGCATCCGTCACTGTAGAGGACTCAGCAATCAGACAGACCACCAGTTTCAGTGTGAACTGTAAAATGCCTTATCTTCCTTATGGTGGCGCTGCAGGGAAACAGATTACTTGAAATACTGGTTAGAACGGTTATAGAAATACACACGTAAAAAGAAGGCAGACCCCTCAAGCTATGGCTTCACTGATCCTCATCTTACATTTGCAAAGTAAATAGCCTATCCCTAAGACTGGTAATTAGTGGGGTATCTGTTCTGACACCCAAAAGCCAATGCAGGAACTTCACCCTAGCCTGACTCCCATAAAGTGACAGCTCCAGTGTACTTCACCAGTCAGAGACCCGACCATTCAATGATGGAAATGGCGTGTATCAGGGACCATTTTCCAGCCAGCAGTGGTCACTGAAAACATCCGAGAGTCTGGGCATGGGCAGAAGAGTCCAGTGGGCAGATTCTCCTCACATGGATCAGCTTAAAGGGAATCTGTCACCTGGATAATCACTACTGAAGTAAAGCCTTAGGCCCCATTCACACGACCGTATGTATTCCGTGATCCGTATAAAAACAGAACGGAAAACATACAGAAAGTCTTCCGTAGTGTTCCGTAATTTTGCGGACCCATTGACTTTAATGGGGCTACAGACGTGTTTTGTGGCCAAGTA
The DNA here is from genome assembly GCA_900303285.1 of Rhinella marina. Lineage (NCBI taxonomy): Eukaryota > Metazoa > Chordata > Amphibia > Anura > Bufonidae > Rhinella > Rhinella marina. The sequence goes on from ONZH01023302.1 coordinate 110,068, forward strand.
TAGGACATGTTTCCTTTTTTTTGCGGGAGAACTTCCGTAATATACGGATGCGGAATGCACACGGTGTGCATTCCGTATTTTTTTCTCCTATGGAAAAATGAATGGGTCCGTATGGTACCGCATCTTATCCGCAAAAATGCGGATAAGATACGGAAATGAACGTACGGTCGTGTGAATGGGGCCTTAGCCTAATAGCACTTAGTACTTTATTTCCAGATGTGCCTTTGTTTCAGCAGTAGATGTTTTTATCTTCTAAAAAAACAGTTTATTTGGTATGCAAATGAGCCAGTAAGGTGCCCAGAGGGGCGTCACTCTTGCAGGAAGGAGCCCAGGCACACCTCCTACATCACATTCAAGCCATAACTCCGCCCCCTTTTCCCTGCTCCCAGCATGAGGGTGTGCTCGGGCACTAGCAGGAGGCGTGTCTGGGCTCCTTCCTGCAAGAGTGACGCCCCTCTGGGCACATTACTGGCTCATTTGCATACCAAATAAACTGTTTTTTTTTAGAAGATAAAAAACAACACACATCTGGAAATAAGGTACTAAGTGCTATTAGGCCATGGCTCGACTTCAATAGCAATTATCCTAGTGACAGATTTCCTTTAAAGGGGAATTCCCATCGCTCGGATATGCCCCCAATGTCTGATAGGTGCTAGTCCCACCTCTGGGACCAGTACCTATACTTAGAACGGAGCCCGGAGGGCGCATGTGAGGCCGCCCCCAAGCATTCCAATTGGAAAGCAGAAAATAGCCGAGTGGCACACTTGGCTATTTTCAGAAGTCCCTTTGAAATGAACGTAAAGCACGGCCATCACTCTATTCATTTCTATGGGGCTGACAGAAATAGCCGAGCCAGTGCGCTACTATTTTCAAAGCTCCCATAGGAATCAAAATAGGGCGGCCACGAATGCGTGGTGCACCCTCCAGCACTTTGCGGGCTCCGTTCTAATTATAGGTGCAGGTCCCAGACGTGGGACCCGCACCTATCAGACATTGGGGGAATATCCTAGCGATATGCCCCCAATTTCCGACATGGGAATAACCCTTAACAAATCTCTCCCTGTTTGCAAGACCTGTCAATCAAGCCAAGCAGGGCAGGGAGAAGCTGCACAGCGGACTCTTCTGCTCATACCGGGACTCTTCTCCCAGGACAATTTAAAAATCAATGCCCCATTGTACCAGCACTGACCCTCTGGTCTTTATTAATTTTCCTAGCGCTGACCTGATAAAAATTAGGAGGCACAGCCAGCGATTGGCTGCAGTGGTTACTTGGGTGTACATGTGACCACTGCGGGAAAATGAACTAAGGACAGAATTACCAGGTATTAGTTATTTAGTTATTTTTTGCAATTTCCATCCTTTAGCAATTTAATTGGGGTGATCTTGGAAAACCCTTCAATGCGTGCAGCCATAAATGACCATAAAATGTTATTAGATTTAAAAAACTTTAAAAACTTTAGACTTCAGGCAGATGAGACGCAGGAGAATATATTTGTCAGTGGAGGTTTGGTTGCCAACGCTCTTTTTTCCCTATTGTACTATGCATGTGGATGACATTATAACCTTGGATTCTGCCCTGCCCTTCAAACTACACATTCAAGCCCATTCCACCACCTGACGCCTCAAACTCAAAAATTTCTCCCGCATCGGCGCATTCCTCAACCAGGAGTCTGCAAAAATACTTGTACATGCCCTCATCCTCTCCCTCCTAGACTACTGTAACATCCTCTTATGTGGCCTTTCATCTAGCACCCTCATACCCCTCCAATCTATCCTCAACTCTGCTGCCCGACTCATCACCTCTCCCGCCGTTACTCCTATGGCTCTCCCCTCTGCCAAACCCTTCACTGGCTCCCCATTGCCCATCGAATTCAGTTTAAAATGCTAACAACTACACATAAGACGATCCATAACCTGCCACCTCCATACATCTGAGTTACCAATATATCCCCACACGTAATCTCCGATCCTCACAAGACCACCATCTCTCCTCTTATCACCTCTTCCCATACCACCATGATTTCTCCTGTGCACCCCCCATACTCTGGAACTCTCTACCCCAACATATCAGACTCTTACCTACAGTGGAAACCTTCAAAGCCTACAGCCAGTGACCCTGCTGCTGCTATACCGCTATGACCCTCACCTACTGTGTCCTTCTCTCATACATTGTAGATTGGAAGCCCTCATGGACAGGGCCCTCTCTCCTTCTGTACCAGTTCGTAATTGTCTGTATTATGTATATACACTGCCATGGAATGAATAATAATAAATTGTGGGAGGGGCATGACACAGGAACATCAAATTCTTTTGATCAAGATAAAGCATGAAACCATATGAGGCTGCTGTCCCTTTAAATCGCAACCAAAGAAAAACTACCGTAATTCTGAATACGGTATTCTTTCACTCTCTGCTCTAAAGCCTAAAACTCGCTGTCCGTACTAAATGTTGTCACAGACGGCGCTAATATTCACTGCACATAACCAGGGACCTCTGCTCACAGCAGCGCTCAGACTTCCCCCTTTTAGAATCTCGAGTTTTAATTGCATGATTGATGTGGAAATTAATTAATCTCAAAGTGCATGCTAATTGTTTAATTGCTCGCTTGATCTATATGGATCATTTTCGGGAATTAAAAGTAGCTGATTTACTCTGGCTATTGATTGAATGTGGCACTGAGTTATTTTGCTTGCTACCTGATTTGAAATTCCCTCAATTAATTCCCAAAACCTTTTGCTTCAGAGGCGGCAGGGTGAGTTTGCCCCTTCTGGCTGATCTATACTAACTTGTCATGCTTAAGAGATATTTATTATTAGATCCGGCAAGTAATAATGACACATTAATATTAGCACGGGCTGTACATTTCCACTGAATGGATTGCCAACGTGGAATTAAAACCGATATATTTGTCAGTATCAATTTTCTAGAATTCTATGGTGACCTGGGTGCACTAATGAATGGCAAGCTCCTCGCACAGCTTGTGCTCACTGTCAAGGGAAAAGTGCTCCGCCATAGCGCAAACGGTCGATGGGTGCAATGAATGAAAGCCGAATCACAGCTTTTATTTCCTTTACTTTTTTTTTCATATATATAGTATTATAAAAAATACTAAAAAAAAAAAAGCAACAGTATAAACTAAGAAGCGATCTACTTGTAAGTTGTCATGTCAGGTAGGGAACACTACAGACTTGACCTCTACACACACCACTGTCCCTACCTACTTAGACGATTCGTCCTAAACAGCTGCCCCCAACTGGTCGACGGTCCCTGATCTAAGTGCGCAGGACCTACTTAGGGGAGTCAGACAGGCAGAGTCTAAAGCAGAGAATATAGTCAGAACCAAGGAAGGAATAGACCACAGAGTAGTATAGCAATAAGGGTTAACATCAGGAGGCAATATCAGATGCAGAATCAGCAGTCAGAGACAAAGTCAGGCAGAAGGTGAGAAGTCCAGAAGCCACACGATACAGAAACTAAACGTTTGAAGCAAGAAGACCAATCACAGGCAACTGTGGGCAGTATTTGCCTGTTTAAAGGGAGTCTGTCACCTCATTTTCACCTATATAGCTAACAGCAGTGCCCCACAGACGATTGCATACACATCCCAGACATACCTGTGTGCACTTTGTGTCTGTATTCCTTGTTCAGAAAAAGCACTTTTATTCTGCAGGAAAACAGCTCCCAAGTGCCCAGCTCTGCTGCTGCAAGTGCCCAAAGCAAACCAGACTGAAGAGGGGAGGGCTGCTTTATCTGCTCATATCTTGGGATTGGTAGCAGATAGAAAAAGGTTCTGACCTTCTTTGAAAGCTGACATTTCAAGCTTTAAAATCATACCAAAATCACATTATATCCAGTATATCAGAAGATATAGCTGTTAGAAATCGAGTTGGGAGAGAAAGCAGTTTTTAGTTTCTCTTTCAGCTGGGCACTTGGAAGCTGTTTTCCTGCAGAATAAAAGTGTTTTTTCTGGACATGTAATACAGACACACAGTGCACACAGGTATGTCTGGGATGTGACATGTAATACAGACACACAGTGCACACAGGTATGTCTGGGATGTGACATGTAATACAGACACACATAGTGCACTCAGGTATGTCTGGGATGTGACATGTAATACAGACACACAGTGCACACAGGTATGTCTGGGATGTGACATGTAATACAGACACACAGTGCACACAGGTATGTCTGGGATGTGACCTGTAATACACACACAGTGCACACAGGTATGTCTGGGATGTGACCTGTAATACACACACACAGTGCACACAGGTATGTCTGGGATGTGACATGTAATACACACACACAGTGCACACAGGTATGTCTGGGATGTGACATGTAATACAGACACATAGTGCACACAGGTATGTCTGGGATGTCACATGTAATACAGACACACAGTGCACATAGGTATGTCTGGGATGTGACATGTAATACAGACACACAGTGCATACAGGTATGTCTGGGATGTGACCTGTAATACACACATAGTGCACACAGGTATGTCTGGGATGTGAGATGTAATACAGACACAGTGCACACAGGTATGTCTGGGGTGTGACATGTAATACAGATACACATAGTGCACTCAGGTATGTCTGGGATGTGACATGTAATACAGACACACAGTGCACACAGGTATGTCTGGGATGTGACATGTAATACAGACACACAGTGCACACAGGTATGTCTGGGATGTGACATGTAATACAGACACACAGTGCACACAGGTATGTCTGGGATGTGACATGTAATACAGACACACAGTGCACACAGGTATGTCTGGGATGTGACCTGTAATACACACACAGTGCACACAGGTATGTCTGGGATGTGACCTGTAATACACACACACAGTGCACACAGGTATGTCTGGGATGTGACATGTAATACACACACACAGTGCACACAGGTATGTCTGGGATGTGACATGTAATACAGACACAGTGCACACAGGTATGTCTGGGATTTGACATGTAATACAGACACACAGTGCACACAGGTATGTCTGGGATGTGACCTGTAATACACACACAGTGCACACAGGTATGTCTGGGATGTGACATGTAATACAGACACATAGTGCACACAGGTATGTCTGGGATGTCACATGTAATACAGACACACAGTGCACATAGGTATGTCTGGGATGTGACATGTAATACAGACACACAGTGCATACAGGTATGTCTGGGATGTGACCTGTAATACACACATAGTGCACACAGGTATGTCTGGGATGTGAGATGTAATACAGACACACAGTGCACACAGGTATGTCTGGGATGTGACATGTAATACAGACACACAGTGCACACAGGTATGTCTGGGATCTGACATGTAATACAGACACTCAGTGCACACAGGTATGTCTGGGATGTGACATGTAATACACACACACAGTGCACACAGGTATGTCTGGGATGTGACATGTAATACACACACACACAGTGCACACAGGTATGTCTGGGATGTGACATGTAATACACACACACAGTGCACACAGGTATGTCTGGGATGTGACATGTAATACACACACACAGTGCACACAGGTATGTCTGGGATGTGGCATGTAATACAGACACAGTGCACACAGGTATGTCTGGGATGTGACATGTAATACACACACAGTGCACACAGGTATGTCTGGGATGTGACAAGTAATACAGACACATAGTGCACACAGGTATGTCTGGGATGTGACCTGTAATACACACACAGTGCACACAGGTATGTCTGGGATGTGACATGTAATACAGACACACAGTGCACACAGATATGTCTGGGATGTGACATGTAATACACACACACAGTGCACACAGGGATGTCTGGGATGTGACATGTAATACACACACACAGTGCACACAGGTATGTCTGGGATGTGACATGTAATACAGACACAAAGTGCACACAGGGATGTCTGGGATGTGACATGTAATACACACAGTGCACACAGGGATGTCTGGGATGTGACATGTAATACACAGTGCACACAGGTATGTCTGGGATGTGACCTGTAATACACACACACAGTGCACACAGGTATGTCTGGGATGTGACATGTAATACAGACACACAGTGCACACAGGTATGTCTGGGATGTGACATGTAATACACACACACAGTGCACACAGGTATGTCTGGGATGTGACATGTAATACACACACACAGTGCACACAGGTATGTCTGGGATGTGTCTGCAATCTTCTGTGGGGCATTGCTGTTAGTTATATAGGTGAAAATGAGGTGACAGGCTCCATTTAAATACCCCTCTGACAGGAAGCACATGATGCCGGCACCAAGTCTGATTGGCCAATCGGGGAACAACCGTGAAATACGGTAGTCTGCATGGGGCCTTAGAAAAGTCACCAAACCTCAACAATCTGAAGAAGAGAGTTGCTATAGAGAGCACCTCTCTTCTGAAAGACCTGGTCTATCCATGTGTTGCAAGGACATTCCACAGATTTCAATGGGCATCAAGTAATGCTTCAGAGCTGCTGTAGTAGTGCTGCATAATTCCTTTGTGGGAGACAACCTGCAATTTGCTACTTATTTAAATCCTTGGTAATAAAAGTGGACAACCCCCTTTAAGGAGAAACTATCAGGAGATTCTCATGTTTGCCCAGGATATGGGCAGCATGAAAAATTGACAGGTTCCCTGGTTACAAACTACTATTTGTTTTACCCTGAAATTCCGTGGCGCTTCAGCGAAGGCAGAGTTTAAAAAAGAGCCAGGAAATGAGAAGAGAATCATATTGGTGACTACCCTCAGGTTTCAACGAAGGTCTTTTGTCCACCTATTGCCAAACACTTTAAAGGCTTGCACTGTACTCATTAAAAAGTAAAAATTATTTTTTCAATTGGTCTTTTTTAAAAATATGGAGTTCTTTCATCTGTACAGAGCTGAGATGCTGTAATAAAAGGATCTTAATTTTATGTCTTTCGGGAGTTGGGGAGCTGACAGGCTCCTTATCTCTGTTCTCTGACATTATAAACATTCATTAATGCTCAATCCTTACTTACTGGCAAGAATTTGGCTTAAATAAGTGTTTATGACCTCTGAGTAGAGTTGTCACGATACCAAAATTTTGATTCGATTTCGATACCAAGAAAAAGTATTCGATACTCGATACCATTCGATACCACGCCGAAAAAATAAAACACAAAAAATCTGTGTGCCCCCATCAGACCTCACATCAGCCCACTGTGCCAGCATCAGACCTCAGATCAACCCACTGTGCCCCCATCAGACCTAACATCAGCCCACTGTGCCCCCATCAGACCTAACATCAGCCCACTGTGCCCCATCAGACCTCAGATCAGCCCACTGTGCCCCATCAGACCTAACATCATCCCACCGTGCCACCCATCAGACCTAACATCAGCCCACTGTGCCCCATCAACCTCAGATCAGCCCACTGTGCCCCCATCAAAATAAAATAAAAAAAATCTCTTACCTGTCCTGCGCCGCGGCTCTGCTCCGGGTCCGGCGCTCCTCTTCTTCTTCTCTTCCCAGCGCTGCACTGTCACCTGACTGCGCGCACTACATCCTGATGCTGTACACGGTCAGGACAGTGCAGCGCGGGCCTGGAGAAGAAGAGGAGCGCCGGACCCGGAGCGGAGCTGCGGCGCAGGACAGTTGAGAGAATTTTTTATTTTAGTATCGCAAAATAGGAAATTCCGGTACCGAATCGATACTGGTATAAAAATATCGATTCAGTATCAAATTATCGATACCCGAGGCAACCCTACCTCTGAGTAAATTACAGATACAGGTTAATAGATGACCGGCACAAAGTGAAAGTGAAAAAGAAAGTAGGATTCACACAGCTAGACAAACAGTTAACCCTTTGTGACAGAACGGCTCAATATTTTTAATAAACACCAATTGAAAAAATTATTTTTTTGGCCTAAAATAAGTAAAATGCAATCAGAAAACAAAATTGCCCCCCCAAAGGTGTACATAGCCTTTAAGTACAGGTGTCTTCTTTAAAGACAATGATGGGTTGTCGTTGGCTGGCTAAAGAGATCGGTTAGGGTAAAATTTCAACCAACAAATGATCGTTTTGGTTGAAATCGTTTGTTTGGATCAGTCTCGGACTTCCTTAAAGCTATTTTATGACCAATTTCATCTCTGTTCAGACATAAAATGTACGCATCTGATTAATGATAAAGCAGTTGGTTACTTCAGCTTTGGCTCCCGTCCTTCGGTGGTGTATTGCCAGCAGATGAGACCGATGAGGTCATGGACCTTGGCATTGGCGATGGTCACCACTGTCATGGGCAGTATCTTGTCCTGGCTAGCTTGCATTGAGAGATACACCTCTATCTTCTTGGTGGCAGTGGTGCCCACGTGGCCCTAGAGAAAGGAGAGCAACACAAAACATTACTTTACAAATTGATCCTTACAACTAAATATGCCCAGGTAGTCAAAGGACCCCCCCCTTTCAAAAAATTCAGTGCACTTCTAGATTTGGCCTTACATCTTCAGCTTGTGCATTTTTTCTGAAGATTTTCACTGCTGGCTTCACCTTTTCTAGGTAGAGGGGTGAAATCCACAGCAAATACTCAGCAAAATCTGTATGTACATACAGTAGGTAGATTTTTGTGCACGTTTGTCGCCAGTTTTTTGTTTTTTTTTAAATCTACAGCATGCCAACTGTTTGCGGTGGAAAGGGCGGATGTTTCCACTGCAAATCGTCTTCGTATTGGCAGTAAAACCATGCAGATTTTGCGACCCTACTTCAAAGGATTGGAATACGCAGTGAAAAACTGCAGAAAGAACAGACAAGCTATGGATGTAAAAATGTGCACCGCAAGTCAATTTCCATGAAGAAAAAACTCTGCAGCGTGTAGATGAGATTTGTTAGAACTTTGTTAACATGCAGAGGTCGTAAAAGAAGAGTAAAAACACTCCTCTTATCATTTTGCTGAGTATTTTCAGCCAAGGAGAAACTAAGAGACGCTAAGCGTTTTTATTTTTTTCCTGTATGTAGCGGTATGAGGGCTTTTAAGTGAAAATATAACCTTTGGGGTGGTTATGGGAAAATAACTGTTCCGCCATTTTTTTTTTTTTCACTTTAAATTTACGACCCCTCAGTCAGGGTCAGTATGATTACAGCCATACCAAATATGTGTAGTAATATGTGAGAACTCAAGTGCTCCTGTAGCCTTATGACGAGTTATTTTTTGGGGGGTGAAACGTAATTCTCATGGTATACTCTCATGGTATCATTATTTTGGGTATTAAGATTTATTATTTGGGCGGGAGCAAATAGGAATAAAAAAACAATTCAGTAGTTTTGCATTCTTTTTTTTTTTTAAGTCGTTAACGTAACATGCTATCTTTATTATACGGGTTCCGGCAAACACAGCGTCGTATCCTATATGTGTCCATGTGTTCTTTTTGCCACTTTTTTGTTCGTTTGTATTTTCACAAAGCCTGCCCAACAGTGCGGGTGACGTCACTGGCAACACTACTAGGTGAAAGACTCCGTCTAGCAGTCCTTATGGAGAGCCTGGAACGTCACCGGATGGGAGCTGCCTGGGAGAAAATGGGGATATGTCCGGGATCAGAGCTGAATGCCTATGAAAAATTGTGGACAATTGCTGTGAATTTTTTAGTCCAGATACGTTATGAATGGCAAATTACTGAAGGGGTTAAGCTCGTCACTGCTGCACTGTATTCTTATTACTTGGCCATGGTGACTCTATTCGCTCGCACTCGGATGACTATCGGCACTGCCAGCTTTGTGCTCAGCACTCGTCGCCTTTGTTTCGTGCCATTATTTATGTCCGGAGATGATATCACGCTGTGAAATAAAGTGCAAGTCTCTTTTTTTTCCCTCTCTTTTACGGGCTTGTAAATAAACTTGCATCGGGAGTAAGCGGGTTCATTAGGGATCTGTACATTAAACCAAAGGAAAACAGCCACATAAAAATTGATTTGTTGCTCATCTACATGGCCAAACAAACCGGCACTTTTTAACTCTTTCACGGAATACCCGGCAGTTAGAGGCCTAACGAGCGCGGCATTAATTCCTGGTAATGATCGTGTACTAAAGGCGCAAGTATTTACAAGCACGGAATGACATTTACGTATTCCTGCATGGCTTTACATGGGTATTAGGTGTTATGGATTACACAGTACTACATAAACAGGCCTGATTAATCGAGTACAGATAACATGCTTATAGTCAGAAAGCGGGGCACAGAAACCACCCATGTCTGGGCTAAGTTTATAGCATGCATTAATACTTAATTTACTAGTATATATGCATTGTAAGAAGTACTCCCTTTAAAGGGAGTCTGTCACTAGGATAAACCAGGCACAAAGCCTTGTAGGACTAGTTGAACTGAAAGATCCATGGCTTCATTCTAGAGAAGAAATACTTTTAATCCATATGCAAATGAGCAATTAAGTGCTCTGAGGGGGGGCGGCCACGCCACTCTGTGCACCGTTGCTCCTCCTACTTTCTCTGCCAGCCCCTCCTTCTTAATTGACACCGCTAGGTTCCTCCATGGTCAACTCGACTGGCCCTGTCAATCAAGAATAGGGAGGGCCCGACAAAAAAAAAGCAGGAGGAGCAAGGGTGCACAGTCACTCGGTGTACCTATCGCTCATTGAAAACAGTCAGACCCCCACCAATCTAATATTGATGACCTATCCTAAGAATATAGTACTCCCGGAAACAATAAAAAAACAAAAAAACGCATAAACAAAACGCCTGCCCATCTGGGCGCCAACTAAGAACAGAGGTTTCCTCACCTAAGGCTACTTTTAAATTAGCGTTAGCAGGGTCCGACAGGCTGTTACAGCGGGGGAATAGCCTACCTGATCTGTACTAACACTAACCCATGTGTGCCACTGGTAGTCTGCTCCGGCGAGATTCACAATAATGGGAATGGGCCAGAGGTCCAGCCGCAGCATGGCAAACATGCCGAGCGGCGGCCGGACAAAAACTGCATCATGTCACCAGGTCATGAGTGACATATCAACACTGCAGCAGTCACTTGACCAGCATCACACCAGAGACCTGCAGAGCTTGTGGGGCAACGATGGAGCCGGAATTGAGAGGCGGGGATCAGGTAAGTATGATTACCACGGCAGGTCCAGCTATGTAGAAAGTGTCCCTGAGGTGAATAACCACAATAGATAAATGTTGGCCAAACTTGGCAATTTTGGTAGAGATCCTCTGACCGTCTTATGTGTAATGGGGGCCTCTAAATTCTCCCCCAATGGTAGATGTCAGGGGAGATACGGATCTCCTTTTTGCTTTCAAAGACGACATGCCTATGCCAGAGGTGTCCGGCAGTAGCCTTTTGTCCTCATTAAGGAAACATGCATGCTCGGCCAAACACAAATGTAATATGTATTGTCAGCTGATTTTGCCGTTCCTAACATCACATATTTCACGGGGTTTGTCACCCAACTTTCCCACTTGCAGCCCAGTTACTGTATAATAGGGTACACTACCCGTTACATCAGGGGTCAGAAACCTTTGGCACTCCAGCTGTTGTGAAACTACAATTCTCAGCATGCTCCATTCATTTCTATGAGAGGTTGCCTACCCCTGCGCTACATGCTACAACTAGCATTAAAGGAGTCTTCCAATATTTTAACTGATGACCTATCCTCTGGATAGGCCATTAGTATCTGATGAGTGGAGGTCTGACACCGGAGACCCCCGCCTATCAACTGTTTGAGAAGGCAGCGACGCTCGCAGTAGCACTGTGGCCTTCTCGCATTAGTCACATGTCCTAGGGGCAGCTCATCCCCTTGAAGTGGATGGGGCTGAGCTGCAATATTATTAACAGCCACTATACACTATACGGCGCTGTGGTTGGTGAGCAGGGAGAAGGTCACGGTGCTACTAAGAGCCAATCGGCAGGGGTCAGAGCCCCACCAATCAGATACTGATGACCTATCCAGTTTAAAAATCTCAGAAAACCCCTTTAAACTTAAAAATCATTTTAGATATCAAACCTTAGATTTCCACGGTAGCCATTATGGCTCTCACGTGAGTTTTCAGTCCCGAATGGCAAATTTTCCTTAGTTTTTAGATGGCAAAAGTAAGGAAGAAAACAAAGTAAGTCTATCACCTAGAAATGGCAGCCCTATTAGCTGTCACCCGGCTTTCCCAGAGACGCGCACGTCTCACGATAAGTTGGGTAGAACTCTGAAGGTTTTATTTTAGGAGAAAAACCTTTTTTCGCACGTGTAATTTATCTACGGTAGAAACTTTAGCATTTGAAGCTCTTCATTAACACTGTCTTGAACCTCCACAAAGGGAATCGCCTCAAAATCTATGTGCACACTGGGAAAAGCATGTGAAGGGAGGAGGGGGGTAAAGGATCCATCGAGCACCCCCCCCTTCCCCTGGAATATTCTGGACGTGTGGCAGGATTTAATGAACGTCCACCGGGGAATGTGTTCTTATTCTCCATTACCGGCTGATGGGTCTTGTGGAAAGGTTACAGTGTAGTCATTAACATGCTCCTAAATTATACAGCAAATTTGGAGCACTCTTGAAATGACCTCTAAGACAATTTAATTCTAGACTTGCTGGGAAAGTGCTCGGCTAATGTGACACGGCTCGGGCTGCCGAGGTGCGCCGGCGAGAAGCTCTTTCAGGGGACTTGTGTATAAATACACATAAACGTGTGTACTTGGGTGTAAAGGTGGATAATAAAACCGCCCCGCCAGACACAACATTAAACAGCACTTGGCTGACGAACCTACAAAATTGAAATGTTTTTGTCCGGGGCTATTTGCACATTTATTTCCAGGGTCATTATAAAATCGCTGCCCTCCCTTTTTTTTAATTTTAAACACCACAATGTATTACGGAAGAGACTCCCAGAATCCTCCACTCCGCTAGATGTTAATGCGGACACACAAGGTCTGCCTGGGATACCGGAAGGTTTCGGTAATCAAAAAAAAAATAAAAAATCTTAACAGGGACGTGCGATTTCCAGGCAGATCCGACTGTTAGTTATCAATTAGAATTGTGTAGGGTGGATTGGGTGGGGGAAGGGAGGGGAACCCGGCGTCGCTCATCACCACGGCTATTATTTAATTAGGGGGCCAGATGGTTTAAGGCTCCGCTAGGCAGAATCTGCCGTGAGAAATACTTTATCTCCATTGCAATCATCACTACAACATCAGCTCCGGGGCTGAACTAACGCTCATGTTTTATTCCAGCCGCTCGGGGTGTAGAAGTTAATTACGTGTATAAAGAGAGAGGCAGGAGAGATTGCGCTTCCAAATATTACATTGTCCTCTTATCGACTTCAGCAGTCAAAAGGTACATAAATAGAAGAAATAAAAAAATAAAAACAATCAGGACGACTGTAACTGGACAAACGAACACAAAAACGATCAAAAACCTGCAAGGGCCTGTAAATCCGGCAGTGAGGGAACTCCCTCAGCTACGCGCCTAACCCCTTGTCATGAGAAAATGATGAATTGTTTTTATGTAAAACAGTTTTTTAAAGAATTTTTAATGATTTAATTTTTAATTTTACTATCTAAAATCCTGGAGTTTTCACTCTGACCACAAAGCCTTAAAAAAAGACGACATTTTCTGTTCTTTAGAGATCATTTCTGAGCAGTCATCTCATTATCATCACAGGCGGGTTTACAATGAAAGACAAAGCCTATTATAGGATCCACCGTTCACAATAGCTGATGGTTACTACTCCCCATCACTGCAAAATGACCTCTGCACCGTTAACAGAGCAGGTCTGGAAAACCCTTCCATAGATGTTAATCAGTCATCTCCAGTACAAGTCATTTCCTGTGGTACATGTGGCTGCTGTAAAGGCTATCATCTAACTGTTTTGCCGAGTCCAGCTCGGGCAGTGTGAAAAGTAGCTAACTGGAGGGGGAGGGCTGCTTTAGATTGTGATATCTCCTCAATGGTAGCAGCTAGAAACATGCAACTGGTCTTGTCTGAAAGCTGACAGTCCAGGTTTTCATACAAGACCAAAGCAAATGACCATTAGCAAATGACAGCTAAAGTCCAAGTAACAGAGGAGAAATCACTGTTAGAAATCAAGCCGTGAATAATTGCGTGTAAAGCCTATTTTTACTTTCACTTTCAGCTGTATTCACAGCATCCTGATTTCTATCAGTGATATCTTCCTCTGTCCTGAACATATTGCTGCCATTCTGGTATTGTCTGAAAAATTGTCTGACTAAAATGACAGTTAAAGTCCAAGCAACAGAGGAGAAATCACTGTTAAAAATCAAGTCGGGAATAATTGCGAGTCAAACCTGCTTTTACTTTCATTTTCAGCTGAATTCACAGCATCCCTATTTCTATAATTGATATCTTTCTCTGTCCTTAACATATTCATTTGTCATATGTCATTTGGTATTATGGTAAAGCTTGGAATGTCTGCTTTCAAACAAGATCAGTTGCACGTTTCTAGCTGCTATGATTCAGGAGATAGCAGCATCTAAAGCAGCCCTCCCCACTCCAGTTAGCTACTTTTCCCACTGCTGGAGCTCCACTCTGGCAGAACAGTTAGGGGGTTAAAGGGGTTGTCTCAACAATGTCAGATAGGTGGGACCTGCACCTATCTCTACCACATAAGACCAAAAGTTCAGGAGAGCGCACCCCGCACTCGCTCGGTTTTCTAGACATGCTCTGTTAACAGTGCAGAAGTCATTTTGCAGTGAGGGGGAGTAGTAACCATCAGCTGTTGGTTACTACTCCCCCTCACTGCAAAATGACCTCTGCACCGTTAACAGAGCATGTCTAGAACTCTCCCATAGATGTCAGTCATCTCCAGTTTAAGTAATTTCCTGTGGCACATATGGCTACTGTAAATGCTTTTAAAGGGGTTGTCTCAACAATGTCAGATAGATGGGACCTGCAGAGCGCACCCCAAACTTGCAGCCTACGTACCTCCATTCATTTCCATGGTAGCGCCAAAAATAGCTGAAAGGTGAGGCCATTTGATATACCGCCAATGTTCCAGGTGAGACAACCCCTTTAACAACAGCACAGGCAAAATGGCTGCCTCCATTACTATGTACAGAAAACAGAAATAAAAAAAATCTACAACCAAAAAATAAAAACAGATTAAAAAAAGTGTTTCACGGTCTGCTTTAATTGATACAAAAATATAGGGGATACATTCCCTTAAAGGATGCTGCATTTTTTTCATTGTATAAGTCATAACTTTTTTTTTCATTTTTCTGTCAACTCACGTGGGCTTGCAGAAAAAGTTTTTTTTTTCTTTATGAACACTATTCTGAAGTACACATAATGTATTGAATAGATTTTTTTTCTGGGTGGAGCATTTTTTTTTTTTGGGGGGGGGGGGGGATTTGCTTTTACGGTGTTCACCATGTGGTATAAATGACACGCTACACTTGTGTGGTGAATAAAATGTCTGTTTTACTTTACTATTTTTATGCAATAAATGAAATTATTACCCCCTTCACAACCTCCACTGTATATGCACGACGAAAGTCGCATCTTTAAACATGGGGACCGCTTGCACGTGCAGCGGGCGCCATAGCCGCCAGGTTTCTGCAGAGACCCATGGCTATGATGCTGATCACATACATTTAACTCCTCAGATGCTGTGGTCAAATGTGACCACGGCATCTGAGCAGTCCGAAAGCGAAAGCCGCATGCTCCTGCTTCCGTAACAGCGTTCCCTGGCTGATAGGTTCCCTCCTGTTATGCTGCTCTAATAGCCCGATGCCTCAAGCAGGCTTCGGCAGCTATTAGTGGAATATACCAATACAGGCCACTAGGTGGCATCACAGTATAGTTAGATTGAAAATGAAGTGTTTAATGATGGTTCTATAGCCATCGATGAACACAATCTAATGATTGCCAGTTATAGTCACCCAAGATGACATAACAAAAGTAGAAAAAAAATCCTTTCCCCAAAATCAAAATACTTAATCAATAAAAAAAAATATTACACATCATGGGCATTGTGTGAGAAAACACCCACACAATTTAAATATAACAATATTAATCCCATGCAGTGAATGTTGTAACGGGAAAAAAAATTTAAATGGTCAAGTTGCCATTGTTGTCACTTCAAGTTCCCAAAAAAGTTTTACAAAAAAAAAAAAAACACACACGCTTCAAAATGGTATCAATGAAAAGTAAAGATTGCCCCGCAAAAAAAGTCCTCACACAGATCTGTACACTTAACTACAAAAAAAGTTATAGGGGTCAGAATATGATGTTAAAAAAAAAAATTCTCAAGATTTTTAATTTTTTTCAGTATTAAAACACAAGAAAAACTATACAGCTGAAGGCATCTGTGTTGGTCCCATGTTCATATGTGTCCGCACTGCTGAGAAAAATGATGGTTTAATATATGCAAACGAGCCTCTAGGAGTAACAGAGGTGTTGCTGTTACACTGATAGGCTCTGCTCTCTCCGCAACTGACACGCCCTCTGCACAGAGCCAGATGTGGTCATATTTTCACTGCCTGGCCCTATTGAAGTGGAGAGGACTCATCAGTTGCACAGAGAGGAGAACTTCTAGGAGTAATGGCGATGGTACGGGGGATACCTCCTAAAGGCTCATTTGCATATATTAAAACATCATTTTTCTCAGTAATGCGGGCACATATGAACATGGGACCAACACAAAAGCCTTCAGCTGACAAGTGCACATGTAACAGGTCAGCCAGTGTCATAGGGACAAAACTGCTGACAGATGCCTTTTAAAAAGAAAAAGACTGGAAAACCCCTTTAAGGACATGAATCCAAAAACAGAGATATATTGTGGAATTGTTACACATTTGATGAGAATAAATGATGGCAGAAAAAACGTAATAAAATGAATGTCGTTTCTGCACTTCAAGCTTTCCTAATATTTTAGTGATTTAAACAATTTCCAGATTCTCTAATGACATAAATTGGCTCAGACATTGCTGGGATGTATTGAATAAATATCCAAGGCTTGCATATGATTGCATTAATTAACTGATGGAGTGGAGGATTTTCTCGATGGAAACTGAGGTATGGAGGTACAGGTGCAGCCGAAACAGGATTCCCATTCCAGCTGTCAGAAGGAAAGACGGGCGTACTGCGATGCCAGCGTGAGATAGAGACGTGACCCATGTGGTGCTTAGAAAAACACCGGCATAGTGTCACACCTGGTGCCGAAATAATAATAATTGTGATCACAATGTATACATTGGCGGTCTGTCCAGATATTATTGGCGCAATCTGAATTTATTGAAATATTGGATATCCCAAACAAAAATCAAATGATTATCATTAATTTTTTCTTTTACACCCCTTAGTTCTGAGGATTCCTCAAAACGGGCTAAATGCAGCTAACCTAGATGTATTTGCACTAAACAGCTGTACACAAAAAATAAGTGAACCCTTTGCAATTACCAGGATTTCCAAAAGCTAAATGACAAAAGAGGTTTTAATTAAGGAGATTGACATTTTTGAAATGTGGATTTCACAAATGCTTTGACCGTTAAGTAAAGGCACACAACACCTGGTTACTGACAACTAATGAGTGAACCCTTTGTAATTACCAGGATTTCCGCATGGATTACAAATAAAATTATAGGCAAACATAACTTAAATAAACTAATAACACACAAACAGTGGCAGATGGAGTAAACATGCACAGTGAAGAAGAGAAAGTGAGTGAACCCCTGTGCTCCTAACATCTCCAAAAGCTAAATGACAAAATAGGTTTTTATTAAGGAGATGTGGATTTCACCAATGCTTTGACCATTAAGTAAAGGCACACAACACCTGGTTACTGACAAATAATGAGTAAAAGGGTTTCCACGTAGATTACTAATAAAATGTCCGATTGTTAGCCAAGTCGCAATTACAAGCAAACATAACTTAAATAAACTAATAACACTCAAACAGTTGTACTGTTCATGTATTTCACAGCGTGCATGGAGTAAATATGCATAGTGAAGGAGAGAAAGTAAGTGAACCCCTGTGGTAATAACATCTCCAAATGCTAATGGGCAAAAGAGGCTTTAATTAAGGAGACTGACATTTTTGAAATGCTTTAACCATTGAGTAAAGGCACACAAGACCTGGTTACTGACAAATAAGTTCTTGCCAAGAAGGATTAGTTAGTCTGAATCATGCTCAATGCAAACAAATTTCAGAAGACCTCAGATGACATGTAATAGAGACGTACTGATAAGTGCTGGGTGTACATTAACCCATGTTTAGACAAATTATGCAAACTGAGAAGATTCAGAATGGTTGTTACTCTCCGTAGGACATCTTGTTAAGATCACTCCGACAGCACAAACAACAAGACTCTAAAAATTGCAAAACCACTGAACAGGAATGGTGTTCATAGAAGGACACCACCAAAGAAACTGCTGCTGTCCAAAATGTTTTTTAGGAAAATGTTCTATGGACAGATGTTGTCCATAGATGTTGGGGCATGATCTTAAGATGGTTATGCATGCAAGGAATCCCAAGGGTGATGAACCGAAAGTCAGTTATAGAAAGCAAAGACCCAAAATGTCTGCACAATGTACAAATCTTATATCAAGCTACAGACATTTATCACAGGATAGCTGACAGGTGTATGACCACAGGGTCCCCACCGATCACGGGAATGAGGGCCCTCTCCATTCAAACTCTATGATAAAGCACAGTACAGTGCTCGGCTAATGGAGTCTTAATGGAGAGGGAGCACACATGTCCGGCTTCTGCTCCATTCATGTGATCGGTGGGGTCGAGTGGTGGAACCCCATGTTCAAAAACAAATGACCTACAATGTGGATAAGTGTTGCTTATGGAAAATCAATTTATAGGGGTTATCTAGTAATGGATAATGATGACCTATTATCGGATCTGTGGAGGTGCCGGGAATCGGAGCTCTGGTTGGAGCAGCCAGCTCCAGGCAGCTCTCCAAGCACAGCGCCATACATAGTAAAGTGGCTGTGCTTGGTATTGCAGATCAGACCCATTAACTTTAATGGGACTGAGCTGCAATTAGGCCACGCGACCGATGTTTGGAGACATTACATGCCATAGGACGAGGTTGTGGCGTTCACATAGAGCCTGCCTCTTACAACACCTGATCGGAGGGGGACACAGATGTAAGATCACCACCGACCTGACATAGATAACCCTTTAAGCCACATTTATCTAATAGGAAAAAGTCTCTAATTAGATCCTTTGTTACCTAATGCTGAGAGCCACTTCTAGCTCAGGACTACTACAGACATTCATTTTACTGTGATCAGTGTAAGAACCCAGAATGGGAGCTCCCATCATCCAAACATGACAACCCCTGTATAATATATTATATAAGTGTCCTGTCCTTGTCTCCTACAGTAAGTTTAAAGGTGAAGGTAGAAGAGGGGGGAGTCAGGTAGCCTAACAAACCTTAATAGCGTCTTACAGATGTAGCACTGTTAATAATGACTTGCTAAACCCGTTAACCAGACGTGATAACTAAGTCTACAGTGTTAATCAATACAGGGAAGCCCCCTTTTGGTGGGATAACTAAAGTGTTATCTCCCCTTAAAGGGTTATTCTCATTTTAGACAATGGGGGCATATCGCTAGGATACGCCCCCATTGTCTTATGGGTGCGGGTCCCACCGCGGGGACCCGCACCTATATCCAGAACGGAGCCCCCAAACTGAATGAGGGTGCACTGCGCATGCGCAGCCGCCCTCCATTCATTTCTATGGGGCCGCTGAAAATAGCCGAGCGCTGGCTCGGCTACTTCCGTCGGCTCCATAGATATGAATGGGAGCGGTGGCCGTGCTTGCGCGCTGCGCTCCCATTCATTTCTATGAGCGCAGTGGGGAGCTGCGCCTGGTGGTGGCCGGACCCCCGGAAAGCCGGGTCCTCCAGGCGCAGCGCTCCCCACTCCGTTCTGGATATATGTGCGGGTCCCAGCACCTATAAGACAATGGGGGCATATCCTAGCGATATGCCCCCATTGTCTAAGATGAGAATACCCCTTTAAGTCATGTTAACCAATGCTACATCTGTATGCAAAATTTCCCTTGTATTCTTCAAATTTGAGGGGGGGGGGTTCTAAAAACTGATATAAATATGGCTCCTTGGCTCTAAAGATAGGCCATATATCTAAAACTAAAGTTAGGCGAATTTGATTTCATTGGAAAGAATGGAAGACAATGTGATGTGAATACCCAACATCTGTCGTTACAGGAGATAACTATTGAGCATGTGTTACGGATCAGGGGGTGTGGACTCACTATGCCAACTAAACAATTTGGCTTTGGGCTAAACCCTAAGGGTGTTATTCAGATGCTTCCCTTGCATTCACACTTTAGCCTAAGGGGACGTTCAGGCGGCCGTAGTATTGCCGATCCACAAAAATGCAGATCTGCAATACCATGGATGTCACCCGGAGCATGTTCCGCAATTTGCGTAACACACAGGCCGGGCGCCCCGTTCAAAATGCCTATTCTTGTCTGCTGTTGCGGACAAGAATAGGACGTGTTCTATAATTTATTGCGGAGCCGCGGCTGCCCACTCTAATAGAAGTGAATGGGGCCGCATCTATTCCGTAATACTGCGGAATAGATGCGGACCCATTCACACGGTCATGTAAATGGGCCTTAAGGGAAGATACGAGAACACCGAAAGAGGAAAAGTGCATTCTGCAAACACTATATGGTTAAAAATGTCAGCTTTATTGTACATCATAAGTAAAAATCACACATATTTGGTAAAGACAAAAAAGAGTAGGTGCTAAGTGGTGTTTTTTTGTCTTTACCAAATATGCGTGATTTTTACTTATGATGTACAATAAAGCTGACATTTTTAACCATATAGTGTTCGCAGAGTGCACTTTTCCTTTTTAATGTTTTCGCTCTTCCTTTGCTGCAGGGAAGCAACTGGACTACTTCCTGGGATAGTCCTGGCTGACTCACAGGGTCAGGGACTTTGGTGCAAGCACCAGAAGCTCAGGATACAGAAAATGCATAAAAAATGCAGGAAAACCACAGGTGTAGTCTGAACAATCACGGCCTTCAGGGGCGGATTGGCCATAGACCTTACAGGGAAATTTCCCGGTGGGCCGATGCCCAGTGGGCCACCAGAGCTGTCCTCACAGCCAGCCAGTGGAGGTTTTTGGGGATTTATATTGTGCTGCTGGCAGTATTTTGTGATGGACTGTGGTATTTGGCTCTGTTGAGGTGGTATAATGTGCCACAATATGGTATAGATGGCCCTGCCTTCCATCAGTTTGGACCCAACTACAAAATGGGGCCACTTTTATTATTTTTTCCAGGGCCACTTTAAGTTCCCAATCCGCCCCTGACGGCCTTGAATGCTGGTTTTTGAGATCCAGAGAGCACACTTGAAGCGTAGATGGAGGGAGACACAAGATAAACAGGAAGACAGGGTGAAAGTGTAGATACAGATGAGGCAGAGACACTGGATACTTGGCAGAAACACAGACGAGGCAGATAGACAGGGTTAACTTAAAGGGAACCTGTCATCTCCGAAACAGCCCCTGAACTAGAGTAAGTGGTGTATAGTGTAAGTGATGCTGAATCCGAATATGTAAGTTTTATCTTCATACTCACTCTCATTCTGACGCTGTGCTCCCACAAACCAGCAGTAAAATACATTGAGAGGACTCTTCTTTGATCCTCTCCATTATGTGACTGAGCAACGGAGTCCACTGAGTGCATTTTACTGCAGGTTTGTGGGAGCACAGCGTCAGAATGGAAGTGAGTATGAAGATAAAACTTACATAACCGGACTTGACGTCACTTACACTATACATCTCTTACACTAGTTCAGGGGGTGTTTCAGAGATGACAGGTTCCCTTTAAACACAGACAGAACTGAAACTGGAGCACAAACAGGAACAAACAGTAGGATGCTGTGTCTTTACTGGACACCAGGAAAGCTGAAGCTAAGGCACACTTCAGCTGGAGAGGGTGCCTTAAACACCCAGGGACCCCCAGCCTTTTGCTGGGTAAGGATTAAGAAGCACGCACTGGACCTTTACGAGCCGAAGATGGGCGTGCGAGCGCCGGCCCTAAAGAGGTGCAGGCTGGAGCACACGGCAGAAGCTTGGAGGCAGAGGCATGGTGAGAAGCACAGGAGAAAGGGCATCAGCGGACATAGACAACTGACCTAACAGCATGTTTTAATACAACATGGCTGATCCTTAGTTACCCATACTACCCATAGAAATAGAAGTAATCCCTAGAGGAATGACCTGCTTGTCTCTAACAATCAGGTGAAACATTGTGCATTAATATGCTGGGATCCGATGTGTTAATTTGATGTAACTTTTTTTTCCCCCTCTCCACCGTGACAATGTGTCATTAATTTGTTCGTGGGCCGTGCTTGCTCTGGAGCGGTGACAGACTCAAATGTTGGGTTTCTTTATCCTGATCGTTTTTTTTCGGCACGCCCCAGCCTGCTGCTTTCCTATGGACTGCTGTTAATTTGTAATGAACTGGCATTCAGGAGGGCGCCTTGATTTTTAATTCCGACTGTGTCAGATCCTTCAGGAAAATTACAAGTTTCTCTCGTTGCAATTACTGCCAAGCTCCACTGATGAGAGGTTTACGAAAACTGCGCCTTTGTGAAGCAGGCTGGATGTAATCGCCTGAAACGGGTTTATCTCGACAGAAAAACAGAATGCGGGGTTTTTCTCCTTTATTTAAAAGGCATCTCTTAACCCTTGGAAACTTATGAGCCCCCCTCCTTCCCCGTAAAAATCGCAATTTTGCTGTCAGCTTAATTAGTGAGTACTGTAGAATAAGAGTGGTAAATAGCTTGACATTAGCATAACATGCCACAAATACTGTAATGTGGAAAATAGAAAGAGCTGCCGAACAAAGAAGGTGCAGCTCAAAGGGCTCTGAACCCTATAGTCATAACTGCTAGACTACTCCCTCTTACCACAATGCATTCAATCATAAAATTATTGAGGTTCATTGATATCGAAGAAATAACGGTTAGCCTCCACCGCTCTCAAGAAGGGAAAAAAGCAACGCAACGTTAGTAGAGAACATGCAAAAGATAGACATTTGACCCAGATGTTCCAGATCTTGGACCAAGTCAGGTCTAAGATTAAGGCTTGATCTTTGTGTTGGTGGAGGAAACATAAGGAGTAGGCCTCGTTCACATCCCCATCAAGGAGATCCAGCAAGGGCTGTTCTGGAAGAGACCAACTTGCCGGATTTCGCCTGATCCAGCGTTGCTGGATTCTCTAGTCTAGGCTTGATCTTTGTGTTGGTGGGCTAGTGGCACTAAAAGAAACACTCTTTATACCTAGAGAGATGGACCTGAGGGTTAGGAGTATTGTATGTATATCTCCATGCAAATGAAATGAGGAAACATAAGGAGTTCACAACTCGGTCAAGGAGATCCAGTAGGGGCTGTTCTGGCAGAGACCAACCTGCTGGTCACCAGGGAACCTGAAGCTCAGGTACCTTTCAGCTGGAGAGGGTACCTTAAACACCAAGGGACCCCCAGCCATTTGCTGGGTAAGGATTAGGAAGCACACACTGGACCTTTACGAAGCCGAAGATGGGTGTGCGAGCGCCAGCCCTAAAGAGATGCAGGCTGGAGCACACGGCAGAAGCTTGGAGGTAGAGGCATGGTGAGAAGCACAGGAGAGAGGGCATCAGCGGACACCCTCTTTGTACCTAGAGAGATGGACCTGAGGGTTAGGAGTATTGTACGTATATCTCCATGCAAATGAAATGAGGAAACATAAGGAGTAAACCTCATTCACAACTCCGTCAAGGAGATCCAGTAGGGGTTGTTCTGGCAGATACCAACATGCCGGATTGTGCCAGATCCCCTAGTCTAGGCTTGATCTTCGTGTTGGTGGGCTAGTGGCACTAAAAGAACCTTCTCTACATCTTGAGAGGTGAACCTGAGAGTAAGGAGTATTGTACATATATCTCTGTGCAAATTAAATAAAGAAACATAAGCAGTAGACCTCATTCACATCTCCGTCAAGCAGATCCAGCAGGCTGTTCTGGAAGAGACCAACCTGCCGGATTTTGCCAGATTCTCTAATCTAGGCTTGATTTTTTGTGTTGGTGGGTTAGTGGCACTAAAAGAAACCCTCTCTATACTTAGAGTGGTGGACCTGAGAGTTTGGAGTAATGTATGTATATCCCCATGCAAATATAAGGATTAGGCCTCGTTCACATCTCTGTCAAGCAAAACCGGAACAAATGCCGGTTGTCAGCTTAACAAAAAACTGTTGCATGCAATGGTTTTTATCTGTCCGAAACCCGGCAAGTCAATGGGTATATGGCGAGGAACTAGAGAATCCATCGTAATCCATGAATATACCAAACTCAGCACTCATCCAACTTGGGGCTTGTGTAGGGTGCTCGTCTTGCTCTGGTCCTACTCCACCTAAGGACCTTGTAACTTAGATGTAGAGAAAAGACTTTGGACAGCACTCCAGTGGCAATCAATCAATCATTACTTTATTAATCCAGCCGAAGACAGTGCATTACAGTAGCAACGTTTCGGACCATAACATGATCCGGCCCTTTGTCAAGCCAGTTTGTGTTTGCACCCTGCTAAGGGTTGCCCTCAACGGCCTTTAACTTGAAAATCACTTTTTAGAGGCTATAGTGTACTTTTTAATACACTGAGTTTCACGTCTTTATCATTCTTGGTCACATCCAGATAATCCAAAAGGATACCAGCAAATGGAGGCCAAACAGACAGTCTTTTGACATCTGGCAGTATAATGGAGGCCTGTAGGTTGTTTAGTCCATAGGCCTGGCACTTTCCTGGCACATCCATTAAACTTGCACTGCAGACAGTGTGGAAAGACCCTAACCCTGGCCTCTAAGGCTATGTTCACACTGGCGTCGTGGTTTTCTTTTTTCATGACAGACAAGATGTCGACTGTATTCCAACAGATCTTGACAAATCTTGACTTATAAATGACCACATGCACAAAGTGTAGTATTTCTCCTGCCTCTTATTAATTCAAGAAGGGTGACAGATGCCAAAGGGGTTTTTACACAACTTTCTCTGGGACATTTGCCTGTAGGGATTACTGGAATGTCATAATCTGTGGTGGTCTAGGGCAGTGAAGGGGTTAATGTCAAGATCTTTGGTTGTGAATGGGTTAATGTCAGGATCCCTGTGTAAAAGGGCAATGGAGGAGTTGTTGGGAGCTCTGGTGGACTAGGGCAGTGAAGGCCTTAATTTTAAAAGGGTTGCCTCACTTCAGGAAATAGCATTTATCATGTAGAGGAAGGTAATACAAGATAATTACTAATGTATTGTGATTGGCCATATTGCCTCCTTTGCTGTCTGGATTCATTTTTCCAGTACGTTAAACACTGCTCGTTTCCATGGTTATGACCACCCTGCAATCCAGCAGTGGTGGTCGTGCTTGCACACTATAGGAAAAAGCACTAGCCGTCCCGGCCATCAGAGAGGCCGACACTTTTTCCTTTAGTGTGTACACACGACTACCACTGATGGATTGTATGGTGGACGTAACCATGGATACGAGCAGTGTATAATGTGATGGAAAGATGAATCCAGCCAGCCAGGAAGCAGTATGGACAATCATAATGCATTAGTAATTGGCTTGTATTAACTCTACCCATCTCTAAATGATAACTGCCACTTCCTGAGACAACCCCTTTAAGATCTCTGGTGGTCTAAAGCATTGAAGAGGTTAGCTGGTAGGATCTCTGGTATTCATACCTGGGGGTCCAGTGACTACTCAGCTCTTCAGGCTCCAGCGTTGCAAAGGCAGAACACTGACTAATGAGCTTCCTATTATATCAAGCTGAAATGAAGCGAGGGATAGAAAGAACAGAGCAGCTGCTCCATACTCTCTGTGATCAGGCAGAGCGTTTCAGGAGCGATCTGCCCGATCATTTAAGGGGAAAGCTCTGGGAGTGGGCATGGAAGCAGCTTAAAAAGGAACAATGGTGACAACCCCTACGGAAGCTTTATGGCTATACTCACATGTCAGAAATATCTGCAGCTGTCCCATTCATGGGAATACAGCTTGCAGAAATCTGTGCACGTGCTGCCGAAACATGCATGGAACGGATATTCCATCGCAGGAAGTTTCTATAGCGTGTGATTATAGCTACCACTTTTTTGGTCCCTAAGATGCATGAAATGATCCTCTTGTACCACTGCAATTTGTACAAGACAACCTAAGGGCTCATGCACACGACCGTATGTATTTTGCAGTCCGCAAAAAAATACGGATGACGTCCGTGTGCATTCCGTATTTTGTGAAACGGAACAGCTGGCCCCTTATCGAACAGTCCTATCCTTGTCCGTGATGCGGACAATAATAGGACATGTTCTATTTTTTTGCGAAACGGAATGCACACGGAGTAACTTCCGTTTTTTTTTTTTGCGGACCTATTGAAACGAACGGTTCCGCCTATGGTCTGCAAAAAAAAAAAAAAAAAAAAACGTCACAGACAGCATGCATGAGATCACTGTAGGTTATGGCTTCGGCAATACCCTAGTGCTGCTCAGGCAAAAGACGCCACCGGTCAATCTTCACTACGCAGAAGATGACAAGTGTTCCGAAATGGTATCGCTCCCCTCCCTTCCCCCATATCTTCGGAAGAGGCAAGCTCCATCTGGCAGTTTTTCACTCGATGACAGAGCAGCATGGTTCATTTTTTTTTTTCTTCTGACTGAACCATCTCCTCGTCGTCGTCATTGCCAATATTTAAAAGTGCAATAAAGAATTATTAGCTGCGTTAATGTAATATCCAGGTAACACCTTACACATATTTTAATGGTATTTTTTTTTTTTTTTTTTAACCGGGGTGGGGGGGGGGTGACGGAAAATGATTCTTAATTTTCCCGTTGTCCTGCTCTATTAAAGCTCATTATAATTCCTCTTGTTATAAGAGCTTTTTAAAACCATTACCTGCAGGGAAGTTAAAGACAGAACTATTAAAAGGTTACTTTAATGTGAATAATGGCCTCCCCGATATACTCCAGTTAATTACTATTGGAAACTGGTTCTATTTTAATTTAGGGCCGAGCGTGTAATGAAGGATATGCTGGGCTAGCAATAATGACAACAAAAAAAAATTATTCATGGTCAACAGACCCATTACCGCTGTCTCCTTTTAAAGAGATAATATCCTTCCCCGGTTCCGCATAACTGCGTCCCGCAATCAAAAATGACATTTTTTTTTCTTCGCCGTTTCTCCTCGTGTCTGTCAAATTAAAAAAAAAAAAAAAAAAAAAGGAAGGAACTGATTGATATCGCAGACTTTCGGATTGTACAAATTGATTTCCAATGGCACGGCGAACGGCTGTTCGGAAATGGGTAGTACGTCAAAGGGACAAGACACCACATAGAGCTGTAGCGGGTACGATATCGGCTTTTTAATGAGCTCTAATATCCCTGTTAAAAAAATAATAATAATAAAAAAATTACAAAAAAGAAAAAAAAATTACTTCAATTGATACTTTTGAACGGTAATATACTTGTCCGTTGGCGGCGATTTATATGGTCCTGTCTTTTACGCGTTTTCCGTAAGAGTCACAGCCCCCGAGTTCAGGGGCTGCGCACGTCGGCGGCAATTAAGAGGTTAATAAAGAAGAATTTCTCGAGGGTAATTGTGCAGAACGTTAACGGCCGCTGGTAGAATACATAATAATGAAGATTAGGAGTATTTGGGTCAGAAATGGCAGATTTTCCGCCGTTTTTACAGCTCGAATCAATCTGCATTTTTCACCTTTCCACTGATGCGATGCTATGCTACATCGCTTTGAATTTGGAATTTTATGGTTTTTGAAAGCGCTACAGGAAAAATGACCAATTAAAGTTGAATACTGCAGCTCATAAATAAAGCGGCTGGCGGTTTTATCCGGGGATGTATACGTAAAAAATGGAGACTGCGTGGCCTTATCGGAAAGAGACGCGTTCCCAGTAGCAAACCTGACTGAGTATAACTGGATAATTATCAGCCGGGTCATCTGGATCAAAACTGAATTTATAAAAAGTATATTCTCCTGCTGCTTAAAGGGGTTTGCTGAGATTGTTAAAGGGGTTGTGCAGTGGCTTAAAGGAGTTCCCTGGGCATTATGAAAAATGCAAGCATTCCTTGGACTGATCGTTTCCTTAAAGGGGTTGTGTCACTTCAGCAAATGGCATTTATCATTTAGAGAAAGTTCATACCAGGCACTTACTATCTTTTGCGGAATGGAGGCACAGATCGGAAGCCCACGAGAGCTTCCTACGAAGAGTTGCCGTGTGCTTTCAGGTCCTATCTTTTGCCATATCTTGCTGATTGCGGACCCATTCAAGTCAATGGGTACACATCCCCACCATTGAGTGCACATGCATTACGGACCGCTATTTGCAGTTCACAGCCCTTACATTAGTCTGAATGAGCCCTTATACATGCTTGTTTCCAGGGGTTACGACCACGCTGCAATCCATCAGTGGTGGTCGTGCTTGCACTCTATAGTAGAAAGCTCCGGTCTCTCTGGTGGCTGGGACCGCGGGAGGTGACACAGGCTGGTGCTTTTTCCTGTATTGCGCAAGCACGACCACTACTGCTGCATTGCAGGGTGGTCATAACCATGGAAACGAACAGTGTATAATGGGATGGAATGGACAATCACGATACATTAGGAATTGCCTTGTATTAACTTTTTGTACATAATAAATGCCATTTGCTGAAGTGAGACAACCCCTTGAATACCTACCTGTTCACCATACCGCCATCCCCCCCGTACTTGCAGACGTTGCAGACTCTTCCGCTCGGGTCCTAACCAGATGTGTGTGATTATTTTCCTGCTGAGCTGAATTTATTACTACAGGACAGGAAAAAAAATGCATACATCTGGTCAGAACCAGGGGTGGAGGAACCGAAGAACCCACAACCTGAGCGAGTGCAGCCAGAACAGCAGCATTGGGGACACAACGGACAGGTAAGTATTAAAGGGGTTTCTCAGGATAGGTCATTAGTTTTCGGGATATTACTACTGATGACCTATCCTCAGGTCATCAGTATCTGATCGGAGGGGATCTGACGCCCGAGACCCCCACCAATCAGCTGTTTGAAAAGGCACTGGCGCTCCTGTGAGAACTGCAGCCTTCTCCAGCTTTTCCTAGGCCAGTGACGTCACATTCATCGGTCACATGGCCTAGGAGCAGCTCAGCCCCATTCAAGTCAAGCTGAGCGCGATACCAAGCACAGCCGATGTACAATGGACAGCGCTGTGCTTGGTAAGCTGCGAGAAGGCAGCAGGGCTCACAGGAGCGCCGGTACCTTCTCAAACAGCTGATCAGCGGGGGTGTCACGTGTCGGACCCCCACCAATCAGATACTGATGACCGACCTATCCTGAGGATACCGTAGGTCATCTGTTTTTAAAAGAAACAGTGCCCTCAACACGTTCATGGGTCCTTATAATATAATATAGTATTATAATAATATAATAAAAGATGAATCCTAAGGTAGTAGTGCGGGGGTTAATCATTAGCGTCTGGTGAGGATACGATTGTGTAATAAATTAAAATGAGGAACATCAATGGGAAAGACTTAGTAAATCTGAACAGCTTTGACAGGTAAGAAACTGCTGATGTGCGGAGTTAGAGAAGCGCTGTTACTGCAGAATGTGTTGGGGTTGTCAATCACCGCTCCCTGCCACTCACACTGCAATCTGTTCTATCCTACGTCCCTGCCTTGCTCGGAGACAACATGGAGCATAGAGCGGCTAAAGAGATTGCGGAAAAATACATTCTTCTTAAAGGGGTTGTCTGGGAATTCCATACCTCCCAACCAGGGCTGTGGAGTCGGAGTCGGAGTCGTGGAGTCGGAGTCGGTCACCATTTTGGTGGAGTCGGAGTCGGAGTCGGTATAAAATGGACCGACTCCGACTCCTAAAATATATAATGAATTTAGTTCAGTGCTGAATATATTTTTATAAGAATTTGTGAAATGATGAAATGTCCTATAAATGTCTGTTCTATTCCTGATCTAAGGATTTAGGCTTTTATTTGAGATGACTGTGTACTGCCCTTTATGTCCAGTGCATGTTCTCTCTGCTTTATGTTTCCTCTGAGCTCATGTGTGGAGAGGTTAGCTGCTCTCATGGCTTCTATCTGCTGATGTAAAACACCTAGAGCCTTATGTATGAAAACTGTCTAGGTGTAGAAGTTTCTTTGTTGTCCATAGCAACCAATCAGAGCTCCCCTTTCATTTCATATAGTGCTCTGGAGAAATGAAAGGGGAGCTCTGATTGGTTGCTATGGGCAACAAAAAAGTTTTAGACCTAGACAGTTTTCATACATCAGGCCCAGAGGCGTAGCTACTGGGGGGGGGGGGGGGGTCAGGGGAGGCGATGCTCCGGGGCCAATACTTCTGGGGGGCCCAGCAGGGATGGCCTTAGTACAATCAGGCGAATACAAGTGAGCGCTTCCATTATGGAGTCTGATGGGGGCACATTAAGCCGATCTGAGGTCTGATGGGGGCACATTCTGCTGATCTGAGGTCTGATGGGGGTACATTCTGCTGATCTGAGGTCTGATCGGGGTACATTCTGCTGATCTGAGGTCTGATGGGGGTACATTCTGCTGATCTGAGGTCTGATGGGGGCACATTACGCTGATCTGAGGTCTGATGGGGCACATTCTGCTGATCTGAGGTCTGATGGGGGCACATTCTGCTGATCTGAGGTCTGATGGGGGCACATTCTGCTGATCTGAGGTCTGATGGGGGCACATTAAGCCGATCTGAGGTCTGATGGGGGCACATTAAGCCGATCTGAGGTCTGATGGGGGCACAATACGCTGATCTGAGGTCTGATGGGGGCACATTAAGCCTATCTGAGGTCTGATGGGGGCAGATTAAGCCGATCTGAGGTCTGATGGGGGAACATTCTGCTGATCTGAGGTCTGATGGGGGCACATTCTATTGATCTGAGGTCTGATGGGGGTACATTCTGCTGATCTGAGGTCTGATGGGGGCACATTCAGCTGATCTGAGGTCTGATGGGGGCACATTCTGCTGATCTGAGGTCTGATGGGGGCACATTCTGCTGATCTGAGGTCTGATGGGGGCACAATACACTAATCTGAGGTCTGATGGGCGCACATTCTGCTGATCTGAGGTCTGATGGGGGCACATTCTGCTGATCTGAGGTCTGATGGGGGCACAGTACGCTGATCTGAGGTCTGATGGGGGCACATTAAGCCGATCTGTGGTCTGATGGGGGCAAGGGACTGTTAGTTTAGTGATGTAAAAGCTGGGGACAGATTTCCTTTAACATAGGAGTCCCCTTGTTTTTTACTCCTATATTTTACTGCATTATGTGGTAGAGTATTTAGAGTAGGGTATGTAGAAAGTCTATTGTACTGTACTTAACAGCATAGATGATCTAGCCAGGGGCGTAGCTAAAGGCTCATGGGCCCTGGTGCAAGAGTTCAGCTTGGGCCCCCTTTCCCTCAGTGCTCTGTGTGTCTTCTTATGTGGTCCAAGGGTCTTTGGGCCCCCTCAGGCTCCTGGGCCCGGTAGCGACTGCTACCTCTGCACCCCCTATAGCTACGCCCCTGGATCTAGCAGTTTATATAGTCATCTTGCTAATACAGTATTATAACCACAACTAGTAGTATGTGCCTGTGAAGTTGGAAACGTGCGTTTGGGAAGCCAATAAGTGGGGGGCCCACTCAAATATGTTTCGCCCCCCCATGTGCTGAACCTCTAGCTACACCTCTGATCAGGCCCTTAGTGAGCTGTACCCAGAGAAGCCTGATAGATTACAAACTGTTTTTGTCATGACTTATCTGTACTATTGATTTTATGCAAATTTGTTTAAAGTTATCACTTAAACATGCTCCATGTATGAGGGAGTAGGAGTCGGAGTCGGAGTCGGGAGTCGGAGTCGGGCTGAGGGGAAATTAAGGAGTCGGAGTCGGAGTTGGAGTCGGGGCTTTGGCTTACCGACTCCACAGCCCTGCTCCCAACCATCCCAGATCCAGCGGGACAGTCCCAGATTTCAGTGGCTGTCCTGCGGTCCTGGAACGGGTGAGGTATGTCTCACTCTCAGGCAGCTGTCTCTGCATCCAAAGGACCATACCTCCCAACTGTCCCAGATCCAGCGGGACAGCCCCAGCCCCGTGGTGCCAGAAGAGTGGGGTATGTCCCACGCTCAGGCAGCTGTCTCTACATCCACAGGACATAGAGAAGGCTGTCTGTAATGATGATGCAGAGAGCTCCCCACTTCACCATTCCTCCCCCAGTCGACGCTCCACACTGCTAGTCTGTGCAGGGGGCGAGGCGGGGCAGGCCAGGGGTCAGCTGTGTTCCTCCTTCTACACAGACCAGAGCAGCCGATGTGCATCCTGACTGCTGCTGGGGTGTGTAGATTATTGGAGGAACTAGGTGAGTATGTAGAGTTTGTTATTTTCACTTCCTGTGAAGCGGGTTCATACCTGGGCATAACTACTGTGAGAGGGCATATATCTGGCATAACTACTGTGAGGGGCATATATCTGGCATAACTGCTGTTAGGGGCATATATCTTGCATAACTACTGTGAGGAGGAACATATCAGGGCATAACTACTGTGAGGGGCACATATCTGACATAACTACTGTGAAAGGGGCACATATCAGGGAATAACTACTGTGAGGGAGCACATATCTGGCCATAACTACTGTGAAGGAGCACATATCAGGGCAAAACTACTGTGGGGAGCATATATTTGGTGTAACTACTGTGAGGGGGCACATCTGGGCATGACTACTGTCAAGGGGCACATCTCTGGCCCTCACTACTAATAAGGGGGGCACGTATTGGCATGACTATGGTGAAGGGGTGTATAATGTGGGCATAAGTACTATAAGGGGGCACATATCTTGGCACAACTACTGTGAGGGGGCACGTATCTGGGCATAACCTATGAAGGGGGCACAATGTTGGCATAACTATTGTGTAGTGAAATAAAGGGGGAATAATTACTGTTAAATCAGCTGTTTGAAGAGGCCACAGTGGTCGGAGTAGCACTGCATCCTCTTCATAGTATAGCGAGCACAGCACCGTAGATTGCATAGTGGTTGTACTTGGTAGTACAACTCAGTTTGATTTTCAGGAAGGCCGTGTGACCACTAGACGTGAAGTCACAGACTGAGAAACAGATTGCAGCATTGACCCAAGTGTCCCTTTCATCAGCTGATCGGTGGTGTGCTGGGAGTTGGACACCCACTTGTCTTGAGATAGGTCAGCCAAATTTTAAATCACGGAAAATCCCTTTAAATTTGGCATATCTTACTCCAGCACACTTCTGATTAAGACCGGTACATGAAGAGCTAGCCTAATTAACCCCCCCCCAAACTTCTAATACTAGAGTCCTCCCCCAGCAGTTTCCTGAGGCTACCCCTACATTAGGTCATAGGCTTCCCCATATGAACGGCTGGAATGTAATTCTACATTTCTCCTGAAGAGGTCACTGTAGGGAAAATGAGTTTTGTTTTTTAAAAAGCCAGAGATTGCGATTTTCTTCACCCAAGTGCACAAAAAGTGCAGCATGCTACACAAAAAAAGCATAACAATGCAATCATAAGGTCTCTCCATAAGATAAGGACCCTTATAGACCAATCCCCAGAAAGCCCTGCAAGGTGACCATCACCTAAGCTTAGGAAGAGCCCAGTTATGCATAGACCTCCATCTGGGTGGCCACACTAATGGGGTCATTTAGCAAACTGGTGTAAAGTAGAACTGGCTTAACAACCAATCAGATTCCGCCTTTCATTTTCCTGAGGTGCTGTCAAAAATGAAAGGTGGAATCTTATTGGTAGCTATAGGCAAACTAAGCCAGTTCTAATTTACACCAGTTTGATAAATGACCCTATAAGTGTTTGCCTACAGCCCAAGTAAAGGTTTAGCTTCCTCAGAAGGGAGGCAAAGGGGTTACATGGGTTTGAGGAACATACACTCTGTATAGGCCTTATGACAAGCAAACATGAAAAGTGAACATACAGTGAACCTAAAAAAATATATAAAAGGGAATATAAAATGCATTCGGAAAGTCTTCAGACCCTTTCAGTTTTTTCACCTTTTGTTATGTTGTGGACAATTTTTGCCCATCATTCTGCCCTCAATCCCCCATAATGAGAAAAGCTACTTTCACATCTGCGTTTTCCTTTCTGGTTATAAGATCCGGCAGAAGATCTCAAAACCGGAGGAAAACGCTCCAGTTTTGTCCCCATTCATTGTCAATGGGGACAAAACTGAACAAACCAGAGCGGAGTTCACCAGAATGCCGGACTCAAAATCACTTCAAGCAGGGTTTTTGTGTGCGGCACGGGAAACTGAACAGACCGGATCCGGCACCAAAAACCACGTAAGTCAATAGTGCCGGATCCAGTTTTTCATTTTTAATAAATTGGTAAAAAAAATGTAAAATTCTGTTTTCACTTTCTTATTATGGGATATTGAGTGCAGATAAACTTTAATTTCTTTTATTTTAGCACAAGACCGCAGCATAACAAAATGTGAACAGGTGAAACGGTCTGAAGACTTTACAAATGCATTGCTAGTTCTGTCCCTGACATTTGGCCAGAATTATAAAAATTGCTCATCTTGCCTGCCCAGAACACCAGTCAAAGAGAGGTGAGTGCAATGAAATGTAAAGAAAGTGCAAATGTATCATCACTATGCAAGATCCCACCCCCAGTTAGTTCAGGGACCCCCAGGGCAATTCTGAACCTTGGCCTTTCAAACAACTTGCCGCTTGGCCAGGTCACCAACAGGTAGCCACTAGGTGACCTGCGTACAGGACGTTCCGACAGCCGCGACCTTCCGATAGCTGGGACCTTCCGACAGCCGGGACCTCCCGACAGCCGGGACCTCCCGACAGCCGGGACCTCCCGACAGCCGGGACCTTCCGACAGCCGGGACCTTCCGACAGCCGGGACCTTCCGACAGCCGGGACCTTCCAACGGCCGGGACCTTCCGACGGCCAGGACCTTCCAACAGCCAGGACCTTACGACGGCCAGGACCTTACGACGGCCAGGACCTTACGACGGCCAGGACCTTCCGACAGCTGGGACCTTCCGACAGCTGGGACCTTCCGACGGACAAGACGATCAGATATCTGGCCAGGACAATCAGATATCTGGCCAGGACAATCAGAGGGCAAGGACCAGCAGAGGACCAGGATGATCAGATCGGCAAGCTGGCCTCAATTTAAAAATGGGTTGTCTTTTTGAGACAAATGGCCAAGAAAGGAGTGCAGTGGGACAAAATCCCATTTGCATTCATTTAGTATGCAGCAAATTTATTAGGCAAATTCACAGTGATAACATTTTCCCAGTGGCCCCAATCACAACCCCCTTCCCCCCGGCATTTCTAGAGTCCCCTCTAAAGTGTTAAAGCGATCATCAAGGTTTTTAGAAGGGCCTGTCACTTATTATAAATTTAATGAAGAATATGGGAAGGGGGCACAATAGCCACAAAGAGCAGGCGAGACCGCAGCGTTAATAGCAATGTCTCGTTCACGTCTTTTAAATGGCTCTGCGTATCCCTAATTATCTGAATGGTGCTCAATGTAAGAGCAGCAGGCAAAAAATGGTATTTAAGGACTGCACATCCCAAAATGCTGCTAAAAGCCATTAACCAGCGAGTGTTAATTGGAGCCATATTCATATTCATTTGCTCTCCGGGCCCTGATAAAATATTTCCCAAGGTACACTTTAAAAGGAGTCTTAATTTAAGGAACTGCTACAATCAACACTTATGAAAATTAACAGCTGAGTAATTAGCGCTCATGAATTATGCCACAGACCACGGGCACGGGGAGGTTTGAGCTGATGAACCGCCTCGGTCTGCCGAGGGTCCCCTGAAACATGGGGACAGGGTTAACCCTTCGCATCCAGCAGTCGCAGGCAGGGATAAGGTAGGTCCCGGGGATCATTAGATAACATCAAGTGAGATCTGTCACGATGGGTCATTAGCTACAAAAGACTTCGAAATGTATTTTAGGCTACTTTCACCCCAGCGGTTTTGCTGGATCCGTCATGGATCAGTAAAAACGATTCTGTCACGATTATGAACGGATCCGGTTGTATTATCTTCAAAATAGCCAAAACGGATCCGTCATGGCAGTCAATGGAGGACGGATCCATTTTCTATTGTGTCAGAGAAAACGGATCGGTCCCCATCGACTTACATTGTGAGTCATGACTCACCACATCGCGGACAGAAAACCGCTGCTTGCAGGGTTATTCTGTCCGCGATGGGGACGCAACCAAACGGAAGGGAATGCATTCTTTATTTCAGATCATAGCTAAACAGATAAAGAGAGTAACTATTATATCCCAGCTACCAGGGCTGTGGAGTCGGTAAGCCAAAGCCCCGACTCCAACTCCGACTCCTCAATTTCCCCTCACCTCGACTCCGACTCCGACTCCTACTCCCTCATACATGGAGCATGTTTAAGTGATAACTTTAAACAAATTTGCATAAAATCAATAGTACAGATAAGTCATGACAAAAACAGTTTGTAATCTATCAGGCTTCTCTGGGTACAGCTCACTTAGGGCCTAATGAGAGGCGTAGCTAGAGGTTCAGCACATGGGGGGGCGAAACATACTTGAGTGGGCCCCCCACTTATTGGCTTCCCAAACGCACGTTTCCAACTTCACAGGCACATACTACTAGTTGTGGTTATAATACTGTATTAGCAAGATGACTGTATAAACAGCTAGATCATCTATGCTGTTAAGTACAGTACAATAGACTTTCTACATACCCTACTCTAAATACTATACCATATAATGCAGTAAAATATAGGATTAATAGGAGTAAAAAAGGGGACTCCTATGTTAAAGGAAACCTGTCCCCAGCTTTTACATCACTAAACTAACAGTCCCGTGCCCCCATCAGACTTCAGATCGGCTTAATGTGCCCCCATCAGACCTCAGATCAGCAGAATGTGCCCCCATCAGACCTCAGATCAGCAGAATGTTCCCCCATCAGACCTCAGATCAGCAGAATGTGTCCCCATCAGACCTCAGATCAGCGTATTGTACCCCCATCAGATCTCAGCTCAGCATATTGTGCCCCCATCAGACCTCAGATCAGCAGAATGTACCCCCATCAGACCTCAGATCAGCAGAATGTTCCCCCATCAGACCTCAGATCAGCAGAATGTACCCCCATCAGACCTCAGATCAGCAGAATGTTCCCCCATCAGACCTCAGATCAGCAGAATGTTCCCCCATCAGACCTCAGATCAGCAGAATGTTCCCCCATCAGACCTCAGATCAGCAGAATGTGCCCCCATCAGACCTCAGATCAGCAGAATGTTCCCCCATCAGACCTCAGATCAGCAGAATGTGTCCCCATCAGACCTCAGATCAGCGTATTGTACCCCCATCAGATCTCAGATCAGCATATTGTGCCCCCATCAGACCTCAGATCAGCAGAATGTACCCCCATCAGACCTCAGATCAGCAGAATGTTCCCCCATCAGACCTCAGATCAGCAGAATGTACCCCCATCAGACCTCAGATCATCAGAATTTTCCCCCATCAGACCTCAGATCAGCAGAATGTTCCCCCATCAGACCTCAGATCAGCAGAATGTGTCCCCATCAGACCTCAGATCAGCGTATTGTACCCCCATCAGATCTCAGATCAGCATATTGTGCCCCCATCAGACCTCAGATCAGCAGAATGTTCCCCCATCAGACCTCAGATCAGCAGAATGTGCCCCCATCAGACCTCAGATCAGCAGAATGTGCCCCCATCAGACCTCAGATTGGCTTAATGTGCCCCCATCAGACTCCATAATTGAAGCGCTCACTTGTATTCGCCTGATTGTACTAAGGCCATCCCTGCTGGGCCCCACCAGAGATATTGGGCCCGGAGCATCGCCTCCCCTGCCCCCCCTCCCCCCCAGTAGCTACGCCTCTGGGCCTGATGTATGAAAACTGTCTAGGTCTAAGACTTTTTTGTTGCCCATAGCAACCAATCAGAGCTCCCCTTTCATTTCTCCAGAGCACTATATGAAATGAAAGGGGAGCTCTGATTGGTTGCTATGGGCAACAAAGAAACTTCTACACCTAGACAGTTTTCATACATAAGGCTCTAGGTGTTTTACATCAGCAGCAGATAGAAGCCATGAGAGCAGCTAACCTCTCCAAACATGAGCTCGGAGGAAACATAAAGCAGAGAGAACATGCACTGGACATAAAGGGCAGCACACAGTCATCTCAACTAAAAACCTAAATCCTTAGATCAGGAATAGAACAGACATTTATAGGACATTTCATCATTTTCACAAATTCTTATAAAAATATATTCAGCACTTATTGCACTGAAGTAAATGTACTAATTCATTATATATTTTAGGAGTAGGAGTCGGTCCATTTTATACCGACTCCGACTCCACCAAAATGGTGACCGACTCCGACTCCAACTCCACCACTCCGACTCCACAGCCCTGCCAGCTACATGCAAAAATATCAACTGTTGTTAAAGGGCATCAAACAGACCATTAAAGTGTAGGTTGAGACCACATGTGACCAAGCCACAGACACCGATGGTGACTAATGGCTGCGTGATCATGTCGCGTGACTTGGCCATCGTCCACCACAAAGGGCCTGGCTTGGATGCATGCATCCAACAAGACCGGGTGGTCTCACCCTTATAAAGAAAACCTGGCTGTATTTAAACCCAGTTGCAATCCCTGTTTTTTCCCCGAGTAGTGGCTTCCCCGACCACCAGCTGCGCAGGAAACTGCAGTCCGCCTCTATTCGAATAGGGCTAGCTGTAGTATGCTGCCCAGTCAGTGCCCCGAGTGCACGAAAAAGCTTTAAACAGGAGTCAGCAATTCCCATATTCTAGCTGTGATGAAATTACATCTCCTAGAATGCACACTGCCAGACGTCCTTGTCTTAGAAAATGATGCAGAGCTAAATAAGTGCTGCAGCCCCTTCCGTTTCAGGGTCTGTGGGGATACCAGAGGTTAGGATCTATCATGAAGTGATAGCATATTCTGGCAATAGAAATGCTCCCCTTAAAGAGGTTGTCCAGGCTGTTAATATAGATGACCTATCCTCAGGGTAGGTAATCAATATCAGATCTGCGGGGATCCGATACCCAGGACTCCCGCTAATAGGAGACAGCACGCACAGTGTGCACGTGCCATTGTATGTCTATGGGACAGCAGTGGCGGACAAGAAGAGGAATGGGAGACGACACGGGTGCACTGCTCGCTCCTTTTCCTCATACAGCTAATCGGCGGGAGTGCCGGGTGTCGGACCCCCGCCAATCTGATATTGATGACCTATCCTGAGGATAAGTCATCAATAGAAAAAGCCCAGACAACGCATACATACAATGCATTCGGGAAGTCTTCACACCCTTTCAGTTTTTTCACATTTTGTTATGTTGCAGCTTTGTGTTAAAATAACAAAAATCCCCCATTTTCCCCATCAATCTACACTCAATACCCCATGATAAAAAACGAAAACAGAATTTTAGAAATGTTTTCATATTTATTAAAAAGGAAAAACTTAAATTTTGGATGAACAGAAATATAATTAGAAATTTAGCTCTGGGCATAATTTGGAAAGACACAGCCCTATCTGTATAAGGCCTCACAGGGGACAATGCAGATCAGAGCAAAAACCAGCCCCGGGTGTCGGACCCCCGCCGATCAGCTGTTTGATGTGAACAGCGCTTAGCCCCGCCCAGGCCAGTGATACTAGTCGTGACGTCACTGGGCCTGCGGTAAACACAGAGAAGGCCGCGGTGCTACTGCAGCGCCGCTGCCTTCTCAAACAGCTGATCGGCGGGGGCCCCGGGTGTCGGACCGCCGCCGATCAGATGCTGATGATCTATCCAGAGGATAGATCATCAGTTTTTAAAAGCTGTAGAAACCCTTTAATGAAAAACTGATCCAGAGAGCTCCGGACCTCAGACTTGGGTGAAGGTTCACCTTCCAAAAAGACAATGACCCTAAGCACACAGCCAAGACAACACAGGAATGGCTTAGGGACAACTCTGTGAATGTCCTTGAGTGGCCCAGCCACAGCCCTGACTTGAACTCAATCAAACATCTCTGGAGAGACCCGAAAATGGCCGTCCACCAATGGTCCACATCCAACCTGACAGAACTTGAGAGGATCTACAGAGAAGAATGGAAGAAAATCCCCAAATCCAGGTGCGCAAACCTTGTGGCATCATACCCAAGAAGATTGGAGGTTCTGATGGCAAGGGAAGCACAGCCAACTATGCAACTCCTTCCATCAAAAACACTAGACCCCAAGCAGACACAATGGTACTGTCCTGATGCCCATGCTCAGAAATATATTACCCCCCTATTCATTTCACTGGTGCAGCTAGGACCAAAACTGTCCTCTTACAAAGTCCGTGGGAATAGTTGCACATCAAGGGATAAAAGTTTTTGAAGAGCAAAGACCAGTATGTCCCTCACCTTGCCATCAAACTTGGAGTATTCATTGAAGGGATTGTTCAGCTGTAACGGGCACTGCTCCAAGCGCACGGACAATATGGACGGCTTCCCGCTATGTGGCGATTTTTCCCTGACGTTTTTCTTTTCAAACAATGAACTCAATTCCTCAGCTGCAAAAAAAAAAAAAAAAGAAATAAAAGTAGTAATGACAATGAAGCTCCTTCTTTTGAAACGTTACAATAATACAACGGCATGAATAGCAATTCCGCAAATACAAACACATCGTCCAGGCTCGGCAGCTGACCCCCGATATTGCTCAGGGTCTCAGTGTCAATTTAGCGCAAACTATTTTTTCTGTAACTTTACCTGAAGTGGCAGAATCTGAAGTGAGTGATAAAAATGACTGTAACCAAGGCCGACGTGCCCGCAGGTGACAGTGTGCCGCCTATCTATACCATTCTTAGCTGGACAGGCCTAGAGCGTGTCTATACAGATGCCCGTGGGCACAGACCAGTGGGTCATGGCGTCTGTGTCTGTAAAGGTACATTCACACAACCATATGTATTTTGTCTGTGAAACGAAGATCTGCAAAATACGGATACGTTTGCATGACGTCCACATTGTTTTGTGCAGATTGACTCCAATGGGTCTGTGGTCCGCATTAGTGGCCAAGATTAGGACATAGTCTGTTCTGCAAAAGATAGAACGTCTTCTGTGTGTTTTCCGCAAAATCTAAAACATGTCCTAATCTTGGCCGCAAATGCAGACCACGGACCCATTGGAGTCAATGGATCTGCAAAAAAAAAAAAAAAGATGCAACATGGACACAAAATACATATGGTTGTGCACATGAGGCCTTAGAGGACATTTTGGTAACAATCCAGACATAAGGGTGCTAAGGTGGTTTAAAGTGAAACTCTGTCTATCCAACATTAAACACTGTGGGGCACATTTATTAAAGAAGAACTCCCGCAAAAAATTTTTATTCTATGATGTAATCTGTAGTGAATGTCATTTTCTTATCAGAGGCTGAAATTGAGAGTTTCCACTCTCTTCTTATTGTAGCTGGGTCAGGTGACCAACTCCCTGACCTCCAAATGACCCAGGACAGGAAGCCAGTCACTTCTCTATTCATTCCTATGAGACTGAAAGTGAGGCTCCCATAGGAATGCATAGAAAATTAGACTTCCTGTCCACACATAACACACAAGGTGCTGTGTGAGTTGGTGGGTCTAATTCCTAGCCACATGATACAGATAAGAAACTTCAGGATGATATAACTCAAAAATTCAGCTACTGGTAAGAAAATTCAGTACAGATTGCATCATGTACATTTCTAGCAGGACATGGAATAACATTTTTTGCGGGAGTTCTTCTTTAAGGCTGGCATTTAAGACCCTGGTCTTAATAAAGCGCTGCACTGGCGGTGGATTGCCGAGGTTTTGTAGAAGTGCCGGCCTCTTCATAACTTCAGCAGATCCACCACCGCTTCTAAATGTAAGCAGGCTTCCTTGTTATCTTACATTTAGACCATTTTCCACGCCTAAAACTGCTTCCCCGCCCACGCCACACCCACTTTTTTAGGCCTAGCATGAGCAGGGAAAAGTCACAGATTGCAGTGCAATATAGGCGTATTTCTGTTTAATAAATGACCCCCTTTATATTAGTTTAGGGCTGTGATGGCTAACCTCCGGCACTCCAGCTCCCAAGATGCACACTTGTTTAGCTGTTCTCAGAACTCCATAGAAATGAATGGAGCATGCTGGGAGTCGTAGTTTCACCACAGCAGGAGTGCACATGTTCAGCTCGACCAAACCTGTATGTGCATTCAATGTGGAGAGAGGAGCGAAAAAAACTGATTTCATCCAATCATCCCCTACCGTGACATCATCTGTCGGGGACAAGTCTTTAGCTCTGTGTACACATTGGGTCTACTTTACGTCTGTCTATGGCACAGTTAAGATGAGATCAAGTCATTCTCTTTCCTCTTTCATCCATCAGGTTGTTTAAAAAAGACTGTATCCAGCCATTCCTTTCTGGTACACATTTATGGACAGGTGAGTGGCACACAATATGGCTGATTAACATTTCACACAGACTGGATGGCAAATCTGCCCAGTGATATTGTGATGAATGATACCTTACTAGGCAGAAACTGTACTATGAGAATACACTGGATGTACTATGGTGTTATCACTCTTTATGTGATTATTATTATTTCTCTAGGACTATTATTTTATTGTATTCATTTATATTATTATTTAGTACATGATTATTATTTAGCTACTTATATTATTTATTTTATTATTGTATTATGTTTATTATTATTATTTTTATATCACTTATTTTATTATTTATATTATTTTATTGTATACATATATATATTATTTAGTAACTGATTATCATTTAGCTACTTATATTATTTATTTTTTATTTAATTACTTTTATATGACTATTATTTTTATTATTTTATTGTATTAATTTATATATTATTTAGTAAATGATCATATAGCTACTTATATTATTTATTTTATTATTGCATTATTTTATTATTTATATTATGCATTACTTTATTCTGTATTTATTATTTTCCAACTTATATACTTTATTTTATCAATTTACTATAATTTATCACAGCAGTTTGTATTAGGACTACAATTTATATTATTTTATTATTATATTTTACTTATATCTATACTCGCCATTTTATTAGTTTACTATTATTTATCACAGCATGTTTATTACTATTTATATTTTTTACTACTATTATATTATATTAAAGTATTATTTAAGAAATTATTATTTTACTATTTACCGTACATTCTTTATTTTAATAATTTACTGTTATTTATCATAAGATTTTACTAATATTCTTTATTATATAACCCTTTTATTACTTGATAAATAATCGTTATTTTACGATTTATATTATTCAGTATATTAACTTACTATTTTAACATATAGCAGGGGTGGGCAACCTGTGGCACTCCAGCTGTTGTGTAACAACAACACCCAGCATACATACTTGCTCTGCTCGTAGAAATAAAGCTGGAGTGCCGCAGGTTGCCCACCCTTGATATACAGTATATGAATTTACTAAATTTTTAATTTAATTATTTAATTAATTTAAATTTAATATTATTTTCAGTCGATATTATTATTATTATTTATATGATTATTAGTTCTTTAGCTCTTCAAGTGATCCTGTAACAGATTTAGAGCTTACAGTTTGGCGCCGGCTGATTTTCATGGGCTGCGCACGTCCAATCACCATGTTTTCAGGCCTCTACGATGAGCTAAGAAGATGTTACCTGAGTGGCTGGCGTTGCGATCCTTCCACTGTACATTCTTGCACTTGATCTGATTCTGCCTCTCCTTCCGAAGACGCTCCAGTTTCTGAGCTGAGAACCAAAACCGGGAACAAAAAAGACAAAAATCAGTGTCAATGAAACTTTCCAGGGAAGAGCGATCACAATTAATTCCAATTTCATGAATATTT
Organism: Rhinella marina; assembly: GCA_900303285.1. Taxonomy (NCBI): domain Eukaryota; kingdom Metazoa; phylum Chordata; class Amphibia; order Anura; family Bufonidae; genus Rhinella; species Rhinella marina. Next base: position 153,981 of record ONZH01023302.1, read on the forward strand.
CATAATGCATGTATAGAAGGATGGTGAAGAGGGGACGGAGAGGAGGGGGGGTGGAACAATTTCGGAGAGGCAGAGGAGAAGGCATAAAATTTTTAAAGCTGACACAAAGTTCAGAAAATACCAACAAAAACAGGAAAATGGCCTTGATTTATAATTGAAATTAGGGGACATAAAACATTAATACGGACCATAAAGATAGTATTAACATAGAAGGGAATCGTAAAATGTGAAAACTTGCGTGATTAATAGGACAGTTCGTTATATAAATCATTAATAACGGTCTTAAAGGAATTTTAATGTACAAATGAAGTCCCGTGAACGTTACAGAGTGTGCATAAAATTACCCATATGAATTACGTGCCTCCGTTTCACAAAAAATTAAAGATAAATGAACTCGGCGCTCAACTATTAAAGTTTCAAATGTAAAATCCTTTATCTGAAAAAATCAGGAAAAATTATAAAATGTCAGGGCTATATAAATTAGCGCCATTTTTCTATGGTAGGACGGAGCGGTTTATAGGTAATAAAGGAGGTGATTTGTATCCGCAGCAACATTAGTCAAATGTGTAGGGGAAGCCGGATACCAAGGAAGATATTTTTATTTTACATGTTTTTTTTTTTTGGCCTTAAAGATGCAGGACGTAATAATAATGCATTGCTTGAAATTAAGAGGTTTCGACCCTAAAAACAAACCCTGGACGGACAGTGGTGATCGCGGCACTTCACGAGGCAACGGGGGTGAAGCAGACAATTAATCATCCAATAATAAACGGCGTTAGATTTATAGGATAAAATAAAAGGCTCAAAACTGTAATCAATATCATTTTGTACAGTCATAAATTTAGAAAAAATAAAATATCAACTATGATAAGTGGAAAACCTGGATCTGAATACTTTTGCAACTGCATGTAATTAAAAATGTAGCATAGCCACTGGGTTATTCAATAAAGTGCAACAGTATAGCGCCACCTGTTGTTTGTTCTTTTCCTTATGACCCTGTCCACCTTAGTAAAATCAATGAGGTGGTCGCACATGCTCAGTTCCAGCCTTCCAACTGACACAAGCCATGTCCACTGTTAGAAACTAGGGATGAGTGAACTTTTGTTTTAGAAGTTTGCGTTCCAGATACCGCAGAATTGCGTTACGGATCCCGTGACCACGGACCATAAGCTGGTGTATGGTCCATCATGCAATTCTGCAGTAACCGGAACCCGAATTTCTAAAATAGAAACTCGCTCATTGCTATTAGAAACTATTACAGCCACAGCAGAAAGGACACGCCCCATAGCTGTGATAGGGAGAGAACTACAAATGTAAAGACATGCCCCGTGATCTGCAGCAGAATGGACACGCCCCCTCAGCTGTGATAGGGAGAGAACTACAAATGTAAAGACATGCCCCGTGATCTGCAGCAGAATGGACACGCCCCCTCAGCTGTGATAGGGAGAGAACTACAATAGAAAACACATTCCCCTGAGAAAAGATACTCCTCTTGATCTACAGCAGAAAGGAGACTCCCCATGAGCTGCCAGCTTCAAGTAAATCCGACATAGCAAATAGAGCAATGAATGGGGAGATCTCTGGATCCATGTGAGTTACAGGGCTGGTTCTAGCCTTGTTAGAAAGAAATTGTCCTGTACTATATGATGTCTGATTTTCATTTTTTCCAGTAATTATGGATTTTAGTAAATCACTGTATACCTCATTAAAAATATAAATAAATAAAAAAAACTTTTCTGAAGCAGCTTTTTTTCTCAGCATTCTGCTGAGCTCTGTTATTCCTCCTGGAAACACATGAATGACCGGACCTTGAATTCATATTGAATTGATTAACAACTGTAAAATCATTCATTGCCAGGAGTAGTAACAGAGGGACAGCATAATGCAGAGTTCAAAGAAAAGATGATCAAGCATTGTCATTACATGGAGAACACAAGTATTAAAGGGAATCTTTCACCTATATAACTAAGAGCGCTGCCCCACAGAAGATTGTATACATATTCCAGACATACCTGTGTGCACTGTGTGTCTGTATTACATGTCCAGAAAAAGCACTTTTATTCTGCAGGAAAACAGCTCCCAAGTGCCCGGCTCTGCTGCTGCTCCAAACCAGACTGAAGAGGGGAGGGCTGCTTTAGCTGCTCATATCTTGGGATTGGTAACAGATAGAAAAATGACCTTTTATGAAAGCTGGCATTCCAAGCTTTCAAAGGATACCAGAATCACAGCATTATATCCAGTATATCAGAAGATATAGCTCTTAGAAATCAAGTCAGGAGGGAAAGCTGTTTTTACTTTCACTTTCAGCCGGGCACTTGGGAGCTGCTTTCCTGCAGAAAAAAAGTGCTTTTCCTGGACATGTAATACAGAAACACAGTGCACACAGGTATGTCTGGGATGTGACATGTAATACAGACACACAGTGCACACAGGTATGTCTGGGATGTGACATGTAATACACACACACAGTGCACACAGGTATGTCTGGGGTGTGACATGTAATACAGACACACAGTGCACACAGGTATGTCTGGGATGTGACATGTAATACAGACACACAGTGCACACAGGTATGTCTGGGATGTGACATGTAATACAGACACACAGTGCACACAGGTATGTGTGGGATGTGAGATGTAATACAGACACACAGTGCACACAGGTATGTCTGGGATGTGACATGTAATACAGACACACAGTGCACACAGGTATGTCTGGGATGTGACATGTAATACAGACACACAGTGCACACAGGTATGTCTGGGATGTGACATGTAATACAGACACACAGTGCACACAGGTATGTCTGGGATGTGTCTGCAATCTTCTGTGGGTCAGTGCTCTTAGTTATATAGGTGAAAATGAGGTGACAGACTCCCTTTAAAGAGGAAAAGGGCCTTGGATTAAAGGGGTTGTCCAGCCTCTAATATTGATGACCTATCATCATTATCTGGTCGGCGACACCCAAAACCCTTCCGATCAGCTGTTTGAAGAGGAGGCGGCACTCTATGTGAGCTCTGCTTCCTGTTCACTACACTGCCCGTAGTCTCAGAAGTGCAGGGATTGTCTCGTCTCACTATTACTAAGGTGAGATCAGAGACAGTCCCGACCACCTCCCAGCCGGGAAACAAAAGAGACTACTGAAACAGCATAGCTCTCCGGCTCTCTTCTACAGAGACTACTGATACAGAAGAGTGCTCCAGCTTTTTGCTACAGAGACTACTAAAACACAGTAAGATACAGAAACAGTGCAGCACACTAAGATACAGAAACAGCGCAGCACAGTAAGATACGGAAACAGCGCAGCACAGTAAGATACGGAAACAGCGCAGCAAAGTAAGATACAGAAACAGCGCAGCACAGTAAGATACAGAAACAGCGCAGCACAGTAAGATACAGAAACAGCGCAGCACAGTAAGATACAGAAACAGCGCAGCACAGTAAGATACAGAAACAGCGCAGCACAGTAAGATACGGAAACAGCGCAGCAAAGTAAGATACAGAAACAGCGCAGAACAGTAAGATATGGAAACAGCGCAGAACAGTAAGATACGGAAACAGTGCAGCACAGTAAGATACGGAAACAGCGCAGAACAGTAAGATACGGAAACAGCGCAGAACAGTAAGATACAGAAACAGCGCAGAACAGTAAGATACGGAAACAGCGCAGCACAGTAAGATACAGAAACAGCACAGTAAGATACGGAAACAGCACAGCACAGTAAGATACGGAAACAGCACAGCACAGTAAGATACGGAAACAGCGCAGCCACAGTAAAATACGGAAACAGCACAGCACAGTAAGTTACGGAAACAGCGCAGCACCTGTAAGATACGGAAACAGCACAGTAAGATACGGAAACAGCACAGTAAGATACGGAAACAGCACAGTAAGATACGGAAACAGCGCAGCACAGTAAGATACGGAAACAGCGCAGCACAGTAAGATACGGAAACAGCACAGCAAGATACGGAAACAGCACAGTAAGATACGGAAACAGCGCAGAACAGTAAGATACAGAAACAGCGCAGCACCTGTAAGATACGGAAACAGCGCAGCACAGTAAGATATGGAAACAGCGCAGCACAGTAAGATACGTAAACAGCGCAGCACAGTAAGATACGTAAACAGCGCAGCACACTAAGATACGGAAACAGCGCAGCACAGTAAGATACGGAAACAGCACAGTAAGATACGGAAACAGCGCAGCACAGTAAGATATGGAAACAGCGCAGCACCTGTAAGATACGGAAACAGCACAGTAAGATACGGAAACAGCGCAGCACAGTAAGATACGGAAACAGCGCAGCACAGTAAGATACGGAAACAGCGCAGCACAGTAAGATACGGAAACAGCACAGCACAGTAAGATACGGAAACAGCACAGAACAGTAAGATACGGAAACAGCGCAGCATAGTAAGATATGGAAACAGCGCAGCACCTGTAAGATACGGAAACAGCACAGTAAGATACGGAAACAGCGCAGCACAGTAAGATACGGAAACAGCGCAGCACAGTAAGATACGGAAACAGCGCAGCACAGTAAGATACGGAAACAGCGCAGCACAGTAAGATACGGAAACAGCGCAGCACAGTAAGATACGGAAACAGCACAGCACAGTAAGATACGGAAACAGCGCAGAACAGTAAGATACGGAAACAGCGCAGCACAGTAAGATACGGAAACAGCACAGTAAGATACGGAAACAGCACAGTAAGATACGGAAACAGCGCAGAACAGTAAGATACGGAAACAGCGCAGCACAGTAACATACGGAAACAGCACAGTAACATACGGAAACAGTGCAGCACAGTAAGATACGGAAACAGCACAGTAAGATACGGAAACAGCACAGTAAGATACAGAAATAGCGCAGAGCTGTGTCCTCCGGCCACAGCTCTCCACGCTCCGTTCTCCTTGTAGGTAAGGGTCCCAGAGGTAGGAGCGATATGCCCCCATTATATGTGATGGGAATACCCCCTTAAAAGCCGCTACTCCGCAGTCCCAGAATGGCAGAAAGAATGCGTCCACGGCAAAATTCCACTGTAAAAGCCATTGTGTGAACGCCCCCTTAAAGGGGTTGTCTCACTTCAGCAAGTAGATGTATTATGTAGCAAGTTAGTGGCAGTTAATACAAGGCACTTATTAATGTATTGTTAATATCCATGTTGCTTCCTTTGCTGGCTGGATTCATTTTTCTATCACATTATGCACTGTTCGTTTCGATGTTTACAACCACCCTTCAATCCAGCACACTGTAGGAGAAAGCACCAGCCCACGGTCCCGGCCACCAAAGAGGCCGACGCTTTTTCGTATAGTGTCCCCGCTGCTGGTTCTCCCTGTGCATGGGGGGACGGAAGCAGCCAATGGCAGGCGGGGACGAGAACGAGCCTCCCTAGCGTCACCCGCAATGCTAGGTAGGCTCATCCCCGTCCACGCCTGCCATTGGTTCTTCCCCCTGAAACTGCGACAGGGAGAAATATAGCGGCTGTGGTGTGGAGACCAGAAGTGGCGCTGGGAGCGGGGACCCGAATAAGTATATTTAGCATGGGTGGCCCGGCATATGGGGGGGGCTTTTTTTTAGGATTGGATAATCTCTTTCAGCCATTTTATATAAACATGGGCCAAAGTATATAAGATTATATTTTAGTAAAGCTTCTTTTTTGTAAGCCATGGGGAAATGGTGCGGAAAACTCTCCAATATTAAAAAAAACTTATAACGCCAGTCCTCTGTAGCTCTAGCTAAAAGCAGAAGTGACTGAGGCTGAGCTGCAGTACCACACACAACCTGTGGACAGGAGAGGTGCTGTTTTTGCAAGACAGCAGCTGTGTTTTTCTAATCTTGGACGTTAAAGGAGTTGTCTCACTTCAGCAAATAGCATTTATCATGTAGGAAGTTAATACAAGCCATTTATTAATGTATTGTGATTGTCCATATTTGCTTCCTTTGCTGGCTGAATTCATTTTTCCATCACATTATACACTGCTCGTTTCCATGGTTACGACCCCCATGCCACCAAGCAGATGTGGTCGTGTTTGCACACTGTAGGAAAAAGCACCAGCCTATGCACGCTTCCACGGTCCCAGCCATCAGAAAGACCGGCTCTTTTTCCTATAGTGTGCAAGCATGACCACCACTGATGAATTCCAGGGTGGTCATAACCACAGAAATGAGCAGTGTTTGGAAAAATGAATCAAGCCAGCCTACGGCAAGGCTATCCGGCAGGCTGATCCAGAAGAGAAGAGCCTTCCGGTGTTCTCCGGATCCTGCATAGGCAGAGAGTGCTGTGTGTCCGCCACACCTCATTGACTATGATGGCACCCAGCTGCTCCCCAACATAAATGTCAAAATTCAGTCGGACAAAAACTGATCCTATTATATATTATAAGGGGGTCCAGTGGGCACTGCAGAACCGGCAGGCTGTTAGATATCTTTGCCACAAGAGTGAAGTTAGCCTAAGTCCTCATTCACAAATTAGCCACAGCACAGAGCAGTTACTAGCCTGCCTCTGGAGGACCGAGGTGGTACTGCATTACCCAGATAAAGCACTGATTTCAGTGAGCACCATGCCATTCTTAAACGAATTGCCTCATCAAAAAGACTGGAGGCATACTGCTTTACAGACTTTTCATCACTGGTTCCAGCACTTTTCATCGCCTACAATCGATGCCTTTAGCTAGTAATTGTCAGACGGGCGTTCTCCAGTATCAATGGAATGGCACCTTAGCCACTGACGGTAGGTATCAGGTGCCGAAACAATCGGGGTCTATGAGAAAACCAGAACCAGGAAAGAGACAGCTGGAAAGGACTTGCCAGGTCTTCTTTGCTGTTAACTTAATGTAGTTTAAAAGGGGTTGTCCCCCAAAAAATATATTCTACAGTTTTCAAACCAGTATCTGGATCTGAATACTTTTGTAATTGCATGTAATTAAAAATTTAGCATAGCTACTGAGTTATTCAGTAAAATTTATCTGTATAGCGCCACCTGCTGTTTGTTTATTTTCTTATTTCTTTGTCCTGCTCACTGAGAAGCCCACACATGGTCAGTTTCATCCTACAACTGCCTCCTGAGCTGTGATAGGGAGAGCTGAGACACGCCCCCTGAGCTGTGATAGGGAGAGCATGGACACGCCTCCTGAGCTGTGATAGGGAGAGCTGAAACACACCCCCTGAGCTGTGATAGGGAGAGCTGAGACACGCCCCCTGAGCTGTGATAGGGAGAGCTGAGACACACAGGGAGAGCTGTGATAGGAACATTAGTTATGGGATAACCCCTTTAAGAGACTTTAAGATTTTTACCTGTGTTTGATCTCCTTCTTATACCGAAATCCCAGCTAGACGTAATATCCACAGACTGAGAGTATATGTAGCCTTGAGTTTCTCCATTCCCTTGTGTCTGTGAGATGTTCTCTCCCGAAACTGAAGATGGGTAAAGTTTCTCCAAGTCCACATCGTGATCAATAAGAACCATCTCACACATCCCCGTGTCATCACTAGTAACGTGTGATTGGCGGATATGGGCCAAGATAATTAAGGGATTGTCCAGAAAAGCCATTGTCTCCTCCCGTGGTGCACGGGTTCCTCACAATCGTATCCGGTAATCCATGATTGCAGATCGCTAAATGAGAGAGACAACAGGGGGTTAACACAGGAATGATGAGCAGATGTGCATGTATTACTTAAAGGGCATCTGCCAGCAGTTTTGTACCTATGACACTGGCTGACCTGTTACATGTACTCTTGGAGGCTGAAGACATCTGTGTTGGTCCCATGTTCATATGTACCCGCATTGCTGAGAAAAATGATGTTTTAATATATGCAAATGAGCTTCTATGAGCAACGGGGGGGCGTTACCATTACACCTAGAGGCTCTGCTAGCTCTGCAACTGCCGAATCCTCTGAACTTTGACAGGGCCAGGCCGGGAAAACATCATCACATCTGGCCCTGTTAATCAAAGTGCAGAGCAGAGCCTCTAGGTGTAATGGCAACACCCCTGTTGCTCCTAGAGGCTCATTTGCATATATGAAAACTTTTTCTCAGCAATACAGGCACATATGAACATGGGAGAAACACAGATGTCTTCAGCTGCCAAGTGCACATGCAACAGGTCAGCCATTGTCATAGGTACAAAACTGCTGACAGATACCCTTTAAAGAAGCGGTCTTAGACATTGGTGGCCAAGTGCTGGGGTAGGGGGAGTTTCTGACAGCTTGAATATCCACTGACAATACAAGTCCAAATACAGCAGAAATGCTGCAAATTCTCAGTCCAGATTTGTGGGCGGCATACATTTGCAACAAAGAGATCTATAGCAAGGTAATTTCTTCTATGGATTTCACTTTCTGCAATGCACAGGGCGTGTAAGAATGTAAAACCTGCAGATTCTCAGATTTCACTGAGGAATTGCGTGTCACGAAGGTTCCTGCATCAGGTTGCAGGTGTTCGGCTAGGCTTTCAAAAGTGGCATAATTTGACATGTTTTCCTCTTGGTTTGGTTGCTGTTTACCACACCCCTTCCCCTCAGCTGTTGTGGGTGTGGTGATTATCTTTCCCCTATTTATCCCTTCCTCTCCCAGTATTCCTTGCGGTTTATACTTTCTGCTTGTGTGTAGTGTTGTTCTCGGCTGAGATCCGGTTGCTGTAATAAGTGGCATAAGATAAGTGTCATTTTCCCTATTGTGTTTATCCTACTTTTTCCTGTTGTGGTTTTGCCTTCTGGAGTCTCCTGTTCGTCCATCCTCTTGGAGGAACGGGTTGACTCTTTCCTCTGTCACTAGCTGCAGGGTTCTATAGGGTGAGTTTGTAATTAGGTTCCTGCGTATGAACTCTCCTACAACTAAGGCCTGTTCATACTGGTAGTCAGTCAGGGCTCCCTGCAGGAGGTGACCGTTTCCCTTGTTTGGTCTTTTCCCTTCCCTCTTACGCTTGGTGTGGCTATTCCCTCCACACCAGAGCGTGACATTGCGACAATCCTGCAGCAAATTAACATTAGTGGCTGGTCATGTGTCCAGCAAAAAAAGCTGAGCCGCTCCAACAGGAGACAAGGTGCCATATCGCTTTCCCAATTGGTGGTCGCACATCCTAGATTTTGGCCGCTGATGTCGGTGACAAGACAATCTGTTTAAAGGCTTTTTTTCCCATCAGGATACATCATCAGTATGTCGGCGGTCGGACGTTTAAAAATGGTGCCCGCTCGCTTTTCATACAGCAGTCACTTGTGGCTATTGTCCGCGACCAGTGGTAATGCCGGTCACAGACATTTAACACTTCAGATGCCATGGCAATCTGAGCATGTGAAAACCCTGAAGCAGTATGCTCTGGCTCCCCTCGGCACAGATCGGGAGAGCCAGACCATAGATACAGCAGCCCCTGTCCTCCTGTAACAGGAGGCTGCTGCATAGTAATTTCTATGAAGCCTTTTGCAGGGCTCCATAGAAACACAGTAAAATCCACATATGAGAAGCAATCCAACAATTGCTTGTTATAGTTCCCTATGAAACTATTAAACAAAGGTGTAAAAAAAAAAGTTTTTATAAATAAGAAAAATATAAAAATCCAAATCACCCGTTTCCCCAAAATGAAAAAAAAAAACATAAACAAATGAAAAAATACACATCATCAAGTGCAAAAAGATACAATTTAGATGCGATACTCTAGCGGCGTCACACGTCTGAAGTCAGGACGTAATACATACCACCTCAGCAGTCATATGGTCACACATCAAAGTGATCAATGTGCTTCACAAGTACTGAAAAAAGTGCACTACAGCAGAGCTGATCATTCCCCTAAGGCTACTTTCACACTAGCGTTATGGAATTCCGGTATTGAGCTCCGTCATAGGGGCTCAATACCGGAAGAAAACGCTTCAGTTTTGTCCCCATTCATTGTCAATGGGGACAAAACTGAACTGAAGACAACGGAATGCTCCTGAAAGCATTCCGTTCAGTCTTCAGACCGGAGAGCAAACCGCAACATGTTGCGGTTTGCTCTCCGTACTAGTTATCCGCACCTAAACGGATCCGGAATGACCCCCAATGCAAGTCAATGGGGACGGATCCGTTTGGTGTGGACACACTTGTAAACGGATCCGTCCTCCATTGACTTTCAATAGAGGTTATTCCGGATCCGTTTAAAAGCTAATACAACCGGATCCGGAATTACGGATCCACAAGGTTGTATTACTCAGTACGGATCCGGCGGGTCCCTTCACCCGCCGGATCCGTACTAACGCTAGTGTGGAAGTAGCCTAACTCCAGTTCCGTCGGATTTATGACTTTTCAATGCATTTACAACTTTTCTAGCCGCAATCTGCATTTTACGCCCCCTCGCCAAGTCCACCAATAGGGGGCGGGATGAGAGTGTGATGTGGGCGGGGCCATCAGCCCGCTCTAATTCATCATTACTTATCCCAGAAACCGACAGAAATAACGACTGAAATCTAGATTTCATTCCGGCGCATGGAGAGCCAGAGGAGGACAGTCATTTCTGCTCCTTGTCATAAAGTACATGCCTCCAGCAGCGCAGGCCCCTACAAGGCTGGCGTAGCGGACGCTGGCCTCAATAAATCAGGGCCAATGCCCTGTAGGGCTAGCGCAGCTTGAACGTAATGATACATTTTAGCGATCCATTGCTTCATTCTTTAGAAAAAAAACCACTTTAATTAATATGCAAATTAGCAGTTAAGTGCACTGCGGGAGGGCCTAAGCCACTTTGTGCACCCTTCCTCTGCTAGCCCCTCCCTCTCCTTCTTGAATGGCAGTGCCAGATTCCTTCACAGTCATCTCACCTGGCCCTATCCATCAAGAATAGGGAGGGGCTAGCAGAAGAAGCAGGAGGAGCAAGGCTGCACATAGTAGCTTGGACCCGCTCTCAGTGCACTTAACTACTAATTTACATATTATTTTAAAGTACTTTTTCTCCAGAATAAGGCAACAGATTACTAAATGAAAGGTATCATTGCACTCAGCTGAGCTAGCCCTACAAGACACTGGGGTAGATTTATCAAAACTGGTGTCAAGTAGAACTGGCTTAGTCGCCCATAACAACCAATCAGATTCCACCTTTCATTTTTCAGCGCTCCTTTGGAAAATAAAAGGTGCCACCTGATAGGTTGCTAGGGGCAACTCAGCCAGTTCTACTTTACACCAGTTTGATAAATCTCCCCCACTTAAGCCCTTTAAATAGCTTGCAAAAAAACTCCATAAAACCAAAACTACACTTAAAAAATAGATAATATCGGACCATAAAATCATGTATTTCAAAGACAAAAAGTTCTCTCGGCCTGTATTGTACCATGGAGCCTAGTTCCTGCGCTCATTCCCGATCCAGTCCACGTCGCGTCTTCTTTCCCATGGCTCAAGTTAGTGCGAGCGTATGATAGACACACAAATCCTAAATTAAAGTAGACAAACGCGCCCAGCTTGCATGCCGCCTTCTATCAATACGGCAAAATGCTAATTTCCTAATTAACAACCTAATTAGGTAATTATGGCGTTGCAGAAGGATGCCGCAATGAAATATGACAACATGGTCACCTCTTTATATGGCACCTGTGGGGCCTTTTCAGCTGTTACCCGCAAAGCCTGCGGTATCAATCCGAGAGCAGATGTCAAAAAGACCTTGGCATTTCTCAGCCTGGCGGATGACGGAGTGCTCCAGACAGGAATGGCTTAACTCTTTCCTGCCGGGGGGGAGAAGGTAAAGATGCCTAGTGCATTCCTAACGCCTACCAGGGAAAAAGAGAGAGAGGTTTGGGAGAGGAGATGAATCCGCACCGTCGGGATCTTTGTATACGTTCTGCTAGCGAGCATCTCATTTATAGAAATCCGCAGAATCAATTTTTGTTTTTACGTTTTTCTTCAGAAATTGAACTAATATTTTTACCCATCAGGTAGGGGATCGCGCTACATGTGCTGCCTCCACGATCAAGGTCCGAGGAAGGGGGAGGGGGGAGAAATGTCCAATCTAATCAAGCTTCATTCACAAGAACACTATATATGATTGAGGGCTCATGCACAAAACACCAATCCGCAAAAAAAAAAAAAAAAACGGATGGCATCTGTGTGACATCCATTTTTTTTGCGGATCCATTATAACAATGCCTGTTCATGTCCACAAAATGTTATATTTTTTTTTCCAGAACTGACATGCGGACACACGGAAACCGAAGGAGTCATTTCCGTTTTTTTTTTTTATTTTGTGCACTCATCGAAGTGAATGGTTCCACATACGGGCTGCCAAAACAAAAAACAAAAAAACGGATGAACGCGGAAAGAAAATATGGTCGTGTGCATGACCCCATAACTATATTCTCAAAATTCATCCAACTGACAAGTTTGTGTTTTTTCTGCCTCACAGTTAATAAAAATCTTACTTAAAAAAAGGATCTAAGACGGAAATGGCTACAATGGATGCAAAACGTGCATTACGGATGATTAAACGGGTGTTCCCATCTTATGCTGACCCGCACCTATATCGAGAACGGAGCCACCAAAGTAAAGGAAGGTGCACTGTGCATGCGCGGCCACGCATTCATTTCTATGGGGCCGACGAAAATAGTCGAGCACTTCCATCAAGCTACATAGAAATGAATGGGAGCAGTGGCCGCACATGCGTGGTGCGCTCCCATTCATTTCTACGTTCCATTCTCGATCTTCCACTGCTGGAACCCGCACCTGTAAGACAAAGGGGGCATAGACTAGCAATATGCCCCCATTGTATAAGATGGGAATACCCCTTTAAAGGGCATCTGTCAGCAGTTTTGTACCTATGACACTGGCTGACCTGTTACATGTGCACTTGGCAGCTGAAGACATCTGTGTTGGTCCCATGTTCATATGTGCCTGCATTGCTGAGAAAAATGATGTTTTCGTATATGCAAATGAGCCTCTAGGAGCAATGGGGGCGTTACCATTACACCTAGAGGATCTGCTCTCTCTGCAACTGTCGCCCCCTCTGCACTTTAATTGGCAAGATTAAGCAGGAGAAACATCATCACTGCAAAGCAGAGGTCGCAGCAGTTGAAGAGAGAGCACAGCCTCTAGGTGTAATGGTAACGCCCCCGTTGCTCCTAGAGGCTCATTTGCATATAATAAAACATCATTCTTCTCAGCAATGCGGGCACATATGAACATGTGACCAACACAGATGTCTTCAGCTGCCAAGTGCACATGTAACAGGTCAGCCGGTGTCATAGGTAAAAAACTGCTGACAGATGCCCTTTAAAATACATGATCCTTTTTTTTCGGATCAGAAGAACGGAAAATGAAACGGTGATGTGAACTCGGCCTGAGAGTGCATGGAATACTTTATACAAGAATAATATTATAACTCCACATAATAAGATTTTATCAATCATAATGTAACATAGGGGGGTCATTAAAACACTGGCGTTTTACACCAGTCTGTGCTTCCCCCCTGCGCTAATTATGACGAGGCTCAGGTCCTGACTGGAATCGTTTTCACAAGTGCAACACAGGTCGTCACATGGGCATTTAAAAAAACGGTTTCTTGTGTTTTTGTTGTTTTTTTTTAATACTTTTAATACTTTTTTTTTTTTTTAAACAGCATGGTGCCCATTGTAAATGACCCCCATTGTGTTAATAAATGTCTGTCTGTGTCCTTGTCGGCAACTATGGAGGAAATTTAGCGCTGGGGAGAAATAGTGGCCAACCCGGTTTTGTGACTTTTTAAACACCGTTGCAGCAGGGCAGCCTGACGGCCACAATGAGTACCTAAGCAGGAGGGAGTTCAGGGCCAGCGGGAGGGAGACTTACAGGCTGTGTACACCTTCGGAGGCCATTTTTTTAATCATTGCATTTTACTCATTTTGGGCTAAAAAGAATTTCTTCAATTGGTCTTTATTAAAAACATTGAGCTGTTCTGTCACAAAGGGTTAAAGGGGTTGTCTCACTTCAGTAAGTGGCATTTATCATGTAGAGAAAGTTACTACAAGGCACTTACTAATGTATTGTGATTATCCATATTGTCTCCTTTGCTGGCTGGATTCATTTTTCCATCACATTATACACTGCTAGTTTCCATGGTTACGATCACCCTGCAATCCTCCAGTGGTGGTTGTGCTTGCACACTATAGGAAAAAAGCACTAGCCTATGTGCGGTGCGGCCAGGGTCCCGGCCACAAGGGAGGTCTGCTCTTTTTTCCTATACTGTGCAAGCACAACCACCACTGGAGGATTGCAGGGTGGTCGTAACCATGGAAACTAGCAATATACAGTGCCTTGCGAAAGTATTCGGCCCCCTGGAACTTTTCAACCTTTTGCCACATTTCAGGCTTCAAACAAAAAGATATAACATTTTACATTTTTGGTGAAGAATCAACAACAAGTGGGTCACAATTGTGAAGTGGAACGAAATTTATTGGATCATTTAAACTTTTTTTGTAATAATAAAACTGAAAAGTGGGACGTGCAAAATTATTCGGCCCATTTCCTTTCAGTTCAGAAAACTCCCTCCAGAAGTTGATTGAGGATCTCTGAATGATCCAATGTTGTCCTAAATGACTGATGAAGATAAATAGAATCCACCTGTGTGTAATCAAGTCTCCGTATAAATGCACCTGCTCTGTGATAGTCTCAGGGTTCTGCATCATGAAGACCAAGGAACACACCAGGCAGGTCCCTGATACTGTTGTGGAGAAGTTTAACCCCTTCGCGACCAGCGCCGTACATGTACGGCGCTGGGGCGATGCGGGCACATGGCGCCCGCTCGCGGGTGCGGCGGGCGTCATGGCCGGCAAGTCTCTGCTGTTTCTAACAGCAGAGACTTGCCGCTACCTACCACATCGGCGGCGTCTTCTGGGTTGACTAGATGCCGTGATCACACGTGATCACGGCATCTAGTTGCGTCTAAACCCGGAAGCGTTCGCTTCCGGGTGGTGTACAGACACCCCGTGTGACCAATCGGGGTGTCTGTACACCATATGAAAACTGTAATCCTCGCTGGTGAGGATTACAGTTTTCAAACTGCAATTCTTATTCTGGCCACTAGATGGCAGGCCAGGATAAGAAATGAGCAATTGATGGTTTTCTGAGCCTATAAAACTCAGAATTGCTCATAAAGAAAAAAAAAAAAAAGCCACAATTTATAAGCCCATATTTGAGCTTTCTAATAGTAAAAAAAAAATTAAAAAAAAATGTTAAAAAATATATAAAAAATAAAAAAGATGTAAAAGTTCAAATCACCCCCCTTTCCGTATAAGTAAAAAATAAATACCTAAATAACAATAAATATAGACATCATGGGTATCACCGTGACCGAAAACGCCTGTACTTTTAAAATATAAAAAAAAATTCCAATACGGCGAATTGTGTGGCGGAAAAAAGCGTCCAAATGGCGATTTGCCGTTTTTTGTCACTTTTTTTTTCTAAAAAAAATTAAATAAAAAGTGATCAAAAAGTCATACACACCCCAGAATGGTATCAATAAAAACTTCAGATCGTCCCGCAAAAATGAGCCCCCATACAGCTCTGTACACATAAATACCAAAAAGTTATAGGGGTCAAGATTTGACAAGGAAAAAAAAAAAAAAAAAAAGGGCAACTTTCTAATTATGTTATCACTATGAAAACGCAGGAAAAACTATACATATTAGGTATTGCCGGATTCGTACTGACCAGTAGAATGAAAGTAACGGATCAGTTTTAATGCACATCGAACGCTGTAAATAAGAAACCCGTAGAAACTGTAGCGGAATAGCGTTTTCTTTGCAATTTCACCCGGTTTGGAATTTTTTTCCCGCTTCCCACTACACTGTATGCAATATTAAATGGTGGCGTTGGAAAGTACAACTTGTCCCGCAAAAAACAAGCCCTCATACAGCTATGTGTGAACAGAAAAATAAAAGAGTTATGGCTGTTTTGAAGGCAGGGAGCGCAAAAACGAAAATGCAGAACCGAAAAAAGCTCCGGTCGTGAAAGGGTTAAAGCCGGATTTGGATACCAAAAGATTTCCCAATCTTTAAACATCCCAAGGAGCACTGTGCAAGTGATCATATTGAAATGGAAGGAGTATCAGACCACTGCAAATCTACCAAGACCCGGCCGTCCCTCTAAACTTTCATCTCAAACAAGGAGAAGACTGATCAGAGATGGAGCCAAGAGGCTCATGATCACTCTGGATGAACTGCAGAGATCTACAGCTGAGGTGGGAGAGTCTGTCCATAGGACAACAATCAGTCCAACACTTCACAAATCTGCCCTTTATGGAAGAGTGGCAAGAAGAAAGCCATTTCTCAAAGATATCCATCAAAAGTCTGGTTTACAGTTTGCCACAAGCCACCTGTGAGACACCAAACATGTGGAAGAAGGGGCTCTGGTCAGATGAAACCAAAATCCAACTTTTTGGAAACAATGAAAAACGATATGTTTGGTATAAAAGCAACACAGCTCATCACCCTGAACACACCATCCCCACTGTCAGACATGGTGGTGGCAGCATCATGGTTTGGGCCTGCTTTTCATAAGCAGGGACAGGGAAGATGGTTAAATGATGGGAATGGATGGAGCCAAATACAGGACCATTCTGGATGAACACCTGTTGGAGTCTGCAAAAGACCTGAGACTAGGACGGAGATTTATCTTCCAACAAGACAATGATCCCAAACATAAAGCAAAATCTACAATGGAATGGTTCAAAAATAAAGGTCTCCAGGTCTTAGAATGGCCAAGTCAAAGTCCAGACCTGAATCCAATTGAGAATATGTGGAAAGAGCTGAAAACTGCTGTTCACAAACGTCTCCATCCAACCTCAAAGAGCTCCAGCTGTTTTGCAGGGAAGAATGGGCAAGAATTTCAGTCTCTAGATGTGCAAAACTGATAGAGACATCCCCCAAGAGACCGCAGCTGTAATCGCAGCAAAAGGTGGCGCAACAAAGTATTAATGCAAGGGGGCCGAATAATTTTGCACGCCCCACTTTTCAGTTTTATTATTACAAAAAAAGTTTAAAGTGACCCAATAGGTTTCGTTCCACTTCACAATTGTGACCCACTTGTTGTTGATTCTTCACCAAAAATGTAAAATGTTAATCTTTTTGTTTGAAGCCTGAAATGTGGCAAAAGGTTGAAAAGTTCCAGGGGCCTGAATACTTTCGCAAGGCTCTGTATAATGTGATGGAAAAATGAATCCAGCCAGCAAAGGAGACAATATGGACAATCACAATACATTAGTAAGTGCCTTGTATTAACTTTATCTACAAGATAAATGACATTTGCTGAAGTGCCACAACTGCTTTAATCGCTTTTCTAGCTGTGTGACTGGTACCTTCACTTTGTGCCGGTCGTCTAATAACTAGTGTTGAGCGAACTTCAGTTTTGTAAGTTTGGGTATGTGCTGAATTGCGTTATCGATTTTGTCACCACGGACCATAACGAATTTCCATGACGGAATGCATAACGGATGCATCTGGTTTCTGTTATACAAGAGAGGACGTTGGGGTGGGGTGGGGGAAGGGTCTGGTTGTGACGGGGATGGGCCTCAATAGCATGGCGGTTGACGCTTTGGAGGCTTGTACCCATCACTCCCCGCCATTGGCTGCCCCCCCAACCGAAGCCGGATGTTTTTATCCGCACGACAGGCAGATGAAGTGGCGGCCATGTAGGCTTCATAAGCGACGCAGGTTCTGGGGAGCAAGGTAAGCATATTGTGTTTGAGGCGTCTGTCATTTATAAGTAAAAAGTGGTTGCCGAGAACCAACATCACAATCATTGCAGACTGTGCCTGGAAAAGAGTCAAATCTTCATGAGAAGAGTCCTGGTTATTCATGAGTTCTTGCTCTCCTTGCCCACCTGCTGATGACTGACAGGCTTCTACCTAGTGTACTCCCTTTCTCTATAGGATAGAACTGCCAATCATCAGCAGATGGGCGAGGAGAGCAGGAGATTATGAATAACCAGGACTCTTCTCAGGTAGATTTGACTCTTTTCAAGGCCTGAGCTGCAATGATTATTATTCTGGTTCTCAGCAACCACTTACATTTAACTGATGTGTGACACAGCGCTGAAAGCAGCATTTCTGTCACTGCTCAATGCTGCCCTCATTACAATCAGCATAGAGTTGATGACAGGTTCCCTTTAATGTTCTCAGGACAATCTAGACACTATAGGAATGGTGGTGGGAGGGGGCAATTTAACCTTTCTCTGTTCCTGCCCCCACAGAGGTCAAGGGTCAATCTCCCCATTTCTATGCTGTCATTGGGGTGAAATGGAAATCTTTTTTTACCCCTTTAAGTCTCATCCACTTTACTGCTACTGTAAAATGCGGCACATTTTCCACCACAGAAAATCAGCGTTTACACCATGTCTTGCCATGCCCATGGGGAACATCCAAACATCCACACAGAGTTGCATTCCTCAAGTCTTTGGAGTTTTACAGTACCAGCAAAATGGATGAGAATCTAAGAAATCTACACACTGAAAAAAAATTATATATATATATACACTCACCGGCCACTTTATTAGGTACACCATGCTAGTAACGGGTTGGACCCCCTTTTGCCTTCAGAACTGCCTCAATTCTTCGTGGCATAGATTCAACAAGGTGCTGGAAGCGTTCCTCAGAGATTTTGGTCCATATTGACATGATGGCATCACACAGTTGCCGCAGATTTGTCGGCTGCACATCCATGATGCGAATCTCCCGTTCCACCACATCCCAAAGATGCTCTATTGGATTGAGATCTGGTGACTGTGGAGGCCATTTGAGTACAGTGAACTCATTGTCATGTTCAAGAAACCAGTCTGAGATGATTCCAGCTTTATGACATGGCGCATTATCCTGCTGAAAGTAGCCATCAGATGTTGGGTACATTGTGGTCATAAAGGGATGGACATGGTCAGCAACAATTGGTACCAAGGGGCCCAAAGAGTGCCAAGAAAATATTCCCCACACCATGACACCACCACCACCAGCTTGAACCGTTGATACAAGGCAGGATGGATCCATGCTTTCATGTTGTTGACGCCAAATTCTGACCCTACCATCCGAATGTCGCAGCAGAAATCGAGACTCATCAGACCAGGCAACGTTTTTCCAATCTTCTACTGTCCAATTTCGATGAGCTTGTGCAAATTGTAGCCTCAGTTTCCTGTTCTTAGCTGAAAGGAGTGGCACCCGGTGTGGTCTTCTGCTGCTGTAGCCCATCTGCCTCAAAGTTCGACGTACTGTGCGTTCAGAGATGCTCTTCTGCCTACCTTGGTTGTAACGGGTGGCAATTTGAGTCACTGTTGCCTTTCTATCAGCTCGAACCAGTCTGCCCATTCTCCTCTGACCTCTGGCATCAACAAGGCATTTCCGCCCACAGAACTGCCGCTCACTGGATGTTTTTTCTTTTTCGGACCATTCTCTGTAAACCCTAGAGATGGTTGTGCGTGAAAATCCCAGTAGATCAGCAGTTTCTGAAATACTCAGACCAGCCCTTCTGGCACCAACAACCATGCCACGTTCAAAGGCACTCAAATCACCTTTCTTCCCCATACTGATGCTCGGTTTGAACTGCAGGAGATTGTCTTGACCATGTCTACATGCCTAAATGCACTGAGTTGCCGCCATGTGATTGGCTGATTAGAAATTAAGTGTTAACGAGCAGTTGGACAGGTGTACCTAATAAAGTGGCCGGTGAGTGTGTATATATATATAGGAGTTTATTTGAGACTAACAAATGCTCCCCCATATGCCAGGTCTCACAAAATTAATATATTTACCATGCTCCCCGCACCGCTCGCGGTCACCGCTGTTTATCCCCGTGCATTGTTGAAAACATTTGGTTTCGGGGGAGCAGCCAATGGCAGGTGGTGACGGGGACGATCCTTCCTAGCATCACCCACTAGAGAACCTCTTCCTTTTCCCTCACCTGCCATTGGCGCCTCCCCCGACACCGTATGTTTTCATCCACGCATGGTGATAATCAGCAGCGGATGTGCACAGACCAGGGGTGATAAGGGGAGCCAGGTAAGTTTGCAAGGCCCCATTCAGATGACCGTGTTTCACTGTACAGCAGCGGCCTCAGGAAGCGCACAGCGTCAAAGCAACCAATGACGCCGTGCGCTCCCGTCCTCTGGGGCAGCACAGGCCGGGCTTTCACGGCCCATATACGGCCGTCTGAATGGGGCCTTAGTCTCAGATAACCCTTTTAATAATAATTTGCAGTGTTCATCAGGGCTGTGGAGTCGGTAAGCCAAAGCCCCGACTCCAACTCCGACTCCTCAATTTCCCCTGACTCCCTCATAAATGGCGCATGTTTAAGTGATAACTTTAAACAAACTTTGCATAAATCAATAGTACAGATATGTCATGACAAAAAGTGTTTGTAATATATGTTTTACTGATATCTTTACTCTGAACTTTCAGTATCAGGCTTCTCTGGGTACAGATCACTAAGGGCCTGATATATGAAAACTGTCTAGGTCTAAGACTTTTTTGTTGCCCATAGCAACCAATCAGAGCTCCCCTTTCATTTCTCCAGAGCACTATATGAAATGAAAGGGGAGCTCTGATTGGTTTCTATGGGCAACAAAGAAACTTCTACACCTAGACAGTTTTCATACATAAGGCCCTATGTGGTTTGCATCAGCAGCATATAGAAGCCATGAGAGCAGCTAACCTCTCCAAACAGCTCAGAGGAAAAGCAAACTAAAACATAAAGCATACAGAAAGAACATGCTGGACAATTGATTTATGCACAGTTTATTGAAAATTTAGATATACTAAGAAGTACTTGCCTTAAAGGGGTTTTCTCTACACATTGATTCACTGGCTGACAGGCAGTTTGCACTCACCCTGTCTCCTCAGGCTGTGGGTGGGTCTCCAGCAGTTATTAGCATATATTATCTTACTCTGACAGAGCAGGAGATTGTGATCGCTAACACAATTACAGGTAAAGCCATCCTTCTCAGTCCTCAACACA
Source organism: Rhinella marina (assembly GCA_900303285.1). Classification (NCBI taxonomy): domain Eukaryota; kingdom Metazoa; phylum Chordata; class Amphibia; order Anura; family Bufonidae; genus Rhinella; species Rhinella marina. Next base: position 174,906 of record ONZH01023302.1, read on the forward strand.
TTTTGCTTACTGAGGTCACTCCTGCTCTCAGCCAATCAGATAACAGTATTTCTGGTCTGCAGGTTACCACAGAAACCTGTGTACAGTGAGAGACCTGCTGAACTGTCTATAGTTCATGACTAAAGTAAAATCTACTGACCACTGTATTTAGAAAATGTCTTCTTTTAACTGTCCCTTTATATTGAAAGCTAATCTTTGTAACTAGTGAGAAAACCCCTGAAATCCTGCAGCCATTCCCTCCCAGTGCCTTTTTCCTCTGGGACCCGCACCTATATCGAGAATGGGGCCCCAAAAGAGAAGGAGGGCGCGCTGCGCATGCGCAGCCGCCCTCCATTCATTTCTATGGAGCCGCGGAAAATAGCCGTGCTCTGGCTCGACTTTTTCCGTCTGCTCCATAGAAATGAATGGGAGCCGGCCCACGCTTGCGCAGTGCGCTCCCATTCGTTTCTATGAATGCAGCGGGGAGCTGTGCCTGGTGGTGGTCGGACCCCGGGAAACCTAGCGATATGTCCCCATTGTCCAAGATGGGATAAACCCTTTAACTGCTGATTTGCATATGGATTAAAAGTACATTTTCTCCAGAATGACGCAATGGATCACAGCGAAAGGTATTGTTACATTCAGCTGTGCTAGCCCGACTAGGCATTGTACCTGGTGACAGACCCAATTAAGGGGGTTATCCAATCCCTATAATGACCCCCAGAATGCCCGGGCCACTACTGTAGAGCATACTTACCTGCTACCCGGCACCCGCGTCCCTCTGGATCCCTGCACAGCCGCTGCTGCCTCTCCTCCTAGCAGCTAGGGAGGCTGGTCAGCATCGCAGCCTGCTATTGGCTACACATCCCATTGCTGGATGTTTTGATCCACATGACAGGGAGATGCAGCGGCGGCCGTACAGGGAATCAGAAGGACGCGAGGAACATTGGGGTCATCTACAGGTCTTGCCATAAAGTAGGCACACCGCCAGGTGGGCGGCCCGACACGCATGGCATCACAGTAACCTATGCCACTCCGGGACATATGGCGCTCTCATAGACCTTATGTCTCGGAAGGCATACGTTCAAGTGCATGGCCCCTTACCCTCCCTTGTCCCCCAATCCTGTCATCTCTGCTGCACAGAGCATCGGAGAACAAGGGAGCGAAAGTCCTATGTAAAAGAGCTTCCCGCAAAAGAGTAGCACCATGGCCTAATTAGACCAGGGAAACCCTTTAAATTAAAGAGGCATTCCAGCTACAGGAAGTTATATCCTATCCCCTACCCAGCGGTAGGAACCCCACCCATCACAAGAATGGGGCCAAGCTTTGTTGTCAAGCATGTCTGAAAAAAATCGTAGAAACCCTAGAGGCGCCAATCTGCATAACAGATAGACAGATTTTTGTCAGTAAATCTGGGCAAATGTCTATGAGGAGCTGTATCCGTCTGTCTGGATGGAGTGGCGGGCCAAATGTGAGACTGCAATCAAATGCCTCTGGAAATGTGGGAACTCGTACTAGTAACTGGTAGGGGCTCCAGCGGTCGGACCCCCCACGTTCATTCATTTATCCAGGTCTCCAGTGACAGGGGATAATGGTCTGTTATGGGATAACCTTCTTAAAGGGGCTTTCACAAATGAAACATTTATGGCATATTCATGGACTCCAGACCGGCCGGGTAGGATAGCCGCCATCCACCACATCCAGGTGGGCAATGAATGGAGATGTGTCCACTACTTTTTGGAGAGAGTCGGCCACATGTACAGCCGCCTCCATATTCATCCCCATCCCCCAGCTCCCCTTATCCTGGGGATATACCATAACTTCGGAATGTCCCTTTAAAGGGGTTGTCCCACAAAAAATATTCTACAGTTTTCAATCCTGGATCTGAATTCTTTTGTAATTGCATGTAATTAAAAATTTAGTATAAACACTGTTATTCAATAAACTGTATCTGTAGAGCACCACCTGACGCTTGTTTTTTCTTTGTTCTGCTCACTGAGATGGCCGCACTTGCTCAGTTTCATCCTTCAGCTGCCTCCTGAGCTGTGATGGGGAGAGCTCAGACACGCCCCCTGAGCTGTGATAGGGAGAGCTGAGACACGCCCCCTGAGCTGCGATAGGGAGAGCTGAGACACGCTCCCTGAGCTGCAGCAGAAAAGACACTCCCCCTGAGCAGCCAGCTTGATATGAATCTAGCAGAGCAATGCATGGGAGATCTCTGGATCCATGTGAGGTACAGGGCTGGTTCTAGCTTTGTTAGAAATGTATTGTATTGTACTAGATGATGTCTGATTTTCATTTTTTACATTAGTCATAGGATAACCCCTTTAAGTAAAGCTTAAAGGGACTTTCTCATCAGGACAACCCCTAGCAGGCATTTTAGAGAGGAGGAGCCTTCCATGGACCGGAATAGTGACATGTGACCATACATTTTTCCTGCCGCAGACCCTTCCAGGCCTCCATTCACATTTGTACATCACACTCTAATCTCACGACTTTTATAAAGAGATGAGTCACAATGTAAATCAGTGGAACGTGGCATACGCTGCACCTGGCAGAGCCTGAAACATCAACTGCTGCAGATCATTATACACAACACAGCTGCTGCAGAACATCATTATACACACCTCAGCTGCTTAAGAACATCATTATACAGACCTCAACTACTGCAGAGCATCACAATACACACCTCAGCTGCTGCAGAACATCATTATACACACCTCAGCACCTCAGCTGCTTAAGAACATCATTATACAGACCTCAACTACTGCAGAGCATCACAATACACACCCAGCTGCTGCAGAACATCATTATACACACCCCAGCTGCTGCAGAACATCACTATACACACCTCAGCTGCTGCAGAACATCACTATACACACCTCAGCTGCTGCAGAGCATTACTATACACACCTCAGCTGCTGCAGAACATCACTATACACACCTCAGCTGCTGCAGAACATCACTATACACACCTCAGCTGCTTAAGAACATCATTATACAGACCTCAACTACTGCAGAGCATCACAATACACACCTCAGCTGCTGCAGAACATCATTTATACACACCCCAGCTGCTGCAGAAACATCACTATACACACCTCAGCTGCTGCAGAACATCACTATAACACCCTCAGCTGCTGCAGAGCATTACTATACACACCTCAGCTGCTGAACACTATACACCCTGCTAATACAACACCTCAGCTGCTGCAGAACATCACTATACACACCTCAGCTGCTGCAGAACATCACTATACACACCTCAGCTGCTGCAGAACATCACTATACACACCTCAGCTGCTGCAGAACATCACTATACACACCTCAGCTGCTGCAGAACATCACTATACACACCTCAGCTGCTGAACATCACTATACACACCTCAGCTGCTGCAGAACATCACTATACACACCTCAGCTGCTGCAGAACCTCCTAATACACCTCAGCTGCTGCAGAACATTATAATACACACAGCAGCTCCTTCTTACTCTTGAAAAAGAGGTTCTGCTGCAGCTGAGGCCTGCATTATACTGTACATTACAAGTTCTATGTCTCCTTATTTTATACAGTTAGGAATCTTCTTGAAGACGTGTTACATTTCACAGGTTACAGCAGGGAGTACATGATGCCACAAACTACCAGATGCTATGCACATAACGCTTTAATGACCCGACATTTTCAGGATCTCTGCTTGCTGTCAGTGAATGGTCACGCCCAGAGTCTAACAACCTGCAGGGTACAGCAGAGCCGTCAGTGGACGGGTCTCACCTGCAGTCTGCAGTGTAGGTCTGAGGTGGGGGGACATGTTTATTCACAGTAACACTCCTATAGTACTATCGCCGTCATGGCCGTCACGTCCTCGTGTTGTTTACATCCTTATGATGAGCTGTCAGTGGCAGGCTGGGTGTTGGAGGGGTGGGGTGCACAAGGGGTTAAACTAGCCCCCCCTCTGCCAGCCCGTGACGTGCCCCTCCTCCCCGGGACGGGTAATGATGGCGCCGCTGCCCTCACCTGACTCAGCGCCGCCCGTTCCTGTAAATCTGTCTACCGGTTCCACAGTCTGTTATTGCTAAACATCAGCGGAGGACGTTTGATGACGTCAGTGTCATGTGACCGGGCACATAGATGACGTTCGCGAGTCATGTGACTGAGCTTATGGGCAAGCGGCTGTTAGGATGGGTAGAGTGTGAGGCGGGCTGGGTTCATGGTGAAGGCCTCCTGTTTATCACTGCTAGTCCTGACATAGGGGAAGACATGAGGGAAAACTTGTGGGGAAATTTATTAAACTGGTGTAAAATAGAATTGGCTTGGTTGCCCATAGTAACCAATCAGAATCAGCTTTTCATTTTCCTAAGGAGCTGTGAAAAATGAAAGGAGGAATCTGGTTGCTATGGGCAACACCAGTTTGATAAATCTCTGCCTTGGTGCCCATAACAATCAATCACAGCTCAGCTGTCATTTCTTTTGGTGCGGTTGAAAAATGAAAGCAGCACTGTGATTGGTTGCTACATGAATTGGTCCTTACATGCATGAATTTGCACTGACTTTTTTGTTGTTACAGAAGTTTTTGGGTCTTTTTTCCCCCCAGGAGACGGCTAATTTATGACAAGACGCAGACCTTGTCATAAATTACCGGTAGTCCGTGCACCTGGAGTACAAAACTACTTCAGCCCCAGACTGGAGTAGTTTTTACTCCACTTTTATGCCTGGAAATTAATAAATGGGTGGGGCCCGATGCCCAGCCCCCCCCCCAAGTGGCAAGGACAGCGCAAAAACGCCCATGTGACAGTATTTTTAAAAAGTAGCAAAAAGGGTATTGTGACAACCTCTACCCCAAAAACTAATGCGAATATGTTTGTAAATGGGGAGGAGCCATACTGTCTAGTGGTTTGCCGGCAGCAGATCGCTATTAGCACGATCTGCCGCCAGCAAGTGCTGATTCTTAAAGGGGTATTCCCATCTCACAAATGTAGTTTGTATAGTTAGATATAGCCATACCAATATTATTACAAATAGAATGTATTTATATAAAATGTACCATTTAGAAGATTTCCCTATTTGTATATCCATTGTCCCACACACATCAGTCAGGCCGTTGCCCCTAGTTGCGGCCATGCAGTAGTGGTGGCCAGCTTGCTCTTGTTTAAACCCGCTCTGAGGTAACTGCTGTATTGTGAACACACATTACATGAGCATGAGGAGACACATCTTAGGTTGTAGCATTTTTGTCTGCGCTTCCAAAACGCAGAGAAACGGATCCTGTTCCAAGATCAATTCATCTCTATGGAGCAGGATCTGTTTATAAAGTCTGCGCTTTGGACGGATCCTGACCATTGTGTTTTGTTCTGGTAGCGTCCAAAACGCAGATGTAAAAGTACCCTAAGATGTGTCTCCGCATGGCTCACAATACAGCAGTTACCTCAGAGCGGGTTTAAAAAAGGAGCAAGTCAACCACTACTACATGGCCACGTGGCGGTAACTAGGGGCAACGGCTTGACTGATGTGTGTGGGACAATGGAAATACAAATAGGGAAATCTTCTAAACGGTACATTTTATATAAATACATTCTATTAGTAATAATACTGGTATGGCTATATCTAACTATACAAACTACATTTGTGAGATGGGAATACCCCTTTAAGCATGCTTAACCTTTTGTTTTCGTTTTGCGCTCCCTGCCTTCCCAGAGCCATAACTTTTTTATTTGTGTGTTCACATAGTTGTATGAGGGCTTGTTTTTTGCAGAACAAGTTAATATTGCATATGATATATTGTGAAGCTGGATAAAAATTCCAAATGGGGTGAAATTAAAAAAAAAAAAAAATACGCCACAGTTTTGCAGGTTTTTTATTTACGACATTCCATGTGCGATAAAACTGTGAAGTTACTTTCATTCTACAGGTCAGTACGAATCTGGGGATACCTTATATGTATAGTTTTTCTTCTGTTTTGATAGTGATAAAATATTTAAAAAGTTGGAAAAAAATCAGTTTTATTTTTTTATTGCCATATTTTGACCCCTATAACTCTTCTGTAATTATGTGTATGGAGCAGTATGGGGGCTCATTTTTTTGTGGGGCGATCTGTGCTTTTCATTGATACCATTCTGGGGTGTGTATAACTTTTTGATCACTTTTTATTTAATTTTTTTTTGTAGAAAATGAACAACCAAAAACGGCGAATCGGCCATTTTGACAATGTTTCTGTTTCTCTGTTTGCCGTCTGGGGAATATATTTTTATACTATTTTCACACATAGCGACACCCATTATGTGTTTTTTTTTTTTTACTTTTTTTGTGATGTGAAAATTGTGTGAATTTTTATGTTTTTGTTTGTTTTTTTTAATTTTCAAAAACTTTATTTTTTGTTACACTTTTCTTATAGTTCCCATAGGGAACTATAACAAGCAATCATTAGATTCTCATAAACATTTCTAACCGGGGGAGCAAATCCTGCACATGTGAACGTAATCCCCCAACAAAAATGCATACAATGGAGGATGCCTGCAGCGGACCACATGTACCACAAAGACATCCTACACAGGATAACCAAATGTGCGGATGTGACAAACTATATAAAACAGCAATTCACAGAAAATGGTGCACTACAACGGTAAATGCAATTGATAATATATGGCTGAACCCTCACACTGATATTAAAATGAGACTTTCTCCAATATAGTCTTATATCAAGAACATACCGGAGCCCGAGCACCCCGTCAAGGTATCTCAAGTGTCACAGGGCCTAACCCTAACCCTACTATGGTATAAGTAATTACAGATAGGGGCATGAAGTCCAACACACAGCGACCAGCTCCCAGTTACCTCCAGCGTGAGATCAGACATACGATGGGAGGGGGGCGGAGGCTGTGAGTCCCACCTATCCCTGACGCCATGGGATGCACAACAGCATTTGGGGTTTTGAGCATGTTCTGCCATTTGAGACCACTTTCTTTCTGTGATTTTTGTTTGTACATTTATACCTGGAGGTGTGGCAACTCCAGGTTGAATGTGCCTTGATTTGACTAATGGGTGACATTAAGGTGCAGCCTGGGTCACATGGCATCAGGGATAGGTGGGACTCACAGCCTCCGCCCCCTTCCCATTGTATGTGTGATCTCACGCTGGAGGTAACTGGGAGCCGGTCGCTGTGTGTCGGACTTCATGCCCCTATCTGTAATTACTTATACCATAGTAGGGTTAGCGTTAGGTCCCGTGCCACTTGAGATACCTTGACGGGGTGCTCGGGCTCTTGTATGTTCTTGATATAAGACTATATTGGCGAAAGTCTCATTTTAATACCAGTGTGAGGGTTTAGCCATATATTGTCAATTGCATTTACTGTTGTAGTGAATTGCTATTCTCATAAACCTCAATGCATTAGCATTGGAGTCTATGAGAAAATTACTACTTTCCTATGGAGCCCTATTACAAGCAAGGGCTCCATAGTAAATACTATGCAGCAGCCTCTTGTCGTTCACAAAGACAGGGGCTGCTGCACACACGCTCCTGCTCCTCTGATCGCCGCACGGGGTTTCACGCACTCAGATGCCATGGTCAGGATTGACCACGGCATCTGAGCAGTTAAATGTTCCCTGATCGGCATTACTGCTATAAGAAACAGCAGGCCTCCCATGCCTATGGGACCGCACTGCTGCGCACAGGAGCGGGTGCCATCTTTACAGACCCGACCAGAGCCATACTATTATGGCGCTGGTCGGGAAAGGGTTAAAAATCAGAATTGTACGATGAACGAGTGTTTGCAGATGCCCCTGCCCCCGCCATTCCCTCGACACTCTCAAGTGTGACAAAATATTGTTGCACGGGCGTTTAAAATTTTGCAAAAACTGACTTGGCGCCATTACTGAATAACCCCCAATATCTTCAAAAATCATTTTCAGACCTGTATTACGGATCAAATGTTGAACCGACCTAGGCATCTATGTTGGGGTCATAGCATCCAAAGACTTGCATCAGAGGTGTAGCTAATAGGGGAGCAAGGGGGGACACTAAGGGGACAGATGCTGACTGTGTACGGGCAGTCTTTACCACCACTTGATACAGTTATAGAAAGACAGGGAACCACCGCCTGGAAGGTTTGCTATACACAGCAGCGGTCCCTTTTACAATCGGGTTGCATTGGCGCCAGCTGCGACGGAGAGGGTGTTGTGCAGTCCACAGGCACTTGAGACGGAAGTCGGAATCTGAGTGCGGGAGCTGCCCTGGCCGCAGTAGTATATCTCTTGCTTGGACTCCACTGTAGTCTAGAGGTAGAGTAGAAAAATATGATATAGTATGGAGCCTAACACATTGCTGCTTTGGTGGGCCTCCTCTTGCCTTTTCATACAAACCCCCTATCCCACCGTGCTGAACTACTAGCTATGCTTCGGACTTGCACCCATATTACGTTTATATGAAACCTGCCTAAGGGTATATGCGTATAGGGGGACATTCACCAAATGGCCAGCTTTGTGTTGGGGGGGTGGGGGCTTCCTTTGTCTTGGAATGGAGCCCCGTGATTTCACTGAAGGGGCTCCAATTGGTTGCAACGCCAGCCTGAGGCCTTGTGAAGGTTTTGAGTTGTTCGTGGCGAGCTGCATGCAAAGCTGTGCCCGAGGTATGGCCTGACAGGCAGCCTGTAAAAATCCCATAGACTGCAGTAGTATTCTATTCCAGTCTATGGGACAAGCGATCAGAAGATCACATGTCTCTAAGGGGACATGTAAAGTTTTTTTAAAAATAAAATAAAAAACATAAAAATATTACACATTCAAATCTCCCTCTTTTTCCCAATTCTACATGTACAAATAAACAAAAAATAATCATAATAGGCATCTCCTTGTCCGAACTGTTAAAATATAACAATGCTTATTGCGTGCAGCGAATGCTGTAACGGAAAATGAAAATGGCCAATTTAATTTTTTTTGGTCATGTTGCTCCCCCCAAAAAAAAAATTAATAAGTGATCAACAGTCATATGAACCCCAAAATGGTACCAATAAAAACTACATCTCACCCTTCAAAAAAATAGCCCTCACACTTCTCTGCAGATAGAAAAATAAAAATGTCTATGACTGTCAGAATATGGAGATGCAAAGAAAGAAAAGAACCATATTTTTTGCCCTTTCAGTGCGTCTTACGGGGCAAATACTAATGAGCATGTCCATTAGTAGAGGAGGACCAGGTGATGCGGGCTCTGTACTCACCGCTTCCTGATCTTCTCCTGCAGGCTCTGCACGCTGTTTTGTGACCTGCTCGCAACGTGATGATGTAGACGCCCCCTGTGTTGTCAGGTCACAGCACAGAGCAGCAGGATCTCAGGAGCAGCAGCAGCTTCCGGAACAGGAAAGGTGAGTGGATTTGTTTTATTTTTGTCTGATCTGAGGTCTGATTAACATGAGGGTCTGATGTAAGGTCTGATTGCGGGTCTTATAAACATTGGGTGACTGAGCTCAGGTCTGATTGGGGGCTTATTAACACTGGGGTCTGATCTAAGGTCTAATGAAAAATATTTTTTCTCATTTTCCTCCTATAATACATAGGTGCGTCTTATAGTCATGTACTCAAAATGATACCAATAAAAACTACATCTCACCCTTCAAAAAAGAGCCCTCACACAGCTCTGTAGATAGAAAAATAAAAATGTCAGAACATGGAGATTCAAAGAAAAACTTTTTTAAAGGTGTTTTTTTTAAGTACCGTATTTTTCGCCCTATAAGACGCACTTTCAGTGCATCTTCTGGGGTGAATACTAATTAGTGCTTCCAAAATGGAAGCGCTCTTTAGTACAGGAGGACCGGGTGAGCGGTAAGTTTAGCGCTCCCTGTGCTGGCTCTCTACTCACCACTCCCTCCTGGTCTTCTCCTGAAGTCTTTGCGCGTTGTGTCATGAGTGAGGACATAGTGTGCACGTCAGTTCACAGTACAGCACGGCAGGAAGGTTCTGATTGCTGGTCTGATATGACATCGAATGAAAAATATTTTTTTTCTTATTTTCCTCCTTTAAAACTTAGGTGCGTCTTATATGGCAAAAAATACGGTAAATAGTAAAACATAACACAAACAATATAAATTTATCACTGTAATTGTATCCACCCCAGAATAAGTCTGTTTTTTTTTTCAATTTCACCCTCAAAGAAAGCTAGGGTAAATTAAATAGTGCCATTAAAAATATAACTGGTCATACAAAAAAATAAATCCTCGTATGGCTATGTGGACAAAGGGGATAAAAAAAAGAGAACACCATGACCTTAAGGGGTTAAAGGGAGTCTGTCAGCAGGAAATTCACTGACAAACCAGGCACAATGTCTTACAGTGACACACCTACCATAGCAGACGATGCCGCTGCTATAGGGCCTTTTCTGAGGGGCCTATAGCTGGACTCCTTCTGCCTCCCTTCATAAATCCACAAAATTTTCCTGCAGCCACCACTAGGGGGAACTCAGTGCAAAGAGATTTTATAGCTTCCAGTTCAGGGTAGTTGTATAACTTCCTATGCACTTAGCTCTCTCTAGTGGTGCCTGCAGACAGCTAGTTGTATTGTTTTCTATGTGAAAGGAAATAGGAGATTTGGGGATGGGGGGGGGGATAATATGTTCAGGATAAATGCCATATTTATAAAGCAAGCTCTTATTTTTACATTGAAGTAGAGGAAAGTGGGCAAAAGCCCCTTTTTCTACAAAAAAAAGTAAATTTGTCAGAAATCTCACTGGGCTGCCATACATAGTAACATAGTTACTAGCCGAAAAAAAAGCCCTCTGTCCATCCAGTTCGGCCTGTTATCCTGCAAGTTGATCCAGAGGAAGGGGGAAAAAAGCCCAGTGAGATAGAAGCCAATTTTCTTCATTTTAGGGGGAAAAAAATCCTTCCGGACTCCAATCAGGCAATCAGAATAACTCCCCGGATAAACGACCTCTCTCTAGTAACTACAGTCAGGACCGGCAGTCATTGCACCAGTTCTGCAGGTCCTGTCTCTGACTCTGGTGGCGATGTGGTTGCCCGTGGCCGGGCTTCTTCTGTTATTTCGTCAGGCTCCTCCTCCAGCCGACGATCTCTGGCTGTGGATGCGCGTTACAGGCAGGGGACACGCGCCACGATAGTTAGTGCCACGGACGTGGCTGGTGCACTCACTCGCTCGCGGTCTGTGACTGGTCGCCGGAGAACGCAAGCAATATAGTCTGGTTTAATGTTCTGGTTTATCTGGTATCTCATGAGTTAACATTTGTTCCTTGCATTCTCCTACCAGTCAGCTGGTTGGGTGGGGTCTGCTAGGTATTTAAGGACCTCAAATCTGAGCCTTCCTGCCAGTGTTTGGAGTCTCCTTGCTACTGCCTGGTTTGCTATTTGTGCTCTGAAGTTTTGATTCTAGTTTGTTCTTTGACCCTTGGCGTGTTTTGTGACTATTCTTGGCTTGCTGGTTTTGTTCCTGACGTTCTCTCCTGGTTTTGACGCGGCTATCTGACTATCCTTCAGTTTCTTGTTTGTCTGTCTTACTGTTATCCCTTTCCCCTGCACTTTAGCTAGTGTATTTCGAGTCTTCAGGTTGTCGACTCAGGAATTAGCCTGAGTAGGCAATAGGCAGGGAAAGGGGTTGGGACTAAGCTTAGGGATCACTTCCCCTTTTCCGTGTATCCCAGCCCTGTCAACTATAACCTGTAATATTGTTACCCTCCAGAAATACATCCAGGCCCCTCTTGAACTCTTTTAGTGAACTTACCATCACCACCTCCTCAGGCAGAGAGTTCCATAGTCTCACTGCTCTTACAGTAAGAATGCCATGGGGCATGTAACATAGTGTCTGGTAAAGTACTGAAGGGGTGTATGTCTCACACAGAATGCTCAGATGGGTGAGGTAAAAGAATCCAGGAAAGCTGAGTGGTTTCAGCAAAGTGTATTTTGTTGCAATACTTTTCTTTAAAGTGTTTTATGGGCCTGGGTTTTTATGGAATGGTGGGTAGGTGTTGATAGAGGGACTTGCCATTCCCTCCCACTCCAGTACAACATTTCCTACTAACCTGAGATAAACCCAGGTGTAGTTGCTCATTACTATGGGGATAAAGATAGGACGGAGAGCCTCATTCAGTGTCTGCGCCTGGGAGCTGCCTGACCTGTGGTGGCTGTGCAAAGCCTGAGCTCCAGTGTGTGTGGGATTTGAAATAACTAAATGAAGTAACCTGATGTATAGTTACCTCCCACACAGGCAATTTGATTTATTTTTATGTCATGGAAATGTGGATGCTTAAAGAGGCTCTGTCACCCAGATCAGCCCTACAAGACATATAGCCTGGTAGGGTTGATGACACTGACAAAAACGATACCTTCCTTTCTTCTGTAGTTGTTCCGGTGGTGGAGAAAAATCAACTTTTATAAAATATGCAAATGAAGTATTCGAGCACTCAGAGGCAGGCTTATGCGTTCCACAAGCGACGCCCCCGTTGCTTCATAATGACTTCTCTCTCCTGTTGATCACTCTCCCATGCCTTTACGTTGACAGCACTAGACCCTTCTGGTCTAGCGTTGAGATCCTGCACCTGCACACTCGCGTCCAGAACGGCGCCTGCGCACTTCTTTGCCTTCATTCCCTGTCTAGTGCGCACATACCGTCATGTCACTGAACCTGGAAGTGGCAGGGCGTGCGCACTAGACATCTTCACAAGATGTTGTTTGGACCTTTAACCCCCAAATCTATGAGTATGTGATTGCTGACCCCACCACAAGCAGACGGACCCTCGACAGGCACAATGATATCTGTGTGCAGCCCTTGTCACATGCACACCCCCAACGTGGTGGGAACATATCTTTACTTGTAATTTGTGTCTTTGACTTTCGCTCGCTTTTGACTTCTCTCTAATTTCATTCTCCGTGTCATTTCCAGCGATTATCCTAGGACGTATCTACCGAAGAACGTAGAGCCGAGCCTATTCCCATTACATGAGACCTTGGTGAAACCTGTTATAATCAAGAAGGATCCACAGCTTCATATCAGTCATTGCTCTTACAACCATAACTTATTTGCGGATCTTTTTCGTCGTGTTCTGCATTTTCTGCCAGTTATCATCCAATATGCACCTAGATATGTTCTACAGTACGTAGGAGAAAATAAGATTGATTCTGACTATATCGCAGGGCATCTCATAAATATGCTAATTGACTTGTAAGTTAAAGCTATCAAAATGCCAATTAAGCAAAGCTGTCAAAAAAGGAATAATATTTCTTGGGGTTAATGATAGAATATTACCTTGGGAGCAAGGCTTTTCACTTTAACTCTTTACTGGGTAAAAATTGTGGTTAAAAAACAGAAAAATATCTCTCCATCTTTTAGCATCTGTACATGTATATAAGTGCATGTGTGAAGGCAGCCTTGGGCCACATGAATATAGGCTTTGTATGAAGCCATAATACGGAGATATTCTTCCCTAAGGGCATTGCTTCTAGTGGAGAAAATGTCCGTAATACCAGGATGTGCATACCACGAAAGCTGCTTCTTGAAGAATAATTCTAGCATTAAAGGGATTGTCGTCTGAGTTTTTGATATTGATGGCCTGTCCTCAGTATAAGTCATCAATATCAGATTGGTGGGGGTCCGACTCCCGGCACCCCCACTGATCAGAATTTTGCAGAGACCTTGGCGCTTGGTGAGTGCTGCAGCCTCTTCCTAGGCCATTGGCGTCACATTCATCGGTCACGTGGCCTAGGAGCACCTCAGTCCCATTCAAGTGAACGGGGCTGAGCTGTAATACCAAGCACTATGGAGAGAGTTGCTCTTAGCAAGCGCTAATGCACATGAACACGTGTGGCCCGCGCCCATACTGCGGACCTCAAATTGCGGTCTCCAATGCACGGGCACTGGCTTTGTGGGCGTCGTTTGTGGATGCGGACCCATTGACTTGAATCGGTCTGCGATCTGCACAGCAATAAAGTAGAACGTTTTATTTTTTTGCTGTGCAGAAGCAAGGACCGCTCTGTTCCACATCGTTATATTGTATATATATGTATATTGTGGATTGCTGACCTATTCAAGTGAATGGGTCCGTATGTGTGATATGAAGCGAGCACAGCTGTTACCTGTATATTGAGGACTTTTTCTTTGCAGGCCACAATACGGTCACTGGCCACACATGTTCGTGTGCATGAACCTTAAGTGCACTCATGCACAAAAACATATTTTTTTCCATGTCTGTTTTTTTGCGGCCCGTGTGCGGAACCATTGACTTCAATGGGGGCCAAAAAAAAAACGGAAAAGACTCCGTTTTTCTTATGTCTGTTCCGCAAAAAAAATAGAACATGTCCTATTATTGTCCGCATTACGGACAAGGATAGGACTGTTTTATTAGGCCCCTTTCACAAGAGCGTGACGGATTAGGTCAGGATGCGTTCAGGAAAACTCGCACCATTTTGCGTCAGTTTTGTCTGCGATTGCGTTCAGTTGTTCAGTTTTTTCCGCGCGGGTGCAATACGTTTTGATGCATTTACAATGCATCACGTGTCAGAGAGCGCTGAAACCTCTGAACTCCGAAAGAGTCTGACAAAGCTAAACGCGGAAATTACTGGACTTCATGACGGACAAAGCTCACATAAATTCCCAGAATACGAGGTACTGGTCCACTGAAAATCCCCATTTGACTGACCAATTCACGATCAGAAATTTGGCATTTGGTGTGCATTGCCAGGAACATGACTAGAGGTCCCATTTTATTTTCAAATCAAATTTGAATGCCACAATTTTCCTGGATATCAGGAACATCAGAAGAAGAAATGTCTCTGCGAACTCTGAGCACATTCCCCTGACTCAGGGGTGACCACCAATGAGGGAAGGTGAGGCGATCGCCTCAGGCAGCACCAGGTAGTCACAGTAGAGGGGCAGCTGAAGGGCCAAGGGGTTAGCTTAAGAAACTGGCTTTGGGGAGGGGGGGGGGAACGCTGTTTTAGTTTTCGACTCTGGCAGCAGAAAAGCTAAGTGCACACCTGAGCCTTGTCCACATGCGACTTTTATCTGTGGGGAAATTTAAAACAGAAAGTGTCTGCTAACAATCCACATCCCCTGGATGAACGCAAGGAAAACATCACAAACACCATCCACAGAATCACAGGCAGTATCAGCCAATATAATCCAACGTGCCCAAAGACGCAGAGACGTGAACAGGGACCACTTTCAACCTCATTTGTGACTTACTATGGTATCACAAGCCGCATGTGGTCTCCAGCCCACAGGTTGTGCACCCCTGTATTTTAGGATGCAATAACCAGTCAATAAGCCAAATTACAGCTGTCAAAAACAAAATCTGTGATGCTGTATACAGAGCAGCGAGTGGGTGTTATAACAGGTAAGAAAACAACTATTTTCACAAATATCGATCAACTGTATAAAATGCAAAATGTTTTTACGGCTCAATAAAAGCTTTTATTACTCCCCCTTACATTCCTGCAGGTCTCCGGTCATAAATGTGCTTGACATGGACTTTGCCGGCATGTGTGCCGCCTGACTGTTTGTGTAATGTACCTTAATGTACAGAACAATGCTGAGAAGTAATATCTGCTTTGATAGCAAAAGTACCAAACTGTGTGTCAGATTAAAGTTGCTATTAAAAGTCATATTATTTAGCAATTTTCTGCTTCCGCCTGTGTGGGAGAAATGAAGCAAAGCTCCACATCTTCAGCTGAGGTCAGTCTGTAGAGATAGACGACTCCTTTTGCGTTGAAACATGTTTGCTATTTGTTATATTGTTCAGATTTCTATACAATGTGCAAAAATAATATTTATTTGTGTGCATTTCTGTATAGAATGTGATACTTTAGCAAATTAACCAATTTGTTACCAGTCATATGGACATAATGGAGTAGGGGGTTGGGATCCATCTATGAGCTACGCAGTATGTGGCGTGCTCCAAATGTATTATGTGTATTGGTCAATTTTGAATGGTAAAAAGCAATAAAAGGCAACAAATTTATAACACTATTGATAAAATGTCCCCTATATATTCTTTATCTAATCTTTAGACTCGGACTCCACAGCAGTTTTTAGTAAAACCTCAGTTTAGTGCAACCACAATGTCTTTTTACTGGGGAGAAGTCCTAAAACAATCACTGGAATTCTGGTTGGAAATCTTGCTCTCGCCACATGACTTGTTCCATATCCATAATAAGGATGTATAGCAGAGCTGATGTAGCAGAGTTACTGGAGAGTTACTGGTGTAGCAGTTCTAATGTAGCATTAGTTCTGATGTCTGGTGTAGCAGAGCTAGTGGAGACAAGTATAGCAGAGCTGATGTGGCAGAGTCCGGGAGACTGATGTAGAATTGATGATTGGTGTAGCAGAGTAGAACTGATGGCTGCTGTAGCATAGCTGCCATGGAGCAGAACTGATGGCTGGTGTAACAGAGTTGTAGCAGAGTAGATGTTAGGAAAACAAAAACTGTCACACACAAACAGGGATAGTGCAGCCCTGAAACTGCCTGGATCCACTCTCCCTATCTACTTGCACAATCATCCTTAGCAGTTACCCACATCTGGACGACAGTCCCTATACTGCAATACATGAAAAAATGTAAGGTTTACAAACAACATCTCTTACCAACCATCACTGAAAAACGCATTGTATCCGCACTTGCTTCTGGATGCAATGTGTTTTTCACTGAAGCCACATTCACTTCTATGGGGCTGTGTGAAAAAAGCAGAATATAGAACATGCTGCATTTTTCATTCAACGCAGAACTGATGTGTGAAAAAAAATGCTCATGTACACAGACCCATAGAAATGAATGGGTCAGGATTCAGTGCGGGTGCTATGCATTCACGTCACGCATCGCACTTGCGCGGAAAACTCGCTCGTGTGAAATCTTGCTCTCGCCACATGACTTGTCCCATATCCATAATAAGGATGTATAGCAGAGCTGATGTAGCAGAGTTACTGGTGTGGTAGTTCTAATGTAGCATTAGTTCTGATGCCTGGATCCACTCTCCCTACCTACTGGCACGATCACCCTAAGCAGTGACCCACATCTGGACGACAGTCCCTATACTGCAATACATGAAGGGCAACACACAAACAAGAACAAAACACTGAGAGAAGTCGTACAGAAAAAGAGTCAAAAGCCAGTACCAATAGGTCAATACAGTACAAATATGCCAGAGGCAAACAAGAAACCAAATAGTCAGAACCAGGAGATCAATACAATACCAAAACGCCAGACGCCAAACTTGTAGTCACAATACCAGATCCAGAGATCCAAAGCCAGGGGAGTCTTCTGTAATGCAAAGAACCAGTAGGGGGAGCCAGAGAACAAGAAATTCACCGAAACCTAGTGTTCAGCGAAGTGAACTTCTAATGCGTTATCTGAAGTTGCTTCGTTCAAAACTTCGGAAAGCTTCAAAAACTAATGTCCAGTGTTTGAAAGTTGTAGCACGGCAGAACTGATGGCCAGTGTAGCAGAGTTGTAGCAGAATAGCTGGAGGTTTGCATAGAAGATTTGTAGCAGAACTGTGACATAGTAGAGCAGCAAGAGAGCTGGAGTTCAAATAACCCAGCGGGATGATGTAATCACAGCACACCTGGTTGCCTCAGGACATGTAGGACAAGATACTGAGCCAGCCAGAGGAGGAGAGCATGGCAACACATGGCACTGGATTTGGGACAGGTGAGTAACACTTTTTCACTTTAGGGTGGGTTCACATCATGTTTTTCCCATTCGTTTAACATAGACTGATGCCATACAGTGGCATCTGTTCACCATAGAGTTGTATTGTAAAAAAAAAAAAAAAAAAAAGAAAAAGTTTTTTTTCCATTGTAAAAAAAAAAAGTATACTTTTTTTTTTTTTTTTTTTTTACCAGACTCTGCAGGATACAAGAATGTGGTGTGCTGCGTTTTTGTATCCTTTTTTTTTTCTAACGTATACATCAAATCGAGGCATAAAGCTCGATGCAAACCCACCCTTACACCACCTATTGTTTGGCTTACTTTGTGCCCACCTTTTGACACAATTTGGTGACATTTTGGATGCATTTTAAGCTACCCCCTTTCTCACTAAAACACATTCCTTGTCAAGCAAGATGAAAAAGTGTCTAAAAACCGCAATGAATGTACACCAGAATTGTGCCTTAATTTGTATAACAAATTTGCCCCTTTGTGGTCATGGTAACTTATAGAGATAGAGGTGGGCGTTTTGTGTGTGTTTTATGGGTTTATTTTTCTGTGGTCATTGTGAGGTCATCCATACATCATTTTTGTAATAAACTCAAGAACAATGTTTGTCGACAGTAACAATGTTAAGACTTGATGAAATTATAAGCTTGTGGTCGTCTTTACCAGCGGAAAATTGATTTTGGGAAATTTAACGGATGTAGAAAAACATCTACACTATGAAAATTGAATTTTCAAGACCAGGAAGATAAGGGCAAACCCTATCTTCCAAGGAAAAAAAATGTTCACAGACCGCTTTACTTAATTGTTAGGAAAAAGCCCTAATAACCAACAGTTATTCACCAAGACTGTTATATTACATTTAGACAATTATATATATATATAGAGAGAGAGAGATTTTTCTTTACTTTAGATGTAAAAGTAGAACTTCATCCTATTAAATGAACTTTCCTTCTCTAAGGCTAAGTTCAAAATAGGAGATTTATCAAAACACGTGCAGGGACTAGTTACCCTCAACAACCAATCAGGTCACTGCTTCCATTTTCTCACAGGCCTGTGAAAAATGAGAGCTGGAATCTTATTGGTTGTCCCCTAAACCATTTTCCTTTGCATTTAGTTTTGATAAATCTCCTGCACAGTGATCCTGTTGTTAGTCCATGGATGGACAAACAGAACCAGCCACCCGTGTAGACTGACGCATGGCAAACAAAGCTTAGATGTTATTATTTTCTTTCATGGAAGCAAAAGCTTGAAGGCTGCTTTAAAGGGCATCTGTCAGCAGTGTTCTACCTATGAAACTGGCTGACCTGCTACATGTGCGCTTGGCGGCTGAAGGCATCTGTGTTGGTCCCATGTTCACGTGTCCGCCTTACTGAGAAAAATGAAGTTTTGATATGTGCAAATGAGCCTCTAGGAGTAATCATATGGCATCGTTATGGGCAACTAAGCCAGTTTTCCTTTGCTTCAGTTTTGATACATCTCCCCCAATGTGGATCATTTACTACCTGCGTTCCACTGAAGGAAGAGACAACCAATTTATTAAAAGACTCTCAATAAACTTGTCGCATCTTCTGCTGTCCATGTGTCAGAGGTTGAAATCTACACCAGCCAGGAGCAGGTGCATCAATTTTCTGGTGCAAATGTTGTTAAATGAGTTGGGCCACAAAGGTCCTGCCGTTGGCCCACCCCTTCATGCCCACTTTTTGTAAAAATGGTAAGGATGTTGGAAAAAAGTCACAAATTTTGTTGCTAATCAACACTTGCAACCAGAAAACAAACTGTTCTCTAATAAAACAATTAGGCAATCATGGTGGACCTAGCTCTTGAAGCCCTCAGTTCATCTGCTATTATCGCCAAGGTAAGCTCCAGGTGACCATATATCTCTCCTGCAGTACAGTCCTGTGTGTACAGAGATAGCTGTCAGTCCCTGATAGCTGTACACAGGGGAGGTGTTCAATCAGTGATTGATAGCATTCTCTCTGTAAGTGTGTATACATAGATATCTATCAGTCACTGATAGTTCTATATGGCGGAAGTGTTATCAATGATTGATAGCATTCTCTGTGTAAGTGTGCATACAGAGATGGCTCTCAGTCACTGATTGCTGTACATGGGGAGTTGTTATCAGTGACTGATAGCAATCTCTGTGTAAGTGTGTATACAGACATAGATGTCAGTCCTTGATAGCTGTACACGGGGAGGTGTTATCGGTGATTGATAGCATTCCCTGTTTAAGTGTGTATACATAGACAGCTGTCAGTCCCAGTTAGTTGAACACAGGGAGGTGTTATCAGTGATTGATAACATTCCCTGTGTAGGTGTGTATACAGAGATAGCTGTCAGTCCCCCATAGTTGAACACAGGGAGGTGTTATCAGTGATTGATAGCATTCTCTGTGTAAGTGTGTATACTGTACATAGATATCTGTCAGTCACTGATAGGTCTGTACGGGGGAAGTGTTATCAATGACTGATAGCATTATCTGTTGTACACAGGGAGGTATTATCAGTGATAGCATTCTCTGTGTAAGTGTGTATACAGAGATAGCTGTCAGTCCCTGATAGTTCTATACAGGAGAAGTGTTATCAATGATTGATAGTATTCTCTGTGTAAGTGTGTTTACAGAGATACCTGTCAGTTACTGATAGCTGTGCACGGGGAGTTGTTATCAGTGAATGCATTCTCTGTGTAAGTTTGTATACAGAGATAGCTGTCAGTCCCTGATAGTTCTATACAGGAGAAGTGTTATCAGTGATTGACAGCATTCTCTGTGTAAGTGTGTATACAGAGATACCTGTCAGTCACTGATAGTTGTGCACAGAGGAGGTGTTATCAGTGATTGATAGCATTCTCTGTGTAAGTGTGTATACAGAGATACCTGTCAGTCACTGATAGTTGTACAAGGGGAGGTGTTATCAGTGATTGATGGCATTCTCTGTAAGTATGTATACATAGATAGCTGTCAGTCATGGATAGTGGTACACGGGGAGGTGTTATCAGTGATTAATAGCATTCTCTGTGTAAATGTCTACAGAGATAGCTTTCAGTCACTGATAACTGTACCAGAGACGGTCTTAGGTTCAGAAAAAGCAGAGGAATAAAATCTATAAATTGCAAGTTTAGAATCTTTTACCACAATATCAATGTGCTCAGCTTCTCCAGCTCTATAACATGTTGCCTGCAGATTGCGCTCCATTTCACGGTGACAGGTCCTCTTTAATCAGACTAAGCATTTCTACTGTCTACAACAGAATGAATCCTAAAACTAAATGCTTCGACCATTCCACCAGCATGTGGCTGCCGTTTGATACCAGGAGGCAACAGAAGCTGATTGAAAATCTTAGTAAGCTTCTCTTAATATTGTGTCTAATATGCACAACCTATCAGTTGAGCAGATTTCTTGCCATTTACCTTTACACTGATTGTATTTGACCTTCTTCAATATGTTACAATATAACATGCGCACTGATATGGCGGCAAACCTTCAGATATTAGTAGGAACCAGGCTGCCATCAGCTGTCAGGGGGAATAACATTCAGCATGTTGGATTTAACTTGCCTAACCCTTATGTTCTTAGTGGACATAAAATGAACCTGCAGATTTCAACAGTAAGAGGCAACCATCAGACATCAGATAAAAGAGAGGTCAGTATGTTCATTTCAACATGCCCAATCCTCATGTTCCCAGGGGAGATAAGCAGCTGCCAGAGGTGTCCAGCAGTGGCCTAGTCCACTATAACAAGGGGCGGATTGGCCATAAACCTTACAGGGAAATTTCCTGGTGGACCGATGCCCAGGGGGCCTCCTGAGTCCTCCTCATTCCAGGTCAGTGGATGTTTTTTGGGGATGTATTTTGTTCTGTTGGCGGCAGTATTTTGTGATGGACTGTGGTATTTGGACCTGTTGGGATGGTATAATGTGCCACAATATGGTATTGCTGACCTGCCTTCCATCAATTTGGACCCAACTACAAAACGGGGCCACTTAGTATTTATTCCATGGCCACTTTAAGTTCCCAGTCCGCCGCCCCTGTCTAAAACTATTTAGAACACATGTGCACTGGGTCAAGTGTGCATGTGTATAAAGGAGGTAGAAGAAATAGCTTGTTTGGCCAACAGCTATTCAAGGTCTATGGCCAACTTTACTTATTGGCTCTTTACCGTGGCTGAAAAAGGGAGATCCTGAGCAGGAGACAACCGCTCTATGATATATAGGTAATGTCTTTGTAAGAATATGCCCCCCAAACCTCACCCCTTATCCACACAACTCGCAGTTTTGTGTAAGTGGAGGCACCATCTTCTTGTCACCCACATCTTAACCCCTTGGAGAACCAATTAGTGGATAACAACTTTGTCCATCTCTCGTAGGACAATATGCAGAATGTCTCCAATTTAAAGGGGTTAGAAAAACATGCCTCACACCTATCCATGGGTTTGTCTGGTAGTGCAGCTCATCGCCATTGAAGTGAATCAGGCTGCAATACCACACACAACCTGTGAGCAGTGAGGTGCTGTTTTTGGAAGAAAGCAGCCATATTTTTTCTGATCACGGACAACCCCTTTGTGTTCGCTATAAATGACCTCAGCATAAAGCTTCATTTTGTTACCTATACTGACCAGGAAATGCCAACTACAACATGTTTTTTTAACTATGGAAAATATTAAAAGCTATGTAAAACTATGCAGGGTGTAAACAAAGTATAATGATCCACATTTAATAACCTCTATAAAACCGGATTATTATGACATTGAAGTTTTTGTGCCACGAAATCTGCCTGAGCGTCAGATCACACTGTGTCTGCGTGCTGAGTAATTTAACCTATCATAAAGTACAGCCGCTGTGCCACTGTATCCTGCCAGTGCGGGTACCGATCTGAAATATGCTATTAACAATCCAGCATCAGGTTTGTACGTCTGTTTTTTTTATGTTTCCACCTGTTTGGAGTAAGTTATGCGTTATTACATATGTGCAATGAGAAACACTTCATAAACGTGATCCACTCCACTGCAGTTTTGTAAATCTTCAGCCTGGATGCGGTTGGTTAAGTTCCATATGAATTTCTAGTTGTGTATATTTACAATATAATTACACGAGGCCTTTAATGAAGTCAGTGTTTCATTCCCAAAAAAATCTGAAATTCAGATTTTGTACTTTGCATTGACAAGATAGAGATATTACCCTCTCAATCAACCGCCGTCAAAATGACCCCATCGTTGGCACTGGAACACAGAGGATTTACTGCAGGTGCCATTCAGCTGCTGTACAGTTGGTTTGATACATGAGGCCACTCATCATCTCCACAGTTGTCGATAACCATTATTTTTCCTCTATGACTCTTGATCCTTTTTTAGCAGTTTCTTAAATTCTTTTTAATGCTGCAATTCCGCAATGTCCTTCTCCAGCCATTCTGCTGTTTCCACAGCGAGATGGGACTAAGCAAGGGCCCTATATGGAAACACCTGAGGGGGCCGACAATCCTTGTTTCCGTAAGTCCCATTGTAGTGAATGGGAGCTTCCTTAACCCCTTCAAGTCTTAGCCATTTTTCACCTTAAGGACCAGGCCAAATTCTGGAAATCTGACATGTGTCACTTTATGTGGTAATAATTTTGGAACACTTTTTCTTATCCAAGCCATTTTGAGACTGTTTTCTCGTGACACATTGTACTTCGTGACAGTGGTAAATTTGAGTCAATATTAATCACCTTTATTTATAAAAAAATAAATAAATAAATCCTAAATTTACAGAAAATTTGGGAAAATTTGTAATTTTCAAAATTTGAATTTCTCTGCTTTTAAGGCAGATAGTGATACCTCACAAAATAGTTATTACTTTATATTTCCCATATGTCTACTTTATGTTGGCATCATTTTGTAGATGTAATTTTTTTTAGGATATTAGAAGGCTTATGGGGCTTACATAGTAGCATAGTAGAACCCCCCACATAACTACATTAGAAACTACACCCCTCAAGTTATTCAAAACTGATTTTACAAACTTTGTTAACTCCATTAAATTCCACAAGAATTAAAGGAAAATGGAGATGACATTTCAAAATTTCACTTTTTTGGAAGATTTTCCATTGGGTTAACAGCCAAACAAAACTCTAAATCTATTACCCTAATTATGCGATTTACAGAAACACCATACAACTGGTGGTAAACTACTGTAAGGAAAGAAGAAAAGGAGCGCAGTATGGTTTTTGGAGAGCAGATTTTACTGGTCTGGTTCTTAGAAACCATGTCCCATTTAAAGCGCCCCTGATGCATCCTACAGTAGAAACAACCAAAAAGTGACCCCATTTTGGAAACTAAGGGATAAGGTGACAGTTTTATTGACACTATTTTGGGGTTTTGAAAGCTTTTTATTACGCTTTTTGTGTGCAAGGCTTCCAAAAATGACTGTTCTGGCACAGTTTTTATTTATTTTTTTACAGTGTTCATCTGACAGTTTAGATCATGTGATATTATTATAGAACAGGTTGTTACGGACGTGACAATATCGAATATGTCTACTTTTTTGGGGTTTTTTTGTTTCAGTTTTACATAATAAAGCATTTTTAAAAAAAAAATCATGTTTTTGTGTCCCCATTTTCTGTAAGACATATTTTTTTTTATTTTTCTGCCGATCGTCTTGTGCAGGGGCTCGTATTTTGCGGGAAGAGTTGACAATTTCATTGGCACCAATTTTGGGTATGTAATATTTTTTGATCATTCAATATTACACTTTAATATTACAAAACGTGTACAGACTAGCCAATCACAGCGATCGCCGAGTATACCCGTCATATAGCGTGAAGGGGTTAAAGGGAATCTGTCAGCTCTGAGACACACCCCAAACTAGAATAAGTGGTGTATAGTGTAAGTGATGCTGTCCGGTTATGTAATTTTTATCTTCATACTCACTTCTGTTGCGACGCTGTGCTCCAACAAACCAGCAGTATAATGCATTGACAGGACTCTCTTTTGACTTCTCTCCATTATGTGGTGAACATGGCAGGACTCTCAGCGCATTTTACTGCTGGTTTGTGGGACTGCAGTGTCAAAGAGTAAGTGAATATGAAGATAAGAATTAAATACCTGGACTCAGCACCACTCACACTATGGGCTGTTTCGAAGCCGACAGATTCCCTTTAACTCAAGGAGTTATAGATTCAAAGGATTCATCTTTGGACTCTGTTGGTACTGCTTGCTGTTTTGTGTCTGTCCTTTTCCCAGTCAGAGTTCAAGAGGGGCCTGGATGCATTTCTGGAAGGGGAATAATATTACAGGTTATAGTTACTAGAGAGGGGTCGTTGATCCAGGGAGTTATTCTGATTGCCTGATTGGAGTCGGGAAGGAATTTTTTTCCCTAAAGTGGGGAAAATTGGCTTCTACCTCACAGGGTTTTTTTTGCCTTCCTCTGGATCAACTTGTAGGAAAACAGGCCGAACTGGATGGACAGATGTCTTTTTTTCGGCCTTATAAACTATGTTACTATGTTAGAATAATGTAGTCTACCACATCATTCTCACTGGCAAAAAAGATGGAAACTAATGGCAAGCTGATCAGACGGAGGCCAAAGATGAACATTTTGGACTCTATTTGCCTCACTGATGTGAATGTACCCTTCACGGTATACATGTGAATACTTTATATGGGCATTCAGATGTATGCCCATGATGGAAAGCCCAGTGGGAGCTAAATGCAGTATGAACCCAGCTTAAAAGGGTTGTTCACCTCTGGAAACCTTTTCTGAAACCATCTTACCAACTTACAAACTATGTTACTATGATCTAATATTGATGACCTCTCCTAAGGAACCAAACGTGTTGGGAGGGTGGCGAGGGAGATGGCTGTTAGACAAATAATCATTATAGAATGTGTATTAGCAACGTAAAGGTGACGTACACGGGACGATGATCTAGCAGATTGTGGGGAAGGACGCGTTCCTTCCCAACAATCTGCTGATCGCTAGCTGAAGAGACCAGTGCATTTACGTGCACCGATCTCCTCCAAAGTATGGGGAGGAGCGATCGCTAATGTTACTGCTCTTCCCCATACTGTCTTGTTGTTTTCCGGAAGCAGATCGGGTTTACACAGCACAGTCTGCCGCTGCACAAAATAATTACCCGATGAATCAGCAAAACGGTAATTAGCGGTGCATTTACACCACCAGATCATTGCTAATGGGCGTTCCTAGTAACACTGGTTAGTGATGATCTGTTCAATTGTCGGCCCATGTAAAGGGCCCTTAAGATCGCTGTCACCTGAGCTATCAAGAAAACTAAAAGCCCTGCTCATTCATTGGGTAATCGGTGGTGAATTTACACCGCCAGATCATCGCTAACGAGTGTTACTAGTAACTCCGGTTAGTGATGATCTATTCAATTGTTGGTCCATCTAAAGAGCCCTTAAGAAAGAGCTATCGAGAAAACTAAAAGCTCTCATGTCAACACCACCCAGCCTTGGCCAACAGTATAAAGCAATGCTATCTACGCCAGACACACATTAAAGATAAAAATACCAATTTATTTAAGACTCTAAACTGAGAAGCTCACAAAGATGATTGGAACAAGACCGGGAGAGACAATAGCGGCGGTTTACAGGCAATGAATAAACACTTGTAGGGGGCTCCTCTTACATGCTAATGCTGCTATCTTAACATTAATAATCACATCCACCTTTCATTATTGCTATTAAATCTGTCGCCTGGGTCCTCTGCTTTCACACGTTGGAGAAGCTAAAAGCTTTACAAATGTGAGAGCTCTCTGTGTGTATCCATCTGCCTTAATAGCTTCAGCAGCGAGGTGAGACAGCGCCTCATCTTAAAATCTTCTCTGCAGCCTTAATTAACAGCGGGGACGTCACAATTTCTCTTTCCCCGTAAATCCTCCGGGGTGTTTTAATAAACAAAAGGCGCATAGGCTTTTTGTCTGGTTGCTGATTATCTGACTACGGTATATTGCATGTCAGTGAGAGCGCTCAGGCATATAACAACCAGCAAAACACTATTTTAGGATATATTTAACCCTTTGACAGACCGATCTTAATTCGGTAATGCCCCCAGATGCTTCCCAGGCTGTTTATAATTACAGACAAAGGACTGCGGCCGACTAGGCCGTTCAATAGACTAACGCTTGCATCAGTATCATTGTTCAGTTGCAACAACCCCAAATGACGTAAGCCAGGCTTAATGAACTCATAAGGACACGTCGAGGAAAATGACACCATTTGATGGACAAAAGAACAGCAAGGGGAATCGCTGGGTTGGGGGGGGGGGGGGACACGAGCTCAAAAAACATCACTTCAATAAAGGTTATCAGAACCTGCAGAGAATTTCGGAGTCATTTGCTAACGTTGGTGTATATTTAAAAAATCTGGAAGCTGAAGGCTAGAGACGCCGGTACTATCATTACAATCTCAACTGAGGCAAGGAGTACACAGTACAGTAATAGCCTGTAGTTCAAGGAATATGAACTCCACAAATATTCCACTGTGGGCTAGAAAACGGAGATATTCAGATTTACATCATTTGTCCACTCCAGAAAATATTGCAAGCGTTTAGGGATTTATTGCTTTTGGGGAAAATAAGCTTTTCATTTTAAAAAATGGTCTTTTTTCTATTTTTTATTTTTATTTTTTAAACCTGTTGTGGGAATATTAGGATGTGTAGATGGGATATTCTGCTTTGCATTTCTGCAGAGATATTGGGATGGCGATACAATCTCCATTTTAAATAACGCCAGATAAACTAAGCTGGTAGGAATGCAGAGATAACGTATATAGTGTATACTTTTTTCGTAATCTTTAATTTCGCTGTGAAGCAATTTGTTCAGATACTGTAGCTTTACATGTGATGATTTTACCCCCTCCCCCGTCCAATTAGACCAAAGTCCATATAATACATTTTTTTTCATAACGGGCCCTTCTCTAACATGTAATACTGCTATCATACAAACAATTATTATTAGACTAGCGCATTGCCGGAAGCCACCGCATCACCGGCCGGCTGGCTCCATTCACTATAATGGGAACCGGCGTTGATCTGGTCACAACCTGACAAATATGTGATAAAGAAGGACCGGCACTCACTGTTAGTTTCTTTCGGAATGCTTCGTTTATTGCTACATATTATTGATGCGTTTTGGCACAATCTGTGCCTTCTTTAGACTATAGATCGCGGAAGGTGCAGATTGTGCCGAAACGCATCACTAATATGGGGCAATAAACTAAGCATTCCAAAAGAAATTAACAGTGAGTGCCGGTCCTTCTTTATCGCTACTTTCATGGGACGCCTGCCCTAGGATACGTGCACCACGCCACAACCTCGGTAGTGCCGACCGACATATACTGCAAACCTGGCAAATATGATGAGAATCCAGCGCATGAAAACCACTGTGTGCAGCGGTGTTTGTTCAGCTGACTCTCACCATGTTTGCCAGGTTGCGGTCAGATCTCCGCCAGTCCCCGCTATAGTGAATGGGTCCGCAGGTGTAAGGTAGCGTACAGCAGTGCCAGATCCAGACATCTCTGGCAGGCTGCTCCCTTCCCAGGACAGCCTGCCGGAGATGTCTAGCGCTAGTATGAAACCAGCCTTAAGCTACTTTCACACTTGTGTTGTTGTTTTCCGGTATTGTGATCCGGAAGAGGATCTCAATACTTGAAAAAAAAAAAGTTTCTGTCTAGTCCTCATGCATTCTGAATGGAAAGAGATCCGTTCATGATGCATCAGGATGTCTTCCGTTCCGTCGGCATTCTGTTTTGTGACCA
Organism: Rhinella marina; assembly: GCA_900303285.1. NCBI lineage: Eukaryota > Metazoa > Chordata > Amphibia > Anura > Bufonidae > Rhinella > Rhinella marina. The sequence continues at coordinate 203,272 of ONZH01023302.1, forward strand.
GACACAAAACCAATGCAAGCTGCGAATTTGTGTCCGGTCATAAAAACGGATCCGTCACTGAAAATAATGTAAATCAATGGTGATGGATCAGTTTTTTTAGGATCTGTCACCCATTGACTTGCAATGCATTTAGTGACGTATCTGTTCTTTTTCAGTTTTGATTTCACACAACCGCATGCTAACGGAACGGATGCATCCTAATGTGCAAAAGCAAAACGGATTCATTTAATTTCGCTATTGAGATCCTCTGCTGGATCTCAATACCGGAATTAACAACGCAAGTGTGAAAGTAGCCTTAGAAGGAAATATGGACACAGCAGATGTAAATCAACTCTTAGACCAAGGACTTTTGTATGGTCCAGACTTTACCACCACATAATACAAGCAAATACTTGGGGCCCCATCGATCAGGGGACCTTTTGCTGGCTGGAAAAAAAATTACTAAACCATGGGTGGCAATACTGCCTTTGCAGCCAATTAAGCTACACAGAGGCCCAATGGGGGAAGAGGGCCCTTCCCAGCAGTAGCAGAATTGCCGAAGCTGCATTGCTAAACTGCGAGCGTGACTTAGAGGGCAACCATAGATGTTACGGTGACATCTCGCCATGTATAGGTGCTATAAAGGTCTTCTAAACCTGGAAATAAAGGATAAAAGAAAGCAGAAGATACGTACATTTTCCAAAAGTTTCTGCATGTTCCTTAAACAGTCTTTTAGAAAGCTTACTGATCAGTTCCATTTTCAGCTGAGGATTGTCTCACTGCAGACAGAGCAGAGGCAGAAGGCTCATGGTCTAGCCAGCTGTTTTACAGCCAGATATAATACAGTGAGGACAAGGAATAAGGACTTGGCTGGTCTTATGCTGCACATAGTGAAGATTTTTTAGGTATTTTTCAATTTTCATTTTAATAGAAGACACAATAGTATTATAGATGAATAAGGGTGGAAGGGTTCTCTGTTTATATATTATTATATATTTTTCTATTCTTTTAACCCTTTCACCCCCGGAGGTTTTTTCGGTTATGCATTTTCGTTTTGTGCTCCCTGCCTTCAAACAGCCATAACTGTTTTATTTTTCTGTTCACATAGCTGTATGAGGGCTTGTTTTTTGCGGGACAAGTTGTACTTTCCAATGCCACCATTTAATATTGCATATGCTGTAGTGGGAAGCGGGAAAAAAATTCCAAATCGGGTGAAATTGAAAAAAAAACGCTTTTCTGCTACAGTTCTACGGGTTTGTTTTTTTCAGCGTTCGATGTTCATTAAAACTGACCAGTTACTTTCATTCTACTGGTCAGTACGAATCCGGCGATACCGAATATGTATAGTTTTTCCTGCGTTTTGATAGTGATAAAATAATTAAGCGTACTCTTCCAGGTCCAGACGCATCCTGATGCCGTGATAAGAAGGCCCAGGAAGACACCGCCGATAGCGGTAAGTAGCGGCAAGTCTCTGCTGTTAGAAACAGCAGAGACTTGCCGGCCATGACGCCCGCCGCACGGGCAAGCAGGCGTCATGTCCTCGCACTGCACCAGCGCCGTACATGTACGGCGCTGGTCGGGAAAGGGTTAAATATAAGGTTCTTCAAGGCTATGTACGCATTTGGAGAATTTTTGTTTCATTATTGCATTGTATTCATTTTAAAGGGGTTGTCCCATGAAAAATAGTCTACAGTTTTCAAACCAGCTCCTGGATCTGAATACTTTTGTAATTGCATGTAATTAAAAATTTAGCATAGCCACTGAGTTATTCAATAAAATGTATCTACATAGTGCCAACTGCTGCTTGTTTTTTTCTTATTTCTTTGTCCTGCTCACTGAGATGGCTGCACATGCTCAGTTCTATCCTTCAACTGCCTCCTGAGCTGTGATAGGCAGAGCTGAGACACGCCTCCTGAGCTGCAGCAGAAAAGACACACCTCTCGAGCTGCCAGCTTGATATAAATCTAGCAGAGCAATGAATGTGGAGATCTCTGGATCCATGTGAGGTACAGGGCTGGTTCTAGCTTTGTTAGAAAGTGATTGTCATGTCCTATATGATGTTGTATTTTACATTATTCATGGGATAACCCCTTTAAGTTAAAAATCATTTTTTTCAATTGGTCTTTATTAGGGATGAACGAACTTCTGTTTTCATGTTCGGAGTACAAGGTTCAGGTTATCTAAGAATTCCGTTATGGATTCCACTACCACAGGCCATGGTTGCGGAATCCATAACGGAATTCTTAGATATCCCGAATCTGAACCTTGTACGCCGAACTTGAAAACACAAGTTCGCTCAACAGTAGTCCTTATTAAAAATTTCAGGCCCCTTTCTCTGTACACAGCTGGAAAAACATTTAAACCTTTGTGACAGAGCAGCTGAATATTTAGGATAAAGACTTAATAAAGGTTGAGGACTTTGTGAAATATGGTCTGACTGTCCATTTACCACCACATGCTGCCAGACCCTCTAGTGCCCCACCCTGACAATGGCTTCCTAATAATAATATTTGTTCTAATTAATTCTCCAGGGCAGAGGTGTAACTACCATAGTGGCAGACCATGCGACCGCTATGGGCCCTAGGGCAAGAGGACCAAATATTAGTTGGGATTATCTCCTCTTCTACTGGAGGTGAAAAGAACAACATTTAGCAAATAAGGCAGTGGAAAAAATATCCCAGGGGTCATTGAAAGGGGTTTGGGGCCTTTACTTCTCTATGTACGCCACTGCTCCAGGGCCACCTTTCTGTGCATCATGTGAGATATTGGACTATGGATTACCGTTTACTATGCTGTCTCTTTCTGGGCATTAATGAGCAAATGTATATGTGTAATGAGCATTTTATTATTGTACTGTATTACTGCAATGTAATAATGTTCCTCTTGACCTACACTTTTCTTCAATATTAACGGGGTTTTCCAGGATTTTAATATTGATGACCTATCCTGACATCCTGTTTTAGATGAGTATTTGAGTACTGTTTGGCTGCTATGGGCAGCAGAGACACTATTTCAGTACTTTATGTGTACATTATTTTTCAGTTTAAATGGAGTTGTGAGCCATGAATACTTACTTTGTAAATCAGCTTACAAAAGCACAAATATTGTTGTCAATAAAGTACCGGCCTTGGCTGCATAAGAACCGCCAGATGTCCCCTAAAAAGACTGTCAGTCAGAGGGTATGACCATAAATTGTGCAGCCACAGAGTGCACATTGCTACCTAGACACTGACCCTATAAACCAATACCATGCGATAGACTGTATATCAGTATACTCACTGTAGGAAGTGAACTGTGAGTGGCCAAAAAGTGGCTACTCATCTGTTACCTCCTGTCCTGGCACCACGCTCTGCTAACAGAGATCAATGCCAGGTAAGTGGAGTGATAAATGAATTACAGCTGCTGAATAGACTGCTATCATCGTGGGAAGCTTGTTTGCCCTCCATAGGTTCCAGAGTCTCTTAGCCAGTCAAGGATGGTTGACAAATATATTGTACGTTAAAGGCTATGAACACCTTTGAAGAAAAGATTTTTACTTTAGTGGTTACATTGAGTAAAAAATAGTTTTAGTCTAAAATCCTCATACCTTCATGCAGTGACGTAACTAGAAATGACTGAGCCCCACAGCAAACTTTTGAGTTTTTTTCTTTGTACCCCCCCCCCCGTATTCCCGTGTACCCCCCACTCCTGTGACTAGTCAAGATCACTCTCTTAGACAAGGCCCGGCAGCTTCTCTATTTCCTACATGTATATTGTATGTCATTTCACTGTATATATTGTTACTGTATATAATATAATTGTACAATACTGTTGAGTCCTCGTCCTGGGTGGGCCCCTTCTGAGGTCCGGCCCCAAAGCAGCCGCTGAATTTTCAGACCCCCTGATATACAGTATGCAATTTATTCCTAGTTTCATACTTTCCCCATGTTGATGTGTCCTTCTCAATAATATAAGCTAGATCTGTGTGTCCAGGATGATGCTGCCTTCACCCTGTAAACTGCTATGTGGTGGTTTCCTCCCTATCTACAGTTTATGCTATCTCTAGCACTAAGAAAAGGGAGGGGGCAGTACTGTGATGGATTCATGTCAATAGCTGGATGAAGGATTTGCACATATTACTCTGCAAAATCAAAATGGTAGGGCATTTTAACGAAGACTATTTAGAAATTTGCTTAAATCTTGGATATTTATGCCTCCAATGTCTCATAAGTGCAGGTCCCACCTCTGGGAGTCCACAAAGCGCAGCAGGGCGCACTGTGCATGCGTGCCCGTCCTCCATTCATTGCTACGGGAATGCCGAAAATAGAGGCACACTCGGCTATTTAGTTCAATGGGACTAAGTCCCTTTGAAATGAATAAGAAGCGCACAGCGCAAGTGCGGCCACCACTCCGTTCACTTCTTGGGGCTTACAGAAATAGCCAAGCCAGCGCTCAAATATATAATTACAAGGACAAATTACAATAGTAGCTCCCTTAGTTAAACCCTGTTATTGTACCCATATCCGTGCTGTAATAATTGGAACTCTATGAACAAAGGAAATTATGGAAATAAAACAATATAGCCTTTAGTTGGCAACAAACACCATTTTGTAATCCATGGAGGTGCTACTTAAAGTGGTGTCCCAGCTTTGTAAAATTGATAGCCTATCCTTAGTATAATCCATCCATATTACATCACTGGAGGTTGGACTCTTGGCACCCCTGCCAGTTGTTTAAAGGGGTGAGTGCTGCACCTTCATCAAGGTGTAGATCAAGTTACAGGTTGGTTCAGACTCGGAAGTCACTTGGATGGGACTAAGGTGGCCATACATATTAGATAGAAGTTGTTTGATGGTTGAACACCAGTTGAACAATCATCTGTTGAATGTTCCTTTCATAGACATGGCCATGCTCATTTTAGACCATATTGGTCGTTACAGTTCTTTAAACTGCTCATACACATTCAATGAAAGTGGACGATGAACAAAAGATCTCTCTCAGAACATTATTTCAAAGAAAGATCTTTTATTCACAAATGATCTTTCTTTGAACAAAAGATCTTTCATCCAACTATCCAATGAAAATATTAAACACGGCCAACATCTGTTCAGACGATAACGGTCTGTCATTGGTCGTCTAAAACAATCGTTCATTGTTACATTTCACCTAATAAACTTTCATTTTGGTTTAATTCACTTGCTTCCATCAACGTTAGACTAGCAGTGAAGGTATTCTTCTTACCAGTGATTATATTTTTGAATTATGACTAGAGATGAGCGAGCATGCTCGAGTGCCATTTTCGCGTATTTGCGTACGCATTTTAAAATTGGTACGATAATACATACGCATATTTTAATCTGTACACTAATGCGTACGTATTTTAACAATTTGTACGTTATGCGTGCGCATTTGTGTACAGATTAAAATATGCGTATGCATTAGCGTACCAATTTTAAAATGCGTACGCAAATACGCGAAAATGGCACTCGAGCATGCTCGGCCGACCTCGACCTTTATTCTGATCCTCAGCTGTGTCATGTGACCTACACTCTGATCTCCAACTGACACAAGACAAGAGGTTAGTTATTTTTCTATTCATCCCTATGACATTGAAGCTCCCTTAGAAATACACAGAGAAACTGGCTTGCTGTCCACACATAAGACTCTGTTATTTGGAGAGTCAGAGTGTTGGTCACATAACACAGCTAAGGATAAGAAGACGGTTATAACTCACAAATACAGTCACTGGTAAAAAAAAATTACTTTCAATACAATTTCTATCATGCACCTTTCTAACAGGTCAGAGAATAAAAATTTTTTCTGAGAGTTTCTTTAAAGGGAACCTGTCATCTCTGAAACACCCCCCGAACTAGAGTAAGTGTTGTATAGTGTAAGTGATGCTGAATCCGAATATGTAAGTTTTATCTTCATACTCACTTCCATTCCGACGCTGTGCTCCCACAAACCAGCAGTAAAATGCATTGAGAGGACTCGTCTTTGAGTCCTCTCCATTATGTGAGTGAGCACCGGAGTCCAGTGAGTACATTTTACTGCAGGTTTGTGGGAGCACAAGATCAGAAGGGAAGTGAGTATGAAGATAAAACTTACATATTTGGATTTAGCATCACTTACACTATACACTGCTTACTCTAGTTCAGGGGGTGTTTCGGAGATTACAGGTTCCCTTTAAGGCTATAATACCCAGAACCATCTGTACAAAAAGTATGGTGTTCTGAATATGAACCGTGCCACCATTGTAAGTAAACCCTGAAGAGGCGGTCGTGTTCTCAAGAGTGTTTAAACAAACAGCTTATCGCCTGAGGTGCCAAGAGTGGGACCTCCACCAATTTAGTAATGAGAGCCTACCCTAAGAGTTGGCCATCAATTTTACAAAGTCGGATAACCACTTTAAAGTCATGGCTCATAAGGGAAGTCATTAAACTGCCCATACACGTTCAATGAAAGTGGGCAATGGACAAAAGATCTCTCTCGGAACATTATTTCAAAGAAAGATCTTTCATTCACAAATGATCTTTTTTTGAACAAAAGATCTTTCGTCCGACTAGCTGATGAAAATATTAAAGACGGCCAACATCTCTTCAGGCTATAATGGTCTGTCATCAGTCATCTAAGGCTACTTTCACATTGGCGGCACGGGTGTCCGGCAGACTGTTCCGTCGAGTGAACAGCCTGCCGGATCCATGCTGCCGCTACTGCACGTCTGTGGCCGGAACTACGCTCCGACCCCATTCACTATAATGGGGGCGGGCCGGAGTTCCGGACACAGTGCGGCAAACATGCCGAGAGGCGGCCGGACTAAAATTACAACATGTGAAAGTAGCCTTAAATGATCATTCACCTAATGAACTTTTGTTTTGGTTTAAATCACCTGTTTTTATCAACTTTAGATTAGCAATGAAGGTATTCTTACTATATTTGTGAAGTATGACCTTTCTTCTGATCCTCAGCTGTGTCATGTGACCTACACTCTGATCTCCAAGTGACACAAGACAGGAAGTTAGTTACTTTTCTATTCATCCCTATGACATTGAAGCTCCCTTAGAAATACACAGAGAAACTGGTTTGCTGTCCACACATAAGACGCTATGTTATTTGGAGTCAGAGTGTTGGTCACATGACACAGCTAAGGATCAGAAGGGAGGTTATAATTCACAAATGCAGTCACTGGTAAGAAAATTTACCTTCAGTACAATTTCTATCATGTACCTTTCTAACAGGTCAAAGAATGAAAATTTTTGTGGGAGTGCTTCTTTAAGGATGTAATAACCCAGAACCATCAGTACAAAAAGTATGGTGTTCTGAATATGAACCGTGCCACCATTGTAAGTAAATCCTGAAGAGGCGGTTGTGTTCTCAAGAGTGTTCAAACAGCTTATCGCCTGAGGTACCAAGAGTCGGACCTCCGCAGATTTAGTAATGACAGCCTACTTTAAAGACTGGCCATCAATTTTACAAAGTCGGATAACCACTTTAAAGTCATGGCTCATAAGGGAAGTCATTAAAACTTCCAGCACTTTGATCTTTTAACCGAGACATCACCCTCCACTATATTACAGATAACCAAAATGAAATGACCTTGTCCCATATTGTCTTATAGTATCTATTAATTATTTTTTGGGGTTTCTACATCAGACCCTCCAAAAAATGCCATTTATCATAGAATGCATTCTTTAAAAAAAAAAAAAAAAACGCTCTATTTTTGTACGAGCCCCATGCCAGGGAGCATGGGGGACTTTCTCATCAGACTAAGCTGACTTTACACTAAACTGTCTCCATGGTACGGCGTTATCCACATTTCTCCGAGGTGACTTGTTGACGATCTCATTAGCGCTCCCATTCTGCCTAATTAATCCTGATATTTTTCAAGTTATAATGAGGTGACTTTCTTAGCAAAAGAGAAGAAGAGCAAATTATCTCCTTGAAACAAAAGAAGAAAACGCTTTAAAGGGTGCACACAGTAAAAAAGCCTGGCGCTTTGCATAACTCCCCGTGTGTGTTCTCTTGTACGCTGAACTTTGTATAATATCCAAGGCTTTATATTTTATTAATATTACTCTTGTAATCCTAAGCGCCAACCAGGCACATCGCTGAACATCAAATGAACTTTTCACTCTCTCAGCAGAATAAAACGAGGAGGGGGGGGGGCGCGGAATAACGGAGCATTTGTAATATCAAAATGACTTATAAATAGATATAAAACCCTCGTTCTCTGCTGGTGACATTACAAATGCTGAGCCCTTACCCTTTGTCTTTAGATTGTAAGCCTTTGTGAACGAGAAGAGGCGCCAGAAAAGCAAACAAGACGAATGTGACGAACCAACTGTGGCACCGAAGATGTATTTTATTGCCGTTTCCCATGTAATAAATGTTACAATATCCATTTTTTAAATACTGTGCAGGTTTCTAGTACGGCGTAATAATCATTTATATTTTCACGCAGTGATTCAAATATATTACCCTGCAGAATGAAACACCTGCCTACTGCTAAATTGATAAACCTGTGCTATCCATCTGGGTGTATTCCTTCTGTCTTTAGCGGTGATATGATACAAATGTCACAACAATTCCGTTCTATTTCTCAGGGCAAGAGGGAGCCGGAGCAATATGTTTAGCGAGGGCTTTGATATACTGTGTGGCAGAGGGTTTAATGCATCTCGTAATGTCATGTCTATATGCGTCCTTCACTGAGAAGTATCGCACACTCCTGTAGTTCTTTCTCGACAATAGGAAGGTCATATAGCCGTGTGACAACGCTGAATCAATCCTTTGTGAAATGACAGATGTTTCACCCCAAAATCTATCACCCGAAGGCTCAGCGTTGCATTAAATGCTTGTAGTTCTCCCGGAGTTTATTATTTTTTATCATATATTTATGAGACATTGATGTGTTCCATGGCATCGTACCGTAAGAATTAATTTGATTTATCTGGCGCTGCACCATTGTCTCTGTCATTGCTTTAGTCTGGAGCTCATGAAGCGTGCTCCACATGTATGTAAATCCCGGCTCGTTGTGTAGTGTCACCGATGTTATGCACATGGCTCCGCAAATAAACTTTAGACAAGGTGCATGACTGCATGAGATGCAATCTCTATTAAGGAGGTCTGCAGCCAAATATATTTATTACAGCCCCATATTTATCTACGAGGGTGAGTCAAAAATGATCCGCTCTCTGACTGTAGAGTTTACTTTAATTATCATTTTTAGACACAATCTCCCTGCTTTTCAATACACTTTGTCCATCCATCAACAAGCTCTTTAAAAATGGGTTTTAGGCTGAGCTGTGAGCCACCAATGCACCATTGTGGATTATTGCATAGCCAGAGCCATGGCTGATTTGCAAATGATTTGCTGCATAATCCACTGACACTCCAAGACAATCAGTTTACGTGCAAGCTGAATGTTGTAATGAGTCCATTTCCTACAGTGTCTCTGTAAATAATGTCATTTTATAATACTGTTGAGTAGGCCCTGACAATAATATCTGTCAGTCCTCCTCATGGGTGGGCTCCTTTCTGAGTTCAGGCCCCAAAGCTGCTTCCCCTATAGATATGCCCCTGGCATCAGACGTACCCTCAGACCACAAAAAATGAATCACTGCACACTGCTCAGACAACCCTTTTAACAATGAATCTGGTGGTGAATTTACTAAATTATCACTTTTTTTCAGCAAACTTGATATACATATATTGTACAGTATATAGGACATACGTACATTGTACATTGAATATAATTGTACCTAGGGTGTGCATTATACATAGGACATACATACTTTTAACTGTACATGGAACATGATTGTACATAGGGCATACATATATGATACCTGGAATGTGGTTATATATAGGATGTGCATTTTATACAGGATATGCGTATATTCTTTATAGGACAGACATTGTACATGGATCATGAATGTACGTAGGACATAACTCCAATATACATACATAGGGGGTCATTTATGACCAAATATACACTTTTTGCCATTATTTTTGGGGGACAGGTTTTGTTGCAAAAGAGATTTGCGGCAAAATCTACAACTTCTTCCACGTGATATACGCCAGTTCTAAAAAAGGGGGCGTGGGCTGGAAAGAGGGCAGGACGGCAGGCCTGTCTCATTTATCTTTTTCTATGCTGGTTTTTGATCTAGGGAGCTGGCATAGATTTAAGGCGTAGAATACAGCTTTTTCTTCAACTCTTCCCACAAGTGTTCAGTTGGGTTGAGGTCTGGGGACTGTGGGGGCCAATCCAGGACCTCTACTTCATTGTCATTGAACCATTTCTTCGCCAATCTCGACGTATGCTTCAGCTCTTTGTCCTGCTGGAACGCTATGTCGTCCTTTTCATACCCATAGTACTCGAGTGTATGAAGTAACTCGCCTTGCAGGATACTCACATATAGCTCAGCATTGAGTCCACCATCGATCCTGATCATGAATAGAGATGAGCGAAGTAGCAAGCATGGCTAAAGAGCTGCGTCCCAACTGGAACCAGATGGTGGAGTGTCCACTTCGCCGCCCAGGAGGAGATCCACGACAACACCTTCCATAAGGCAGAACCCGATTGTGCCACCATCGGTGATGGCCCATGCGCAGACCCTCTGGGACTATAAAAACGTTGTGGAGGACTGGGTCATCCAGGTACTGGCCCATCCTAGGCCGGGAGATCCTGCATTGGAATGCCGAAAGGGAACGGTCCTGTGGTTTTCCGTAGAGAGAGGGTCTGGCTTCCTGGCAGACGATGAGGACGGAAAGGAGTATTTTGTGGGCCACAGGTCGGTGAAACGGCCGTACCTGTCACAACCTCGGCACAGCCTGTACGTGGGGAAACAGGTGGAGTACACCCCCATGGCGTCCCTGAAAGGCCCATTTGCGACCGGAGTTACCCTCCTTTCAAAGCCGCTGGTACCTACAACAGAACCTGAAGTGTGGCCAGATGAATCACCAGGTCCAGGACGCTTGAACTACCTTCAGGAGTCCCCAGATGGCGTCCTCCGATTCAGGGAAAAGCCACAGCCACAGCCTCTGATTCCTGGACTGCCAGCACCACCACCACAGTCCTTTCAGCTGGGTCAGCTGACGACATCGTTTACGTTCCAATACACCACCAATACCAGCTGCCGTGGAAGATGAAGCCAGCAGCAGCCAGGGAAGCTGGGGCTACTTCCCTGGATGTAACCTTGCTAGAACCGCTGCAGCCAGAAGTCCTTACCCCGCTGCAGCATTTGCGCTTTTCTGGCAGGAGGGTCTGGAAAAGCGCAAATGCTGCAGTGCTCGCCAGCGTCACCACCACCCGGACCCAGTCAAGTCTGAATTCCGGAAGAAGAGGGAACTGGAGTTCTACTACGGCAGCGAGTGTGGCCTACAAGAGGCAGGAGCGTCCTCTGATGATGTTTAGCAGCAGTTCCAGCGAGGAGGACTTCAGGTCCCTCATTTGAGGAACCATTCTGCTGGCTGGGTGATGTTTGGTTGTTTGTATTGCCCCCGTTTGACTCTCACCCAGATGGGCATGGCTGTCAGGACTCCCCCCATTCTGCTGAAAAGTTGGGCCTAAGCACGCCTATTCCCCCCCTCTTCTCAGGTTATTTGGGAGCCCCCTTTGCAAAAAGGGTTCTCTATGTGCTGCTATTTTCTAATATGGAATTTATTGCCCCCGTTTGACTCTCACCCAGCTGGAGTGGACATGGCTGCCAGTCAGGACTCCCGCCATTCTGCAGAAAAGTCCCAGTTGCGCCTAAGTGCGCCTATTTTCCTTTTTCCCCCTTCTCAGGTTATTTGGGAGGCCCCTTTGCAAAAAAGGTTCTCTATTTGCTGCTATTTTCTATTATTCATGTGGATTACACATTACCTGTTTGGATTACAATATTACCTCACGTGGATTACAATTGAATTTTGGACTATGTGTTCCAAACAGTGTTTTATCATGCTAAGGAGCCACGAGGAGAGACTATCTGAGCCTTTTATGCTTGAAAATGTGAAATTGATTGCACTAAAATGTTTGCATACTTATATCTTTGCTGTATTTTAGCTACACTATTTTTACTGGTTCAGCACTTTAGCCCATTGTGTGTATTCTTTTTCAAGTACTGCAATGTATGTGTCCTATTATGCACTTATTGTCCAGTGTTTTTAGTAAATTATGCACTTAGCTGCATAATTATGCACTTAGCTGGATAGCTAGCAGTGTGCACCTTATTTTTCTACCTACCTACCTAATACTACGCTAAGGATTCATACGCACTTTTGTACGCTAATCCTATTGTGTTCTTTTAACTATGCTGAATGTACGTTCGTAATTTGTGCAGGAATGTTCGCAAAACAACGATTGTTTTTTTGAACGTAGATTCGACTGTAGATTCGCTAATCTCTAGTCATGAATCCAACACCTTTAGCTGTGAAACACCCCCATATCATCATGCTTCCTCCACCGAACTTGACAGTTCCTTCAATTTCTCGATCTGTTAGCCCCCTTTTCACTTGTTTCTTCTAGACCCATTTGCTCCCATCAGAGGCCAGTCTATTGACTTTCATCTCATCACTCCAAATCATTAATTTTCAATCTTCTACTGTTCTTACTTTTTTTGCAAATGACAATTTTGTGGATCGTCAAACTGCAGATCCACAAAATACAAATATTGGCCGTCTGCCTGCTGCCCACTACTTTGTAGCAATGCCTATTCTTGTCCACAAAATGGACGAGAATACGACATGCTCTATAATTTGCATAGTTGCTCCACATTTTTTGCAGCCCCATAGAAATGAATGGGCCTGAGTGCGATCTGCAAAACATGTGGATCGTACGAGGCCTGAAAATATGGTTGTGTGCATGTGACCTAAAGGTTATTTTCATCAGTTTCATCAGAATGGTGGCTCTTGAAAATCTTTTAGTCTTGATGATTAGCAACAGTGAATGCAACAACAGGCCAACAACTCTTTGGGGGTCATTTATTAAGACTGACGTTTTAGACGCCGGTCTGTACATAACTTTGGTGTTCTAAATGTAAGCCAGCTTCCTTGCTGGCTTACATTTAGACCATTTTCTGTGCATAAAACAGGCGTAGAAAGTAATGAATGAATAAAACGGGCTCCTTCTCCACACCATGCCTACCTACTTTTTTAAACCTGGCGTGAGCGGGGAAATCTCACAGATTGCGACGCAAATAACCTTTGTGCCGCAATCTGTGCCAGAAATAAGCCTAATATACACATATTTCTGATCGTAAATGACCCCCATTATGTCTAGCTTACTCTGGAGAGCTGAAGTTTCGATCATGGCTGAGAGGAGGATGGTGACTACTGTATTAGAGAGGGCTTAGAGGACCAGCGGGAAACCTTATGCCCCATTATAATGTATTGTGTATGATTTTCTTTTTGATAAGCTGACTAGCTCAAAGATCAGCAACCTTTAGCACTCCAGCTGCTGTGAAACTACAACTCCCAGCATGCAGACATGCTTATCTGTTCTTCTAACTCCCATAGAAGTGAATGTACTTGTAGTTTCAGAACACCTGGAGTGCTGGAAGTTGCTGATCCCTGGACTAGCCTGCTTTTGGGGTGCCTATCTCTCTCACATCTGGAGTATCTATCTATCAATCAATGTAATCTATCTATCTATCTATCTATCTATCTATCTATCTATCTATTTATTAAAGGGGTTGTCTCATCTGAGGTAATAGGAGCATATCACTAGGATATGCCCCCATTGTCTGATAGGTGCGGGTCCCACCATTGGGACCCGCACCTATATCAAGAACGGCCACCACCAAGCGCTCTCCCCATAGAAGTGAATGGGAGCGCACCGCGCATGACTAACTGCTGCTTCCATTCACTTGGCTATTTTCGGCAGCCCCTTAGAAACGAATGAAGGTCGGCTCCGTTTAAGAGATAGGGACCACTGCTGGGACCCACAGCTATCAGACAATGAGGACATATCCTAGCAATATGCCCCCATTTTCTCAGATGAGAGAACCATTTTAATCTATAATCATCTACCTATTTATCTGTTTGTCTTTTATCTATCTATCTATCTATTATCTATTTATCTATCTATCTATCTCATATCTATCTATTTATCTATCTCTATCGATTTATATATCTATGTATATATCTATGTATATCTATAATCTATCTTTCTAGCTATATATATAATATATATATATATATATATATATATATATATACATAGATATAAAACTTTCATCCATTTCTAGGACACAATCTTAATGTAATCCAAATATATTCCCTTTTTCCCTTTGCTATCACCAGATCACCACAATGACATAAAGCAGAAAGCACACGTATCCATTATATCGGTAATTCACTTGACTTTTGAGGGTTATAAATAAGAACAATAGAGAAGAACATCACTACAGCCATATGGCATATTATGTATTGTAAAGCAGACACCTCGGATGAAGGGTCTTCCTTTGACTTAAACAATCCCAAGGAGTGACTGACCTTATTATATGCACAGTTAACAGCAAGACACTAACCCTTCCAATCTGGTATTTTTCAAAGGACATCACTGAAAACCGAAGGCTCTCACAAGGGCACATGCTATTTTATCGGAGCGATCATGAAAGAATTTTTCTTGCTTAAGGGCAGCACGCTAATGTGCCATTGTTCTGTAAATAGACAAAGTGGGGTCTAGGCTCCTTTGTACTCCATGACTGCCACCTGCAGGACGCAACGGTTCTTGCTTGTATTTTCTCTTTATCCTTTGACTACTTTTTTTTATCGTTTAATTAAACTTTATTATTGATTTTCTCTGGTTGTGTATACAAGTTCCACTTAACAACTTGTAGGTTTTATACTTTATTCTGAGAGAGAGATCGGCTAAATTCAAAGTAGAGATCTTGTGTTTCTCATCTGTGGTGGATTGTAAACTGTAGATGTACATGGCAGCCCATGTACATGAAGAGTGGCTTCATATGATCCGGTAGGTGGTGTGAACCTGGACAATGCATTGCAGTGCTATAAAATTGAAGGGTTGGGCAGACACATAGGTCCTTCTAAACCTCTATAGTAAAAAGTTTGGGGAAATTAACAAACTCAAGGTCCTACAGTAAGTGGGGAGATATACAGTAACATAAACCTGCACCACACGTCAAGGGCTTTGCTCCCTTTTTGTACAACACTTGGTGAATTCGTACTGAGATCTACTACTACACAACAAATCTTGTACTTAATGTCTCCTCATAATGCTACATCACTGTGGTCAGTCTTTTGGACTCCAAAATTGTCCAGTATAGCTTGAGCGCTGTGCTTTTGTATCCAGAATCCTTAATATTTCTTGTATTCCTGTTCCTAGCCTTGATTTGTGTCTTGTCTCCTTCTAGCCACCTCATTTCTGCTACTTTTCAGTTCTCCGTTTACTGTGGATTTTGTTAATTGTCTGCTTGTTGAGTTTGGTTTTTTAATTTTCTTTAAGCGCTAGATCCTTCTTGCTGTGGTAATATCTCAAATTAGGGTCAGTTTTTGTCAATGTAGTTTTTGTCAGTCTAATTTACTTCTGGTCACCATCATTCATCATTCATCCATTTTCTCTATATATGCCATCACCATCTTCTGTCTGCTTCATTGCCTGACTGCCATCTCTTCTATCCGTTGCCATCATTATTCGGTCCCTGTCATCTATCAATTAGTTTTCTTCTGTATACTTGTTGTCTGTCAGTGTTGATTCATACTTCATAATATTCTTGCAATCATCCATTTGTTATACAATTCAACCCAACTATCATTTCTGGGGGTATCTGAGTTCCAGAAGACACCATCAGTACTTTGGAAAAGCAACTGTTATTGTTGAAGTCCAAGTTGTTAGTCTTTGAATAACGTGTGTTTTTACATGTTGGGTGAAGGTCTGAAAATTGTTTTATTTCATACCCTCTTGTAGTGAAGTCATTATACTTCTTTTTAGAGTACTGGTAAGGTTGCTCCCAAGTAATGCTAAGAGACTAAGGTACTAATCTGTACAGTGAACTGTTATTCTCCGTTGATCACCAAAATTGGACTTCTGGTCTGCTTAGGTTGAGATGCCATACAATGTTTGCTACTATGTTTTCCATGTTATGTGATGCTGTTGATTGTGTTATTGTTATAGAAGAAATCTCAACAGTCAATGTATTGGCCTAGTGAACATTCGTAGAAACATTCATTCCTGATATTTGCCCCATGTTGAAGGCCATATGATCAGCTGATAAACGAGCAGGTGCTTATTTGTCGCCAATGACATCTTTCATGCAGCAATGAAAATTATCATTTGTCAACATCATATGTTATAAATGATCATTTGTGCAGCTATTTACTCCCGACAATTTTCCTTTTATTGAGTGCTGATCAGTTACAATGTTACACTGCTGAGGAGGGGAGCAGATACAGGTACACATGCCAATAGGAGGATGACTGGTTCCATAAAATGATTAAAATACCTCAGCAAAAATGTTAGGCTCTGTTCATACCAGTGTCATGGCTTCTCAATAGATGTTGCTCTCTTGAACCACTTGTAATCTCATCTCATGGATGAGTATGACTAAGTCCACTTTTACACGTCCACATCTGTAATGACATCTGTGACAGTGGTTCATCCATGAAGATGTCCATGAAGAATCCATACTTGGCTTGTATGTCCTTCTTTGCCCTTTGTGTGTGGCTATGCTGAAAATTAATCTCCAGATCATCTTCTAGCATTGATTCATAAAAATCATGGACCAAACATGGATGGAATCTATGCTGTGTCCATGGTTTTCACAGACCCATAGACTATAATATGCGTGAGGGATCTGTATTCATGGACAAAATAGGTCATGCTTCCATGGTGTCACCATGGACCCTCAATCCATGGAAAACCACTGATGTGACAGTATACACATTAAAGCCAGTGGATGACCGAGCAATCCTGTGGAGAACACTGACTGCATATATCCATAACGTGTGAAAGAGCCTTAACCCTTCTGTACAGGTAGATTGTTTTTATTGTTTTCATCTTTTTTATGTATATGAAATGCAGAATATATTTGTTTATAATAACTATGACAACAGAGTCTTGACGCAAGGACAGATGGGGGTTGAAAGGCCTCATGTGGCCAAAACATCACCAATATTTTCCATTTCATTGGGAGTCTCCGATTCCTTGTGTTATGGGTGATCCTATTGTTGTGTAACATTTTCCTATGGCTCCCATTGACTTCTAATGGGTCCTTTAGGCTTTTATTATTCTTTAGAGGCTAGAATAGCACTGCAAGTTACACCGGCCATCAGAAAGCAACTTAATCTTGGTGAAACAGGCCCTAATGGCAGTATGTGTTGTATGATTTAGAAAACCCATTTTCAACTCTTCATTAGGGAATTCTGAGACAGGTCTCTCATTCGGTATCCTCATCTATTATCCTGAGTTGAGACCAGCTACACATGGAGCGTCACACTTTCTCTAGGGGACCTGGCCTGTCCATGCATAATGGGCCATTGATTTCACTGAGAACTGGACAATGTTTGATTTCACCTGTGGAGGCATTGCATGGACGTTGAGTACTTGCTAACAGGTTTCCCCGCAAACTACAGATGGTTCCCGGGCTGCTCACCCTTTATAAGTTTTTCACCATGAGGCCCTTCTAACAAAAAGGGATAGTCAAAAAGTATGGATAAGAATTATGGTGGTCATTTGCACAGCAATCTGTGACTTTTCTCTGCTCACACTAGGTCTAAGAAAAGTGACCATAGCATGGGTGGGGAAGGGGACAGGTCGGTAGACCCGTCTCATTTACCATTTTCTACACCTGTTTTAGTCGTGGAAAATGGTCTAAATGTAAGACAGCAAGGAGGCTGTCTTACATATAGAAATGGTGTTGGATCCGCTGAAGTTATGAAGAGGCCGGCTCCTCTTCATAACTTTGGCGGATCCACCTCCAACTTAGGGGTTTATTAAGACCGGCGTCTAAAACGACAATCTTAATAAATGTGCCCCTATGTGTCTCTAAATACATAAAGGGGTTGGTTGTGCCTTGCAAGGATATTAATGACCTATCCTCAGGATAGTCCATCAGTATCAAATCGGCGGGGGCGTCTGACTCTCACGCCCCTGCCGAACAGCTGTTTGAAGAGGTAGCGGCACTCATACTAGCCCTGCTTCCTCTTCATAATTACATTCAAGTGAATGGCATGAGCAGTTGTAATTCCCCTGTGCCTCCACTGCAAAGGAGAGGGCACACAGGTAATTTTAAAGCGGAAGCACCAGTCACATGGGTGCCGCTACCTCTTCAAATGGCTGATCGGCGGGGGCGCTGGGAGTCGGACCCCCACTGATCTGATCTTAATGACCTTTCCTGAGGACAGGTCATCAATAGCTTTGCTCAGCTCAGCCCCTTTAAGGGTGAGTTCACACTTCAGTTATTTCCATCAAAACAAGGTGCAGGTCTTTCCATTATACCTTATTTCTGAGTACGCTTCACTACACGTTTTGGCTCACAATAACTGATGGAAATAACTGATCAGATAACTGAAGTATGAACTCAGCCTAAAGGGGTTGTGCAAGAAAGAGAAGAGGAGGGGGGGGAGGGGGTTGGCAACCCAACCTCCCCCTACTTGGACGGACCTGTACAGGGAAGATTGCTTACAGGCTTCCGGAGCTGGCTCCCGCCTACTACTCCTCCCAGCATGCAATGCTCCACTGTGCTCCTTTGTTGTAAACATCCGGTTTGACATTCCCACAGCCAATCACTGATGCAAGAGTGATCAGATCCCCTTCATGTGACCATTTGTCATGATGTAAAGGGAGTCGATCACCGCCATGGTGAGGGAGCCCAGTGGGGCATTGCAAGCCTGGAGGAGAAGGAGTGGGGAGCCAGCACCAGGAAGCAGGTAAGTAATCTTCCCTTTACTGGCCAGGCCAAGTGGGAGGTTTGCCAACGCCCCCGCCCCTTCTTGTCACAGCAACATTAAAACCAAATCACTTTTGATTTGAGCATTTGCCATAATGTATTAGCAGCATGAATTATTAGACTAACTTTATCTTTTATTAGATATCACAAAAAGTGATTCATTCTCTTTACGTTAATGCATTTCTTTCTGGTTCCGATAATAAAATAAGCACGTGTCCTTTTCTTTACAATGTCACTTAGTTTTATTGTGAGAAAAATATATACTTTTTTTATTTTACTTTTTGTTTTAGTTAGGATAGGCAGGTTTCTAAAAATGTGGATCATTCTGCTAATTTTATTTTATTTCTTATTATTGTTCTTTTTATTTTATTATATAGATGATAATAATAATAATAATAATAATAATATATTATTACATATTATTTTTTATGGCTGCTCTACTAGAAGCAGTTTACAGCGTTTTACTCATAGATGTAAAAAAAAATCCAAATAAATTTAAAAAAAAATGGAGAAAGAAAAAAAAGTAATTTGCAAACTATTTGCCGTTGCAGTTTATGCATGAAGGAATTTACACGCACACAATTAACATTTCTCAGAAAACGAGCTCTTTAAGTGTTATGTCTGTGCCTCCGTGATATACCTACGCTGACCTTTTTCGGCTCCAGATCCGTCTGTTCATGTGCCATCGTAGTAGATTTGCTACATAGGCTTTTAGTTTGCGGACACATTGCTACAGTCAGGCAGCCTCATTGTAAATGACTGTCTATAAGGCTGCTCAGTTTAAAATGTGCTGCAGATTTTTATTTTTTTCTGACAATAAAATTAAAATATGCTTCATATAATATCCTACAAAAACACCAGTCATATTGTCCATAATTCAGACTTAAATTAATGAAAATAATATGAAATTATCCCATTATTATTTAACAAAATATAATTTAACTGATATGTATTCGTCCGAATTTTCTTACTATACAATAACTATTTTAATGACTTTTTACTGTACTAAAATATCTATGCATAAAACATAAGAGATAGCAAAGCGCCCTAAAAACACAATATTATTTATGTGACTATATTACATCCGATATGTTGATATAATAAAAAAAAAATAGAGTCATAATATAATAATGTGAGAAGGGTGAATAATTGCTGTAGAATATCTGGTACTTATAATGCTAAACTGATAAAGCTATAGCAATCGTGGTAACTACTAAGGTATAACACTAACGTACTATGTAGCAATATGAAATGATTTTTATCTTTTTTTTTTAATTACTTTATTGGGATTTTAAATCACAATACAAAACCTATCAAGTCAAACAAATCAAATTCCCAAACCTTCTCTTCCCAACCCTTCCCCCCTCTAACACAAGATTGTACATGAAAAAAAAAAGACTTGCATTAATTTCTTTTCTTCATTTGTTTTTTCTGGCGTTAATGTCCTTTTATAATTATAGTGACTGCAGTTTTTCTGAATAATACAATATATTGTTGTGTTATTATTCATGGAAAATGTCTTTCCTTCTGTCTATCTATCTATCTATCTATCTATTATCTATCTATCTATCTATCTCTTATCTATCTATCTATCTATCTATCTCATATCTGTCTATTATCTATCTATCTCAAATCAATCTATCTATCTATCTATCTATCTATCTATCTATCTCTTATCTATCTATCTCTTATCTATCTATCTATCTATCTATCTATCTATCTCTTATCTATCTATCTCATATCTGTCTATTATCTATCTCAAATCTATCTATCTATCTATCTATCTATCTCATATCTATCTAGCCATCTATCATCTTCTATCTATCTATTATCTATCTATCTGTTTCATCATCATCTATCTATATATCTATCTACATATCTATCTATCTATCTATCTATCTATCATATCTGTCTGTCCATCAAGTAATGTCTCTTTTGTTTTAACCTTGCATCTGACATGTCCATATCTTACTTTTTTCACCTATATTACTATCATGCCCGCCTATCTGTCTATGGGCCAGTTCACATGACGGATTACAAAATCTGTTTTTTTACGCTAATTTTTTTTTTTTACCCAGTGGGTGTTCACTTCACTACAAAGCTGAATTTTCAGCTTGAGGTTTTTGAAGCAGATCTGCGGCAAAAAATGTGCAGGAAACGCACAAAAAAACGAATGGACTTACTTCCGCATCTTATTCATTTCAGTAGGAGATTCAGTGCTGATTCTGCCCCAAGATAGGGTATGCTGCTTCTTGGGTAAAAAATAAAAAAATGCTGCTTCCCATTGAAATGAGTGGAAGGCCGTTGTGAGGCATTTTTTGAGTTGATTTTGAGGCAGAAACATTCCCAAATCAGCGCCAAAAAGCTCTGTGTCAACTGGCCCTATCTGTGCGTCTGTCTATCTATTCATTTATCTATCTTATGTAATTGCTAATAAAGTATCTGTCTATCTATCTATGTCTATGTGTCTATCTATATATGTGTCTATCTGTACAATGTAATTTTTAATAAAGTATCTCTATCTATCTATTATCTATTTATCTATCTATCTATCTATCTGTGTCTATCTGTCTATGTGTATATCTATACAATGTAATTTCTAATCAAGTATCTAACTATCTATCTATTATCTATCTCTGTATCTATCTATTTATCTATCTATCTAGTTCCAAATGATGTGAGCGGCACAGCGATTGAGTAGTTGTGGTGGGCCAATGTCCAAATAAATAAATTTGAAAAATTCCACAGCTCTCCCAAAAAAGGTGTTCTTTCATCACCAAAGAGCAACATTACAGTCCTCTTACTGGGAATTTTTCAAATATCTATCTATGTATCCAATGTAATTCCTAATAAAGTATCTATCTATCTATCTATCTATCTATCTATCTATCTATCTCTACTATCTATCTATCTATCTATCTATCTATCTATCTATCTATCTATCTATCTATCTGTGTCTATGTAATGTAATTTCTAATCAAGTATCTATCTCTATCTGTCTATCATATATACAATGTAATTTAAAATCAAGTATCTATCTATCATGTATCCATCTATGTGTCTGTCTATCTATCTATCTCCTACCTATCTGTCTGTCTATCATATATACAATGTAATTTAAAATCAAGTATCTATGTATCTTTCTATCTATCTATCTTCTATCTGTGTCTATCTATCTATGTGTCTATCTATACAATGTAATTTCTAATCAAGTATCTATCTCTACTATCTATCTATCTATCTATCTATCTATCTATCTATCTACCATGTATCTATGTGTCTATCTATCTATCTATCTATCTCCTACCTATCTGTCTGTCTATCATATATACAATGTAATTTCAAATCAAGTATCTATCTATCTATCTATCTATCTATCTATATATCTAATCTGTCTATCCATCAACTAATGTCTCCTTTGTTTTACCCTTCCATCAGTCATGTCTGTGTCTCACCCTTTCTAACTATATTTCCATCGCTCTCCATCAGGTGAGGATCTACTGCTTTATGTATCTCTCTCTATATCTGTCATTCTCTTTTACCACCAGACTGTTTATCTGTCTCACTATCTCACTTTGTACATTTGTCGTTCTATCTGCAGGCAATTGGCAGTCTTCAGTAATTCCGCAGTATTAAATAAACCCGGGATAGTCTATCTTTGCCTCGCCTGTAATTTCTATCCTTGCTTTGCCTGTAAATATTCCGTGTGTTTTGAACACCGTAAATTTCTATAAGAAATTACCTCTGTCTCTAATTTACGGCTAATTTTCTTACAAGATTAAAGGCTCATTTCCCGCTGATCATCTACTAAGGTACTTCTTGTACTGGAGAAGAGAAATTATTCAACCACATATATCTAATTATGAAACATTTATTGTGTTTTTTTCTTCTTCTAAGGGAATGCAGAATTTCTGGATAGCTTGCTTATTGCTAATGACTTGTTATAGTTATTTTATAAATAATTACCTTCTCGCTGGAATAAAGGCGGATTGTGCATAGAGACTGGAGGAACCGCAGAGTCGTCCTTTCCAGACAATGTTAACAAATGGGGTAATATAACACCAATAACTAATGCAAGAAATTACCAGACTTCTGCCTCTGCAAAGTAGTTATTTTTCCCCAACTTACTTTTGTACAGACACATTCAAGAACATGAAAAACACTAATTTTCCTTTTTCTCTGTGTTATTTAACTTTTTTTTTTGTTCACGGCATCTCCATTTCGCTTTCTCTCCCAGAATAATACGGTAATCGTGATTTCAAGTTAACTGCACCCGTTCTAAATCAAGAGATATATAAAAGATAGTAAAATATTTTTAGTGTGCTGATTAGATGCAGAGAAAAGAAACTATAAAATATACAGATTAATTAGTAGTAATTTGCTAAAGCTTTTTTTAATCTAATACGTAATTTGTTTAATTTGTAGCTTTGTGAAAATAAATCTGGCTTATACGTACTTAAAAAGGATCCGCCATATGCTCACTGAAATATACCTGCCTCCATACCTTTTAAAGAGGACCTGTCACCACTCCTGACATGCCTGTTTTTGTTCCCCAAGTAATAACAATTTTGGAACATCTGTTCTTATGTCTCTGTGTTGTGTCATTCCTTTATTATTTCTACTAGAAGTTATGGATGAATTACTAGCAGTCTGCAGTAAGGGTACAAAGGGGAGGCAACCAGGTGGGGGCGTGTACCTACACATTTTGAAAAATGGCAGCACTGATTGGATAGAGTGAGTCTGTGTAGGTACACACCCCCAACTGGTTACCTCCTGTATCAATAGCATTGGTACAGGGAGGAGGAGACAGCAGCTTCTCTCAGGGGGCGTCTCCTTCTCTCTGGCTGTGAGCTGTGAACTTTTTTTTTTCTCCCTGGAAGAAGGAGACGCCCCCCTGAGAAAAGCTGCCGCCTCCTTCTCTCTGTACCGATGCTATTTGCTAGCATACAGGGTGCCAAAACTAAACGGGGGAGGGGGGGGAAGCGCAGCACCGCAGTGGAGGAGCGTATCAGTAAAAAAAAATAGAGTGTAATGACATCTTCTAATCTTGGACTACTGCGTGAGGTGGTGATTTTAGCAAGTAAAAACTGCTAAATGGTCCTCTTTAAATCATGCATACTGCTGGGTAGGTTTGACCCTCACCCTGAAAAAAATCTATGGTGTATCAATATGCCTCAGACATTCATCAGCGCAGGGCGCACTATGAACGGCACAGGCAGTGCACTGAATGTAGGCAGGCTATTATAACTAAATGATAAAGTACATGGAAGATATACTATGTTGAACTGTAGTATTCAGGGAAAATGCCGTTTTGGCACTTTGTGATAAATAAGTGGGTTTGGGGTTGCATTTTGGGCGTTGCAGAAAGTCTGTCCCACATGGCCTTACCAGAACCCTGCTGTCACGCTCTGGTGTGGAGGGTATAGCCACACCAAGCGTAAGAGGGAAGGGAAAAGACCAAAAAAGGGAAATGGTCACCTCCTGCAGGAATCCCTGAAACTAGGCCCTGGCTGACTACCAGTATGAACAGACCTTGGTGGTAGGAGAGTTCATACACAGGAACCTAATAACAAACTGACCCTATAGAACCCTGCAACTAGTGACAGTAGAAAGAGTAAACCTGTTCCTCCAAAAGGACGGATGAACAGGAAACTCCAGAAGGCAAAACCAAAACAGGGAAACATAGGATAAACGCAATAGGGAAAATGACACTTATCTTAATGCAGATATTGCAGCAACCGGATCTCAGCCGAGATCCACACCAAGCACAGCAATGACAGCAGAAAGTCTAAACCGCAAGGAATACTGGAAGAGAAAGGGGTAAATAGGGGAAAGATAATTACCACACCCACAACAGCTGAGGGGAAGGGGTGTGGTAAACAGCAACCAAACCAAGAGGAA
This sequence comes from Rhinella marina, assembly GCA_900303285.1. Taxonomy (NCBI): domain Eukaryota; kingdom Metazoa; phylum Chordata; class Amphibia; order Anura; family Bufonidae; genus Rhinella; species Rhinella marina. The sequence continues at coordinate 228,015 of ONZH01023302.1, forward strand.
AACATGTCAAATTATGTCACTTTTGAAAGTCTAGACGAACGCCTGCAACCTGACGCAAGTACGTTCGTGACCATTGCTTTCCAGAGAAGCTGCCTATTTCTTCTGCAAGGGCCACTAAAGGAGAAACTCAGTATTACATATAGCCTTTAAAGAAGCTCTCCCACAAAAATGTTTATTCTCTGACCTGTTGGAAAGGAACATCCTCAGGTGTCATGTGGCCAACGCTCTGACTCTCCAACTGGCACATCATCTTAAGGGGCCGTTCAGACGGCCATGTCCACAAAAATGCAGATCTGCAAAAACACGGATGTTGGCACCCCATACAAAATGCCTATTCTTGTCCGCAATTGCGGACAAGAATAGGACATGTTCTATCTTTTTCTGCGGAGCCGCAGCTGTCCGCGATCTAATGCCGCCCATTGAAATAAATGGGGCTGCATCTATTCCGCAAAATTGTGGAATAGATGCGGACCCATTCACACGGTCGTGTGAACGGGCCCTAACACAGACAAGATGATGTGTCAGCTGGAGAGTCTGAGTGACAGGAGAATTAGAGTGATAGGAAGCCAGTTTCTCTATGCAGGGGTGCACCTAGCCTTTCTGCTTCCTGAGGCGAAAACTGAAATGGCATCCCTCCCTCCCCAATGCCAATTTCTTAACCTAACCCCTTCCCTTTAGCCCATGGCCCTCTGGCTGCCTTTCTCTTTCTCTGGCCTCATTGGTGGTGCACCCCTGTCTCTATGGATTCCTATGGAAGCCTCAATGTCAGTCTCATAGGAATGAATAGGGAAGTAAACTGACTTTCTGTCCGGTGTCAGTTGGAGATCAGAAAGCTGGTCACATGACACAGCTGAGGATCAGAAGGGAGGTTATAACTCACAAATACAGTCACTGATGAGAACATTACCTTCACTACAGATTACATCATGTACTTTTCTAACAGTTCAGAGAATAAATTTATTTGTGGGAATTCTCCTTTAAAATTAATTTCCGTGCATGTTATACATGCTTGTTAATGGTGTGACACTGCTAATACAGGGGGGTCCCACCCTATGTGTACTAATATGGCAAAGGTGAGACAGTCCCTTTGAGTGTGGTCTTGGTAATAGCCATGTTGAGCTAAGATTACATGAAAACTTCTCTTGTAATTGGACTATGTCGCGGCTATAGATTTTGCAAATAACAAGACTTTTCTACCCCAAAAAATTCTGCTTTAAAATAAGCCATGGGACTATTATATTTCACCACTTAGCGACTAAGCCGCCTAGAAGCCGCCAGCCAGGGATATTTTAATGCATACAAACTTACCGTATATTTTGTTTAAAAGCCATTTAGGTCCTTGCATTAAGGCCGGCCGTTCGCTCGCAGAGTTCACGCATTCTCTAAGTGATGCGGATTTCCAGTGTGTGATTTCAATGTCACTAGAGTAACTGCCTGAAGCTATTTTTACATCTTTATGCATTAACTCAACATGAATACGAGAAATATTGCAATGCTAATTCATTTTAAAATGATAAAAATTTGTCTATATTATAATGTTTAAGCCCCTGGGTTTCTGCAAGCTAAAAATATTTTAATGTCATATTCCCATGTAAATTTTGCTTGGAAATTTAATACCCTTTTAACATACATTAAATTTTCAGTATTTCTCAGACAGCCGGGTGTTTTAACGGATTCATTTGCCGCGTGTTAGATGGGAAAAGGAATTGTCTGAGAGCTGTAAATTGAAAAACAAAGTCTTTGGTAATGTGAGAAAATGGCTTACTGTCCAGAAAGGTGAAACCCTTTTTTCGAAGCGACTGCATATTTCTCTGTAATTTTAAAGGGTCAACTTTAATTCATGCTTGTCAGCTATAGTGAAAAAGGGTCACTTTAGCCGTATCCGGATGGGAAGGGAGGGAAAGGGGGCTTTGCAGAAGGTCTGAGGAAGGCTACATGGAGCAATTACAAAAAGGACATTTGACCCTTAAAATAATATCATCACCTTCAGGGGCCGTACTGGAAGAGCCAGTGGACCGCATTATGTTAACCCAGGCGATTTCATAAATTGTAACCCTCTTTATTGTTTTATTTTGATATATATTCTATCATATTTTCCTGCAGATGTGCAAGAATATATCTTCTGACAAATGTTCCTGTAGCCACCCATTTACAGTAAAGAGGTAACTTCATCCAAAATCCATAACCCTCATGATGATATGACTTTATCCTTGTTCACCCCTTCAGCCATTTATAATAATTATAGACGGCATTAAAAAATAATATACGCTCTTTACGATACCACAATAACATAGTTTTCCTTAAAAATTAAAGGACAATGGGGGCATATCGCTAGGATATGCCCCCTTTGTCTGAGAGGTGCAGGTCTCACCAGCACTTGGTCTCACCCTGGGAAACCCAGGGCCCTCCAGCCACCACTCTCCCCGCTCCATTCTCGGACCTGCACCTATCAGACAAAGGAGGCATATCCTAGCAATATGTCAACATTGTCTGTGATGGGAATCCCCCTTTAATACATGTTTGCAGGGGCTATAAGGGGTGCAGAAGTAGCAGTCGCACCCACTCTGGTGCCTGAGTGGGTCACAAGGCTCCACTGCACCACCTCAGTTATAGATGGTCGGTGGGGGCTGTGATCTGGGCACTTCTTGTCTGTGTTAGGTTGGCTTTGCTATTATTTTCCCTAGTTCAGAAAGTCTTTTTAGAAGCCATTCATAAGAACAGGGGTCCAAAATGTACAGATTCATACTGTAGGACCTTTATGTATGATTTTGATAAATTCCAAGACCCCCCAGTGGACGCCTGAATCAATGAATTGTATAAAACTACTTATAGTATATATGCTTTACATAGCAACAATAAAGAAGCACTTCACAACTTCTCATACGATTTGCCAACATCATTACTCTTGCTTTTTGAGGCCATTATTAACCATTGCAACTGTCTTTTTTTTTGTAATGTGTAGGGGCAGTAATACTGACCATTTTTGTAATATACTTTAACTACTGAAATTGTACATTTCTATTAGAAAAATAGCTCTAAAGTGGCCCATTTTTTGCATTGGCAACACTTCCCGTCCGTCTTCTGTTACCTACTCCTATCTATAGGAGGGAGGCAGTGAGGACAGCAGCTGTCAGTATGGAGCCTGTCTTTACAGTTCAGTAAATAGAAGATGGGGAGCTTTGCTAAAGCCCAAAGTGGGCCACTTTCGAGCTATTTGTCTAATAGAAATGTACAATTTCAGTAATTAAAGTATATTACAAAAATGATCAGTATCACTGCCCCTATACATTACAAAAATAAAAAGAACGATAGTTACACTTTGAGGCACTTAAACGGGTTGTGCAAGAATGGCGGGGGGTTTGGCAAACTCCCCCATTCTGCAGGACCTGCAAAGGGAAGCTTATTTACCTGCTTCTCCTTGTTCCTTCTCTTGCAGGCCTACAATGCCCCTCTGGGCTCCAGTGATGTCAACATCTCATTTGATATCACCTCAGCCAATCACAGGCCACGGCAGTGTCAGGCTCCTCTTTGTCATGACAAATGGTCACAAAGGGAGTCTAACAACAGCGTTGCCTGTGGCGATGTGAAACCTGATGTTGACATTGCTGGGCCCAGAAGAGCATCGTAGACCTTTCAAGAGATAAAGCGGGAAGCGGGAGCTGGCAAAAATAAAATAATGCACCCAGATAGAAATGTCAGATTGCTGCAAAACTTGCCATGCAACTATGTTTCAGACAGGTATGTAAATGATTACGTGTGGTCTGATTAGACAATGGATCTAGCCACAAGAGGGCATAAAGTGCTTCTTCCAACTTCTGTATAAAAAGGTTTCCAGAGGATACTGACATGCCTCTACAATGCACCTTTGACCAGTTGACAGACTTTGAGATGGGGCATATCATTGGACTCAGACAAACAGTATGGTTGTTTCGATGAATTTCCTGCAATATAGGACATTCTGACCTAGCTGTTGAAAGGTGGTAACCTGAGGGCAAACATGGTGAACAGGCTCTGGACGGCCCAAACAGACCACCAGTAGCGGATCTTTTGCTCCACCGACAAGCACAAGCAGCTTTCAGTTTCCTTGTTCACCATCTAGACACAGGTGATACTGTATATCAACATTATACTCACACATAGAAAGTTTCAATCGATTCCAACAAACTCCCGTATTACACTGCATACTCATTCTGACAGTCTATTATATCCTGCCAGCAGCTGGGACATGGCAAGCCAGGAGCCCTTCAGAAAGTCCCTGGTTGCCATATCAAGTACTTGGCACAGCACAGTTGCATTTGTGGGGTTCCTATTGGAGGGAGCTCCCCCATTTTATCTAACCACACAGCTGCTGCAGTAACTATTGACCGCAGCATCTGAGGGGTTAAACTGCCTGGATCAGAGCACTGCCAGCCAACATATCTTCTGCTTTGGTGACCAATGAGAAATAGGATATGACCAAGAAGAATCAGAGCTTCATTTCTCCATGGACCCCATATCTTTAGGATGGGCTTTCTCTAGAATATACAGACTCCCAGTGCTCAGAACTGGATTTCTTGGCTTTAGGAAACCACCTGTTATTAGAACATATGAAGACAGGTTGGCTGAAACATCCATAGACAAAGAGGATGAAGGATCAGGGATGATTGAATGACCTCTCACCTCGGTAAGGTGTGTATTCAGGCTATAGGACAACTGTTGCTTTTACATTGATATATTACAGGCAGTAGAAAGGTGAAAAGAAATATTCAACAAGATAGTGTAGCTATATACAGCAACAAAACGCTATAGCATTTATAAAACACAGGAAGAGCATGATATATTTGTAGTTTTAGATGTTCTGCTGAATCAGAAATTGTTAACTCAGCATGGCTGTGAGAGAGACAACACAGGTTGCAGTGGAGCGTTGCAACAGTAAAAGACATATGTGCTGATTGTCGCACTTTCCGGAACCATATTTCTGAAATAAAAGGTTCTAGATCATTTTACAACTTATTACCGATTAAACTGACTGTGGATACTGTAATGCATAATTCTCTATTTCGGCAACAAGCCAAGGCATGGGGAATCTAGCCAAGAATGGAAACCTAGCTGTAACTTGTCTAAGGGCCACTTTCACACAATCAGTGTTTGGTCAGTGATTTCCAAAACCAGGTACAAGTCTAAACACAGAACGGGTGCAACTCTTTCCATTATACCTTATTTTTATGTAGACTTCACTTCTGGTTTTGGTTCACAATTACCGGTGAAAATCACTGTGTAAAAGCGGCCTAAAGGTGGACATAGATATAACCTAACCCAAACAAATGTGGTAGAAATCTTTCAAAACGTGTTTGCCTCTTTAACTTTTCTAGGAATGTTAATCTAAACTCTAATCTAAAAATATATGAAAATATATGTAAAACAATTAGGAGTTCAGTTTAGATTAGCTTTAGGAGAGGTGATGGAGGGGCTGCAGACTTATGGTGGTATTACATTGCCCGATCACCAGTGGAAGATTCATCGATACTTGTAATGTGGGAGAAAGGATTGCTACCGTAGTCGTTCCTCCTCCATTCTGCTCCATTCATTATCGGCAGCACATCCCAAATTACACAGGAAAATGTGGTGCCAATAATCTGGCATCTTTCATCCGGAGAAAGATACCATTCAGCTGATGAATGAGCATTCACTCGTTCATCGGCTGATAAGCTGCTCGATTATCAGGACCAAGTGTTTATATTCCAGATAATTGACCCGAAATCCTGAAGTGTAATAGTGCCCTTAGGCTACATAAACAGAATACTGGACTTGCTGTATCCATCACAGCGCCGGAAAGATCCTATTCACTATAATGACTGCCGCTGTATTTTGTCCAGCAGAATGACGGTACTCATGCCGGAAATCCAGTGGACCCCATTGTACCGAATGGGATCCGTTAGCCATTGCCATATACAGCAGCACGCGTATTCTGTTCCTACACCGGAACAGGATACCAGAGTTATGAATTCAGATGTGGACATAGCCTGAAGCTGGCCATACACATACACAGTTGTCGGCCGAAAGATGTCCTCCCCCTCCATCTCATGGCCCAGCATATATGTTGTCATGGCGAAAGAGGAGAAAGCATCTTCCAAATGATTTTCGCAGCTGCTTATCTCCTATAAGAACAAAACGATCAGGCAACCATTCAAGGGGTTATCCCATTATTAATGTAAAAAATGAAAATCACACACCATACAGTACATGACAATCTCTTTCTTATAAAGATAGAACCATTCCTGTACCTCACATGGATCCAGAGATCTCCCCATTCCTTGCTCTTCTAGATTTATATCAAGCTGGCAGCCCAAGGGGAGTGTCTTTTCTGCTGCAGCTAAGGGGGCGTGTCCATGCTCTCCCTATCAGAGCTCAGGGGGCGTGTCTCAGCTCTCCCTATCACAGATCAGGAGGCAGTTGAAGAATGAAACTGAGCATGTGCCATTTCAGCGAGCAGGACAAAGAAATAAGAAAAAGAACAAATAGCAGGTGGCGCTACACAGATGCACTTTACATAACTTTTAATTACATGCAATTACAAAAGTATTCAGACCCAGGTGCTGGTTTGAAAACTGTAGAATATTTTTCGTGGGACAACCCCTTTAATTTAGCCAGATCCTTCTCTCCCCTAACATCATCTGTTGGAAGATCCCATTCTTGGTGAGTTTGGCCGACAATACACTGTGTTGAGTAGGCTTGAGTGTATCAAGCTTCTGATCATCTTCTGATCAAAAAACTTTGCTGTTAATGCTGCTTCCGTACAGCATTAAACTGTATGGGCTCTGTGAAGCCAAAATTCGTCTTGGCCCAAGTTGCGTAAGACTTCGGTGAATGAGTATGGTATTACTATCTGCAAGGTACCAGCCAGTACCAAAGCCTACTTCAGATTCCGAGTCATTCACCGAAGTCTCGCGCAACTTTGGCCAAGACGAAGTTTGGCTATACGGAAGCGATATATTTTAATACTGTACGGAAACAGCCTTAAAGGGTTGTCCGGGTTCAGAGCTGAACCCGGACATACCTTTAAATTCACCCAGGCAGCCGCCTGAACAGGGCATCGGAGCTTCCGCCCGGCAGTGAGCCCGGTGACGTCACCGGCGCTGATGGGCGGGCTTTAGCGCTGCCCTAGCCAGTAAAACGGCTAGGGCAGCGCTAAAGCCGGCCCATTACAGCCGGTGACGTCACGCAACTCACTGCTGGGCGGAAGCCTCCGCCCGGCAGTGTGCTATGTAAATAAAAGAGCCCTTGCCCTGCGCGATCCAGCGCAGGGCAAGGGAGGGCATCGAAGCATGAGATGCTCCGATGCCCTGTTCAGTTGGGCTGCCTGGGTGAATATAAGGGTATGTCCTGGTTCAGCTCTGGACAACCCCTTTAAGAATGAATTTTTTTTAACGAATGAACTTCGAATCTATGACCCAAGATCAATTCACTCAAGCCTAGCACTGAGGCATCAGCAAGGTCACGTGACAGATTTAGCACAGAACAGGATCAAGCAGTCGGCATTGTATAGTATTAAATGCAATCTCTTTAAGCCAAAAGGATAACAAAAATTTTAATAAAAAAGTTAAAGATACATGCAGTGCAATTGGCCACTACCTCATGAGGATTTTTTGCCTCCCTCTGGATCAACATTGCAAGATAACTGTTACTGTACAGGGTGGGCCATTTATATGGATACACCTAAATAAAATGGGAATGGTTGGTGATATTAACTTCCTGTTTGTGGCACATTAGTATATGGGAGGGGGAAAACTTTTCAAGATGGGTGGTGACCATGGTGGCCATTTTGAAGTCGGACATTTTGGATCCAACTTTAGTTTTTTCAATGGGAAGAGGGTCATGTGACACATCAAACTTATTGAGAATTTCATAAGAAAAACTATGGTGTGCTTGGTTTTAACATAACTTTATTCTTTCATGAGTTATTTACAAGTTTCTGAACACTTATAAATTGTGTTCAAAGTGCTGCCCATTGTGTTGGATTGTCAATGCAACCCTCTTCTCCCACTCTTCACACACTGATAACAACACCGCAGAAGAAATGCTAGCACAGGCTTCCAGTATCCATAGTTTCAGGTGCTGCACATCTCATATCTTCACAGCATAGACAATTGCCTTCAGATGACCCCAAAGATAAAAGTCACCACCCATCTTGAAAAGTTTCCCCTCTCCCATATACTAATGTGCCACAAACAGGAAGTTAATATCACCAACCATTCCCATTTTATTTAGGTGTATCCATATAAATGGCCCACCCTGTATAGTAATAAAAAGTGTCAAAAGATGTCTATAGTCTTTAAATCCTGAAGGAACAAAGAACTGGGCATGTTGTAATCCAATAGGCTGAATATTTGTTCCTCTGACGGCACACTTTGGTGGACAGTTGGGTTGCGTCTAGAGAAGAGTCACAAGAAATATTGTAATAGTAAAATGCATTAGGGCGTTGTTTTAATTTATTACCGTAAGTTTCTTGAAGATGACCAAGCAACTCGGAGCCTCCATTTCTCTCTGTAGAATATTAAGCCATCCATAGTAGTGTGTGCATGCAGAATACATGTTCTACTCTTATCCTTGGTGTTTTGTCGGAATCGTATGACTGTGATGTAGGCATCTAAGGTCTAAGGGTTGTAATGTAGGTATGTAATGAGAGCAGAGAAGAGAGCAGGTGCAATGCTCCCTGCAGATCTGTGAAATACGTCTCTCTGGTAGGCAGCTGTTGCAAGTATTTGAGTATGAAGCAGGTCAACAGACAGCCTGGAGGTTTAAGCATCTGCTGCTTTATTCCCGTCTGTGAAATGCCTTCACATAGACCCAGGCAGAATTGGAAGTGACCCTATAGGGCTTCAACCATTCGAGTGATAAAGAAGAGTTACAGATACGTCTTGACTTGGCTTGGTTTTACTGAACTTTATACATATGGACAGAAAGAAGAAGCACAACTAGTTTTCATTTGTTGTTATTTACCACATGAGTATCCTGTAGTTGAGTTTATGTTTTTTGGTGTCCGGAGGTAAGGTGTAGGCCTGGGTTTTCAGCCTGTAGGATATGAACCTCACATTGCCATGTCTCTAGGGGTGCTCCCACTGTCCTCATGTTGTGCTTTTGATAAGTGAAGCTTAGTATATGATCACAGCCTTGGATGTATTTTTTCATGCCATATATTTAAAAGGGTTTTCCCATGATTAATGTAAAAAATAAAAAACAGACATCATATAGTACACAACATATAGTATACTTCATATCGTTCCAGAGGTCTCTTCATTCATTGCTCCAATTGCTCTGCAAGATTTGTATCAAGCTAGCATTTGAGGGGGCATCTCCTTTCTGCTACAGTTCAGGAGGCAGTTGAAGGATGGAACTGAGCATGTGCATCCACCTCAGTGAGGTGGACAGAGAAATAAGAACATTCACAAACAGCAGGTGGCGCTATACAGATACATTTTATTGAATAACTCAGTGGCTATACCAAATTTTTGCAATAACAAAAGTATTCAGATCCTGTTGCTGGTTTGAAAACTTCAGAATTTTTTTTTCGTGGCACAACCCCTTTAGGTAGGTATTAAAATCATATGGATCGCTATTATGGCCATTAGTGTCTACTGATGGACTTATAGGATGGTGGAATCCTGAAGATTCTTGCTTGTAAGATGGTGTTACTTAAAGAACATATAACTTTCTTTACCCAAGCAGCCCCTCTGAGATGAGCGTCAGAGCATTTCATGCTCCAAAGCTCTCCCTTTGCCCTGTGCTGAATCACGCAGAGCAAAGCCTTTTTCTGCAGATGCTGTGATGTACCGGGTCTCTGCTAAGCGGAGGCTTCTACCTGGAAGTGTTCCCGGTGACGTCACTGGCACTAATAGGCGGGCTCTAGCACTGCACTAGCCTGTAAAACAGGCTAGTGCAGCACTAATGCCCGCCCATTAATGCCACTGATGTCACCAGCAACACTGCCAAGTGGAAGCCTTCTCCTACCAGTGTAAAAACATGAACAAAAAAACCCTTGCCCTGCGCGATAGAGCACAGGGCAAGGGAGAGCATCAGCGCATGAAATGCTCTGATGCTCATCTCAGAGGGTCTGCCTGGGTGAAAAAGAGGATATGTCCGGGTTCAGCTCTGAACCCCGACAACCCTTTTAACCACCTAACCATTTTGCCCAAGTCCAACTCGGGCAGTGAGAAAAGTAGCTACCTGGAGGGGAGAGGGCTGCTTTAGATGGTGACATCTCCTCAATGGTACAGCTAGAAACATGCAACTGGTCTTGTTTGAAAGCTGACAGTACAGGCTTTCATACAAGACCAAAGCAAATGACCATTAGTAAATGACAGCTAAAGTCCAAGTAACAGAGGAGAAATCACTGTTAGAAATCAAGTCATGAATAATCGCGGGTAAAACCTATTTTTACTTTTATTTTCAGCTGCATTCACAGCATCCCGATTTCTATCAGTGATATCTTCCTCTGTCCTGAACATACAGTGCCTTGCGAAAGTATTCAGGCCCCTGGAACTTTTCAACCTTTTGCCACATTTCAGGCTTCAAACAAAAAGATATAACATTTTACATTTTTGGTGAAGAATCAACAACAAGTGGGTCACAATTGTGAAGTGGAACGAAATTTATTGGATTATTTCAACTTTTTTGTAATAATAAAACTGAAAAGTGGGGCGTGCAAAATTATTCGGCCTCCTTGCAGTAATACTTTGTTGTGCCACCTTTTGCTGCGGTCACTTGGGGTATGTCTCTATCAGTTTTGCAAATCTAGAGACTGAAATTCTTGCCCATTCTTCCTTGCAAAACAGCTCAAGCTCTTTGAGGTTGGATGGAGAGTGTTTGTGAACAGCAGTTTTCAGCTCTTTCCACATATTCTCAAATGGATTCAGGTCTGGACTTTGACTTTGCCATTCTAAGACCTGGATACCTTTATTTTTGAACCATTCCATTGTAGATTTTGCTTTATGTTTGGGATCATTGTCTTGTTGGAAGATAAATCTCCGTCCTAGTCTCAGGTCTTTTGCAGACTCCAACAGGTTTTCATCCAGAATGGTCCTGTATTTGGCTCCATCCATCTTCCCATCAATTTTAACCATCTTCCCTGTCCCTGCTGATGAAAAGCAGGCCCAAACCATGATGCTGCCACCACCATGTTTGACAGTGGGGATGGTGTGTTCAGGGTGATGAGCTGTGTTGCTTTTACACCAAACATATCATTTTGCATTGTTTCCAAAAAGTTGGATTTTGGTTTCATCTGAGCAGAGCCCCTTCTTCCACATGTTTGGTGTCTCCCAGGTGGCTTGTGGCAAACTGTAAACCAGACTTTTTATGGATATCTTTGAGAAATGGCTTTCTTCTTCCACTCTTCCATAAAGGCCAGATTTGTGAAGTGTTGGAATGATTGTTGTCCTATGGACAGACTCTCCAACCTCAGCTGTAGATCTCTGCAGTTCATCCAGAGTGATCATGGGCCTCTTGGCTGCATCTCTGATCAGTCTTCTCCTTGTTTGAGATGAAAGTTTAGAGGGACGGCCGGGTCTTGGTAGATTTGCAGTGGTCTGTTACTCCTTCCATTTCAATATGATCACTTGCACAGTGCTCTTGGGATGTTTAAAGCTTGGGAAATCTTTTGGTATCCAAATCCAGCTTTAAACTTCTCCACAACAGTATCACGGACCTGCCTGGTGTGTTCCTTGGTCTTCATGATGCAGAACCCTGAGACTATCACAGAGCAGGTGCATTTATACGGAGACTTGATTACACACAGGTGGATTCTATTTCTCTTCATCAGTCATTTAGGACAACATTGGATCATTCAGAGATCCTCAATCAACTTCTGGAGTGAGTTTTCTGAACTGAAAGTAAATGGGCCGAATAATTTTGCATGCCCCACTTTTCAGTTTTATTATTAAGAAAAAAGTTTAAATGATCCAATAAATTTCATTCCACTTCACAATTGTGACCCACTTGTTGTTGATTCTTCACCAAAAATTTAAAAAGTTATATCTTTTTGTTTGAAGCCTGAAATGTGGCAAAAGGTTGAAAAGTTCCAGGGGGCCAAATACTTTTGCAAGGCACTGTATTGCTGCCATTCTGGTATTGTCTGAAAGCTTTGAATGTCTGCTTTCAAACAAGGCATGTTTCTAGCTGCTACCATTCAGGAGGTTAGCTACTTTTCCCACTGCTGGAGCTCCACTCTGGCAAAACAGTTAAAGTTAAAGGGGTTTAAAATGGATTAAAAATATAAAAGAAGAGATGCCACCACTAATCCTTTGCTGCTGCCATTCATCTGTGCCCTGGGTGCTTTTTTCTCTCTATTTCTGGCTCCCATCTCAATGTGCAGAAAATGCCTCCCAGGATAGGGGATACATGTCTGATGACGGGGCCCATTGCATAATCCCCAGGGATTATGAAACAGAGGTCCCCGAGTGCCACATGAGAAAGGAATAGTGGTGCTCATGTGTGACCTCCAATGGGTTGACTTATAGGGAAGTTGATGGACTGCATGTTATCTTTTTCTCAAGTTATCTCAAATTAACATCTAAAGAAAGAGTTGCGGACCACTTCAAGAAATTGAGGAGACATTTAGGAAAAACCAGATGATCATCATGATGTAAGAGCAAAATCTGGTAATATGTTGTTGGCTCCTTCACACTTACATTTTTCTTTGTTTTAAAGGGAACCTGTCCCGTTGAACATGGTGTCTGAGCTGCAGGAAGCAGATTACAGAACAGGAGAAGAGCAGATTGATGGGAAAAGATAAAGATAAGATATAACTTCTATTTTATTTATTTCAGTTCCTGCTCATTCTTTGCTCTGAAGTTGATGATGCGATCAGTGATTGACAGCCTTCTCTCTATGACTGTGTATACAGAGAGCTGTCAATCACTGATAGAATGGCCTCCTGGACTTCAAAGCCCAGAATGAACTAGAATTTAGATGACTGAAATACAGGTTATCCTGAATTTCTTTCCTTTAAAAGTAGTCTGAAACATACACCTCATTTTCATTGTGACAGGTTTCCTTTAAGGGGTTCATATGGCGTTTTTTACATGCATTTTTGATAGCATTTTTTTATTTTGTGACACTAGGAACAGTTATTCTTCTTGGTGTTTTTTTAACCTCTTTAGAGAAGCCTATAGAGTAAAACACTAGAAATCACTCCTTCAAGTAGATTCAAAAATTACAAACTGGCATTTAATAAAGTTTAATTTATGAAAGTCTCCCACAAATTTATAAATATAATTGTTTTAAAAGAAGTATTTTTGAATTATTCACAATAAAAAATATATATCTGGTACTGTAGAAATCACAGTAACTTTTAGAATAATGTTAACTTATTATTCATACTGTTTTCCATTTCACGCCCCAAGAATAATCTATAAAAAATGAGTCAAAATGATAAAAACTACAACTCGTAATAAAAAACAAGCCCTCATGCAGCTTATATTGACAGAAAAATAAAAAAGTTATGGTTCTCGGAATGCAGCAACTCAAAACTTCTTGCCTGAAACATGTTTTTATTCTGCAAAAGTGCTAAAATAAACTATACATCATTGATAGCAGCACACACTAAGTGCAATGCGAGGATAAAAAATACTTGGGGGACATTTATTAAGACCAGCGCTTGCCACGGTGATCTTAAGTCCCTCTGCGTTCCTGGAACAAGCGCCAAAGTTATGTGGGGGAACAATCCTCTACATAAGTTTGGCACTTCCTCCAGCAGGCCATGCCATAGACTTAAAGGGGTTTTCCGAGTTATATATATATTGATGACCTATCCTCAGGATAGGTCATGGCCAGCATGTAAACAGCGAAAAGGAGGCAGCGCTGAAACAGTGCGCGCCTCCTCTTCAAACAGCTGATCGGCGGGGGTGCCAGGTGTCGGACCCCCACCGATCTGATATTGATGACCTATCCTGAGGATAGGTCATCAATATATATAACTCGGAAACCCCTTTAAATCTACTCCAGCTCCTTGGCTGCCATAAATTTAAAGGGGGTTGTCCGGGTTCAGAGCTGAACCTGGACATATCCCCATTTTCACCCAGGCAGCCCCTTAACTGGAGCATCAGAGCTGTTCATGCTCCGATGCTCTCCTTTGCCCTGCGCTGAATCGTGCAGGTGGGGGGGGGGGGCTTTAGCGCTGCCCTAGCCTGTAAAACGGCTAAAGCTGGCCCATCAGAGCCGGTGACGTCACCGCGCATCGGAGCATGAAATGAGGGGCTGCCTGGGTGAAAATATGGGTATGTCCAGGTTCAGATCTAAACCCAGACAGCCCCTTTAAGTCAATTTCCTCTCCAAAAACTAGTGTGGAAAATGATAAGTGAGCCAGGCCTGCCAACCCGCCCATGCCATGCTCCTTTTTTCACCACTTTGCAGATTTTGCCTCAAAATGGCATTTAACAAAATCTGCAACTTTAATACGCCACTATTGTGGTATATGACAGTTAATAAATGTCCCCCTTGGTCCTTAAAGGCTATAGCCATCTGTGCACCACATTTTTTTTATTCAATTGCATCCATCTGCATACCACAGTTCTTGTTGGTAAATTTGGGGCATTTTACGCTGAAAGCGGTTAAACACTCCCTTTACTGTGCATCTAATATATGATAAAAGTACATTTTGCAATTGGTTTTAATTAAGAAGGATCAATCATAAGTCCTCTACAGCCTGTATGTTTTCACGTACGTTGCAGGCAGTTCAGTCCAGTGCAAAGCGAAATCCGCCAACCCTTATCTCTGCTCCACTAAACAATCTTACAAGCTGATATCTTTTACAAACAAGTAAAATACAGACTATAGATTGAGCCATCCGACTGCATATCAGGTTTTTACTCTAACAAGGACTTAGCACCTGCATTGTGTATGAAGACATACAGGCTGCAGGAGACATGCGGCTGAGGATTTTTAATTAAAACCAATTACAAAAACATTTAGGTGCAAAGTGGAAATTACCATAACAAGTGCTAGCCAGGGGTAGGTGGAGTTAAGCAAATGGCTGTTTCTGTAACACCCATAACAGTAAATGGGATCTACAGAAACAAAGAAGTAAAAAAAAAGGTTAAAAGAAAAATAAAATTATATATATATATATACATACATACATACATACATATACATACACACCACCCCTTTTCCCCATAAAAATAAACAATTTAAAAAAATTATAGATACCACCACGTCCTAAAACGCCTGTACTATTAAACTTGTCATGTAATAAATGAAAAGTGATCATAAAGCTATGCATACCTCAAAATGGTATCTATAAAAACAACAGGTCACCCTACAAAAAAATGAGCCCTCTGAAAGTTTTGGGGTTAGAATATGGCGAAGCAAAGATTTTTTTTTCTGAAGTTTTTATTTTTTAAATATTAAAATACAAGAAAAACTATGCAAATGTGGTATAGTTGATATATCAGTTATACTGCATAGGAAATAGCATAAAAACAAAACCCATAAAACTTTAGTGGAATTGCATTTTCTTCCAATTTCACCCCATTTGGAATTTGTTTCCAGATTCCCACTACATAGAATGCAATAAATGGTACCTTTAGAACGAGGGTGCACTGCCAATGAGGTGAGGTGAGACGATTTCCTCAGGCAGCACCAGGTAGGGACTAGTAGGGGGCAGCAGAAGGGCTGCGGAAGCAGCTTGTGGATGCACTCATCTCTGTATATTTAAGTTTATCGCTGTTCTCAGGAAAGCAATACAATTGAATGCTGCAGCCATTCCCTCTAATAGGCTTTACTGCTAGTGCCTGTAGCCTATCAGAGGCTGGTGTTATCATCATCGCGCTGCCTGAGTCGGGCTGCATACAGCTTAGGGCACAGACCACAGCATTGCTGATAGTAGAATTGAGGTAAATATTTGAGTGTATTATTTTTATTTGGCAGCATGCTGTTTGGTCACAATGGGTCATTATTTTGTAACTTGGGGAAGCACTATGGGGACATTGGGGGCTCTAAAAAGAGGCATTTTTGTACTGGCACACATTATAATGGGGCCACTATGGGGACATTCATTCAACTGAGGGCACTAAAAGGAGATGATTTTTTTTATACTGGCACACATTATAAGGGAGCATTTTTTACTGGCACATGTCATAAGGGAACATCTTTGTACTGGCACACATTGTAAGGGGATTTATTTTACTGACAAACATCATAAGGGGCCATTTTTGTACTGGAACATGTTACAAGGGGGTATTTTTTGTACAGGCAAATATTATAGGGGGAGTTATTACTACTGGGTAGAGGCGTAGCTATAGGGGGTGCAGAGATAGCAGTCACTACTGGGCCCAGGAGTCTGAGGGGGCCCCATGACCCTCATGCCACAAAAGAAGACAATGGTATTATGGAAAGTGCCTGCTGGTCAAGCTACACCTCTGGCTGGAGGGAAGGGGTTAGGTCAAGAATTTGGCATGTGGGTGGTGCCGTTTCAAGTTTTGCCTCAGGCAGCATGAAGGCTATGTGCTTCCCTGCCACTGGCCACAAAGCACTGAGGGAAGGGGGCCCAAGCTCAACTCTTGCCCCAGGGCCCACGAGGCTTTAGCTACGCCCCTGCTACTGGGGGCATTGTGCTAGATTTTGTTACTTCTGGGGGACTACGGAGAACATGATTACTAGAATGGGCACTCTGGGGACATTGTTATTTCTGGGCAAAATGAGGGACATTATTACTATTAAGAGCAGTGTTACCACACAGTGCACTCTCGCAGAGAATTATTACTATTGGTGGGACTTTTGGAAGGACTGTTAAAAAGTGTGGGCACCCTGGCACAGTATCAGTTTAGCACAATTATTTTTGGAGGACAGTACAGCATTTTCACAGCACTATAAGTGTCCGGGAACGTATTTGCTGGGTACAGTTATTTTTAGGGCTCTGTGCGCCAGTAATTATTGAAGGGGACACTATCTGTGTGGTAGTAGTATTTTCAGGGGCACTGTTTTTGTAATATAGTAGTGGGGAGCACAGTGAGCAAAGTATTAGGGGGTGGCAGGATGGGGTGTTCGGAAGGTGGGGAGGAGGATGGAAAAGTAGAAACAAAGATGTCTGTGGCTGAAAAAAATCATCATGGTGGTCTGCTCTGAATAAAGAAGATAAGGAAAAGAGAATATCTATATCAGTTGAGACATCATTGGATGTAATAGGTGGCGCTGTATTATCCTGTATGTTTTTTTGCGAAGAAGTTGCTGGGGGGGGGGGCATTCAAAAATTTGCTGTGGGGCCCAGTTAGTTCTAGTTAAGCCATGGGCTTCTAGTCATCCAGGGCTTAGCAAAACGTTAGGCCATTTTTCCTTGGGCAGTAACTTTAAAAATAATATTCTTCTTTGGCAACCCCAAGAAACACAGCAGTCCTGCTTCTTTTTATGCCTGCAATCCAGTTGCCTCAAACTTCCCAGAATCCAGTGCAACGCTGCATACATCTTTTTCGGGAACAGAATGCTTCACGTTTGACTTATTACTCTCCCCATAATGATACATATCCCTCAATTGATTCACACGAGGCTATATCATTCCTGTCTCTTGCTCTAAAAAACCTGCAATTAATAACGTACGCACATACTGAGTGCTCCATTACAATCCTCGCCTCCAAAGATCATTTTCCCAAAACACACACAAAGCGACATTTAAAGAGCCCCGATGAAATATAGGCCTCACTTTTAACACAAAGTATAATTTGAAAAAGTTCATAACAAATGCTGATCCCAAGTCTAATCAAAAAATAGGTGTTTGCAAAATGAATCCCATTTAAATAAAATCCATCATTCACCGGGAAGCCGCTCAGCCTTTTTTTCCAACGATTAATTCCAAAGTGCGATATTGATCAGCTCACATATTTCCAGTCTCGGCTGACAATTATTAACCATAATATGAAATTTATAATGTGGGGAGCTGGAATCCTGCGAGATTAAAATGCTTCTGACTTTCAGTCTTAGCAAATAATACAAAGCATTGATCGTCAGTGAGCGATATGTTTCAAAGCTCCTGACAGCGTGTGTGTGCGGTTATTAAAAGGATTTCCTGCCTGACAAAGACAAAGCCTCACATTTCGCATGTAGGAAGATCAGAATTACACTTGTAATTTCTGGCTTGAAAGAGAAAGCATTATCCGCACGTCACGGGAACATTGTGATGGCCGATAAGTGCCCATTTGCCACACCGTCTGTCCATCTTTTTGTTTCGCAGCTCTTTTATATGCAGAACAGTAATGTTTACAGCTATTTTTTAAGGTTCTCTGCTCTGTATATGTAATTATCTTTTGCCTACTCTCCTGAGGCGGGTGATAATGCCGCAGACTAACTTTCGGGAAAGAAACTTTGGCGGCTATTGTAAACGTGCATAGGAATTGTCGTGTCTTGTTGAGTCAAAAGTGGGAAACCTTAAAGGGATTTACCAAAAGTTTTTTTCCATGGATGACCTATCCTTGGCACAGTGGCATACATAGAGAAGTAAGGGCCCCATAGCAAGAATCAAACCAGGCCCCCACACAGGACAGAAGGGTTTCCGCCTAAATCCTTTTCAATGACCCTTGGGCCATTTTTCCACTGCCTCGTTTGCTAAAAGTTGTTTCTTTAGAGGGTTGAGTCCTGACCAAGTTTTCACCCCCAGTAGAAGAGGGGATGATCCCAACTAAGACTGGGCCCCTCTTGCCCTGGGCCCCATAGCAGTAGCATTGTCAGCTGCTATGGTAGTTATGCCACTGCCTCTGCATATTGTAGGTCATCAGTATCTGATCATGGGGGTCCATCACCAAGCCTTCTCCCTGCTCACCAAGCACATTGTATAGCCACTCTACTTGGTATCACTGCTCAGCGCCATTCATTTCAATGGGGTTGAGCTGTGCCTAGGCCACGTGACTGATGAATGTAACATGACATGACCTAGGAAAAGCTGGACAAGACCCAGACGCTACTGTGAGTGCCGTTGCCTTCTCAAACAGCTGATCAGGGGAGGTTTCAGGTGTCGGACCTCCACTGAACAGATATTGATGACCTATCCAGAGGATAGGTCATCAGTAACAAACTCTTGGGGATGACAGGGCTTCCATCAGGTTCCCAACTCTTCCATGCAACTGCATAGATTATTATGCTTAGGCCTCATGCACGCAACCATAATTTTCAGGCACAAGTGAATTTTTTTTGCGTATCTTTTTTCAGTTCCGCAAGATATAGAACATATCCTGGTCTACTTTGTAGACAAAGACGTTGATGGGACGGAGAGAGAATGCACAATGCCCATAGAAGGTTGTCTGTAGATGTGTTGTTTGTGGACCTAAATACAGACAATCATGTGTTTTCACAAGGGTTTTCACAAGGCCTTATGCTTATTATATGATTATATGTATGTGTAATACAACATGAGAATAGCAGAGGAATGGTGGAGTAGTATAACAGTAGCTATACCTTGTGGTATGAATGTAGAATATCCACTGCCAGATGATGCTACTGCCCTTCTTTGATAACAATTTAAGTAATTAAAGGGGTAGTAGGGAACATTCGTTAGAAAAGGCTCCAAGTGAGTTAAAAAATAATAAAAGGATACTCACCCTCACCGATTGCTCCTACTCCAGTGATTGCCTGGTCCCTATTGGTCTCCATTTTATGGTGCCTTCTCAACATACAGGAAATGTCTGATTGTGCCTGCTCAGCCAATTACTGGCTGCAGGGGTGACCTGCCTCTGACAGTGATTGGCCGAGCAATAATATCCCAACATTTTCTGTGTGTCAAGATGGGACCAGGAAGTAGAGACCAGCAGGGGATGGCCAAGTACAGCGTATCTCAGGTAAAATCATAGAAGTGAATGGAGTGTTGATCATGCATGTGCACCACCACTCCATTATTATGGGGCACGATTTGACCTCTGTTCTTGTGATCACTTGGGGCCCCAGCGATAGGACCTCCAGCAATTAAACATTTAGCCTCTATCCATTGGATACGGATTAAGTATTGTTAGTGAGAAACCTCTTTGCTGCAGTGGCCACTAGAGGGAGTGCATGAGTTCATTGCATACTGGTCATTCATTGAAATCAATAATAAAGCAGTATGCAGTAAACTCATATGTTTACTCTATTATAGGAATTTGTAACTCTGTATCAGGAAAATGGAGACCAGACTGTTATAGAGATATGTGAAACTTTGCTAAAAGGTGAAAATTCACTAAGGTAAGAGACTTGAAGACAGGCATGGTTACTCTATAAAGAGCATATATGACTCTTAAATATACTGTCGCAAGATGCCATGAGATGTTAATACATTTATCATTTTAATATATTCCTGCTTGTAATTCTCTTGAGTAAAACTACATACTACATGCTCCAATACCCTATTTCAGTGCTAGTGTAGAAACTTCAGTATTATCCTGATGTTGATGGGCAAATCTCTATTACGGAAGGAAGTGATGTATCCAGAGGATCTCCCAGTAGGCAACAACCCTTATTAGTTCCTACAAGCCTTGCAGCTGATCCACCAGTTCATTAGTGGGCTTACTTGGGAATTTAATGGCTTACTTCTGGGATGTGGGAAGAAGAGTGTTATTACATTCAAAGCTGCATTTGCCAAACAGTGCCGAAACAGTGTGTTGTCTCCCGGGTGCTCGGGTTCGGCATATTGCGGACTGGATTGACAGATTGCTGGGTGGGGCTGGGGAAGACCCGGCGGTCATGGTACACGTTGGCACCAATGACAAAGTCAGAGGGAGATGGAAGGTCCTTAAAAATGATTTTAGGGAACTAGGAGAGAAGCTAAAGTCCAGGACCTCCAAGGTAGTGTTTTCAGAAATACTACCAGTGCCACGAGCGTCACTAGAGAGACAACGGGAGATTAGGGAGTTAAATAAGTGGCTCAGAGGCTGGTGCAGGAAGGAAGGGTTTGGGTTCATGGAGAACTGGGCCGACTTCTCTGTCAGCTACAGACTCTACAGTAGGGACGGGCTGCACCTTAATGGGGAGGGTGCAACAGCCCTGGGGGAAAAAATGGTTAGACGGCTGGAGGAGCTTTTAAACTAGGATCTGGGGGGAGGGTGGGGGGTAGATAGTGTAGATAGAGAGTGGGTCATAGGAAGGAAAAGTGGGGGGTTAGTGGGGGCTGGGGTTAGTAAGGAATGTAGGGAGAAGACTGTGCAAAACAACAACCAAAGTAACCCAAGAACCCCGGATATTCATTTCATAAGTAATAGTAAATTGACAAACGGGGTAAAAAATATACATAGACCTCTTAATTGTATGTACACTAATGCCAGAAGCCTAACTAATAAAATTGGCGAACTGGAATTAGTGATGTGTGAGGAGGACTATGACATAGTGGGAATAACTGAGACATGGCTGGATGATAGCTATGACTGGGCAGTTAATGTACAGTGTTACAATCTTTTTAGAAAGGATCGTCAAAACCGGCGAGGGGGAGGGGTCTGCCTTTATGTAAAGTCCTGTCTAAAGCCCACACTCCGGGAAGATATAAGTGAGGGACATAAAGATGTGGAGTCACTGTGGGTAGAAATAAATGGAGCCAAAAACAATAATAAAATACTAATAGGAGTTTATTATAAACCACCTAATATATCAGAGGCCACAGAAAATCGACTTCTAAATGAAATAGACGAGGCGGCAAATCAGAATGAGGTTGTTATTATGGGGGACTTCAACTACCCAGATATAGACTGGGAAACTGAAACCTGTATATCTCATAAAGGAAACAGGTTCTTGGCAATAAACAAAGACAATTACCTTTCCCAACTGGTTCAGGACCCGACTAGAGGGACGGCCATACTGGACTTAGTATTAACCAATAGACCTGACAGAACAACAGATGTGCAGGTTGGGGGACACCTGGGTAACAGTGACCATAAAATAATAACCTTTAAATTGTCATTAAAAAAAGCATTTCTTCAGGGAGGAACAAAAATACCAAACTTCAAAAATGCAAAATTTAGCCATCTAAGAGAGGCCATAGGTCTAACTAACTGGGACAAAATCCTCGAAAATAAAAATACAGCCACAAAATGGGATATTTTTAAAAGCATCCTAATATCTAATTGTGAGAGGTACATACCGTATAGGAATAAAATGATAAGAAACAAGAAAAAACCAATGTGGATAAATAGAACTGTAAAAAAAAGCAATAAATGACAAAAAGAAAGCATTTAAATCACTAAAACAGGAGGGGAGCGAGGAAGCATTGAAAAACTATAAGGAAAAAAATAGAATTTGTAAAAGACAAATAAAAGCAGCTAAACTAGAGACTGAAAGACTAATTGCTAAAGAGAGTAAAACTAACCCTAAAATGTTCTTCAATTATATAAAGACTAAAAAGTATAAATCTGAAGGTGTCGGCCCCTTACAGAGTAATGAGGGGGGAGTAGCAGAGAGCGATGAGGAGAAAGCAAAACTCTTAAATATTTTTTTCTCCACTGTATTCACTGAGGAAAATAAACTGTCAGATGAAATGCAGAATATAAAAGTGAATTCCCCTTTAAAAGTGTGCTGTCTGACCCAGGAAGAAGTACTGGGGCGTCTTAAAAAGATTAAAATAGACAAATCGCCAGGACCGGATGGCATACACCCACGTATCCTAAGAGAATTAAGTAATGTCATTGCCAGACCCTTATACTTAATATTTAAGGACTCTATACTGACAGGGAGTGTTCCACAGGATTGGCGCATAGCAAATGTGGTGCCAATATTCAAAAAGGGTCCAAAAACAGAGCCCGGGAACTATAGGCCGGTAAGTTTAACATCTGTAGTGGGTAAACTGTTTGAAGGTTTTCTAAGAGACGCTATCTTGGAGTACCTCAATGAAAATAAGCAAATAACTCCATATCAGCATGGCTTCATGAGGGATCGGTCGTGTCAAACCAATTTAATCAGTTTCTATGAGGAGGTAAGTTCTAGACTTGACCGCGGGGAATCAATGGATGTCGTATATCTGGACTTCTCCAAAGCATTTGACACTGTACCACATAAAAGGTTAGTATATAAAATGAGAATGCTTGGCCTTGGAGAAAATGTCTGTATGTGGGTAAGTAAATGGCTCAGTGATAGAAAACAGAGGGTGGTTATTAATGGTACATACTCAGATTGGGTCACTGTAACTAGTGGGGTACCACAGGGGTCAGTATTGGGCCCTATTCTCTTCAATATTTTTATTAATGATCTTGTAGAAGGCTTGCACAGTAAAATATCAATTTTTGCAGATGACACTAAACTGTGTAAAGTAATTAACACAGAAGAGGGACAGTACACTGCTACAGATGGATCTGGATAGACTGGAGGCTTGGGCAGAGAAGTGGCAGATGAGGTTTAACACTGACAAATGTAAGGTTATGCATATGGGAAGGAATAATGCAAGTCACCAGTACATACTAAATGGTAAAACATTGGGTAACTCTGACATGGAAAAGGACCTAGGAATTTTAGTGCACAGCAAACCTAAGCTGCAGAAACCAGTGTCAGACAGCTGCTGCCAAGGACAATAAGATAATGGGTTGCATCAAAAGGGGCATAGATGCCCGTGATGAGAACATAGTCCTGCCACTTTACAAATCACTAGTCAGACCGCACATGGAGTACTGTGTACAGTTCTGGGCTCCTGTGAACAAGGCAGACATAGCAGAGCTGGAGAGGGTTCAGAGGAGGGCAACTAAAGTCATAGCTGGAATGGGTGGACTACAGTACCCAGAAAGATTATCAAAATTAGGGTTATTCACTTTAGAAAAAAGACGACTGAGGGGAGATCTAATAACTATGTATAAATATATCAGGGGTCAGTACAGAGATCTCTCCCATGATCTCTTTATCCCAAGGACAGTGACCATGACGAGGGGACATCCTTTACGGTAAGAGCAGTGAGACTATGGAACTCTCTGCCTGAGGAGGTGGTGATGGTAAGTTCACTAAAAGAGTTCAAGAGGGGCCTGGATGTATTTCTGGAGGGTAATAATATTACAGGTTATAGTTACTAGAGAGGGGTTGTTGTTGATCCAGGGAGTAATTCTGATTGCCTGATTGGAGTCGGGAAGGAATTTTTTCCCCTAAAGTGAGGAAAATTGTCTTCTACCGCACAGGGTTTTTTTGCCTTCCTCTGGATCAACTTGTAGGAAAACAGGTCGAACTGGATGGACAGATGTCTTTTTTTCGGCCTTATAAAATATGTTACTATGTTACTATGTTACTATTTCCATGTCTCTTTGTAACTTTTTTAAAGGGGTTGTCTGGATAAGCTATTTTAAGATATTTTAAGTAAAGAAAGTTGAAGAACTGGAAGAAAGACCCTTTGCTCTATTAGAAAAATTCAAAATCCACATCAAGCAATGTTCCAGGAAGACCCACAATATTCAGTCGGACAGCGCTAAGTTTTGTTTTATTAGACTTTTTCTTGCTAAAAAAAGAGAATAAAGGAAATTTGTACCAAATGGAGGTAATAGCTCAAAATCATATTTTATAATTTGTAATACCAATCCCCAGGTTATTTCATTTATCAGTGCTAAGCTATCAGTAAAGAGGAATGTTTCAAGGATCTAACAATCAACAATAGCAGCTGAGATCTAAGTCAAATATTTCCTTAAAACGAAACTCCGCTTAAAAAAAAAAATGACATTAACTGGAGAACGAACAGAAGACTTACACGATGTCCTCCTTTTCTTCTTTTCAGCTGCAGATCCTCCATTTCCCAGGCTCCTCTTCTGCCATGTAAGATGGCAGCATTGTTTCTCAGACTACCTGATGCCTACTGTGCCTTTGATAGTCCAAGACATGTCCTGATGCCCTAAGACTGACCAGCACTTCTCATGTGAGCAGCGCTGTCCAATCCAAGATCAGGGCTGGACAAGTAGAAAGTGTCTTGGACTACCAATGCACAGCCATCTTGGATGAGAGAAGAGGAGCCTTGCAATCAATGGATCTGCAGCTGAAAAAGATGAAAAGGAGGGCGACGTGTAAGTGTTCAGTCAGTTCCCCACTTAATGTGAATTATTTTTCTTGAACCACTTTAAAGGTTTGATTTTGTGTGTATGGACAGACCTGAGTCTTACCGGAATGTCTAATTTATAACATAGGCTAAAGCTATGTTCACATTTGCATTGGAGGTCCAAAAATGTTGGATTCTGTCAGATTTGACAAAACAGAGGACACCACAACTCAGTTCCAATGGACCCCATTAAAAGTCAGAGGGGTCCTTTGAGTGATGCTGGAATCCATCGCACAACAGATCTGGCACTGCATCATGACTTCCATCATAAGCAGAGAACAGAAGATGTGAACAAAGCCAAAGGTGGCAGGCCGTCCAACACTGTTCTTATCCTCTCCTACTTAGAGAAAGGGGGCCCTCAGTTAGTGGAACTGATTATTTGTGATTAATACCGATTACAGCTGTAAGTACAGTGGTCCTTCAAGATACAATGGCCTCAGGATACTTGCAACATACAATGGTCGTTTCTAGGCCATCTTAAGTTGAAACTAGACTCAACATACAATGTCTCAGACTCATATCCAAGCAAGCAACATGGCCATTAAAACACCTTTATGGGATATAATAGAAGAAAAGCCGCGGCACTCACCAGGATCTTCTTTAATCTTCAAGTTTATTGTAAAGACTTACATGTAAAAGGGGTATTGAGCGGACGCCAGGCAGTGCACACAGGGACGAGCAGCGACGGACGTTTCGCGCTTCCGCGCTTCCTCTGGCCGCTCCAGAGCACCACAGGTTGGGCCGGCCCATTTGCTGGAGGTTTTTTGCTATGTGAAGGCCTTATTGTTGGAAGTGTTACGGTTAGTAGTGCCATCCTCCGCTGCTCTTCTACATTATTCATCAAAACACCTTTATGGGTTGTCTTGTAGCCCCTCTGCGGTAATAAATGTTCTGTACTGCCCCCTGTCTGTGCCAAGATGACCTGCTCCTCTGGACACCAGTTGAGCAGCAACTCCATTTTATTTTTATGGTACATCTATGTGCTATGCAAGACCCTGAAGAAGCTCGTGCCCCATCACAGAAAGTAATTTACAACTTCCAGCCTCTATTCCTGTTTGTTTTATTAAGGATATAGTTTATTAAGGACAAGTATATGTCTTGCTTATATGCTTATTTTTCTTGAAACGTCACCTTTTCTTATTCTGGGATGACATTTTTGGGCTTTGGAACCAATTACTGGTTTCCATAGAGTTATGGACTCAAGTTACAGTGGTTTCAACAAATAATGGTCGTCCTAGAACCCATTGGTTTTACTAACTTGAGGGACCACTTAGTCTTTTTCCATTAGGTTTCCATTGATTTCTGATGGTTACAATACTGTGGTATGCTATAATTTAACAAATGAAAACCTTGGGGACTGATTATAAGTCAATGGGATAACAAATAACATATTCGCCTATTAGTCCATCAAGATCACCCATAATGTGGTGCAGCCAGCCAATCCACAGATAACCATTCCCTTTGATGTCACTGCCATATAAAACCCTCCACCAATGTCCTGTGAGCTGAGCATAGGGAAAGATATAGCAAGCACTTGTGCGCTAGGGACAGTGTTACTGGAATATTCCAGTGGCTATGTTTGATCCATTCACCGTGTTCGGCATCTGGTTTTAACCCTAATAATTTTAAAAGCAAAATACCATTAGGGTCATAGTAGGGAGGGATCCCAGACCTTATGGAGGAATCCACATTGGATTATGGTCATCCCTGTTGTGAATCCCTCAATTTTATTGCTTTGATGAAGGTTTTCCCACCTAAATGCTGTGTACCATCTCTGGTACCATCACAGAGGAGGACAGGAGCTGCTGCATACACGTAGCAATATCCCCAGCGAGGATTAGGTGAGCCCGAGCACACCCGGATGACCAAAGTATCTGAAGGGTTAAAAGTCTGTGACTAGCATTATAGTCAGACATGGACATTAGTGCCTGGCACCCGTTGCCTGGCTATGGCGCCCACTGCATGTGTGAGTGGATACCATTTTTAAATGCCATGCCGCCGATGTAAACTTACTGTGGGCGGTCGGGAAAAGGTTAACTTCCAAGCCTTCATGCTGAGATTAGGCAACCAAGTGGAAAGAATATGATTAGGCAGAGTGGCCTGGGTATACCTGATTTATAGTGAGTTCTGACGACTCAATTCAGAAAGAATCAAATTTTTTGGTCAACTTCTGCAAATCCGTCAAATTGAATTTTTCTAAACTTTGCTCATCTCTAGTCATATCTATTACTGATCTCAGTTGAATGGTAGAGTATGCCTTCTTGATCCAGCTTCCAATTGCTAAGACGCCTAATGAGGTGGCCACCACTTGTTGCACGGATGGGATTTGTGATGGTGTAAACAAGAACCAGAGATATTTTTTTCTAGGATCCGCTTTCCTCAAGCTTACTCCCTCCCATTATCAGCCTTTATATAACTGACTTAGAAAAGTAAAGTTACATTTATCACAGGCTAAATCAATCAAATATGGTTTTATGTTATGGTAGTGTACACACGGATTTGTAAAGAGTTAAATTAAGATTATTTTCACTAGACTGGCCTTGCATCTACAGTAAACACCATGTCAGAAAATCTGTTTAGATCTCTAGTCTCCAGCTGGTATGGAGTCCGTTCTGTGCGCTGTCTGCTAATGCAGGTGGTGTACTCTGTGACCTGTCATCAGCAGCAGCCCTCGCGCTTCTCAGATTCTAGCATGGCGCATACTCTATGAGCACCCACCTTCTGCTAGTCAAAGCTGGAGAAGGCAGAGGCAAGATGGCACTGCAAGCCTCAGGCGCAGATCCAGGGAGATGTGAGGGAGATATAGAGTAACATCTCCTAAGCTAAGCCTTTCACTGCAAGAATCTGTATTTTAATACATTGATAATTTTAATACATTGATAATACTAGTTTCATAATAAAAACAACTAATGACAGAAGCCAAAATGTGGAAAAAAGTCAAGAAGCAACTGTCATGGGGACTTGTTAAAAAAAAAAAATTAACATTTTTCCTTTAACCCCCTTTAAGGCCGGGTCTATTTTGGACTTTAGGACAGCAGAAATATTGCAGCATAAATGAACAATTTTGTTTGTTTTACTTTTATATATATAAAGTTTTTTGGGGGTGGGGGGGCGAGTTGTATTTTTAACATGGTACAATTTTTGGATACATAATTAAACTTATTGATTAACTTTGTTTAAAGGGTCAATGAATTTTCAAAAATTATTTGCTATGTCATACAGACATATTAAAAGTTTTGATTGGTGGGAGTCTGATTTCTGAGACCCCCCCTCCCCCAAACCTAGAACAAGGAGAGAGAGAAGCACGCACATAGCACGTTCTCTCTCCTTGCTGCAGAGGACGAAATCAAGATGGGCCCATATAGTTCTATTGTGCCTGTCTTCTGCAGTGAGGAGAACGAGGGCGAATGTTGAGTGCTTCTCTCTCCAATTATAGCGATCAGTGGGGGTTTCAGAACTCAGAATCCCGCCAATCAAAACTTTTGATATGTCCCTATGACATAGCAAATATTTTTGGAAAACTCAGTGACCCATGAACTCTTTCTGGGGAAAAATTGATAAAAGACAGCAATTCTGCCACTGTGTTTGGAGTTTTAAATTTGCTACATTAGCATAAATTATGTTGATACCATTATTCTTTGCGTCAAAACCATTATGACGATACCAAATATGTATTCTATGTGTAGATGTAATAGCAGTAGAGGCCCATTTACACAGTATAATAAAAACACAGATATGAGGTGGAGCATACAGCAACAATTCTTAATACGGGACTTCCTGTTCCTGATACAGGAAAAACAAGAATACAACATCCCGGAGCTGAGGAGTAGTCCTTTCTGTCCTTCTCTCCCCTTTTCTGATTGTCTTCTGGCTTCCATGGAGTGGTGTGACTAATGAAGTCTGAATGCTGAGAAGATTACCAGATTCTACAGTCCACCACTGGTTCTCCGTTGACTATGGCGGTGATCTGGCCGCTTTTCTTGCATAAATACTGGCTTCATCAGTTTTTGTGTGCCCGACAGCCAGTGGCATACATAGAGGAGTAAGGGCCCCATAGCAAGGATAAAAACAGGCCCCCCACACAGGGCAGAAGGGTTTCTGCCTAAACCCCTTTCAATGACCCTTGGGCCATTTTCCACTTCTTCATTTGCTAAAACTTGTTCCTTTGGAGGTTAGAGTCCTGACCAAGTTTTCACCTACAGTAGAAGAGGAGATAATCCCAACTAAGACTGGGCCCCCTCTTACCCTGGGCCCTATAGATGTTGCATGGTCTGCTGCAATGGTAGTTACGTCCCTGCAGACATTTATGCCGGAACAGCCTGCCGGATCAGACGTGTCAGAGATGTGAAAATAGCCTTATACTATCTGATCGAAATTTATACTAAGACCCTTAAAGGGGTTCTCTCATCTGAGACAGTGAGGGCATTTTGCTAGGATATGCCCCCATTGTCTGATAGATGTGGGTCGATCCGCTGGATCTTGCACCTTTATCGAGAACGGGCCAAAGTAGTGACTGGAGGACTCCGGTCCAGCCACCACTAAGTGCTCTCTCCATAGAAGTGAATGGGCATGACCGCCTACTGCTCCCATTCACTTCTATGGGCCGATGGAAATAGCCTAGCGCTGGTGGCCCCATAGAAATGGATGGAGGGTGGCTGCGCCCTCCACCACTTTCAGTGCTCCGTTCTCAGTGTAGGTGTACCCTAACGATATGCCTCATTGCCTCAGATGAGACAACCCCTTTAATCTAATTTTTTGTAAAGTTTAATAAAATGACCACATTTTGTATGTACAAACTATGATTTGCAAGAGTAGGAAATCTTTAAACTGAACCATAAAAACTGAACATGGAAATAGGATTTAGGGTTAATTTACTTCTTTTTAATGTATGTATACAGCAATACATAGCATTTTACTCATCAGCGAAACAGGATGAAGTGTCTGACCTAAATAAAAACAGCATAAGTAGCTATGTGCCACCGTGCCAATACATGGTAGGAGGAATACATTTTTTGTAATGAGACTTGATTATCATCAGTCATCAGTACTGGGTCCTTGGCTGTAACACGTGGGCTTCATCTTAATTGCATTGGCATATCATGCCTGACTATTGATGGTTTAGAGCTGGTTGCGGTGCCAACATGAAGGTTTAAAAATGATTTCCTGTCATATTTGTTTTAATCATGCGCTTCTCCGTAAGTGCTACATTTCACATATTAACTTCTTTAAAATAAGGGAGTTGATCATTCCTCCTGACACAGGGCATTAAACATATCAGAAATCTTTTTATTTTTGGAAAGTCCTGACGCACAGTGCCTTTCAGGCGTCCTTGCTGGTGACAGAGCAGCAGAAGAAAATGTGCTTTTGATACCATATCTGGAGATACAGAGCAAGCTTCAAGGTCGGGAGTAATACCATGGTTCATAAAGAAAAATCCCAAAGATGCGTTTTAAAAGCCAAGCCACGGAGAGCCCCTAAAAGAATTCACTCTCCATTTATATTTTCCATTTTTGAAAGCTGGCGTTAAATCATACACTGTGGACATCAGATAAGAGAAGGAGCCATCGGAACATTTTAATGCTTGTCTTAATACAAAAATATACCCGCGGCTTCCGCTCAAACATCTGCCATAAAAAGTTTGGGAACATGGTATAAAATAGGACTTTGGAGCAGCTGTTTTACAGTCTCAAGGTCGCGGTAGCAGAAGAGAAGCAAGAAGCTGCAAAATACTTACATGTACCGAGAGAAGAATGGGGGAGTTATGAAAAAGGAGATACAGTAGTGAGTACAGTGGAATTCTCAAAGGCAACTGTAAGACAATGTAGACATGTTTCATTTACTAAGAAAGTCTCATTTCTTCCATTGTGGAAGACCAAAACCTTAGCAACAAGCTTGTGCTGCGGTTTTTTGTCCAGCCACCTCTCGGCATGTCTGCCATGATGCAGTCACATCTCCAGCCCGTCCCCATTATAATGAAAGGGGCTGGGGAAGACTTCCGGCAGCACACATGTGCAGACGTTAATACGGAACTGGAAGGCTGTTCCTCTGCCGGAACAGCCTGGTGGACAAGCCTAACGCCAGTGTGAAAGAAGCCTTAACCACATCTGATGATACTTATATCCCAGATCTGGACCAGTCAGGGTGGGACACCAAGAGGTTCTATTCTGAGTCTGTGGAGAATAAGATCAAGGAGAGATACTTCACAGGTGGGAGAAGTTTTAAACTAAGGTTCCTTGAATAAATCATGTAGAACTGCTTTTAGGAGCCCAACATCTATCTATACAAAACATGTTCACCTCCATTTTTAACTGCATCGTAATCTTTGTAAATCAGCGCATAGAAAATCCCTTTTGGCAAGCCATTTGCTCCAAATTAGGTTGTTGTCTGCTGGACCTTTAGGCAGTGGCGTACATAGAGAAGTAAGGGCCCCATAGCAAGGATCAAACCAGGCCCCCCACACAGGACAGAAGGGTTTCTGCCTAAACCCCTTTCAATGACCCTTGGGCCATTTTTCCACTGCTTCATTTGCTAAAAGTTGATCCTTTAGAGGGTAGAGTCCTGACCAAGTTTTCACCTCCAGTAGAAGAGGAGATAATCCCAAGGTCGCATGGTCTGCTGCTATGGTAGTTACACCCCTGCCTTTAGGGCACATTATTGTATCAGAGCCTGGGCCCATCATAAGGAGACAGAAAAGCTTGGCTGTGTGTAGATCCAGTTTAACAAGTAGAGACTCTACAACTCTATCATGGGCTGAAAAATGTGGAGCTGTATGCAAACAACCGACATCTTAGGACAGTCTTGTAGGTTGTTTTTTCTTAAGTTTACCTGTATATTCTTAAATGGGTTGTCTGAAGCATCCTAAGGATAGGTACTCAATATCAAATTAGCGGGGGTCCTACTTCTGGCACCCCTGCCAATCAGCTATTTGAAGAGGTTTCAGCACTCCGGTGAGTGCCCCAGCATCTTTTAGGCCAGTGACATCATGTTCATCAGTCATGTGGCCTAGGCGCAGCTCAGTCCCATGGACAGCACAATGTTCAGTAAGGTGCAAGGAGGCTGCAGAGCTCACAGGACACAGCGGCTTTCTCAAACAGCTGATCGGTGAGGGTCCCGGGTGTCCTGATGATAGATAATCAATATCTAAATCTTGAAAAACCCACGTAATGTAATGTACACAGTTTTTCTGGATCTGTAAAAACATGTCCATACAGCCACAAGATCTTAGCCCCCAGAATGTAAATTACACATTTTTAGTTTTCATTACTTTTATTCTTTAGAACTAGTATGTATACCACATTCAGACACTGGCTCATAGTTTTCTGTTACTCTAAGCAGAGTCTTTGAAAAATGTATTCTTGCCAGCACCATGGACAGAGCCTGAAGGTCTGAAGTACAACATGCAAGCCTCCTCTTTTCCTTCTACTATGCAAGTAAAATGCTTAATATTTCATGCACCTTAGTCAATCCTCTCTTTCTGAAGGTTCTGTCCTGCACAGACAACCTACTGATTGGAATAGACATTGTGTAATGTTTAATTTCTCCTGTGGTGGCGCTGCAGGGAACTGAACACTCTGGCCTCTTTACATCTGCCAGTGATTGGAGCAAATATTGGGAAGGAGCATTCCTAGGAAAGTTTCTTCCCTGATAATTACCTTGTCTTAAGGAGCAGCTGATCACTTGATGAATGATCAAATGCTCATTAGTCCGGTAAATGTACGGCTCATGCGGTCAGCCAACGATCGTTTCTGGGCAGAAAATTGTGCTGTCTAAACAGCAATCTGCCGCCCAGAAACCATGATTCTCTATGGGGATGAGTGATCGCAGTAGCAATCCTTCGTGTTCCTATAGCGGAGATGATTGCTACATGTAAATGCAGCTTTTACCTCCTGTAATGAGTAGGCAATTATTGGGAATGAACAGTTTGTAACGCACCCTCTCCACTTTGATTGACAGGGCCAGGCAGTGAAAACTTGATCACGCTTAGAGCCTTAGAGCTTAGAGATCTAATGGTAATGCCTCGTTGATCATAGACGCTTATTTGTATATATTAAATCTTCATTTTTCATAGCAATGTGGGCACATATCAACATGAGACCAACACAGATGCCTTCAGTTGCCAAGGACACATGCAACGGGTCAGCCAGTGTCATAGGTACAAATCTGCTGACAGATGCCCTTTAAAAGAGGGTGTCTAGGATTTCAGAACCAGAAACAGCGCCACACTTGTCCACAGGTTGTGTGCGGTATTGCAGTTTAGCCCATTCAATTCAATGGAGCGAAGCTGCAATACCAGAACAACCCATGATAATGTTTCTGCAAGAAAGAAGCCATGTCTTCCTAAACCTGGACAACCCCTTTAACAAAATGAGTTGCTCAAGACTCACTGTCTTCAAGAAAACTTACAGCAGTCTTTTAAAATTCAATTAACAAATAAAGTACTTTCACAGTATTTCATGGTGCATTCAGCTTAGTACATGATCCCCACAGCATCTGTAACTCATTTCTAGATACCTTGTAGAAGCTGAGGGGAGAATGGAAATGGATGCGAGTATGGATCACACACCCCCTATAAAAATGCTAAAGTTTAGCAGTATTTTTGTGTGTATCGTGAGTCTGTCAAAGTCTGAACTCTCCCTCACATTTCGGCTGTGGACAAATGCCCCGCTGTGGGCTTGAAATCCTCTCCCATGGAACAAGACAGTGTAATGAATTGTAAGCAGATGGCTCTATGGAGAGTTACAATTCATGCTTTGCTGATCTGTCTGCCTCAGTCAGAGGAGATATAACATACCGGATTTTACATGTCCGCTCCGTGAAACTTAACTCCTCAAATGCTGCACAGCTCAACGCTGCTAGAATTATATCCATGCATAGACTATTACAGAAATGTGATGTAGAGCTAGATTTTCAGATTTGCCAAAAATGTCCTAAAATATAATAAATATCAAAAATTATTGCATTGTATAGGAAGCAAAAATGTAGGCCAATTAATAAAATTAAACTCTGTCTCACATTACACACAACCTATACATTATCATTAGAGATGAGCGATGTATTGTAAAATTCGATTGGGCTGCTTCGGCAAATTTTACAAAAGAATCCGCTTTGTGACAAATTTCTTTGTAAGCAGTGAGTCCAGTGACAGGGAGAGATGCTGTACCCCTCAGATGGCGTATTCATACATGAAATAAAAGATGTCAAATTTTTTAAAAAATACTTACCTGATCCATTTGCTCATGATGGGCTGCTCAGCGACATTTTGTTTGAAGGTCTGGCGCGAAATCTCGGTCACTGTGAGTTCATCACGCCGGCCAGCATGGGGACATCATACGTCATCGCACACAGGATTTCGGACGAGATCTTCAAGCAAGATGGCAGCGAAGTATGCAGTATGAAGCCATCGCATGTCACTGTGCACAGGATTTTGGTTGAGATCTTCAAGCAAGATGGTGGCCGGCAGTCCGTCGCAAGCAACTGTAGCAGGTAAGTATATTTTTTTGTTTTTTTACACTATTTCAGGTTTAAATGGATTCGCCAACCGTGAAACACAAGAAGATTCGGCTTCACAGCAAATCAAATTTAGCTTGAAATTTGGATTCAAGTCCAATTCGTGGACTTCGATTCGTTCATCCCTAATTATCACATGTAATGTATGTTACAAAAACATGCTGTAGGATCGGTTAACATTACCAGCGCTAAACTGACACATCTAGTTCACCATTGCCAAAATCTGGCGCATCCATTGAAGAGGTTAGCCAGGATTAGAAAAAAATAGCTGCCTCCTTCTAGACACAGTGCTTCAATAGTACATGGGTTGTGTCTGGTATAGCACCTGAGCTCCGTTAAAATAAGTGGAACTGAATTGTAATATCACACACCACCCATGGACAGGTGTGTGCGGTTTTTGGAAGGAAGCAATCCAGTTTTTCCAGTCCTGGAAAACCCCTTTAAATGTTAATGGGGTTAAATAAAATTTGTGTGAAGAAAAGTTCAAAGCTTCATAAAATCACCAACACTTTATTTTTAATCCATAAAAAAGACAGGGGTACAATCTACTTATCAACGCGTTTCGAACATTACAGTTCTTGTTCATAATGTCATCAATGTGTTTTGAACATAACAGTTCTTGTTCACAATGTCGTCAACGCGTTTCGAACATTACAGTTCTTGTTCACAATGTCAACATGTTTAGAACATTATGGTTCTTGCTCACAATGTTGTTAATGCGTTTCGAACATTACAGTTCTTGTTCACAACATCGTCAACGCCTTTCGAACATTACAGTTCTTGTTCATAACGTCTTCAACGTGTTTCGAACAATACAGTTCTTGTTCATAACGTCTTCAACGTGTTTCGAACAATACAGTTCTTGTTCATAACGTCTTCAATGTGATTCGAACATTATAGTTCACAATGTCGTCAACATGTTTTGAACATTATAGTCCTTTTTCACAATGTCGTAAATGCATTTCGAACATTACAGTTCTTGCTCACAATGTCATCAATGCGTTTCGAGCATTACAGTTCTTGTTCACAATATTGTGTACAAGAACTTTAATGTTCGAAACATGTTGATGAGTGAACTGTATCCCTGTCTTTTTTATGGATTATAAATAAAGTGTCAGTGATTTTATGAAGTTTTGAACCTTTCTTCAAACAAGTTTTGTACCATTGGCTGATGATCTACATTGCTTCAGCTGCGGACTCTCAAATGATTAATATGGATCTGGGGTGGTAAGCATAGTTTTTTTCGGGGTCGAAGAAAACTGACAATGGATCCGTCAAATAGATAATGTTGAATCATGATAGATTGTAGATACAAAAGAATGATAGCAGAAAAGCTGACCCATGTGTCCATATTCTAACAGTATTTCTGAAGGCAAGAATTCTCAAGTTCTATGGACAGAATAAGTTGAAATACAACTTGCCCTATACTTCTTTTCCAAGACAGCCTCATACACATTAGATGGTTGCTGTGTGCTGCCAAAATTGTGTGGTTCATCTAACATGTATGACCACCTTAAGAAATCAGCTGTACAGACACCAAAGCTCCATTTACAATACTTCTACCTCTTTATCCTCAGTCCCTGAAAATTGAACATTTGGAACACTTCAGGTATTTGGTCTAATTGAACGTAACAGAAAAGGTAAACTCAAAGACATATTTACTGCATTTTTTAATTAAGGAGGCATGATGTAATGAAATTGAAAGTGACTTATTTTTATGAGACATTTTAATAAATAAGTCCCAAGTCTTATGTCTCTGTTAAAGGGGTATTCTCATCTTAGACAATGGGGGCATATCGCTAGGATATGCCCCCATTGTCTTATAGGTGCGGGTCCCACCGCTGGGACCCGCACCTATATCCAGAACGGAGCGGGGAGCGCTGCGCCTGGAGGACCCCAGGTTTCCGGGGGTCCGGCCACCACCAGGCGCAGCTCCCCGCGCCGCTCATAGAAATTAATGGGAGCCGGGCCGTGCATGCGCGGTGCGCTCCCATTCATTTCTATGGAGCCAATGGAAGTAGCCGAGCCAGCGCCCCATAGAAATGAATGGAGGGCGGCTGCGCATGCGCAGTGCGCCCTCATTCCCTTCGGGGGCTCCGTTCTGGAAATAGGTGCGGGTCCCAGTGGTGGGACCCGCACCTATAAGACAATGGGGGCATATCCTAGCGATATGCCCCCATTGTCTAAAATGAGAATAACCCTTTAACCCTTTTTAACAGCATTCAGGATACAATTAGAACACAGTTCATGCTTAACGTGTTACCAGTGTTTCAATTTTTCCATACATCAATAGTTCAAATGGTGATAAGAAAGTAATATAATATATTTTATTATTTTTAAAAATGCCTCTTTTTCCACTTGTCCTTCTCCCTTAACTCTTAATTCACTGGTAAAAATCAATTTTCAGTGAGGCAGACATGAAGATGGATTATCAGTGAGGCAGAGTGTAAAACAGATTATCATCTCACTGAGGCATTAGGTTACAGCTGCTGCCCATGGAAGTCTACACAATATACAGAGGGGAGGAGGAGAAGGAAGCAGCTTCAGAGAAAAGGGTACCGACACATACAAACTCTGCTGCTGCTTTTAGTAGGGTAATTTCACACACATCGTAAAGCTATTCGGTAGAGGAACGGCCTGCCGGAATCACAGTGTCTGGCATGGCCAGATAGTGTTGTGCACCACTGGAGCCCAGACTATATTGGGATCTGGTGGAGATTTAACTGGTTTCTGACATGAGTGCCGATTTTCGGCCAGACAAAAACTTGGCGCTCATGCTAGAAAGTTGCCTGATCCCTGTTAGATCCCATTATAGTCAATGGTCTCTGGAGGTGAACATTAGAGATGAGCGAATCATTCAAAATTTTATTTGCCGAACATTCATCGAACTTTTCATAGGATTTGTATATTCGACAAATATATTCGTCAAATTTGCGTACAAAATATACGTTATTATGTGGCGTTTAGCGAACATTCACGCACTAATAATGAATGTTCATTTTTAAAAGGTAAGCATCTTCTTTGAACATGTACGCATGAGCGTACAAATTGCGTACGAATCCTCAGCACACTATTCTCTATGCGATTGCGTAATACTCAGGCACGCACGACGAGAGGCCGCGGCCTTCAGAGGCAGAGCGAATTTTTGAAAATGGCATCCAGGCGATCCTCATCATTTAGCTCTGCAGAACTGATGGACCGGCAGGATTACAATGGCACACACCGCCACCCGAACCAGCATAAAAAGGAGGTGATCCAGCAGGTGATCCGAGGCCTACGCCATCTTTTCGACACTGTACGGACCCTGGAGCGGCTTAATGAGATCCGTGCAGAGATACGGCAGGGTGAATAACAAAATATTTGAAAAGTAAAAACATGTTAAAAAATTTGTGTACTGTATTGTATATATACCAGCAGTGAGTGCCAATAATGAAAAAAGTATAGAAGGACAACCTGGGCGTGCGTAGTGCGCTGCAGTAATTTTCTTTCATGCTAGGCTACGCCTCTAACTCGAACCAAACAAGT
Source organism: Rhinella marina (assembly GCA_900303285.1). Classification (NCBI taxonomy): domain Eukaryota; kingdom Metazoa; phylum Chordata; class Amphibia; order Anura; family Bufonidae; genus Rhinella; species Rhinella marina. Next base: position 266,017 of record ONZH01023302.1, read on the forward strand.
GAAGGTATTCTCAGATACGTGCCCCTTCACAGTAATTTGCCTTAGGCTACTTTCACATATGTGGTGGTGATCCTGCAGGCTGTTCTGCAGTATTTGTCCTGCCAATTCCAGGCGTTCTTGCCGAATAGTGGCCAGATCAGTGCCACCTCCCATTATTGTTAATGGTGCTGGCCGTTATCCCGTTTGTGTCAGGCAAATGCACTAGTGTGAAAGAAAGTAGTACCCTTAGATATATGCCCCTTCATAGTTAGCGCTTCCTCCTCCTACATACAGACTCAAATGTCAGTGGGCGATATCAAAAGTGTTCCCACCGCACTGTGTTAACAATATTAAGAAATTTATTGTGACGATAAGGATATCTATCGCGCTAAATACCTATTTAGAAGAGAAAATGGATATGATATGGCCCTCCTCTCACCCATAATATCTTTATAGTAGTATAGTGTTAGTATTAAAAAGAGTCATCATATAACAATTGTGTATGGATTTATGTTGCAGAGCACCGTGAACGACGGCGTCACCACGGTCACCGTCAACATCCAGCCCGGACGGCCCCTACAGTACCTGCAGCTTCTAGTAAGTGTAAACATATTTAATCTATTTTAAATCCAAGCTACGTGGGAGTGCAGCTGCAGTGATATAAGAGCACTAGTGGTTAGTAATGGGATCATCCAGCCCAAAACTATTCCTATGTATCAGAAGTTACAACTGTTCATTAGAGTTGAATGTAACGCCATTATTTAATGTTTTTTGACAGCTGCTGCACCACAGAAGAGACCCTCTCACCCTCCTCCACCCCAGCGAGAGAGGACCCCACCTGCCCCTCCAACACCACCAGACCAACTTACAGAGATAGAAGGTAGGTAAAATAAAAAGTGTAATGGGTGGACCTTCTGTCATCAAAATATAAGCTAAATTTTTGTTTTATCTTTTGTAGCTCCAACCGTCAGGGAGGAGTTTTCCCCTGGACCATGGGAAGACCACGCAGTATGGGTGTCCAGTAAGTAAAAACAAACCCCAAACTGACCATGTGTGGCCTTCTCAGTGAGCAGTTCAAAGAAAAAGAAAGGCTCAATACAGATACATGTCACTGAATAACTCATTCCAGTACATATACCAAATATATAATTGCAATTGCTAAAGTATTCTGATCCAGGTTCTGGTTTGAAAGTTTAGAATTTTTTTCGTGGGACAACCACTTTTACTCGTTCATACTAATTATATTACTGTTTCCACCCCTACAGATATCCCCACTGACTTTGAAGTGCAGGCAGCCTTACGCCGCTTCAGGACAAGGCTCCACGCTGCCTCCCGGCTTATTCGCGGCCTACAGCTGGAGTACCAAGAGCTGCAAGAAATGATGGCCAGACGTCGGCAAAGGCCGGCATAACCTTTTTTTTTGTTTGTTTATTTTATTATTTATTATTTGTAAAAAGTTATTTATTACAAAAATATTCTTGTAAAACCTGTGTTTTGAGTGTTTTGTTAACCCTTTAACCCTTTGTTAACCCTTTAACCCTTTGTTAACCCTTTAACACCTTCCTGACATTGTGAAGAAGACAGGGATGTAAGTTTAGGCTTACTAATGAACACTAATGAACATTCCCGTACTAATGAACTCAACGGTGTCTGCCGGCCAAAGTATTAATAAATTACGCACACTCCGGTTCACTGATTACAATTTACAGTAAAAGAAAAAGGCTTGGCTTGTTTGGACAACAAGCCTGTACATTCTGCCTTGTAACATAGGCAGTGAAAATTATATATGAGCTTTTCATGGCTGCCCCAGCCAGTAGTAGCAGGGGACGGGGTATATTAGCAGAGAGTGATTGGTGACTACAACAAACTGCGGTGGAGTATAACAATCCTCGCTAATGTAACTTGTAACGGGAGTTGAAGGCAACAACAGTGTAAAAATGTTATTTTTTAATAATTTTTTTATATATTTTTATATACATATATATAAAAATTTTATTTATTTTTTTTGGAGGGGGGAGTAAAGGCTGAGGCTCCAAAACAAATTTTAGAATACTAACTAGAACTATTAGTAACAGTAACAACAGCTACTCTCCTGCTAAAACGGAGGTGGAGGTAGACAACAGTGTTTGGTTTTTAAAAGGGTTTTGGCTTAGAGACTTCGGTTTTGCGCAGCCCATGACATGACACAAGACGTTTGGCATTAATGCTATGGGCCGGCTGACAGCAACAGTAGGAAGACACTCAGACTATTCTGCTCTGCAAGGCCTGATCTAATCACCAGCCTCAGCAAGAGGAGTATGAAATTTGGAGGTAATCCAGCCTTTATTCATTTTTATAAAGGTGTTTTTTTGAACACTGCCAGGAGACAATTTTGTCCTTTTGGGTGTCACCCCCCCCTCCAGGGGCACTAAAAACCCTCTCTGACATCACACTTGAGGCTGGGTAGGAAAGAAGCCCTAGTGCATAGTGGGACAGTTCTGGCCACTGTTGTAATCTGCCTGCCCAGAAGTCCAGGGGGTCTGAGAAGAGGCTTTGCTCATTGAGGCGGGTGATCTGGGCCTGCTCAGTTGGATGCAGCTGTTGGGAGGCAGAGAAAAATTGCTGCATCATACTAATTAGGCTTAACTGGCTGCTGCTGGTTGTGGCAGGAGGTGGATGACTCTGCTGGACCTCCTTCTCAGACACGCTGGCAGCAGGCTGGGGCTGGCTGAAAGCTGTGGCCAGGTTACTACATAGCTTCTCCCACAATGATGTTAATTTCTCCTCCCTATCCGGTGGAGGAAAACAATCCCCCATGTTGGATTGATACCGCGGGTCCAGAAGGATCAGCAGCCAGTATTCGTCTATCTGCCTTATTTTAAGGATATGCCTGTCGCTCCGTAAGCATGTGAGCATACAGCTCGCCTTCCTGGCCAGCGTGTCCGAGGAGCCAGTTCTTTCCATCTCAGCAGGGGCTAAAGGTTCATGGGCCCTGGTGCAAGAGTTCAGCTTGCCCCCCCCCCCTTCCTTCCCTCAGCGCTGGTGCACCTAGCTTTTCTGCCGGCCAAGTCAAAAATTGAACCCACCCCCATGATAAATTCTCACCCTAACCTTTGCCCTCCTAACATTACATATATCACTACAGAACATACAGGGTAAGGCTACATTCACACGACAGTTGTTTTTGCAGCTTCCGATCTGCATATTTTGCGGCTCAGATGCGAACCCATTCACTATGTGCTGTCCGCATCTGTATGTCCATTCCTATTTTTGTCTGTTTTGCGGACAAGGATAGGCATTGTTGCAGTGGATCTGCAAAAAAAACGGATGCCATATGGAACAACATCTTTTTTTGCGGATCCGCAATTTTCAGACTGCAAAACACAATGTTCGTGTGAATGTAGCCTAATACAGCGCCCCATACCTCTTACATCCAGTGACGTCTCCTCTGATGTAGATCTTCTCTTTCCTCATCTTCTAATTTCAGACCAGACGCCATTTTTCAGCCATTTCTCAGCCATTTCTCATCTATGCAGTTTGACAGAAAAAAAATCTTAGTTTACTACTTTTCTACTTTACTATCATCCTCCCGTCTTCTGGACAAATCATCCTACCACCCCCAGTACTGTGCCACTAGTACCACACAGATAGTGCCCTTCAATAATGCGCCCAAAAAATAATGTCCCTGACAGTAATAGTGTAAACATAACGCCCCCCCCAGAAATAACTGTGCTATGCTGATACTGTGCCAGGGTGCCCCCCACAGTAATAGTGCCCCCAAAGTCCCAACTAATAATTCTCTGCCAGAGTGCACTTGTTAGTAATAGTGCCCCCAACAGTACTAATGTCCCCACTGTGCCCCAGAAGTAATAATGCTTCCAATGTGCCAGTAAGAAGTGCCCCCCCAATAATGTGCCAGTAAGAAGTGCCCCTATAGTGCCCCCAATAATGTGCCATAACGAAGTGCCCCAATAATGTGCCAGAAGTTCCCCCAAAATTTCACCCCAATAATGTGCCAGTAAGAAGTTCTCCCCACCCATAGATGCCTCCCAAATTATGTGCCAGTAACAAATGCCCCCCAAATTATGTGCCAGTAACAAATGACCCCCAGTGCCCCCATGTGCCAGTAAAAATGCCCCAGTACCCCCATATGCCAGTAACAAATGCCCCCATGTGCCAGTAAGAAATGCCCAGCCAGTAAATGCTCCCAGTGCTCCGATGCCATTAAGAAATGCCCCCAAGTGCCAGTAAGAAATGCCCACCAGTGCCCCCATGTGCCAGTAAGAAATGCCCCCAGTGCCCCCATGTGCCAGTAAGAAATGCCCCCAGTGCCAGTAAAAATGCCCCCAGTGCCCCCATGTGCCAGTAAGAAATGCCCCCAGTGCCAGTAAAAATGCCCCAAGTGCCAGTAAAAATGCCCCCAGTGCTCCCGTGCCAATAAGAAATGCCCCCAAGTGCTAGTAAGAAATGCCCCCAGTGCCAGTAAGAAATGCTCCCCCAGTGCTCCCATGTGCCAGTAACAAATGCCCCCAGTGCCCCCATGTGCCAGTAAAAATGCCCCCAGTGCCCCCATGTGCCAGTAAGAAATGCCCCCAGTGCCAGTAAGAAATTCCCCCCAGTGCCCCCATGTGCCAGTAACAAATGCCCCCAATGCCCGTAACAAATGCCCCCATGTGCCAGTAACAAATGCCCCCAGTGCCAGTAAAAATGCCCGCAGTGCCCCCAATAGAGCTCCGGTCCGTAATTGCAACAATTAAAAAAAAATAAACACTAATACTTACCTCCATGGAGCTGGTAACATGCGATGCAGGCCTCTTCTGGCCTGTGTCCCGCGCTGTACGGCTCAGGTGGCGCGATGACGGCCTCTGAGCCCTCCCCTGTCCTGCAGTACAGGCACCCTGAGGACGGCGATACAGATGACTATGGAGATGAGCGCTTCCACAATGGAAGTGCTCATCTCCCTCTGCCCCACCGCCGCCCCCAACTGTGCGCAGGGCCACGCCGCACCTTGCCTAATTGGCGGTGCGGCCCTGCTAGTGGCAAGGGGGGCCCTGGGGCCCCCCTGGCTTAGGGGCCCGGTCGCAACTGCGACCGCTGCGACCCCTATTGCTACGCCACTGCATCTCAGCCTCTCTCAGGGACACTTCGGTGTCCCTGAAAGTCTCATCATCATCAGCCTCCAGACCCTCCAGCTGTGTCTCCTCCTGCTTGTCAACATCGTCATCCTCATTAAAATCCTCCTCCTCCCCCCCCTCCTCTAACTGAAGCTCCTCATCGTCATCCTCCTCCTGCTCCGCAAGGGAACTTTGGCGTTGGGGCTCCCCTACAGTGACAGCGTGGCGTGCAGACAGATGGCCAGGATTTTCTTCCCCCATTGCCCCCTGCTGCATGAGCGTCAGTGTCTTTTCCAGCACAAATATTACTGAAATTACGTCTTTCACACCGCAGCTGTCCCGGCTGACCAATTTTGTGGCTTCTTCAGAGGGCGTTAGAACAGTGCAGGCATCTCGGACCAGCCTCCACTTCCGGAAATCAAAGCCGCACCTGCTCCCTATGGTGGAAGATTCTGGCTGCTGCTGGACAAAATCGTCCACTGCTCTACGCTGCTCTAGGAGTCGCTGCAACATATGAAGAGTGGAATTCCACCGGGTCGGCACATCACCTATTAAGCGGTGTGGCGGAAGACCGTTTTGTCGCTGCAGTTCAAGCAGAGAGTGGCAAGATACATGTGAATGGCTGAAATGAGTGCAAAGCTTCCGCAACTTTGCTAGCACTGTGCGCAGGCCAGTGAATGTTTTTAGAAATCTCTGCACCACTAGATTTAGGACATGCGCCATACAGGGAGCATGCGTGAATTGACCCAGGTTTAGCGTTGCCACTATATTTGTCCCACTGTCACTCACTACCTTGCCCACTTCCAGCTGGCATGGAGACAGCCAGTGCGCTATTTGCTGCTTCATGTAATGCAGCAAGCGCTGGCCTGTGTGGCTGCTACTGCCAAGACAAACTAAGTCTAACACTGCATGGCAGCGTTGCACCTGGCACATATCATATGAAGGAGGGGGGTTAACTCTCTGCCCTGACACTCCAGCAGGCGGACTGCCGTGGAAGCTGAAAGTTGATGGGTGGACTGCTGCAATCCTGGCTGGAAAGCGCGTGGAGCAAACAGCAGTTAGCACGGTTGCTGGGGGGTTTCTGCCTCGTTGCCACTAAATATATTCAGCCAGTGGGCCATAAAGGACATGTATTGCCCCTGGCCGTAAGCACTGCTCCAGGTGTCCACTGTGATGTGCACGGTGCTGCAGAGAGAGAGCTGCAGGGAGCGTCCAATATTTCTTCCACATGGGAGTAAAGGGCGGGGATAGCTTTTTTGGAGAAGAAATGCTGGCTAGGGACCTGCCAGCGTGGCTGAGCGCAAGCCATTAGCTCCCTAAAAGCTGGGCAGTCAACCAGCTGGTACGGCAGAGACTGCAGAGCCAGCAACTTTGTCAGGTGACCATTCAGTTTGCACACTGCTTCTTGGCCACGCACTTGGCAATGGACGGCTGCCGAATAAGAGGAGGTGGAGACATGCACGCAGCGGGCGATGAGGTGTATGTACTAGTTACACCCCTGGATGCGGGCTGAGCTACGGCCCTGGATGCGGCCTGCCTGACAGAAGGGACCCCGGGAGAAGTAACCAGCTCTTCAGTATTAATGGGCTCCTCTAATTTGCCGGCATGACGCCTCTTCAGATGGTTCCACAGACAGTGGTCCCGACATTTGTGGCTTTCCCACGGCTCAATTTCTGTTTACACAAATTACACATGGCCATACTGCTGTCCCCCGGCAGAGTGGTGAAATACTTCCACACACCCTCCACAGCTGGCCAAGCTTGTAGCCCTTGCACGCTTACACCCTGGTGCCGGCCCCACTATACTTGGGGTCTCGCTAGTTCCCAGGGAAGCACTAGCCCTGGGCCTAACTTGCCTCTGCCCTCTGTTGCTGCCACTACTACTACCACCCTCCTCCTCGGAGATCAAACCCTCCTCACCAGCCCGATCCGCTTCCCAGGTCCTCCGGTCTAACAAATCAGATTCATCATCAGACTCCTCTCCACCACTTTTTTCGGACTGCAAATTAGGCTGTTCCCCACCAACCTCCAATTCTGGGCAGTCCAAACTCTGACTGCCCTCTATGAAATCCTCAGGAGGCTGTCCTATATAACTGCCAGATTATGCGGAGGGGTTTGGTGGCCTTTTATTTTATAAATTGCAAAGGGACACCACTAGAAGGGAGCACTGAAGCCCGAGAGGTGGCACAAAATGATGGGCTTTGCCGGAGCGGAATGGTGTAGCAGGACGAGTCTGACCCCTGGCTACATATGGATACTGTATCAGCAGATGACAGCAAATCATCCGGCTGAGACTGAGATGAGCGTGCCATCCACTCCACTACCTCATCCACTTTCTCCTCCACTACAATTTTGCGCCTTGGTGGGTTAGCCTGGTGGAACATTGGCCAACTATTACGAATTACAGAAGTAGAAGCTCCGGCTACAGGTCCTTTGGCACTGCTGCCCTGTGCCACCTTCTCCCTTTTTTTAGAGCTCGAGGTCTGGCTGGAACTGGACCTCTTTTGCTTATCCATTCCAGACATTTTTCACTTCACTCTGTGGCCCTGCAGCTGGTCTTTGTCTTTGTCCCTGTCTCTCTCTCTATCTCTCTCCCTGCCTGATTAATTACTAGCCCTGCACTTGCCCTGCAGTATCCCTGATGTGTAATATGGATTCCCTGAACAATTACACACCAATTTTAACAACAACAGGTCTCAGTGATGCGTCAGTGGCTTACCGAGCCTGAGCCAATCAGAGCAAGCCCTGCCCACTAGGTCAGGTGACCGTTTTTTTCCCGGCCTTTTGCGCACGAATAAAGAACTCACAGTAAAAGTATGCTAATTAATTGTATTCATACGCAACAGCTTGTAGAGTAACTTATACGTAGCATTAGCGTACAATTTATCGGACAAGTATGTAGCAAATGCGTAGAAAAACGAAGCGAATCACCTAATAATCGGATTCGCTTCGCAGCTGAAGATTTCCAATATTCAATACGAATCGACGAATCGCTTCGCTCATCTCTAGTGAACATCTGTATCCACCTAGACCAGATCTGGTAAACTTTGGTAGTCTGTTCCTCTGCCAGAACAGCCTGCCATATAGCTTCCTCAAGATCAGCTATTGTTTTGTTTGAGTAGTCTCCAAGGCATTGCTCCCAGTTGACAAAATCCAACTCCACACTGATGAGGGGCAACACCCTGAAACAACTCTCTGTGGGAAGATAACTGGCTTAGGTTTTTTCTCCTGTCACATCCTTTAGGCTTGTAACAAAGCTGGATCTTGACATAGGGGCAAATTAATATGGTGAATCTGGTGATCTCTAATATGGGGGACACCCCTTTGCTTGGTTTTTCTCCCCTAGAGGAATATCCGGCTTTCACTGTGTTGAAGACCCATAATTGGGGCTCACAATTATATTGAATATTAATGTTTCTCATGGAGCTTTTCACTTTGGATTTCTGTGTTGAGACTCTTAAATGAGGCTCTGCGGTGTTTTTTTTGTAACTGGTCTCCTCAAGATCAGCTATTGTTTTGTAAGACAGCTTTTCCACAGATCTGAAACTAGCCTAAGTGATCTGTTATCTCACTCCTGTGATGGATTCACCACTACACTGCTCAGTACTGCTGTATAATATCCACTGTACTGTTCCTAATTTGGAGTGTATATGAAACAGATAGGGAAGCAAGATCTCTTCTCTCGGTCCTGTTTCATACATACAAAGTGTAGGTACCATTTTATAGGTTGTAACCCACTTAAACCTCTGGAAGTCATCATCTAACATCCAAGCTGTCTGGTAATTTACCATTTAAATACAAGGCAGCACCAAATGTTCGTGGACCATATAAACCCATGTGTATGTGTTGCACCGAGAGCTATATATGACTGATACACAAAAAGTAGCACACAACACCCTACTTCTGCCTGACTTGCTAAGACTTTCAAAGCTTTGTATGTACAAGGCTGATCTGACGTCTTGTGAAATTTATTTAACAGAACAGGTCATTGATTTGCCTCAGTCCTGACTCACATCTCCTTGTATCCCAGGGCAGATTATATTTACAAGTGATGGTGATGAATTTGCTGCTTGAAATATATTACCATAATTTTACATATTAAAAGGTCCTGTCTCTTACTGTCATATTGTGCACTGAGCTCCAATACAAATGAAAAGATGGAGTGTTACCATATCTAAATGACCATGGAAAGTAGAAGAATAAAGTGTATTCTCATTAAACCTGCTTTTCAGAAAATATATGTTTTAAGAAATTGGGTAGAGATCTCCTAACTTAAAGATGTTGTCTATTAATTAAATATTGATGGCCTATCAATATCTGATCAGGGAAGGTCCGACTCCTGGCACAGTCACACCATGGGGCCTCTTCCTCGGTCAGTACATGAACTATATGCAGCTCAGTCTCATTCAAGTGTATGGGATTGAGCTGTAATATCAAGGACAGCCACTATACAATATACAGTACAGACCAAAAGTTTGGACACACCTTCTCATTCAAAGAGTTTTCTGTATTTTCATAACTATGAAAATTGTAGATTCACACTGAAGGCATCAAAACTATGAATTAACACATGTGGAATTATAAGTCCCAGATGGGAATACCCCGTTACGCAAATTCTAAAGTAAGCAATTTTGTGGATTTAACCGGTATATACCGTATGTTTTCATTTTATACTATACAAAAACACATTCATATAGTTGCTTTACTTGCAAAATAATCAAGCAAAATCTCAATTGTCACTTTGGGGACACAAAATGGCTACCTCCAGTTTCCTTTGGACAAGCGTGTGGACACATAAGCAAAAAGGTCATATATGTACAGTACAGACCAAAAGTTTGGACACACCTTCTCATTCAAAGAGTTTTCTGTATTTTCATGACTATGAAAATTGTAGATTCACACTGAAGGCATCAAAACTATGAATTAACACATGTGGAATTATATACTTAACAAAAAAGTGTGAAAAAAATGAAAATATGTCTTATATTCTAGGTTCTTCAAAGTAGGCACCTTTTGCTTTGATTACTGCTTTGCACACTCTTGGCATTCTCTTGATGAGCTTAAAGAGGTAGTCACCTCAAATGGTATTCCAACAGTCTTGAAGGAGTTCCCAGAGATGCTTAGCACTTGTTGGCCCTTTTGCCTTCACTCTGTGGTCCAGCTCACCCCAAACCATCTCGACTGGGTTCAGGTCTGGTGACTGTGGAGGCCAGGTCATCTGGCGTAGCACCCCATCACTCTCCTTCTTGGTCAAATAGCCCTTACACAGCCTGGAGGTGTGTTTGGGGTCATTGTCCTGTTGATAAATAAATGATGGTCCAACTAAACGCAAACCGGATGGAATAGCATGCCGCTGCAAGATGCTGTGGTAGCCATGCTGGTTCAGTATGCCTTCAATTTTGAATAAATCCCCAACAGTGTCACCAGCAAAGCACCCCCACACCATCACACCTCCTCCCCCATGCTTCATGGTGGGAACCAGGCATGTAGAGTCCATCCGTTCACCTTTTCTGCGTCACCCAAAGACAAGGTGGTTGGAACCAAAGATCTCAAATTTGGACTCATCAGACCAAAGCACAGATTTCCACTGGTCTAATGTCCATTCCTTGTGTTCTTTAGCCCAAACAAGTCTCTTCTGCTTGGTGCCTGTCCTTAGCAGTGGTTTCCTAGCAGCTATTTTACCATGAAGGCCTGCTGCACACAGTCTCCTCTTAACAGTTGTTGTAGAGATGTGTCTGCTGCTAGAACTCTGTGTGGCATTGACCTGGTCTCTCATCTGAGCTGCTGTTAACCTGCGATTTCTGAAGCTGGTGACTCGGATGAACTTATCCTCCGCAGCAGAGGTGACTCTTGGTCTTCCTTTCCTGGGGCGGTCCTCATGTCAGCCAGTTTCTTTGTAGCATTTGATGGTTTTTGCGACTGCACTTGGGGCCACTTTCAAAGTTTTCCCAATTTTTCGGACTGACTGACCTTCATTTCTTAAAGTAATGATGGCCACTCGTTTTTCTTTACTTAGCTTCTTTTTTCTTGCCATAATACAAATTCTAACAGTCTATTCAGTAGGACTATCAGTGGTGTATCCACTTGACTTCTGCCCAACACAACTCATGGTCCCAACCCAATTTATAAGGCTAGAAATCCCACTTATTAAACCTGACAGGGCCCACCTGTGAAGTGAAAACCATTTCAGGTGACTACCTCTTGAAGCTTATCAAGAGAATGCCAAGAGTGTGCAAAGCAGTAATCAAAGCAAAAGGTGGCTACTTTGAAGAACCTAGAACATAAGACATATTTTCAGTTGTTTCACACTTTTTTGTTAAGTAGATAATTCCACATGTGTTAATTCATAGTTTTGATGCCTTCAGTGTGAATCTACAATTTTCATAGTCATGAAAATACAGAAAACTCTTTGAATGAGAAGTTGTGTCCAAACTTTTGGTCTGTACTGTATAGTATATATACACTATACAACGCTGTAGAACAAGAGCAGATTGGTGGGGGGCACGGATCCAGACCTGCACAGATCAGATATTGATGACCTCTAGATTTCATACAAATTCACACTGAATATTTTTCTCACTGATTCTGTGGCATGTGCCATTGCATGCCAAATTATGTATTTTCCCTGGTAGCATTTTTTTTTACATTTTCTAATAATCCACTGGTTGTTGCCACATGTTGTTTGTTCTTACCCTTATTTCTCTGTCCACCTCTCTGAGGTGAACGCACATGCTCAGTTCCATCCTTCAACTGCCACCAGTCCTATCTATTAGCTTCTAATAGTAGATAGTGCTGGTGGAAGCCTGGGAATTTAAATTGGCCCTGGAAAAAACTAAAAGTGGCCCCATGTTGTAGATGGGTCCAAACTGACAGAAGACGGGGCAGAACAAGTAGGCAGGGATAACAGAAGTAGGAAAGGGCCAGCAATACCATAGCGCAGCACAAAATACTGCCCAAGCAGAACCAAATATTACAGTGCAGCACAAAATACTGCTTCAACAGAACTAAAAACCAGAGGACCTTATCACTGTCCTGAGCTGCAGTAGAAAGGCCACACCCCCTGAGCTGTGATCGGTAGAGAGCTGCAGCGACAGGACACGTCCTCTGAGCTACCGGCTTGAAATAAATCTACCAGGTGAGATCTCTGGATTCACGTGAGGTACAGGGCTGGTCCTAGCTTTGTTAGGAAGACATTGGCATGTACTATATGATGTCTGCTTGTCATTTTTTACAATACTCATCGAGTAACCCCTTTAAGAAGTTAAATACTAAACTTTACCAAGTTAATTTATTTTCCTTAACTAAACGAATATTATTGGCCTATTTAAAAAAAAAGATGAGCAAAAATATGCAGTAACACAGGAAGGCTGGGATTTAATGATATATTATGGAGATTGCTGAGGGCTGTCTGTCACAATGCTTAGTGACACTGCTGCCACTTCTGCTGCAGCCATTATAGCAATTCTCATCTACTCTGTCATTTTACCCTCATTTTTCAATATATATGTATTTAGTTTTTTTTCCATAGTAAAATATTGCAAAGCTGAGAATGACAGCCCTTCTTGTAAGAAAAATAATTTCTCTAAATTATATAAGAATTTAATATTGAATATAATACCGGTGACATACAAAAAATACAATAGGTATCTTTTATTTATTTGATGCAGTTTTTGATCATTTATGCCATTCATAATTATTTTTTTGCATTATACCATATTATATCATTTTTCATCTTTTTATGGTTTACCCATCATGCTCTGTTATTGCAGATTGTCCCTAACTGTATGTGTCACTCAATTCACTCTCAAATTATGTAAAAAATGGTGTAATGTGGTAGGTTCCTTAAATGAGAAATATTATATGAAAACAATTACTGCAGAGTTGAAGTTGTTGCACCTTGTCATTTAAAGGGGTTATCCTGTGAATAATGTAAAAAATGAAAATCAGACATCATATAGTACATGACAACCTCTATTTAACAAAGCTAGAACCAGCCCTGTACCTCACATGGATCCCTAGATCTACCCATTCATTACTCTACTAGATTTATATCAAGCTGACAGCTCAAGGGGAGGTTCTCATTTCTGCTGCAGCTCAGGGGGTGTGTCTCAGCTCTCCCTATCACAGCTCAGGAGGCAGTTAAAAGTTGAAACTGAGCATGTGCAGCCTGCTCAGTGAATAGGTCAAAGAAATAAGAAATTAAGTGGTCCTATACAGATACATGTTATTAAATAACTCAGTAGCTATACAAAATTTATAATGACATGCAATTACAAAAGTATTCAGATCCAGGTGCTGGTTTGAAAACTGTAGAATATTTTTCGTGGGACAACCCCTTTAAGGTGCATGTACAACTTTAATAGTTGTTGACTGACAGTGGTCTTCCGGACCCATGCATGTGTTGTCAATGAGGGGAGTTAATGGCTAAATACACCTTTGGGGGGAAGGGGGGCTTATTATTATTGCATTTTACTCATTGTAAGGTAAAAAAAAAACATTTTTTCAATTGGTCTTTATTAGAAATATGGAGTCCTTTTTTCTGTAACAGCCTGTGGATTTTCAGTTTTTCCGTCAGTTGGGGAGCTGACAGGCTCCTTACCTCTGCTCTCTGACCCTATAAACACTCATTATAGCTCAGTTCTTATCTTACTGATAAGAATGTGGCTTAAATAAGTGTTTATGACCTCTTAGTAGTTTAGAAATAAGGTTTATTAGATGTCAAAGTGAAAGTACCAGTCACACAGTTAGGCTACTTTCACATTAGCATTAGTACTGAATAATACAACCTTGTGGATCCGTAATTCCTGATCCGGTTGTATTATCTTTAGCATCTTTTAGTATCCGGAATAACCTCTATTGAAAGTCAATGGAGCACGGTTCTGTTTACAAGTGTGTCCACACCAAACGCATCCGTCCCCATTGACTTGCATTGGGGGTCATTCCGGATCCATTTAGGTGCGGATAACTAGTACGGAGAGCAAACCGCAGCATGTTGCGGTTTGCTCTCCGGTGTGAAGACAGAACGGAATGCTTTCAGGAGCATTCAGTTGTCTTCAGTTCAGTTTTGCCCCCATTGACAATGAATGGGGACAAAACTGAAGTGTTTTATTCCGGTATTGAGCCCCTATGACGGAGCTCAATACCGGAATTCCATAACGCTAGTGTGAAAGTAGCCTTAGAAAAACAGTTAAACCTGTGCTCAATATTTTTAATTAAGGCCAATTGAAAAAATAATTTTTAGCCAAAAACATGTAAAATGCAATCGTAAACAAAAATTGCCTCAGAAGGTGTACATAGCCTTTAAGTCACTGATTGTCATGCTCCGGTGTGGGGGGAAGATACCACACCAAGCGCAGGAGGGAAAGGGGGGAAAGGAAATGGAGATTAGGCCTGGAAACTAGGGAAGGCAGATGGATACCTCCTAGAGAAACCTTGACTCCAGTCCTGACTAACAACCAGTATGAACAGGCCTCGAAGGTAGGCGAGTTCATACGCAGGATACCTAGGACCCTAACTGTCCCTGAAGGACCCTGAAGCTAATGTCAGGAATTAGTCAAACTGTTCCTCCACCAATCTGGACGAACAGGAGTCTCCCCTCAGGCCCAATCACCAAACACAGGGAAGGGATACACTCAAATAATACAAAATACAAAAGTGAAAGAGGACACTTAACTTTCCAGTAGAAAATGGCAACCACGAGATCTCCACTGAGAATCACACACCAGCAGGCCACAGATGCAACAGAAAGTATAAACCACACAGCATGGTGGGAGAAGCAACACTAAATAGGCAAGGATAATTGAAAAGACACCTACACCTGAAGGGGCAGGGTGTGGTGAATGCCAGAAACATCAAAACAACTAAAGGAGAACCTGTCCAATTAACCCATGAGTTGCCAACCTCACCTCCTGCCACCTGTTGCAGGAATGTCAGTATGTCCTGGCACATTCGTGATAGACGCCTCTGGTGGCCGCTTATCTCTTGCCAGAACAAAAGTATCAAGCAACATCATCTCAACATCAGGGTAGAGTCGGGCAACCTACATACAAAAGGGTGAGCTCCTAGACCTTTTTTTTGTATGGAGGCCTTAAAGGGGTTCTCCAGGCTTTTAATATTGATGACCTATCGTCAGGATAGGTCATCAATATCAGATCGGTGGGGGTCCAACACCCAGCACCCAATTGTATGAGGAGATGGCGCGCGCAGTGTGCATGTGCTTTCTCCCTTCTCTCTTCATGCTCACTGATGCCATCTATGACAGAGCAGCAGCAGAGCAGGAAGAGAGACGGGAGACGGCACTGCACACTGCGAGCGCCATCTCCTCACACAGCTGATCTGTAGGAGTGCTGGGTGTCGGATCCCCACCTATCTGATATTGATGATTAAAAGCACGGAGAACCCCTTTAATACTGACATTTCAATTCAATGCACCATATAGTCTTGATAAGGTCCTCATACACAGAAGAAAAGTCATCTGAATCTGCCGATTTTGATGATGTGTGTATGATCTTATGCGTATGGGGAGCTCCTGAATCTCCGCCAACCAGGGGTGGACTTTGAACATAAAGTGGCCCTGGAAAACATACTAAAAGTGGCCCCGTTTTGTAGTCGGGTCCAAATTCATAGAAGGCAGAGCCAGCAATACCATATTGTGGCACATTATACCACCCAACAAAGCCAAATGCCACAGCCCATCACAAAATACTGCCAGCAGCACAAAATACATCCCTAAAAACTTCCACTGGCAAACCAGGAGGAGGACTCAGGCGGCACCCTGGGCATCAGTCCACTGGGAAATTTCCCTGTAAGGTCTATGGCCAATCTGCCCCTGCCGCCAACGGATGATGTCATTGGAAAAAAAAGGATCAAGTCTGTTGAATTTCAATGCATGATTCATTTTGCTCTGGCAGGAGGTAAGCCACCACCAGACAAATCTGGCTGAGTCTGACTCTCCTATTTCCATTAAAAACACATGTATGCTGATCAGGAGGCTGAGGTGACTAGTAGGTTCAGAGGTGGGTCAGCCAGTATTTTTCCTCTCCAGGGACCTGTCTTCTTGAAATCATTGAAGGAACCCCTATCATCAATCATCTGTTAGCGTCTCCTTGCAGCGTACCACTATGTGAGCAGGTAGTATTTTCATGAAGCTGTATAGTGGGCCCCCAGAATGACTTTAACTGGTGGGACCCAGGGACCCCAGTTCGACACTGCATGTGACACTCCTCTGCAGGTTAGATAACTTCTGTGGCTTGTAGTCAGAGTGAGCGCCCATGTGTAGGCAATGAGCTGTTCCAGCTAATCTGGTGTGAGTGATCTTGGGTGAATAAAGGGGCAAATTTGGTGGTCCCAGTTAGTAAACCTGTTGTCCAAACAGATGTATTGTCTACAAAAATAAATATAGTCCGTCAGACGCGTTTCAGAGTATAGTGTACTCCTTACTCAGTGGTTATATTTAAAGGATTGTCCGGGACTTTTAGAAACCTGGTAGAACAATGGGGGTGTTATAAAATAACAGAAAATCTCTACCACTGCAATGCTCCCATTGGCCTCTGTTGCTGTCCTGCAGTGATCATGCTGTGTCCACCTAGACATGACTGCTGCAGGCAATCACTATCCGCAATCGGATGCAGCAGTCAAGTGTAAGTGGCCATGAACTGTGTGGTCATCAGGGCAGTGGTGCTGGGGGAGATTTTCTAGTTGAGTAGTACTTATTTTGTTGTTTTATTACATCCCTTTTTCTCTCCTAGATTAAATGCCCCTTTAAAGCTTCAAACTTTGAATTGCACAGAGCCATAATACAGCACCCATCACAGTCTATGGGGCCATACTGAACCTCTGTATACCCCCAATTTCATACGTTGCTTATTTTCATGTGTACAGAGGCACACAGGACCTCCCATGAGAAGTTGTACAGCTCCTAAATGAAATCCAAATTGTCTCTTTTAAATAATTGTCTAGTTCATACGAGACAGTATTAGTATGTACATATAGTATGGATCTTTGCAAACTGAAATGATCATTATGAAGGCCATAAAACCATCGTTATCTCTATAACCATTTGCAAAAAAATAAAGCATCTGTAAGTTGAGAGAATTGCCATAATTGAAGCTTGCGAGTCGAATGCATCTGAAACAGTGAAATGGGTTAATGACAGCAGAGTGGCTAAAGTGCTTTCCAGTATGACTGTGTTTTGTAAGTCCCTGATCTCTTTCAGCTTCCCAGGTGTCTCTGGGACCATCTGTTCCAAGAGCATCTTATTTATTTATTTTTTTTGTAACGTTCAGCATTTTACCAGTCCCCACAGACAACACTCACCATGTCTTCCTATTGTCTTTGGCGAATCTGAATTTGCTGAGCTTGGCCTAGAGGGAGTAGGTGCCACTAGTGGGTGAGGGGTGAACTCCTGCAGTGAGCAAAGTCACAGATCTGTAGAAAATATTATATTCCATCTTTAAAAATAACTACAGGGATGTGCGCTGTGTAGAAACCTGCAGACTTTACTATACCCCTATTCCTTGAAATGCCATTGTTCCCAAAAGATTGTTACCTTGCCAAATGAACATCTTTGTTGATCACTATGGTTTGATTATTACATCCGCCAAGCTGCACAGATTTATTATAGGTAAATATGAGCCTAAAATACAAATGTACTGAGGTCCCTTAAAGGGGTTGTCTGCATTTTGCTATGGATGACCTATCCTCAGCATAGGTAATCAATATCAGATTGGCGCGGGTCTGACTCCCAGCACCCCTGCTGATCAGCTGTTTGAAGAGAAGGCAGTGCTTGTACGAGCGCTGCATTCTCTGCTCTGTTTACCTGCTCGCCACAGCAACTGCAGTGGTGAGCAGGTGTAAATACAAGTATTACGTCCCTGTTCACTTCTATGGGATGGCTCTGTGGTATTCACATAGAATGGACGCCATACTTGTAATGGGATTTTTTTTTCCATATGGGATAGATAGATAGCTAAGGCCCCATTCAGACGACTGTGTTTCACGGCCTGATACGGGCCGTGAAAGCCTGGCCTGTGCTGCCCCAGAGGACTGGAGCGCAGGGCGTCATTGGTTGCTATGACGCCGTGCGCTTCCATAGGCCGCCGCCGTACAGTGAAACACTGTATACGGCGTGTACAGTGTTTCACTGTACGGCGGCGGCCTCAGGAAGCGCACGGCATCATAGCAACCAATGACGCCGTGCGCTCCCGTCCTCTGGGGCAGCACAGGCCGGGCTTTCACGGTCGTCTGAATGGGGCCTAACTTATATATTATCTCTCTCTTTCTCTCTACATAATATATATTGTGTTTTATAGTGGTGTGAACACTGATTGCCTCTTTCCTGATGATCACATCATAAGGACTTCAGAATAGAACCAATTAAGGTAATTACAGGAAAAGTTGGTCGATAGCAGGGAGAAAGGTACAGGAATAAGGGAGCTAACATTTATTTCTTTTAGGCCCCATTCACGCGACCGTATGAATGGGGCCACATCTATTCCGCAATATTGCCCCATTCACCTCTATGGGAGCGGGTAGCCGCCACACGGAGCCAGCTCCGTGCCACGGCTCCGCATGAAAAGATAAAACATGTCCTATACTTGTCCGCATGAGCGGAAAAGTATAGGCATTTTCAATGGGGCGCCTGGCCGTGTGTTCCGCAGCGCTGCGTAACACATGCTGGGTGGCAGCCGTAGTATTGCAGGTCCGCATTATTGCAGACCCGCAATAATACGGCCGTCTAAATGGGCCCTTATACTGCATCAAGTCTTCTAGGCACACTTGTACAAGGTCAGTGATTTTGTAGGATTATGGTCAGGTGTAAAATTAACCAATTATACCAAACAGGTGATGATATGTTTTTCATATGTAGGTTGATTAAGGCTAGTTTCACACTGGCGGCAGGGGATTCCGGCAGGCTGTTCCGTGCTGTTCCTGTAACAGGGAGCTGGCGGCGCGATCCTTCTGTGCTGCGCCGCCGGTCTCCCATGATATCGCAGGAGCAAGGACGCAGGACGCCTACTCGCTCCCATGGTAACCAAGTGCGGAGAGGACCCGGGCCACTCTCAGCTGCCGCATGCCCGGCATCCTCCCCGCCCCCTAGGCAACGAGCAGGCGGGGCCTTCTGAGCGCTGGCAGAATTAGCCAGCGCTCAGTTATATTTTATATTTAATTCTTGAATAAGGTCACGTGGCGCTGACCACGTTACGTGACCAACCTGTAAGACCTTTTGAGCGCTGGTTTTTGTTAGCCAGAGCTCAACCTTGTTTATTATGTGATTTGGGTCATGTAATGCTGGCCACGTCACATGACCCATTTGGAGGCCTATTTAAACAGGCAACCTGCTAGCCACAGGTTGTCTGTGATTGGTCTATACCTCCAGTGCTTGTGCGTTTTCCCATGTTGTGACTACTGTGTTTTTGGAACTTCGGCTTACGTATTTTGACTTCGCTTCTGCTCTCTCCCCTGGTTTTGACGTGACTTCCTAGTACAACTTTTGGCTTGCTGACATTCCTATATTTTGTGTTTGTGATCTGTCTTTGTTTGTTTTGTTTCCCTCCGTTCCCCTTCCCTTTACGCCCCAGCACTTATTCAGGCTAGGGATTACCGCCCAGTTACGTGCCGTTACCTAGGACGGGCCGTGTATGTAGGCAGTGACAGAGGTTGGGGCTCAAGTCAGGGCTCACTATCCCCCCTCGTGACAGTTCTGCCGGATCCGTGCTGCCGCTGGTGCATGTGTGGGGCCAAAACTATGCTACTACGTACTTTTGTTCCGGCCACTTCTCGGCAAGTTTGCCATGCTGCGGCCCGATCCGCGGCCCGCCCCCATTACAGTGAATGGGGCCGGAGCGTAGTTCCAGCCCCACATGTGCACCTGCGGCAGCACGGATCCAGAACAGCCTGCCAGAATCCCCTGACGCAAGTGTGAAAGTACACTAAGGCGTTAAGCCAAAGTGCATAAACCTGTCTTGCTACTCTGTTTCTACTTTTTAATGGATGAAAAAAAAGAAGTTATTTTGACTGGAGATGGTTTTTGTGCTAGAGAATTCCATTTTGCATGCTTTCGTACCCAAGAAGCTCCATTCACAGGACTCTACAGCTGCAGAAGGTGTGCTGTCACAATGTTCTTAGTCCTTTAGATTGAAGCACAGTCATTAACTGAAACAGAAACAGCAGTGTAGGAGGCTTAAAACCAGGTGAGGAGCAGCCAAACTCTGCTACAAAGGTGAGGTTGTGTAAGACAGCTTCATGTAATACACCATGACAAGACTGAGCACAGAAACAAAACACAAGGCAGTTATGCTGCATCAGTCTCTCCCAGGTAAAGATTTCAAAGGAGACTGGGGTTTTTGAAGATGGGCTGTTCAAGCTCTTCTGAAGAATCACAAAGAAAGGGTCAACACTGAGGACCATAGATGCAGTGACTGGCCAAGGAAATTTAGTATACCAGATGAAAGAGACACCTTACTTCTCTTTGATATCGGAAGATGTCCAGCATCTCAGAACTGGCAAAAACCAGTGGCACCCAGTGCATTC
This sequence comes from Rhinella marina, assembly GCA_900303285.1. NCBI lineage: Eukaryota > Metazoa > Chordata > Amphibia > Anura > Bufonidae > Rhinella > Rhinella marina. The sequence continues at coordinate 286,619 of ONZH01023302.1, forward strand.
ATCTACTCTCCAGAGAGGTCTGGCCAGAAGTGGTCTTCATGGAAAAATTGCAGCCAAAAAGCCATATCTTTGATGTGGAAACAAGGTCAGGCAACTCAACCCTGCATGAAAACATAGGAACTGAGGTGCAGAAAAACGGCAGCTGCTGCTCTGGTGAAAATTTGAACTATTTGGCAGAAGGCAGATTGCTGAAGAGAAATATAAGGATAGTGACTCACCACCCGATACCAAATGAAAAAAGAGGTGCTCTATCAACGGTTTACCCGTAACCGGCAGAATACATTGAATTCAATATATTCAATATATTTTTTATTATATATATTTTTCAACTTATATATATTTTTCAAGTTATATAGATTGCTAAAGAGGGCTGGATAGCTGTTAAATAATGAGTGTCCACAGGCAACAGTGAAGCATGGTGGAGGTTCCTTGCAAGTTTGAGGCTGCATTTCAAGTGGAGTTGGGAATTTGGTCAGGATTAATGGTGTCCTCAATGCTGAGAAATACAGGGAGATAGTTATCCATCATGCAATACCATCAGGGAGGCATCTGATTGGCTCCAACTTTATTTTGCAGCAGCATAACAACCTCAAACATACAGCCAATGACATTAAAAAACATCTTCAGTGTAAAGAAGAACACTGAATCACTGAAGTCTGTCTGGGATCACATGAATAGACAGAAAGATTTGAGAAAGCCATTCACGGAAGATCTGTGGTTAGTTCTCCAAGCTGTTTGGTAAAACCCTACCTCCCTGTAAGGTTCCTTAAAAACTGTATGTAAGCTTACCCAGAAGAACTTATGCTGTTTTGAAGGCAACCGGTTGTCATGCTAAATATTGATTGGATTTAGATTTGACTTTTCATTTGCTTTTCATTTTATTCATTGATAAAAATAAACTATTAAAACTTCTATTTTTGAAAGCATTCTTACTTTAAAGCATCCACACATGCCTAAATTGTTTGCATGTTTGGTTGAACTTGATAGACTCAGTGGCGTACTGCCCATATAGGCAGACCACGCCACTGCTATGGGGCCCGCGGCACAGGGGGGCCCGGAGCGCACGGGAGGCCCCACCCCTACTCTGCATTATTAAGATGCGTCCCGTCCCTGCGCTCCGGGCCTCTCCTGGCCCGCTCACCTCCGCAACTTTTACCCAAACCCAACGTCCTGAGAGCGTTCCTGTGCGCTCCCAGCTGGCCCCGCCTCCTCCCTCATGCTGCTGCTCCTGGACAGGGAAGGACCTGTGCAGCGCGGCAAGAGGGGAAAGAAGAAGACCAAGGCCCAGCCCCCCCCCAGAGTGGGGACAGAGGACAAGGGACAAGTAACTGTAAGTTTTTATGTGTTTCATGTATGTATGTAAGGGGTTTGTATGTATGTATGTGTGTGTATGTATGTGTGTGTATGTATAATCCGTACACCATGCTGTATAATACACAGTATAATCCGTACACCATGCTGTATAGTATACAGTATAATCTCTACACCATGCTGTATAGTATACAGTATAATCCCTACACCATGCTGTATAGTATACAGTATAATCCCTACACCATGCTGTATAGTATACAGTATAATCCCTACACCATGCTGTATAATATACAGTATAATCCGTACACCATGCTGTATAGTATACAGTATAATCCGTACACCATGCTGTATAGCAGGGGTGCACAACCTTTTTGGGTCTGGGGGCCGCACAGTCACATCGCTCAATTTCAAGGGGCCGCAAATAAAAAGTCGATCTGCGCTCATCGGCCTATTACACAGGCCAGTACAAAGTGACTGGGGAGGAATGATCGCTACCACAATCATTCTGCCTTCATTTAGTTATATTAATTATTGGTAGCCCATCCCTGATTACACAGGGAGATGTGCTGCAGACAATCGTACATCTTTCATCCTGATAAAATATACAAATCAACCGCCAAACGAGCAATTCCTTGTTTATCGACTGATCAGCTGCTGATTATACTGGCCAGATATAAGATATGAGCCTTTCCAATAATTGTCCTGGACATCGTGCTGCAGCATAGACCCTGAAACCGAAGAGTTGTACTTACCTGGTCCCCACCGCTCCAGTTCTTCGCACTGCCCCTGCTGTTTACACCTGGCAGTCCATGGACATGGTCATACACCACTCCAGCCAATGTATGGCTTCAGCGGTGATGTGGCCACAAGCAGCATGTCACTTCTGAAGCCAGTCATTGACTGGAGCCATGCAAGTAACCATGGCCATGCACTGCCAGGTGTAAACAGTGCATGGACCAGAAGATGGAGGCCTCGAAGAGGACCAAAGCGGTGGGGATCAGGTAATTATGAATCTTCTATTTCGGGGCTATGCTGCAGAAACTTGTTAAAAATCATTTTTACCAGAAAAGTGGCGACATTTTCTTCCTGCCTCCTATTCATAAATCAGTGATTTCCTTCACTGTAGAAGACGGCGCTCCCTGATTATTACCGTCTCCTGCCAATCCAGTTATAGGCGCCCTGCAGTAACCAGTAAGCACTTTACCTTGCTAGTGGGGAGAGCTCTTACTGGTTAACGCTGGAATCACCAGACCTAAAAAGGCCTTAATGACCGTACACCTTTTTGTGATTTAGCCTAAGGGGTGGTTCAAACGGTTGTAACTATCTTATTTGTTTAACTACCAAAATATTTTTGCAACAAATTTTTACGTGACACATAGGGCCTTATAATTTATTTTTTAGTAGTTTTATTTGGGGAAAACTGTACAAAACGTTATTAAAAAGTTACTATAGCTATAGCTGGTCCGTTTTTTTAAATATAATATGTATAGTTTCACGTGAATGGGCCGGTAATGGTAACGGTTTTGGTTGGTGTGGGTGTTTTTTCTTTTATGTATTTTCTTTTTTCCTTTTTAACTTAATTTTTTTATATTTCTGCTACATAATATGTCCCCAAGAGGTCATAAAAAGACCTTGGAGGACAATGTCACTTTTTAAATTTTGCACTTTTGCCTTTTTATTTTTTGCTGTTATTTCTATTTTATAAATATTTTATTGTATTTTTTATAATTAGTTTATTACTTATTTTTTAAATATATTTTGCCACATAATATGTCCCACAAGAGGTCATAAAAATACTATTGGAGGACACTTTTCATTTTTATTTTTTATTTTATTTGTATTTTATTTTTTATTTTTTAATGTTCTTTTTATTTTATTTGTATTTTATTTTTTGGTATTTTTTTTCTAATTTTCTAATTTTTTTTAAATATATTTTTGCCACTTCTGCCTTCTCCTCGGCTTCCCCGCTCACACTAATAGCTGGGCCCCTTCCCTGCTCCTGCTACAGTGCAAGAGCAGGAGCTGTCCTCCATCCCTGTGCGGCGCTTGGGGCAGAAACACAGCTGATCACAGGATCATCTGTGTTTCTGCCCAGCAGAACGGGGGCCGCAAACCATGGCTCTGGTATGTGCACCCCTGCTGTATAGTATACAGTATAATCCGTACACTATGCTGTATAGTATACAGTATAATCCGTACACCATGCTGTATAGTATACAGTATAATCCATACACCATGCTGTATAATATACAGTATAATCCGTACACCATGCTGTATAGTATACAGTATAATCCGTACACCATGCTGTATAGTATACAGTATAATCCGTTCACCATGCTGTATAATATACAGTATAATCCGTACATCATGCTGTATAGTATACAGTATAATCCGTACTCCATGCTGTATAATATACAGTATAATCCGTACACCATGCTGTATAATATACAGTATAATCCCTACACCATACTGTATAATATACAGTATAATCCGTACACCATGCTGTATAATATACAGTATAATCCGTACACCATGCTGTATAATATACAGTATAATCCGTGCACCATGCTGTATAATATAAAGTATAATCCATACACCATGCTGTATAATATACCGTATAATCCATACACCGTGCTGTATAATATACAGTATAATCCATACACCATGCTGTATAATATAAAGTATAATCCGTACACCATGCTGTATAGTATACAGTATAATCTGTACACCATACTGTATAATATACAGTATAATCCGTACACCATGCTGTATAATATACAGTATAATCCGTACACCATGCTGTATAATATACAGTATAATCCGTATACCATGCTGTATAATATAAAGTATAATCCGTACACCATGCTATATAATATACAGTATAATCCGTACACCATACTGTATAATATAAAGTATAATCCGTACACTATGCTGTATAATATAAAGTATAATCTGTACACCATGCTGTATAATATACAGTATAATCCATCCTTGTGGCTGCCCCCATTCAGTTAACGTCTCCTTAATTTAAAAAAATAAATAAATAAATTAGTAGCTCATGTATACATTTCTTTATTGGCAAATGGGGGTGTGGCGTGGGAGGAGCCAGGGTAGCATGTGGGATGGGCCGGGGTAGTGGGCGGGGTTAGGGGCCCCATTCAGATTCTTGCTATGGGGCCCAATGATTTCTATGTACGCCCCTGGATAGACTTATGTCTTTTTTCAATAAATAGATTAAGTAATGGGCAGCAGGACCTCCTATGACAAGTGGTTATGAGTATGGTGGTATCAAAAACTACCTAAAAGGGGTCTAATTTTTATCTTTGCTATGGGGTCCCCTATGTCATTGTTGTGAAGGACGGCTAAAATAAAATGTTAACACATGATCCACAGTCTGCAGATGACATAAAACAGCATGTAGTCATTTGACAATGAAGACTCTGAGAACCTGAACTTCTAGGCCTGCTTTGCCATGCTGAAAGTATCCTGAAAAAGACAAGTTCGAATAATAAGACTGTAAGGAAATCTTTATTTATGTGATTCCCCAATGAATTCTCATAGGTTCACTAAAGATAAACTTACATTTTAAGGCTTAATATATATAAAGTCTTCCAGAAACATTCATTTTGTTTTGACAGTGTTCAATGCTAGTTTCAAAACTGCTATCAAATAGCTGCTTTAAAAAAATCACTCTGGTTCATGGTTTAATGAATTTGGTCCTCAGAGGATCACAGTACAGTTCACACCATGCTGAAGTCCACGAAACATTGTTTTACTTTGAATGTCTTCAAATGGCTGCTGAAGAAATTTCAATATAGTCTTAACAAAGGATAGGTAGCTAACTACTGCCATCCAGAGCCCAGAGGCGGTATTACATTTACTATAATGTCTTCTGTAAACTCATCATCTGGTACCAGACCAGATAAAACTCAGCAGATCTTTCAAAAATGTCACTTCGACTGGATTTTCTACTATATAAAAATATCAAAATTAGTCTTGATGAATTAGTGAATATCACAATAACAATTGTAAATGAATGATTGTCAGTCTTTTAGGCTACTTTCACACTAGTGTTAATATTTTCCAGTATTGAGATCTGTCATAGGATCTCAATACCGGAAAAAACACCTCTTCTTTGTCCCCATTTAATGTCAAAACGAAACAGAACAGAACGGAGTGCTCCAAAATGCATTCAGTTCCGTTCTCATACCGGAGAGCAAACCGCAGTATGCTGCGTTTTGCTTTCTGTCCTGGGATGCGGAGCAAGACGTTTTCTCTGACACAACAGAAAATGGATCCGTCCCGCATTGACTTTCAATAGTGTTCATGACGGATCCGTCATGCGGCCCCCAGAGCCATGGTTTGCGGCCCCCGTTCTGCTGGGCAGAAACACAGATGATCCTGTGATCAGCTGTGTTTCTGCCCCAAGCGCCACACAGGGATGGAGGACAGCTCATGCTCTTGCACTGTAGCAGGAGCAGGGAAGGGGCCCAGCTATTAGTGTGAGCGGGGAAGCCGAGGAGAAGGCAGAAGTGGCAAAAATATATTTTAAAAAAAATTAGAAAATTAGAAAAAAAAAAACTACAAAAAAATAAAATACAAATAAAATAAAAAGGACATTAAAAAATAAAAATAAAATACAAATAAAATAAAAAATAAAAATGAAAAGTGTCCTCCAATAGTATTTTTATGACCTCTTGTGGGACATATTATGTTGCAAAATATATTTAAAAAATAAGTAATAAACTAATTATAAAAAATACAATAAAATATTTATAAAATAGAAATAACAGCAAAAAAATAAAAAGGAAAAAGTGCAAAATTTAAAAAAGTGACATTGTCCTCCAAGGTCTTTTTATGACCTCTTGGGGGACATATTATGTAGCAGAAATATAAAAAAATTAAGTTAAAAAAGGAAAAAAGAAAATACATAAAAGAAAAAACACCCACACCAACCAAAACCGTTACCATTACCGGCCCATTCACGTGAAACTATACATATTATATTAAAAAAAACGGACCAGCTATAGCTATAGTAACTTTTTAATGACGTTTTGTACAGTTTTCCCCAAATAAAACTACTAAAAAATAAATTATAAGGCCCTATGTGTCACGTAAAAATTTGTTGCAAAAATATTTTGGTAGTTAAACAAATAAGATAGTTACAACCGTTTGAACCACCCCTTAGGCTAAATCACAAAAAGGTGTACGGTCATTAAGGCCTTTTTAGGTCTGGTGATTCCAGCGTTAACCAGTAAGAGCTCTCCCCACTAGCAAGGTAAAGTGCTTACTGGTTACTGCAGGGCGCCTATAACTGGATTGGCAGGAGACGGTAATAATCAGGGAGCGCCGTCTTCTACAGTGAAGGAAATCACTGATTTATGAATAGGAGGCAGGAAGAAAATGTCGCCACTTTTCTGGTAAAAATGATTTTTAACAAGTTTCTGCAGCATAGCCCCGAAATAGAAGATTCATAATTACCGGATCCCCACCGCTTTGGTCCTCTTCGAGGCCTCCATCTTCTGGTCCATGCACTGTTTACACCTGGCAGTGCATGGCCATGGTTACTTGCATGGCTCCAGTCAATGACTGGCTTCAGAAGTGACATGCTGCTTGTGGCCACATCACCGCTGAAGCCATACATTGGCTGGAGTGGTGTATGACCATGTCCATGGACTGCCAGGTGTAAACAGCAGGGGCAGTGCGAAGAACTGGAGCGGTGGGGACCAGGTAAGTACAACTCTTCGGTTTCAGGGTCTATGCTGCAGCACGATGTCCAGGACAATTATTGGAAAGGCTCATATCTTATATCTGGCCAGTATAATCAGCAGCTGATCAGTCGATAAACAAGGAATTGTTCGTTTGGCGGTTGATTTGTATATTTTTATCAGGATGAAAGATGTACGATTGTCTGCAGCACATCTCCCTGTGTAATCAGGGATGGGCTACCAATAATTAATATAACTAAATGAAGGCAGAATGATTGTGGTAGCGATCATTCCTCCCCAGTCACTTTGTACTGGCCTGTGTAATAGGCCGATGAGCGCAGATCGACTTTTTATTTGCGGCCCCTTGAAATTGAGCGATGTGACTGTGCGGCCCCCAGACCAAAAAGGTTGTGCACCCCTGCTATACAGCATGGGATATTACTATACAGCATGGTGTACGGATTATACTGTATATTACAGCATTGTCATGGTGTAGGGATTATACTGTATACTATACAGCATGGTGTAGGGATTATACTGTATACTATACAGCATGGTGTAGAGATTATACTGTATACTATACAGCATGGTGTACAGATTATACTGTGTATTATACAGCATGGTGTACGGATTATACATACACACACATACATACACACACATACATACATACAAACCCCTTACATACATACATGAAACACATAAAAACTTACAGTTACTTGTACGATTGTCTGCAGCACATCTCCCTGTGTAATCAGGGATGGGCTACCAATAATTAATATAACTAAATGAAGGCAGAATGATTGTGGTAGCGATCATTCCTCCCCAGTTACTTTGTACTGGCCTGTGTAATAGGCCGATGAGCGCAGATCGACTTTTTATTTGCGGCCCCTTGAAATTGAGCGATGTGACTGTGCGGCCCCCAGACCCAAAAAGGTTGTGCACCCCTGGTCTAGGCTATGTTAAAGATAATACAACCGGATCCGTTCATAACGGATGCAGATGGCTGTATTATCAGTAACGGAAGCGTTTTTACTGAATCCCGCCGAATCAAGCAAAAACGCTGGTGTGAAAGTAGCCTTAGCTTAGCAATTAAAATAGTCCTGATGCACCCCTTGGGATCATCAAATATCCTGTCCTTTGCACAGATATAAAGATTTTACTCAACTGCAAATGAATTATATACATATATACAGAGAAGTGTATGACAAACATGAGGGAGATTTATCGAAAATGGTGCAAAGGAAAACTGGCTAAGTTGTCTGTAGTAACCAATCGGATTGAAGCTTTTATTTTTCAGAGCTTCATTGAAAAATGAAAGGATTAATATGATTGGTGCTATTTGGACCACATTTGATAATCTCCCCCAATACCTGGATCTTTGCACTGATTTTTTTATAGTCCATTTGCTTTCTAAATCCAAAATTAAGCAACTTTTTAAATTAAACATTTCCTATAAGTTTGCTTCAGTAGAATATGTGAAAACCCCTTACCTAGCTATGGGTGCTGCTGAATCTAACATAAATGCATCAGAGCTCTGCTCCTGTTTCTGATGTCTCTCTCTGCTCTCCCCCTCCCTCCTCTTAGGCTACTTTCACACTTGCATTTTGAATTCTGGATCCGTTTTGATTTTGCACATCAGGATACATCCGTTCTGTTAGGATGCAGTTGTGTGAAATCAAATCGGAAAAAAAACAGATCCGTGACGAAATAAATTGAAAGTCAATGGGTGACGGATCTGGTTTTTTAGGCTCAGTCACAAAACGAAATGCTTGATGGAACGGAAGACATCCTGAATGGATCTCTTTCCATTCAGAATGCATGAGGACCAAACGGAAACGTTTATTATATGCAAATGAGCCTCTAGGAGCAATAGGGATGTTTTTGTTACACCTAGTGGCTCTGCTCTGTCTGCAACTGCCACTTTGATTGACAAGGTCAGGCAGTGACAACGGCATCACACCTGGCCCTGTCAATCAAAGTGCAGAGGGCGTGTCAGTTGCAGAGAGGGCAGAGCCTCTAGAGGCTCATTTGCATATGTTAAAATGTTGTTTTTCTCAGCAATGCAGGCACATATGAACATAGGACCAACACAGATGTCTTCAGCTGCCTAGCGCACATGTAACAGGTCAACCCTTTAAAAATAATTGTACACTGACGCCATGTATATAATTTTTGCCACACAGATGGCATAAGGTTTTTCACCTCTTTCCATAACCCACTGCTATTATCCTGAAATAAGCTGTTCTGTGTACGAGAGTTGCGGTTCTGTGCTATGACCTGAGATGTGTACAGTCTCTAATCTACCTTCACACTTTAAGACAATTTTTTCCCTTTTAGTCTGTGGATTTGTACTTTTTGGTCATTCTTTTTTTTATTAAAATGCTAATTAATGATACAGGTCTTCAGACATATTTAAAAAAGTGACAGATTTTCCAGAGGGATTAATTAGATATTGAATCTTCATACTCTTTAATATTTTGCTGACGGATGAACATACGCTACATGACACTTTATTACATTGAAAAGATGCTATGTAGTATATAAGCAATATGGCGCGAGGACTGTTGTTTCTGTTTCCCTTCTGTTAATTAAGCTTTTGTTTAATCTGACACTGTTCTTCTATCTACCTGTTGTCATTTAAGTGACTGAGAGGGAGCTGACGAGCTATCTGGTGGGGTGTGAGCAGATTATATTTTAGCATCTTAAAGACGCTCTCTCATTCCAAGGATATTCCGTCTCTTGCTCATAGGCAAGCTGTCACCTCGAGAACACCCACCATTCCTTGAAGCTGGGATCAACAACCTCCAGCACCTCAGCTGTGGTGAAACTACTACTCCCAGCATGGACACTTGCTTAGCTGTTCTCAGAACTCCCGTAAAAGTGAATGGAGCATGCTGGGAGTTATAGTTTGACCACAGCTGGAGTGCGCAAGGTTTCTAACACCTGCCCTAATGCAAATGGGCTGCGGTGCCGTCTTACTTCTGCAACCCTGCATGAGGTACCCGTGGTCAGACTCAGGCCTCTACAATCAGTGACTGATAATCCAAGCAAAAGCATCCTAAACTCTAATTGTGAGAGGTACATACGGTATGGGAATAAAAGGGTGAGGAACAAGAAAAAATGAATGTGGATAAATAGAAATGTAAATGGATCAGTGAACAACAAAAATAAATATTTAAATCGCTAAAAAGGAAGGTAGTGAGAAAGTACTGAAAAACTAAAAGAAAAAAATAGAATATGTAACAGACAGATAAAATCAGCCAAACTAGAGAGTAAAACCAAAGAGGGTAAAACCAACTCTAAAATGTTCTTCAGTTATATAAATGGCAAATAAATTTAAACCTGAAAGTTTTGGCCCCTTAAAGAGTGATGAGGGAGGAGTTATAGAGAGCGATGAGGAGAATGCAAAGCTATTAAATATTTTTTTCTCCTCTGTATTCACTGAGGAAAATGAACAGCCAGATGAAATGAAGAGTGTCAAAATAAACTCCCCATTAAAAGTGGTCTGTGTCTTAAAAAGATTAAAATAGACAAATTGCCAGGGCCAGATGGCATACACCCTCATATCCTAAGAGAATTAAGTAATGTCATGGCCAGACCCTTATTTCTGATATTTAAGACTCTATATAAACAGGGAGTGTTCCACTTGGTTGGCGCTTAGCAAATGTGGTGTTGATATTCAAAAAGGGGTAAAAAAGAGAGCCCGGAAACTATAGGCTGGTAAGTCTAACATGTGTCGTGGGTAAACTATTTGAAGATTTTCTATGAGATGCTATTCTAGAATACCTCAATGAAAATGAGCGAATAATGCTGTATCAGCACAGCGTCATGAGGTCATGTCAAACTAATATAGTCAGTTTCTATGAAGAGGCAAGTTCTAAACATGACCGCGACACGTCAATGGATGTCATATATCTTGACTTCTCCAAAGCATTTAATACTGAACCACATAAAAAGTTAGTATACAATCAGACTGCTTGGACTGGGAGAAAATGTCTGTATGTGGGTAAGTAACTGGCTTAGTGATAGAACACTGAGGGTGGTTGTTAACGGTACACACTCAGATTGGGTCACTGTCACTAGTGGGGTACCACAAGGGTCAGTATTGATCCCTATTCTCTTCAATATATTTATTAATGATCTTGTAGAAGGCTTGCACAGTAAAATATCAGTTTTTGCAGATTACACTAAACTGTGTAAAGTAATTAACAAGGAAGAGGACAGTATACTGCTACAGATGGATCTGGATAGACTGGAGGCTTAGGCAGAGAAGTGGCAGATGAGGTTTAACACTGACAAATGTAAGGTTATGCACATGGGAAGGAATAATGCAAGTCACCAGTACATACTAAATGGTAAAACACTGGGTAACACTTGACATGGGAAAGGACCTAGGAATTTTAATGAACAGCAAACTAAGCTGTAGAAACCAGTGTCAGACAGCTGCTGCCAAGGCCAATAACATAATGGGATGCATCAAAAGAGGCATAGATGCCGTGATGAGAACATAGTCCTGCCACTTTACAAATCACTAGTCAGACCACACATGGAGTACTGTGTAGAGTTCTGGGCTCCTGTGAACAAGGCAGACATAGCAGAGCTGGAGAGGGTTCAGAGGAGGGCAACTAAAGTAATAACTGGAATGGGTGGACTACAGTACCCAGAAAGATTATTAAAATTAGGGTTATTCACTTTAGAAAAAAGACGACTGAGGGGAGATCTAATAACTATGTATAAATACATCAGGGGTCAGTACAGAGATCTCTCCCATCATCTATTTATCCACAGGAATGTGACTGTGACGAGGAGACATCCTCTGCGTCTGGAGGAAAGAAGGTTTGTACACAAACATAGAAGAGGATTCTTTACGGTAAGAGCAGTGAGACTATGGAACTCACTGCCTCAGGAGGTGGTGATGGTAAGTTCACTAAAAGAGTCCAAGAGGGGCCTGGATGTATTACTGGAATGTAATAAAATTACAGGTTATAACTACTAGAGAGGGGTCGTTGATTCTGGGAGTTATTCTGATTGCCTGATTCCATTGGGAAATGATTTTCTTTCCTGTAAAATTGGCTTCTACCTCACAGGTTTTTTTTTTGCCTTCCTCTGGATCAACTTGCAGGATAATAAGTTGATCTGGATGACAGCCTTATAAACTATGGTACTTTGTTACTATGTATTATGTATTGAACCATGTTACATGACATACATGTGCTGGGTCAGCATACAGAACACATTTATGTAATAAGTAAATAGGACTAGTATTGGAATAATGATTTTATCGTGGTTATTACAGTAACTAAATTACTATGTGTATTTACAAGTCCACTTGCCTCTAGTGTATGTTGCTAAATGGCTGCATGTCTCTAGGTGATCTTGTAAAATGGCTGTAGGTGGTGCGGTCATGTTGTTAATATAGTTTAATGTTAAAAAAAAATCCTCACACACATATCAGCCTCTACACAGATACTAACAGACATGATGAGATGCTGCTGCAGTTAGTAATACTCTATGTACAGTACATGTTCTGTTCCTCAATACACTACTAGTCACTTGTTAGATACTTGGGCAGTTAACTGAAAGCCTGGTTATATGCACTTGTGAGGGTCACATGACGGCTCACATGACTGACGCCATGTTTAGTTCTATTCAGCTCTCCTATGGATGTAGTTTACAGGACTAAAATAGGCTGTACATTTTAATTTTCTAGAGAAAGAAGCTACTGTATGGATATAATATAGGTCTGCTAACAAAATGTTAGATAGAAGTATATTAGAAAATTGTTCAACATCTTCTTCTCTACATAAATAAATGTAATCATTAAAACTAGAATGCCTTTTAATTGCCACATAGTGTTACAACATTTCAAACTTGCCCAACTTATGCAATTCTGGATAAGTAATACATTAGGGGTTTGTTTTTTTATTTGCTAGTTTATTAGAACTAGGCATGGCTGGCAGGGATATGCTGGCCACAGCAAGTGTGTATGTGAAATGAGGGAAGGCAGTTTTGGCAGAGGAGCCATCTTGAGAAGATCCTCATATTGTAGAGGTTAAAACAGCCGTAACTAAGGTGTTATGTGAAGAAACTAAAGATTGCTTTGTGCATAATGCTCCACCAACATTAACATATGCAAAAATTTATTGACAGGTACACTAAATAGTACCTGAGTTTTCAGGTGCATAAAGGCTGTTCTTCTTTGTACAATCATAACTGTGAAAGGGCAGGCTTTTTGGGCTTCCCTAATGTCTTTTTCAGCGATATTATTTCCTCTTTCAGCTGCACAGCTAGATACATTTCACTCAGAAGCAGGTGGTATATGTCTTCTGTGAAGTCTGCCAGTACTGTACTGCTGTGATATGCTTTCCTTTACTTCCCACTATGTTTGTTTTCAGCTCCGGAACTGTAACAGAGACCTGAACACTCCGGTATTTAAATGTACTGTACGTACTGTCTGCAAGTGGATGTCTCCTAAGGAAACCAGCAGTATTCTAGCATTGTAATTGTTTCATCCCATCTCAGTCATCCATCCATTATGAAACCTTTCATTATTGGCAGCTGTGTCATGGGATCCCAACTAACCACCAGTTCAGGGCTTGCTTTCCTGTATACACAGGGGGTCAGTCTCCTGTCTCCTGGCAGACAACTCACTTCCCCACCAAGCTCGGCCATCCTTATTCTTCTGAATCCCACTCCCCCTCCTATACATAGAGTACTCTGAAGATATTATTTCTGCCTTATGTAACAGACTAAGAGAGTAGTGATATATTAAGTGAGTCACTAACACTCCCCAGACTCACCCAAACTGTCTCTACTATCTGTGAGTGCTGTATGTGGAATCTCTAGTGTATTTCTGTGAGATGCAGGTTCACACTGCTCTCCTTTGCCTTCAGCTTATAATGGCTGCTGACAGTGAGAAGCCTATCACAAGCAGGTGGTAGGGGAGACAGGTTAAACCTGCATAATATAGGATACGCTGAGAGTCTGCAGTATGTGGGGTCAAAAATTCTACATCACTGATCTATCACTGGCTTTCCTTAGAAAGGACTCAGAGCAGAGCAAGTGCGGCCTGAGGAGACTGCACCCCCTCCGCCCTTGCAAATCCAAACAGTAGGCTGAATTAGAAGAACCGTATATGAGAGAAAGGAGGATCCAAGATGGCAGACCACCTATAAATGTCATGTGAACTAAAGCAGGTAACCTAATATGCTGCACTATATTGGCATATCAGTTCGCTTCATTAATGTAAGGATGTTCTTTGATCACATCTATCAACAGGGTTTATAAAACTCGTTTTCAGAAGAAAAAAATATTGCATGATAGTTAAATGATAATGTTAACTATATTTGATCTCTATGGTTACATCTTCTGTGGGGACGCCAGTTCTACAGATACTTGGTAGACATGGTACGAAAAATGACCTGTGGCTGCATTGTAGCTTACTGCATACTGTTTTACTATTGAGTTCAATACATAAACAGGATACAATAAGTTTCTATGCTTTCTCTCATGGCAGCTGCAGGAAGCCAGGTTTTTATCATTTAAAGGGGTTCTCCAGCTGATAAAAAATTACTTACAAGAGTTTCACAAAAAAATGAAAAAAAAGAATCACATTCACCGATCTCCTGCCATTCCCATTCTGTGATTGGAAATACCTTCTTTCCTGTTATTTGATGAAGTGGCTTCTCCCTCTTTCTCCTACTCCCCTGCCAGCTACAGATAACCAGTAGCCAGCATCCATGGGCACCTGGCCACATAACAGTTTACAGCATATACAGCAAGCCCCTGAGGAGCCAGAGCGGAGGATGGGAGTGCTGTCACAGTCCATCACAGTGGCTTTCATCATATCGTTGCTCCCTATGGCCAAGCAGTGAAAATAGGCACACCCTTTCTTCCCTCAAGCACATCCTGGTTCAGCGGCTCTTGTATGATGTTAGTTGGGGTGTCCGTGATTTTACTGTAAGGTCCCTTTCAGACTAGCGAGTGTCTCGCTGCAGACCTGCAGCGAGGCACCCATCCTGAACATCTAGCATTGCCGGGGTCACATAGCATTATATTGATTTATCATGCTATGTAACCCTTACAGTTCTGGAATGTATTAGATGACAATGATGTAATGCTGCCGGACTCGCTCGTCTGAAAGGAGCCTAACAGTTTGTATTGGTGCAAGACAGGGCATGTAGAGTACAATGGCCAGTGTATGGTGCATGAGCCAGTAACCAGGTATGGTGTAGCAAAATAAACATTTATTTTTGCTGAAGTGCAAAGTAGGTGTTTTAGTGCATCAAAAGATAGCAAAACACAGTTACAACTGTACACAGTACAATTCCTAGGAAAGGATGGGAGTCATGGCACTCTTCTCTCTCTATCTGCCTCAAGTCTCTTCCAATCTATGACGGACAATGGTACTCTTTCGATAGTCGCCGTAATGTCCACTGAGGGATACAGGGTTATGACTGGCAAGGTCATGTCCAGATATGAAGGATGTCTTAACAGTGTCACTCACTGCAGTAAAGTCTTAAGAGCTTTTGATGGCAGGTTACTTTACTGTCTTCAATGTTCGACCAGGCAGGCTCTAAAGTTCTCTCCTTTGTCTTACTCCTTCTTTCCTTCTGTAGATCATGCAAATCTATGTATCTCTTTGAGCCTTAGAAAAAGGAGCACAAGTCACAACTTCCTCTATTCTCTAAACTCTCCCTATCCTAGACTAGAGCCAGTGGCGTAGCTATAGGGGTCACAGCGGTTGAAGTTGCGACCGGGCCCCTAAGCCAGGGGGGCCCCCTTGCCACTTGCAGGACCGCACCGCCAATTAGGCATGGTGCGGCGCGGCCCTATGCACAGTTGGGGGCAGCAACGGGGCAGAGGGAGATGAGCGCTTCCATTATGGAAGCGCTCATCTCCATAGTCATCTGTATCGCCGTCCTCAGGACGGCGATACAGATGCCTGTACTGCGGGGCAGGGGAGGGAGATGCGTCTCCCCTGCCCATTCCTCTAATAGGCTGCAGGCACTAGGCCTGCAGCCTATCAGAGGCCGGCTCAGGCAGCGCGATGACGTCATCGCGCTGCCTGAGCCGTACAGTGCGGGACACAGGCCGGAAAAGGTCTGCATCGCATCGCTGCCAGCTCAATGGAGGTAAGTATTAGTGTTTATTTTTTTATTGTTGCAATCACGGACCGGAGCTCTATTGGGGGCACTGGGGGCATTTTTACTGGCATTGGGGGGCACTGTGGGCATTTTTACTGGCACATAGGGGCACTGGGGGTATTTCTTACTGGCACATGGGGGCACTGGGGGGCATTTCTTACTGGCACTTGGGGGCATTTCTTAATGGGGCACGGGTTAGCACTGGCTTACTGGTTGGCATTTTTACTGACACATGGGGGCATTTTTACTGGCACTGGGGGCATTTTTACTGGCACTGGAGGCATTTGTTACTGGCACATGGGGGCACTGGGGGCATTTTTACTGGCACATGGGGGCACTGGGGGCATTTGTTACTGGCACATGGGGGCACTGGGGGCATTTCTTACTGGCACATAATTTGGGGGGCATCTATGGGGGTGGGACACTTTTTACTGGCACATGATTTTGGGGGGGAATCAATGAGGGGAACTTCTGGTGCATTATTGGGGCGTTTCTTACTGGCACATAATTTGGGGGGCATCTATGGGTGGGGAGCACTTCTTACTGGCACATTATTGGGGCACTTTGTACTGACACATTATTGGGGGGCACTATGGGGGCACTTCTTACTGGCACATTATTGGGGCACTTCTTACTGGCACATTGGAAGCATTATTACTTCTGGGGCACAGTGGGGACATTAGTACTGTTGGGGGCACTATTACTAACAAGTGCACTCTGGCAGAGAATTATTAGTTAGGACTTTGGGTGGCACTATGGGGGGGGGCACCCTGGCACAGTATCAGCATAGCACAGTTATTTCTGGGGCACGTTATGTTTACACTATTACTGTCAGGGACACTATTTGCTGGGCGCAGTTATTTTAGGACACTGTGTGCCAATAATTATTAAAGGGCACTATCTGTGTGGTACTAGTGGCACAGTACTGGGGGTGGTAGGATGATTTGTCCAGAAGACGGGAGGATGATGGAAAAGTAGTAAACTAAGATTTTTTTCTGTCAAACTGCAGAGATGAGAAATGGCTGAAAAATGGCGTCTGGTCTGAAAGGAGAAGATGAGGAAAGAGAAGATCTACATCAGAGGAGACGTCCCTGGATGTAAGAGGTATGAGGTGCTGTATTATACTGGATGTACGAGGTATGGGGCGCTGTATTAGGCTACATTCACACGAACGTTGTGTTTTGCAGTCTGCAAATTGCGGATCCTCAAAAAAAGGATGATGTAACGTATAGCATCCGTTTTTTTTGCAGATCCACTGTAACAAAGCCTATCCTTGTCCGCAAAACGGACAAAAATAGGAATGGACATACAGATGCGGACAGCACACAGTGTTCATTTAAGTAAATGGGTCCACATCTGAGCTGCAAAATATGCAGATCGGAGGCTGCAAAAACAACTGTCGTGTGAATGTAGCCTTACCCTGTATGTTCTGTAGTGATATACGTAATGTTAGGAGGGAAAAGGTTAGGGTGAGAATTTGGCATGGGGGGGTTCAATTTTTGACTTGGCCGGCAGAAAAGCTAGGTGCACCAGCGCTGAGGGAAGATGGAGGGAGGGCCCAAGCTGAACTCTTGCACCAGGGCCCATGAGCCTTTAGCTACGCCCCTGACTAGAGCTAGGGGTGGAGCCAGTCCACACCTAACCTCCTACAAGGACTGAGCCAGGATTATTTAACCCAGCTGTATCATCTGTACCTGGTTATACTGGGTGCAATACATAGCATGATGGGTAACATTACATTACATAATGAAATAAACAATTTGCAGATATGCTCATGGATACTTTGCATACTTTAAATAGAACCCACAGCTGACTGGACCACTCACCATCACCCCCATCCGAAAAGTCAAATTCCTTGTGTTCACAGCACTGTATAGGACTCCAATGCAGTGCTGTGTTGTGTATGTAGGCGAGTGTTCCTGCTTCTTCTCTGCGATTTTTAGTCATGCCCCCTGCCACTACTACTCCGGAATTAGCTGTCATGAAGGGCTTACTATTTACTCTGCCGATAGATACTGATGCTAAAAAGTGTATGTTTTCTCCCTATCTCCACCTACATAGTCTGTCATGGGTTCTTTTACTCTCTCTAAATAGATACACAGCCTGTGTGATTGCTGAGTGCTTTATGTGCTTTGCCTCCCATATAGATTACGTATATCTAGTTCTAGCCCACTTCATCATGTGCTTGTTAATATGTTTAGAAGTGCAAGGTAGGTGTTTTAGTGCATCAAAAGATAGCAAAATACAGTTACAACTGTACACAGTACAATTCTTAGGAAAGGATGGGAGTCATGTTTGGCGTTTAGTCACCAGAATTTAAAACATATCCATAATATGCTATGTAGATATGAAAATTACTTAAATTGAATGCAGTAAAATAAAATAAAAATACATAAACTTATGCAGAATCATTAAAATTATACTTAAAATAATAAAAGTGTATAAAACACAAATAAAAATAAACTATATTGCAGTGAAAAGAAATGGATGGTAAGGTAGGTGCAGTATAAAACTATTATAAGGAACATATATAAAACATAGTAATTGCCATAGACTAAAGAATATTGGATTGTCAACATACACTTAATAGCCTATATATAATAAATAGTTGGTAGTCTACAATAAGTACAAGGTAGCTTGCATATATTCAAGAGCAGAGCAGCTGATTCTGCAAACTTCACACATGCTTTATAACATTGTACTTACAGCTAACACCATTATCCACAGGTGAACCAGGGAGGTTCATATGTTAGGCTACTTTCACACTAGCGGCAGCACGGATCCGGCACCTAAAGGGTGCCGACGGATCCGTACTGCCGCTGAAAAATGTGTGGAGCCGGAGCAGCGCTCCGGCCCCACACAGGTTGACACATACATAGAGAACATACATACACACACATACACACAAACACATACATACTTACATACTCCAGCCCGGGACGCCGGCAGCACGTCTTCACGCGCCTCCTGCGCGCAGTGATGACGATTCCCCACAGCGCCCTCTGCTGGACGCAGTGGGGAAACGTCATACCTGCGCGCAGGAGGCGTGTGAAGACATGTTGCCGGCGTCACTGGCTGGAGTATGTGAGTATGTATGTGTATGTATGTGTATGTATGTATGTCTATGTATGTATGTATGTCTGTATGTTTCTCTGTAGCCGGATCCGGAATGACCCCCCATTGCAAGTCAATGGAGGACAGATCCGGATTACTGGTGTGTCACACCAAACGGATCCGTCCCCATTGACTTGCATTGGGGGTCATTCCGGATCCGTCTTGGTGCGGATGCCTGGACCGGAGAGCAAACCGCAGCATGCTTTCAGGAGCATTCCGTTGTCTTCAGTTCAGTTTTGTCCCCATTGACAATGAATGGGGACAAAACTGAAGCGTTTTTTTCCGGTATTGAGCCCCTATGACGGAACTCAATACCGGAATTTAAAAACGCTAGTGTGAAAGTAGCCTTAGTTAAAGAGGTTTTCTGGGACCTAGATATTGATGATCTAGCCTTGGGATAGATCATCAATATCAGATCAGTGGGAGTCCGTGCAGTGACCGGAATTAAGGTGGCCCCAATGCTACGGCAGGTGCCCTGGACACCGTTGAGGTTTCACCATTTGTTGCTGCTCTTTGGCAGGGATAGTCAGATGTGGTGCACGCCAATGGGAAATAAGTCCAGAGAATCAGGGTCTGTAGTTAACCAGCATGCTTCTTTACAGGAGAAACTCAAGTACAAACAATACAGGTGTGGCATAGGGCTGGCTTCTCCAGTCTCCTCTCTGGCAGAAGAAGGTTTGATGCTGAGGAAAGGCCTGAGCTAGCTGTCCCTATCACTCTCAAGGGGCAACCCCTTGAATGAAGATCAGATGACACTGGCAGCACCGATCTCTTACTAACATCTATGTACACTAGGGTTGTGCCTATGTTTGCACAACCTCACAAGGTGAGCTTAACCATCTCAAATAACCACTTTTTACCCTTACATATCACCCTATGAGCATCTATCCCATTTTTTGTTGCCCTTGGTGTGCTATCACTCTCAGATGGCTGGTATCTTGGCCAAAGCTGGTGATCCAGAATCTGTGGCAGAGTATCTCCATCTCAGCATCTTCCTCTGCTCACTCATGCAGTCTGGCAGAGCGTATTCTTCTAAGCACTGACCCCTAACTGCAGAACACTAGGGTCTCTGACTGTTCTCCTTATATACAGTTTCAAGCTGAACTAGAACCTTCTAGTGGCAAGAATGACGTGGAGAATCTCAGCCCAAACAGATACAAAGTTGCAATTTCTATCTGTCATAGACTTGTATTCGAACTTCAGTAATACCTAATGGGAGTGACAAAGCAGTTTTTGCAGGCAAAACAAGTCTTCGGACATATATCAAAGCTAAACCAGACATTCAAAAAAAGGTCAGTCTGTCTAGTTTTGGTGGTAAATAAGTCTAGCTTTTTACTTCCAAAACATGGTCTTCTTCAACCTTTACGGTAACTGTTTAAAATTACTAGCTTCTCATTATTAGATAGAAAGTCCCAAAAGTCTCTCAGTATTCATTAATGTTGAGTGAATTGAAGCCAAATGAATTGATTTCGATCCGAATTTCAGGAAAAATTCAATTCGCCAGAAAGCCAAATTTTCTTGCACTTTGTGGTAACTAATCTACTTTTCCTGAAATGGTGGTAAAACATAAATAAAAAACATTCTCACCTCACCCATTTGCTCGGGAGAGGCTCTTGTGGTCATCTTGATTGAAGATTGATTGATGTCACCATGCCCAACCAGTGTAATGATGTCATCATATCGCCACGCAAGATTTTACACAGTGTCTTCAATCAAGGTGGCAGTGAGTATTATTTTATTTTTATTTTTTTACCATATTAACCCCTGACAAGCCTTAATTTTAATCTCAGATGCGGCTATCAGCAATGAACATGGCATCTGAGTTCAATGACAGGGGCAGCATGATCGCCGTTCCCTCTCATTAGCTCGCCACATACAAAGGAATACGCGTCGTGACAAAGTAATTCACTAGTATTCATTAACCCTTTACCACAGTGTGTGCAAATGCACTACAAATGAAAAAGATATTTATCACAACAAACATATAAAAAGCAGTTACATAGTATTAAAAGGTATAAGTCAATTCAAATTAACCCTTTAAAGTGAAATACAGTAAGACGTTGATGACTTTACATAGGAGAAAAGGGCAAATATCCACAAACCTTCAGAGTTCAAAGTATCCCTGCTCCAGGGCACTACATTCAACACCTGCAGCCCCAACAATCAGCTGTTTCAGGCTGTCACCAGTGCCAGAAACTATACAGTGGACACAGTCAGAAGCAAAAGGCTCTGTCCACTGTGTAGTGGCTGTGCAAGTGTACTGCTGCTCAGCTCTCATTCAAGTGAATAGGAGGTTAACTGCAGTATGATGATACATCTGCTGTATAGTTTCCCACACCATCAGCTGTCATACACAACTATTTGAAGGGGATGTTGGGTTTTAGCCCCCCACAATCCTATATTGATGAGTCCTATCCTGACCTATCTGCAGAGAGCACCTGAGGGGCCAGATAGGAGTTGTAGTAGCTCTGATGTGTGTCACTGTATACTTCCTCAGGCCGTCGCTCCCTGGGGTTGGTGCATTGAAGGATGGGCATCCTTTGTTCCACTGCCTGCAGCCATGTGTTCCCTGCCTGATGGTAGTTTGGGTGTGCCCATGGTGTTAATCTCCATGTGGGTGCTAGGCTGGGTATATGATGGAAATGCAATGGCCAGCATGTGGTATAAAAAGAGTCAGAGACTAGACCAGATTGAACATAAGACAAAAGTCTCTCTTTACTGTGTGCACATAGTGCAAATTCCTCCCAGATGTCCAAGCATGATAGGCAGTTTATTGCACCAATGGCCCTCTGGTTACTCCTTCTCTGGCTAAAGTCCCTGTGACTGGGATCTCTAATCTGAAGTGTAGAGGGTAACTTAACAGGTTATCCCTCTCCAGCAGCAGGGTCTGGAACGCATTATGCTGGGTTACCTTGCTGACTCCCACTCTTCAGATCTTTCTCTCTTTCATCTCCTGGAGCTTGTGGAGGTATGGGAGGCTCCAGGGCTTGAACCCAATGTCTGAGAGCACATAGAGAATGTTTCTACCTCCTCCCTCTCTATAGCTACACTTACTGGAATCTTCTAGAACAAGTGAGTGGAGCTAGCCCACACCCTAAGCTTCAGAGAGGGCTGGACCACAATTTTTAACTCTGGCCATGCCTGACTCTTCCTGTAACAAGTGAGTTCAGTTTCTCTTTGTTCTTCTTCATGCAAATGACTCTGGTAATGTAACAGGGTTATCCAGGACTTAAATATTGTTGACCTATCCTCAGTATAGACCTTCAATATCTAATCGGTTGACTCCTGGCACCTCTGCTGATTAGGTGTTGGTTAAGGCTGTGGCACTTTGGGGCGATTGCTGTAGCCTCTTTCTCAGCCTCTTTCTTTGCCTTTCTGCAGTTCTGCAGGTGAATGGGATTGAGCAACAATATCAGTTATATCTGCTATACAATGAATGCCACTTTGCATGGTAAATAGAGGCTGCAGCGCTCATCTGAGCACTATGGCCCCTTCTAACAGCTCATTAGTGTGGGTGTTAGGAATCAAACCGATAAGGTACCGATGACCTATCCTGACAATCTGGTATATTTAAGTCCTGGACAAACCCTTTAAATGCAGTTCAAGCCACAGTCATCTGTGGGCAAGATTTAGGGTCCCTATTTCATATTTTATTGTGAGATCTTGTAAATTCTTACCCTTAGAGGGGAATTTGTTTGTTCTTTATTCCACAAGGCTGCAAATCTCTGAAAACTAGAACTTTCAGGGCAATTAGGATGCACAAAGCCATAAACCTGAGGTTCTGTGATCACAGTTGACCGTAAGCTTTGTATTGACGGCCTCTTGGAACTGACTCCTCTAGTTATTTTCTGTATCAGCTTCATGCATATGCAAATGCTCCTTCCAGGTTAGAGATAACAGTCCATATATGCACACCGTTATAATGTTTAATGCACAAGGTTTGCCAGCATCCGCCTACTACAAGTACCCATATAAGTTCACCTACCTGCGTTCCAGTACCATATCAGTATACAAATGCAGGTCCTTCTGCACATGCATACATATATCCAGGGAGGGAATGATTCTATTTACCCGAGCCTAATGCTTTTTATAATTGTTTTGAAAACAGATTTCGCTTGGTCCCAGGATGGCACCATCATTGTAAATTAAAGCATAATTAGCCTCTTCCCTTTTTATATTCATTAACTCTCCGGCGTTAATGATGTGGAGGGATGGAACGAGAAAGAGGGGAAAAAAAAGAGAGGAAAAAAAACAATTTGGATTGGGGAGTCCAGGAATTAAAGCGGTGATTTAGATAACGCGCTGGATGTATTGCCGCTTACGCATAATTAAACAATTGCTCAATTTAAACTTGGAAACGGGAGTGAATGTTGATTATACGGATTTGAGCTTGTGGGTTATTAACCCCTTGGCAACTAGAGAGGCCTGTGCAAATGCTTTCCTCGTATTACATAGGTGGAAAATCACAGTCAGTAGATTCATCTTACTGCATCTTAGTTCACTGATTATGGTCAAGTAATTTTGGACAATAATTCCCATCATGTCCCACTTTATGCTTCTCCTATTACATGTAATTTGCATAGCAATTCCTATAATTCACATGCAAACCCCAGCTGATAACAGTGGCCTCCAATCAATGGAGGCAGATCACATAGTTTCTATGGAGCCCGCCGGGTTGGGGACCCATATGCGCTGAACAGCCCCGCCCACTTTCCAAGGCTGTAAGGAGTCCCTCCTCTTCTTTGTGGAGTCACAGTTAGGCCCCTCCCACTTTGAGAGTCTGGATGTCTGTATTACTTTTTTTTTTCCAGATTATCTTTGCTGTGTCTTGCACACAGGATCTGCTGTAGGGGGGACAGAAACCTAACCAGTTAAGCCACAGGCTTAAATATAATCAATGAAAGGATTTTCTAAAAACTATTGACTAAAAACCTTGATAGTATTTTTCTCATGCATAGTATTAAAGCTGTTTCTGTACCATGGATGACAGGCAGGATATATAACCCAGCCCAGGTCTTCAGTTAACAGAAGGAGCGTGGATGTTGGTAGCTTGACGTTTAACGCATTTGCTTGTTGATTCATCTTACTCTTGACATATATTAAAAGTTTTCTAAGGCCAAGTTACATCTAAGCAATAGTGCTCAGTGCCTATTTTGTACATGTGGAGATATATAATACCAACATAGCCAGCTTTAAATGGTATCACAACTTAAAGGGAGTCTTTCACCTGTTTTTCACCTATATAACAGCAGTGCCCCACAGAAGATTGCAGACACATCCCAGACATACCTGTGTGCACTGTGTGTCTGTATTACATGTCACATCCCAGACATACCTGTGTGCACTGTGTGTCTGTATTACATCTCACATCCCAGACATACCTGTGTGCACTGTGTGTCTGTATTACATGTCACATCCCAGACATACCTGTGTGCACTGTGTGTCTGTATTACATCTCACATCCCAGACATACCTGTGTGCACTGTGTGTCTGTATTACATGTCAAATCCCAGACATACCTGTGTGCACTGTGTGTCTGTATTACATCTCACATCCCAGACATACCTGTGTGCACTGTGTGTCTGTATTACATGTCACATCCCAGACATACCTGTGTGCACTGTGTGTCTGTATTACATCTCACATCCCAGACATACCTGTGTGCACTGTGTGTCTGTATTACATGTCAAATCCCAGACATACCTGTGTGCACTGTGTGTCTGTATTACATCTCACATCCCAGACATACCTGTGTGCACTGTGTGTCTGTATTACATGTCACATCCCAGACATACCTGTGTGCACTGTGTGTCTGTATTACATGTCACATCCCAGACATACCTGTGTGCACTGTGTGTCTGTATTACAGGTCACATCCCAGACATACCTGTGTGCACTGTGTGTGTATTACATGTCAAATCCCAGACATACCTGTGTGCACTGTGTGTCTGTATTACATGTCCAGGAAAAGCACTTTTATTCTGCAGGAAAACAGCTCCCAAGTGCCCGGCTGAAAGTGAAACTAAAAACAGCTTTCTCTCCCGACTCGATTTCTAACAGCTATATTTTCTGATATACTAGATATAATGATGCAATTTTGGTATAATTTTAAAGCTTGGAATGTCAGCTTTCATTCCAAACTTTTTTCTATCTGCAACCAATCCCAAGATATAAGAAGCTAAAGCAGCCCTCCCCTATTCAGTCTGGTTTGCTGCAGCAGCAGAGCTGGGCACTTGGGAGCTGTTTTCCTGCAGAATAAAAGTGCTTTTTTCTGAACATGTAATACAGACACACAGTGCACACAGGTATGTCTGGGATGTGACATGTAATACAGACACAGTGCACACAGGTATGTCTGGGATATGACATGTAATACACACACACAGTGCACACAGGTATGTCTGGGATGTGACATGTAATACACACACAGTGCACACAGGTATGTCTGGGATATGACATGTAATACAGACACACAGTGCACATAGGTATGTCTGGGATGTGACATGTAATACAGACACACAGTGCACACAGGTATGTCTGGGATGTGACATGTAATACACAGTGCACACAGGTATGTCTGGGATGTGACATGTAATACACAGTGCACACAGGTATGTCTGGGATATGACATGTAATACACACACACAGTGCACACAGGTATGTCTGGGATGTGACATGTAATACACACACACAGTGCACACAGGTATGTCTGGAATGTGACATGTAATACAGACACACAGTGCACATAGGTATGTCTGGGATGTGACATGTAATACAGACACACAGTGCACACAGGTATGTCTGGGATGTGACATGTAATACACACACAGTGCACACAGGTATGTCTGGGATGTGACATATAATACACACACAGTGCACATAGGTATGTCTGGGATGTGACATGTAATACACACACACACATTGCACACAGGTATGTCTGGGATATGACATGTAATACAGACACACAGTACACACAGGTATGTCTGGGATGTGACATGTAATACACACACAGTGCACACAGGTATGTCTGGGATATGACATGTAATACACACACAGTACACACAGGTATGTCTGGGATGTGACATGTAATACAGACACACAGTGCACACAGGTATGTCTGGGATGTGACATGTAATACAGACACACAGTGCACACAGGTATGTCTGGGATGTGACATGTAATACACACACAGTGCACACAGGTATGTCTGGGATGTGACATGTAATACAGACACACAGTGCACACAGGTATGTCTGGGATGTGACATGTAATACAGACACACAGTGCACACAGGTATGTCTGGGATGTGACATGTAATACAGACACACAGTGCACACAGGTATGTCTGGGATATGACATGTAATACAGACACACAGTGCACACAGGTATGTCTGGGATATGACATGTAATACAGACACACAGTGCACACAGGTATGTCTGGGATGTGACATGTAATACAGACACACAGTGCACACAGGTATGTCTGGGATATGACATGTAATACAGACACACAGTGCACACAGGTATGTCTGGGATATGACATGTAATACAGACACACAGTGCACACAGGTATGTCTGGGATGTGACATGTAATACAGACACACAGTGCACACAGGTATGTCTGGGATATGACATGTAATACAGACACACAGTGCACACAGGTATGTCTGGGATCTGACAGGTAATACAGACACACAGTGCACACAGGTATGTCTGGGATGTGACATGTAATACACACACAGTGCACACAGGTATGTCTGGGATGTGACATGTAATACAGACACACAGTGCACACAGGTATGTCTGGGATGTGACATGTAATACAGACACACAGTGCACACAGGTATGTCTGGGATGTGACCTGTAATACAGAAACACAGTGCACAGAGGTATGTCTGGGATGTGACATGTAATACAGACACACAGTGCACACAGGTATGTCTGGGATATGACATGTAATACAGACACACAGTGCACACAGGTATGTCTGGGATATGACATGTAATACAGACACACAGTGCACACAGGTATGTCTGGGATGTGACATGTAATACAGACACACAGTGCACACAGGTATGTCTGGGATATGACATGTAATACAGACACACAGTGCACACAGGTATGTCTGGGATCTGACAGGTAATACAGACACACAGTGCACACAGGTATGTCTGGGATGTGACATGTAATACACACACAGTGCACACAGGTATGTCTGGGATGTGACATGTAATACAGACACACAGTGCACACAGGTATGTCTGGGATGTGACATGTAATACAGACACACAGTGCACACAGGTATGTCTGGGATGTGACCTGTAATACAGAAACACAGTGCACAGAGGTATGTCTGGGATGTCTGCAATCTTCTGTGGGGCAGTGCTCTTAGTTATATAGGTGAACAACAAGTGAAAGACTCCCTTTAAAAGGATATTCTGGTTAGGTCTGGGTAGGTCAACAATTTCAGATTGGTGGAGGTCTATCTCTCGCACGCCTGCCGATCAGCTGCTTAAAGGGGCTGCTGTGCTAGGTCGAGAGCTGCGTCAATCTACCTGCATGCCGTACAGTGGCGGTTTTGGTTAATTACAGCTGTTTATCCCATTTGAGTGAATGAAAGAAGAAGCTGTAATTATGCTGATCCACCACTACAACGTAGACGGTGTGCAGGTAATCACTGAAGAGGACACATGTCTCGCTCTAGTGCCGCAGCCCCTCATCAGCAGGGATGCCAAGAATCGGACCAATATGAAATTGTTGACCTATCCTGGGATTAGGTTATCAATATCGTGAACAAAGAATACCCCTTTACGTCAGCACACCATACCGGGTCATAATAAGGGGGTTCAAAATATTTTGTTGGCTGCTCTGGTGGATCGTCATTGAACAGGTCCATTGGTTGTATGGGGGCTTATTTTTCAGGCAGTGCTTCATAGGGAAATTGCTGCCAAAAGCAGAGACTCCTCAAAGAGTGACCCATTGGTGGGCTGCTGTCTTGGGCTTCTTGCCTCATGACAGGGTACTGGTTGGCTTGATGAAGGGGGTTACTGATTCTTAAATTTGTGGAATTTTATAGCGGGATAGACCAGTAAACAGGGTTTACTAGGGTTGCTTTGTTTTCTATTATAGTCTATGGTACAAAGAGTCACAATTAAGCATACTTCCATAGCTGTTTCTGCATAGCCCCACTGAAGTTAATAAAGGATGACCATTTACTGTATGACAGTTAGGACTTTCTAACATAATTTCTAAATACAAGTACTGAATGCAGTAAAGATAGCGTCTACCAACCATTTGTAAAGATTTTGTTCTGGTCTAAGCAGGTAAATAATACCACCTTAAAGGCATAGTGAACCTTTGGGGGAGGGTTGGGAAACCCCCTTTTGGGCAGACCTGCAAAGGAAAGACATCTTACCAGCTTCTCAGAGCTGGCTCCCCACTTCTTCTCTCCCTAGCCTTGGCTGCTCCCCTGGCTCCCAGGATGTACACATCCTGTTTGACGCCAATCACTGGCCACAGCGGTGACCTACTCCCCTTGAGTTACGTCAAATAATTACCTGATGCAAGGGGAGCAGGTCACCGCTGCAGTCAATGATTGGCTACAGCAGCATCCAAAGGGAATTTTACATAATGGGACCGCAGCAAAGCAGTCGAGGCCACAGAGGGAGGGAGCCAGCACTGAAAAGCAGGCAAGTATGCATCCCTAAGCAGGTCTGTCCAAGAAGGCCGTTTGCCTACCCCCCACCCTCCAATTTGTACAACCCCTATAGGGCTCATTCAGACGGCCATATGAATGAGTCCACACCCGTTCTGCAATTTTTTTCTTGATATGATTTTTTTAAGTCCCTCCATGTATTCTACTTCCTGTCCCGGCTCTTTTAGTTCCTATTTGGTTAGACTTTAGCATGGCAAACAGCTTTGCTTGACTTTCTCAATCTGACCATCACATGGTCATAGAGAGCCTCCCTGTAGTGATTAAATTAAAGCATCACACACTACACTGATTCGTGCAATGCCCTTCTGTGGTCATCTTTATCTAGGCCTATTAAGAGAACAGTTGCAATGTCATACTGTTATCCTAATTCTACACATACTTTTTATCAAGATGATTACCCTTCTGATAACATCTTCCCATACAATGGATTCCCTATCTCTATAGGAGTTCAGTTTATCCCTCCATGCTGACTGGTACAGAAGGATGATTTTCTTCTATTTCGTTTTCACTGGCATAGAGCTGCTAAAATGAACTAAAAAACAGCCAAAGAGTCTTAAATGTATTTTATGAATAATGGCCCAAATTGTCTAATGTGTCTGCCCAAAAAATCTGTCTAAAAGTGGTGCATATTGGCGCATCTAGGATTTCTACACTTTTTTCCGACATGCTTGGCAAGGGGATGAGGTCAGGGGCAGATCGGCCATAGACCTTACAGGGAAATTTCCTGTAGCCCTCCTCATGGCCGGCCAGTAGAAGTTTTTGGGGTTGTATTTTGTGCCGCTGGCAGCAGGATTTTGTGATGGACTGTGGTATTTGGTTCTGTTGGGGTGACATAATGTGCCAGAAATATGGTATTGCTGGCCCTGCTTTTCATCAATTTGGACCCAACTACAAAACAGGGCCACTTTTAGTAATTTTTTCGAGAGCCACTTTTAGTTTCCAGTCTACCCCTGGATGTGGCTTAAAAGAATGAGGAGTTTTGTGGAAATGGACAGGTCCTAAAATGTGCAATTTTGCACCAAAATTGCACCACAATTCTGGTGAAAAAAATTCTGTCTCAAAGTAAGCCAACCATTAGTAGGTAAGTGTCTATCCCTGCACCAGATTTACTATCTAGCCCCAGCCCCTGTGATAAATGTGGTGTAGATCTAGAAAGCCTGTCTCTGTTTACTTTATTTATAGGATTAGTAAATGTGGCCTAATAGGTTTAGAAAGACTACCCTTTTTTGGTAGAAGTGTCTCTTTACCCTTTAAGGTTGGTTTGATATGTTTGCAGTGTAACATCCATGTTACGGCCACAAGATTCCCCCACCCATCCTAAAATTGAAGCCTTTTCTGCCAAAGCAGCTTCATTAGCAGAAAAGTAGTAACCATTCGTCTGCTTCGGAGCACCATACGCAGTAGGGTTCACGGAACTGTTGTCTTAGACACATGTCTGGTAGCACCCTGGTTAATTTTGGTGGCGAGCTGCTCCACTTTAGTGTTTCTTTCCGTTCCTCACACACCTTTGTAGCCGATGTTCACCTCTCACATCATTTGCACGTGGTGCTCCACAGTTTCCATCTCACTTATTCACAATGGTGCCATTTGTCCACTCACCATACACTTTCACCACAGCAGCATGAGAACGGTTCAAAAGCTGCAGAGTTTCAGAAATCCTGCCACCCTTGGCACAAAACCCAATCATCCACTTTACCCATGACAGCAACAAGAGATATGTGTGCAGACGGCCTATCACACACCTTATATACCCAACAAGCCAGCTCAGCACATGACTACACACTGCCAACGTCGAAAGTAGGAAGAGGTCATAATAATGGGACTTGACTATATATACACTCTGTAAAACACAGTATTTATGTATTGTTCATCAGTCACATGCAGAAGCTTTGTTTCAACATGTAAAGTTTTACAGAATCACTGACTGTTTCACCACTGGCTATAACTTCTCTTGTTATACCATCAGATTGGTAACGACTCCATATAACTCATTCTGTTAATTTAGCGTTGACCATTGCTCATTGCAAGAGGCAGCGGGTTGCCAGGTATTAGTTGTGTCATAGATGTAATAATACCTATTTGCCTGCAAGCAAATCTGCCTGTTTATTGCACATTTCTGAACACTTCATGATTTCCTCCAGCTATAAAACAACTTCAGATACCTCTGTTAGGATTTTTAGAATTTGCCAGGAGCAGAACATTTAACAGAACTATAGACTTTATCCAGGCTGCCAAAACACGATGAGAACATGTTCGGTTCTCCGAGCAATCAGCGAGAATTTTATAATCCCCATCTGTTTATGCCAACAAACAATTTTCTAGCCAGGAACTTGTAAAAAGAAGATTTGGCTACTGTGACCTGCATCAGTTTATCCCATAAAACTGCAACAGCCAAAGCAATTTAGCTGCTGAACACTTACACCGAATTGTGACTCATTCATTCCCTGAAACAATGACCTGTTCTAAGGTTGAGTTGAATTCATGTAAGTAAAGCCTCATTCACACGTCAGTGTTTCACGGACGTGTGCTGTACGTGTTCTCCACGGACAGCACACATCCCCATTCATTTGAATGTATGTGTTCAGACATCAGTGTTTCATCACGGTCCGTGGTTCTGTTTTTTAAGCACGGATGCATGTCCTATCTTGATCCGTGTTCCAGGATCCCTCACGGACATTATAGTCTATGGGTCAGTGAAAACCACGGATGCAACACAGATGCCATCTGTGTTGCATCCGTGTTTCACGGATCATTAAGAAATGATGCTTTGAAAATTATTTTTCAGCTGTTCAGTGTCAAACACAGATGCAACACGGACGGCAACACAGACAGATGCAACACGGACGGCAAAAAACGGACACACGGACCCAACACGGATCCTTCACAGACAGCTTCACGGATGCCTCACTGACCACCTGCTCACGGATTTGAGCACGGACACGGACGTGTGAATGAGGCTTAAAGTGCATAGTCAAGAACAACAAAAATAAACTAGTGGAAAATAAAAAAAAAAAGAACACCTGGTAAATGCAACGCCATTGAGCTGAGATTGGCAAAGTATAAACTTCTAGTGGTGCTTGGTCAATCATCCTACGGCCTCATGCACACGAACGTGTGCTGGCCGTGCCCGTGCTGCGGGCCGCATACGGCGAGTCTGCAATAAACGGGCACCGGCCGTGTGCAGCCCGCATAACGGATCGCGGACCTATTCACTTCAATGGGTCCGCGATCCGGGAGATGCGGAGCGGAGGCACGGATCGGAACACCACGGAAGCACTACGGTGTGCTTCCGTGGTGTTTCTGGCCGTGCCTCCGCACCGCAAAAAAGTAGCACAAGCACTACTTTTTTGCAGTGCGGACCCTCAGATGCGGATCGCGGACCCCATTCAAGTGAATGGGTCCACGATCCGCATGCGGTGGCCTCACGGTCAGTGCCCGTGCATTGCGGACCGCAGTTTGCGGCCCGCAGCACGGGCACGGCCGGCACACGTTCGTGTGCATGAGGCCAGGGGCGTAGCAATAGGGGAAGCAGGGGAAGCAGCTGCTTTGGGGCCCAGACCCACAAGGGGGCCCCTCAAGAGGGAGACTAAAAGATTTTATTGTCAGGGCCCCCTCAACAGTATTATACAATGACATTATATACAGTGACACTATAGGAAACGGATGGAGCGGCTGTCAGGCCTTGTCTGGGAGAGCTCAATCTTGACTAGCCACAAGAGTGACGGTTGCATGTGAGTTGTGGGTTGCAAAGAAGTTTCTGGGGGGGGCCCCGTTCAAAAATTTGCTGTGGGGCCCAGTTAGTTGTAGTTACGCCACTGCATGAGGCCTACAACCAAGGTGGTGCCTCCTTTATATTTGGTTCTGCAGCAGGGTATATGTTGAGGCAGGGTTACATTAAAACTGTGTGGAATCTTCTCTTGCTACGATAAAGGCTGCCACTCTGGTGATAAGTCATTCTAAGCTCTTCCAACTTGGACTCGTAGTTCAGTCAAGTTGGTTTATTGACTGATGTACATGGTATGTCCATTGCACTATCCAGTCTCGGATATTCTCAATGTGGGAGAGATCTGCTGATCAGGCTGACCAGCGGAGCTGCTGGACAACCTGAAGAGCACGTTGTGTAGAGGGGGCAGTTTGTGGATGGGCACTATCTTGTTGGAACACCACTTCTCCTGGTTCCATGATGCCCTGGGCATACTAAAGTCTGGTCAATGTTCCTTCTATGAATGGCAGACTGGAATAGCCATGGTAGCTAATGGTGCCCAACCCTGATGTTGGCCTACATGATGGCAATAGGTGCTCACCAGCCTTCCTGTCAAATCTGATGCAGCCATCATTAGTACCAAGCCAGAACCTGCTTTCATCACTAGACACTATTGTTTGCCATTCTTGCCTCCTGTGTGCTCTCACACAGCATCATCTTGTCAATGATAAGAAGTCAGTAGCAAATGAGCTAGTGGAGTGTGTGAAAGATGTCCTGCTTTAATTATCCTTTTATAGGCCGCTTACTGCAGGGGCTACCGCAGAACCGATTTGTGATGCCGTAGCTGTCTTTTTGAGATACAGCAGCTCTTCTTATATGGTGATCTGTCCGTGCATCTGTATTGACCATCCAGAACCTTTATTACAGTACATGTGTATGTGCCCTCCTCTAACCACTTTTGACACCACTGATGCACTACAAAAACTTCTCGTCCAACTCTTTGAAATTTGACAGGTGGACCATTCACCTTCGTGAAGTCCTACTATTCGGCCCTTTTCAAACTCTGTTAATTGCAAAAATGGTACACCGTTACATCTAGCAGAGATAGTGAACACTTCAGCCAATCAACAGTCCTGTAAGAGAGAAGGCGAAAAACAGTAATGCCAGACAAAAAAAGTCTGTGAAGCATCTGTATGTAAACTAAGGAGCTTGGAGGCTAAGCTAAGGCTACTTTCACATCTGCGTTTTTGCTGTCCAGTTTTGAGATCTGGCATGGGATCTCAAAACCAAAGAAAAATGTGTCAGTTATATTAATACAACCGGCTGCATCCGTTCAGAATGGATCCGGTTGTATTATATCGAAAATGGATAAACCGGATCTAGCACTAAAACCATTGTAAGTCAATGGGAGACTAATCCATTTTTTTTAATGTCTGAAAAAACGGATCCGGCACCATTAACTTACATGGGTGAACCATTCACCTTCACTGTTCCGGTTTGTTCAGTTTTGCCCACATTGATAATGAATGGGGACAAAACTGAAGTGTTGTGGTGTGGTTTTGAGATTTGGCACAGGATCAGCACAACACAGATGTGAAAGTAGCCTGACAGAGTGTGTTTTTTTAATCTCAGATCTTCTGACCTTGTAAACACTCATTATAGCTCAATTCTTATCAAACTGATAAGTTCCTGGAGTATGTGAGTATGTATGTGTGTATGTATGTATGTCTGTATGTCTGTATGTATGTATCTATGTATGTAGCCGGATCCGGAATGACCCCCCATTGCAAATCAATGGAGGACAGATCCGGATTACTGGTGTGTCCACACCAAACGGATCCGTCCCCATTGACTTGCATTGGGGGTCATTCCGGATCCGTCTTGGTG
Organism: Rhinella marina; assembly: GCA_900303285.1. Taxonomy (NCBI): domain Eukaryota; kingdom Metazoa; phylum Chordata; class Amphibia; order Anura; family Bufonidae; genus Rhinella; species Rhinella marina. The sequence goes on from ONZH01023302.1 coordinate 321,206, forward strand.
CGGATGCCTGGACCAGAGAGCAAACCGCAGCATGCTGCGGTTTGTTCTCCGGTCTGAAGACGGAACGGAATGCTTTCAGGAGCATTCCGTTGTCTTCAGTTCAGTTTTGTCCCCATTGACAATGAATGGGGACAAAACTGAAGCGTTTTTTTCCGGTATTGAGCCCCTATAACGGAACTCAATACCGGAATTTAAAAACGCTAGTGTGAAAGTAGCCTAAGTGTTTCTGTGGACAGGAGATCAGAGAGAAGAGCTACACTGACAAGATTCAAAGAAAATAGAAGGTGACAGCTTCCAACCAGCTTAACCCTTGTATCTCAGAAACGGCTGACAATTTTTAAATACAGACCAATTGAAAAGATGATTTTTAGCCCAAATTGAGTAAAATGCAGTAATAAAAAATGCCCCCAAACTTGTACCTAGACTTTAAGACAGGGGTATACCAAAACCTCATGGGGCCCCATAGGAAAACCTAGTATTAGCTGCCCCACCCAGTCTTCTAGTACAAGTGCATCAAACACTCCCAGGCATTGCAGAACACAAAGCATGACTCCCTAGATTTATGACAAAGTTATTAAAGTGGATTAAAAGGTACCACTTGGAAACGCGAGTCTCACAAGACTTTGCGAAGCAATAACTTTGGCTCATCGGAGCGAACACATTCTAATACTGTATGGAGATCCTGCTCCATACAGTATTGGAACGAAGTTTTATGCGAATCCACTTCAGATATTTCATCTGAAGTCAATTCGCTCATCCCTAATAGCTATGCCCCTGATTAAAGGGATTGTCTGAGATTTTGATTCTGATGGGTTATCCTTAGGATAGGTCATCAATATCTGATTGATGCAGCCCCTAGAGGAGGCTGAGGTGTGGACTCCTATTTCCGTTTTAATGTAAGAGAGAAGCTTAAGTTTGAAGGGCATGTGAGAGGTTGTCCGTGTACTCACTCCACAAAGCACCAGGCCTCAAGTTGCAGAAACTGACCATCTCTGGATGATCTACCAAAAGAGAACCAACTATACATTGCAGTACTTCAGATAAGGAGAGAAAGAAAGTTCCAGGATCTGTAACAGCTGAGTAAACAGAGTCAGTAAGGAACACTGCTATCAAAAACCATAGACTTTACTGCTGAGTTAATTGCTAAGACCTCATCCACACTTGGACATGACCAGGACAGTCGTATCTTGACTCTGTACTTCGCAGTAGCAAACTACAGCTATCATTTTCAAAAGTGTTACTGCTAGATTCAGATTCCGTAGTGAAGGAGTACTAAATTCTCAAACCTGGCTTATACCCATACAGAACTACTGGAGAAAACCTGCTCTGATTGTTGGAAGTGTGTTCTGATACTGTTAGTACTGTGTATTACTGAGGGTACTACAACCCTCATTTTGCACTTCAGTAAAGAGACATTTATTTTGCTACATCTGGCCTGGTTACTGTCTCCAGTACCATCTGCCGACCACCCCATCAACATCTTTTTCCTAGCACCAACATCAAAATCGTTAACACCAGGGGCACCCCAGCTTCCATTGGACTGGAGCCCCTGCCTCTAAGTGTTTTCCCATGGAAGAAAGGGCCCTCCTTTCACTGCCCTGGCCCTAGGCAGTCATAGTGTGAGGAAAACCACTGTGATAGACCTTTGCATCTAGAGCCACTACCACTCCCATCCTGAGCTCTGGTTCCTCAGCGCTCATTAGATGACACAGCCTCTTCATACAGCTGGTGAGCTGGAAGTCGGACCGGGCCAATTTGATATTGATGACCTATCCTGAGCATGGGCCAACAATATCAGAATCACAGACAATCCCTTTAAAGGGTTTGTGGAATGTTCAAGCAGCTATTAGGACCTTGGGAGGAGATCCCAGTTTAGGATGGGATACCATCCTGTTATCATTAATAGTGGGAAATTATACACATGAATTGTGCTCCTAAAAGGGGTATTTATGACCTACTCTTTGAGTATATTTGTCAGGGGCGGACTCGGAAGATAAAATGGCCCTGGAAAAAATACTAAAAGTGGCCCTGTTTTGTAGTTGGGTCCAAATTGATGGAAGGCAGGGCCAACACTAGTAGGCAGGGCCAGCAATACCATATTGTGCCACATCATACCACCCCAAAACGGCCAAATTCCACAGACCACCACAAAATACTGTCAGCAGCACAAAATACGTCCCCAAAAACTTCCACTGGCCGGCTATGAGGAGGGCTCAGGCGGCCCCCTGGACATCGGCCCATAAAAGCTTCTGACTCGAATACCTCTTTAAGTGTTCAATTCTGTCACAGAAATAAGTTCTGCTGAAATTACCATCATGGATTCCCTTCATGACAGAGAACACTGATGTCTCATTATAGGACAGAAAGGCCTGTGGGCCTCTTCTGGAACCAGGATTCAAGAGTAAATGCTACCTGTACATCCCCTATAGCTATACCCTGGGAAACCCCTTTGAAATTAAAATCTCAGCCCAAAAAATTGTGTCCTCTTCAAATGTGACCACTACTGAATCAAGCTAACTTCTGATATTTTTATTGGTAAGTGTGGACACCATTGAGAAGAGAACATGGTTGGATACTCTCTAGTGGGTATGCACCATTGAGAATTAAATGATTGCTTTCAAAGAGATAGAGGTTTAATTTGTGGCAGCGACATTAAGTGGTTTTCAATTAATTTTGAGCAATTTAGTATGATTTGATGTGAGGAAACGGCACCTGTTGCATTTCCATAGGGAGCTAGCCATGTTGCTGTTTATAAAACTGCAGCTTCACAGTGACCTGAGGCCACAAATTTGCTAGATAAATAATTGTTAATTAAAAATGTAATTAACAGTGCATCCATATACATTTACAAAGTTGTCCAGTTTAGAGAACCTATTTTTATATACACAGTTAGGGAATTCTAAGTCAATAGCGGGGGACCAAAGCCCTCTTCTTTTGGCCAGAGTGAGAGCCATTACTGAGAGTGTCTCTTTCGTCTGCAAGACTTGTCCTGTCCTACATTACAGAGAGAATCAATTGATTTGAATGAGTTTTGTGTAATACTTCATTTGTCCTGTGGGTGTGCTGCAGGAATTGAACCCTGAAGGCCCTGATTTATCAAGACTAGAGTGTGCTACGCCGGTCTTGATAGGGCCTGTGCTGCCAGAGCAAGCATTTACTTTATGACGAGATGCAGGCCTCGTCATAAATTAAATACCTCCTCCAGCAGACTGTTTGCCAGACTGACAGCTATTCATAGATGGCATGGCATAAATGATGACAAAATGTGCCAGGATCGGTGACTCCTCCCACATCCTTCCCTTGCCGCACCTCTTTTCGGAAACTGAAGAGGGCGACATAAATATAGCAGTTGCAATGTGCACCTTTTCTTCCCTCAGCACGCACCCTGATGTTGAGGCTCCTGCCTGGTGGTAGTCAGGGTGCCCAAGATAATGAGTGTTTGAATGGGTGAATGACAGGGTGTGTAGACTGCAATGGCCGACATATGGTGCAGGAGTCAGTAACCAGGCCAGATAAGGCAGAATTAAAGGGGTTGTCCCACGAAAAATATTCTACAGTTTTCAAACCAGCACCTGGATCTGAATACTTTTATAATTGCATGTCATTAAAAATTTTGTACAGCTACTGAGTTATTCAGTAAAATGTATCTGTATAGGACCACTTAATTTCTTATTTCTTTGACCTATTCACTGAGCAGGCCGCACATGCTCAGTTTCAACTTTTAACTGTCTCCTGAGCTGTGATAGGGAGACCATGGACACGCCCCCTGAGCTGCAGCAGCGGAGACACTCCCCTGAGCTGTTAGCTTGATATAAATCTAGCACAGAAATGGATGGGGAGATCTCTGGATCCATGTGAGGTACAGGACTGGTTCTAGCTTTGTTAAAAAAGAGGTTGTCATGTCCTAAATGATGTCTGATTTTCATTTTTTACATTATTCGTGGGATAACCCCTTTAAGAATTAATCTCTCTACTGAAGTGCAAAATAGGAGTTGTAGTACATCCAATGATAACAAAACAGTTCCAACTGTACACAGTGCATTTCTTTCAAGATGAAGATTTGTGTACTTAGATTAGGAGTTATGGCCTTCTTCTCTCTCTATCTGTCCCAACTCTCTTCCAGTAGAATCTATAGCGGGTAGTTGCACTCTTGCATTGGTGGCTGTAATGTCCACTGAGGGATACTCGGTTTTAGTGATCAGACTGGCCAGGTTGTGTCCAAGTGTGAAGGGTATATCACCAGTGTCCCCGCATTGTAGTAAAGTCCTAACAGCTTTTGGTGACAGGTTATCTCACTGACAATGCTATGCAGACTCTATGTTCTCTAGTTTTCTCCTTTGACTTGCTTCTCTCCATAGGTTGATCATGCAGAGATCGGTGAGTCTCTGTAGCCTTTTCGGCCTATTGCCCCTTTCAGACAAGCGAGTTCCACACTTTGGACTTGTAGCGTGTGTATGCAGCAGCTCCCGTCCTGACCTCCCGGCACTGATGGGGTCGCGTAGCATTATATTGATTTATGATGCTATGTAACCCTTACAGTTCTGGAATGTATTGGATAACACTGACATAATGCTGTCAGTGTTTTTGTAATTGTCCAATTCATTATATATAATTACAAAAAAATAATTCAGAGTTTCTAATTCTGGTTATGGAGCTTAATAATAATCTGACACTTCCTGTTCTATATAGATCATTTCTCAGCAGTCAATTCATTATTAACATAGGCAGGATTACAACTAAAGATAACACATGTGTAGATAATATAGGAATACATTATTCACAATAGATGTTTACAACATACCTTCTCCCTCTCCCTGCACAATGACCTTGGCACAGGTCACAGAGTATGCCCACAATACTTTCCCATATTAGTCAATAAACATCTCAAGTCTACAGGTTGATATCATCCATGTGACTACTGTAAACTATGTCACTGAATGATGCTTAAAGGGCTTTTGCAGCCCATATATATTGATGACCATGAGAGTGCTGCTTCCTTTTCAGTACGTTGCCCGTCATCTCAGAAGTTACGGTGGGTGCAGTGTAATGACAAGTACTCGCTCCATTCACTTAAATGGAGCAAGTACTGGTAATTACACTACACCACCGAGATGATGGGTAATGTAACGAACAAGAAGCAGTGCTCCCATGGAGCACCGTCTCCTCTTCAAACAACTGTCACAGGGATGGGGGAGGGATGGTAGGACCCCTGCCAATCTGATATTGATGACCTATCCTGAAGATAGGTCATCAATATATATGGCCTGCATGACCCCTTCAACAGCAGCTCAGGCAAGATGATCACCCCCATAATCATAAAGAACATAAAAGATCTTCCACCAGACGATTAAAGGGTTTTTCTGATATTTTTTAGTATCTGATTTTTAAAGCTGTTTCAGAAGGCACCGGCACTTGCAGTACCACGGCCTTCTCTCAGCTTTGCATATGCTATGTGACCAGGGGCGTAGCTAAAGGCTTATGGGCCCTGGTGCAAGAGTTCAGCTTGGGCCGCCCCCCCCTCCCTCAGTTCTTTGTGGTTTTCTTATGCGGCACAAGGGTCTTTGGGCCCCCTAAGGCTCCTGGGCCCGGTAGCGACAGCTACCTCTGCACCCCCTATAGCTACGCCCCTGTATGTGACGTCATGTGGCCTGGGCGCAGCTCGGCCCCATTGAAGTGAATAGGGCTGGACTGTGATACCAAACACAGCCGCTAGACAATGCCTTCTCAAACAGCTGATCGGCAGGGGTCCCGGGTGTCGGACCTCCACCGATCAGATACTGATGACTTATCCTGAGGACAGGTCATCAGTTAAAAAATTTCAGAAAACCCCTTTAAAACATGTTAGAAAAAAGGACAGTATTTGGAATTAATAAGTAAAATGAAATGCTCATTAGGAAGTCCAAAATATGTGGTTTCAAGCCTGGCATGACAGTGACTTCTTCTTTATACTTTTTACACTATATCCAGGTTAGGCCTTATGACAATATTTGTGTTGCCTAGATTTTTAAGTTCTTAATGTACAAGATGTAGATAGGTCACACCTTTGCAAGAAGTTTTAAGGCGGTAGCTTGTTTAATAATGTTATGGGAGCATTTCTTACGAGGGTCTTCTAAACCAGAGGCTCTCATTTCGTATAACTTGATATTGTAAGACTTAGTTGACATTTATTTATTTTTTTGCTGCGGCTTTGCCAGGTATATGAACTGTACAATAAGATCCAGGGACAATTAGAATTTCTGCCTCATTATCGTGGTAATCGTATCAGCGGGATAATGAGGTATTAATGGAGATTTAATGTGCATCTCAAAGCAGAATCCCTTGGAGAAAACACATGAGGAAATTGCTGTAAATTCAGTTAATGATGGAAAGGTCCCGAAACGAGATATTTCCACTGGATGAAAAATGCACCATGTAAATGAGATAGAATCAAGGTCATGGGCTCAGCAGGGACCGTGAAGAGAGAAGGTTTTAGAGAGAAGGGAATATGTCTGATGAAAAAAAGAGAGAAGACATCTCAAACAGATCCTAATTAGAAGGAGGTGTATATTTAAGTGCATCTTCAGGCTAAGCAATCATAAGACAAACCCATTGTAGAGCTCCCCACCGAAAGACCATTCAGAATATGTAAGAGAGCCATACAAAGAGTGTCTTTCACTCTGGTGGACCTGGCATTTCATTAATTTGAATTTCAACTGTGTAATACCTCATTTCACCTGTAGTGGCACTGCAGGGAAATTAAGCATGGGCCTATCATCTGTTTGAAAAGGCACCAGAGCTCTCAGTGGTTGTGGCCTTCTCTCATCTTAGCCTTGGCTATATGACATTATGTTCATTGGTCACATGACCTAGGCGCAGCTCAGCCCCATTGAAGTGAATGGGACTGAGCCTGCAATACCAAGCACAGCCACTATACAATGTATGGTGCTGTGCTTGGTGAGTTGAGAGAAAGTAACGGTGCTACTGCGAGTGCCGGTTACTTCTGAAACAGCTGATCGGCGTCAGACCCCCACCGATCAGTGGTTAAAAAATGGCAAAGCAAGTGTTCCCTCATACCAAAAATACAAAACTGCAATAAAACGCTTAAAAAAAAACGGTGTAGTATGGGAGAACTGTCTTACCATGGTTAACATGTCACACTGACCATTGCCCTTGGTAACCATCTGAGTAGTGTTGTCATGTTGGCCATTGTGATTGGTAACCAAACTTCTTGAGAAATAGGACAATCACCTTGAGAAGGTTGCCCCTATTCTTACTACAATTTCTTCCTAAAATAGCTTAGGATTCTTCATGGGAGATAGAGATTTCCATGTACAGGAAGAAAAATTTATTAGGAGTGTCTGGTATGTTTCGCAGACACTCAAAAGTCAACATTCTACCATCCCACCACCATCAGCAGTATTGGAGTAACGCTCCAACCAAGGGCAATAGCTATCTGACATATGTGACTGCTCCACCGTTTTGGGTTTTTTTTAGCTATTTTATTGTGGTTTTGTATTTTTGGTATCAGGAAACACTTGATTTGGTGTTTTCTAACCATATGATACAATATTAACCTTTTTTTTAATTTGGGGAATCTGTGTCAGTTGGCTGCATACAGTTAACCAGAATATTTGGAACGTGTATTCGTTATTTTTTATGGAAGTTGCATTTGCTCCCCATTAGCCATATCAATAGCTGCAAACATAGATTCAGAGAACAAAGTGAGGCTCACAGCTCAGTTGGTTTTTGATACTAATTAATGAACCAAGACTTTTGCTTGTGACTTCTGAGCATCAAACATCTTTTTATTTAATGGACTGAATCTGGGAATTCTTTCAATGGCTCATTGCCTTCATCAAGGTCTAGATCCCTTTTTTATAGAATACCTTCAAGAACTACAAGCTGTAGACCTGAAGACCTATGACTAGTTCCAAATGACCTCCAAACATTCCCCCCAAGGCCCTTGTCTAGGGGCTGCAAACTGCTGTATTCCTACAGGGCAAGTTATATAAAGGAACACAAATCTATGTGCAGCTTGTTCTTTATCATGAGGTAAGTAATATAGTTTTAGTACTATGCAATCCACTGCAAAATGGTTATGCTCTTATTTTTCTGGGCGTGGTTTGTGTGTTAGTTCATATGTATTTCAAGCAAGTCCAGACTTAGGGATATGCAGCTTACATGGTCATACTGGACATATGACATGTCATTGCAGAAGGACATTGTGGCCTAGGCATTTGTATCTTGCACTTTTGGTCTCATAATTCACGTGGCTGTAGCTACATTCTCTGACCCAAGTTTATTGATTGGACAGTATTATGTAGGCATCTGCTTGGAAATGTTACTTGACCACTGTGTAAGTCTATTATTTGTGAACTGTGCATGGTTTGTGCTTTATAGTTCATATGTCTTTCAAGTCTATTATTTGTGAACTATACATATTTGGTAAATCATAAGAAAGGACTTCAGTGGAAAGTACGACACAAGACATCAATTAATCTATGGATGGGCCTTTTGGATTGTAATTATTTACATACAAATAAAGGATCCTGACGAAGAGACTCCTGTTAATTTCTTAATAGGGTATATGACAATGGGTTTCTAAATTAGACAGCCCATTTAAGCTGAGGCAGACTGGGAATTTAAAGTGGCCCTGGAAAAAAACCCTAAAAGTGTCCCCATATTATAGGAGGGTCCAAATGGACAGAAGGCAATTCAACACAAATAGGCGTGGTCAGCAATACCCTAGCATAAAATACCGTCCCACCAGAACCATATACTGCAGTGCAGCACAATATATTGCCCCAAAAGCTGTCCCTCTGTGGTGGCCATCAATAGATGCCATTTTCTGTCCTCCTCCAGTTCTCTCTGATTAAGATAAGGAGCAGGGGGCTTAAGAGGTTAAGGCCCTTTTAGACGGGCCGATGTGTCTCCCTGCCCGAGCGCCGATCAGCGATATCGGCGCTCGGGCAGGGAGCCTTTACACGGCCCGATGAATCGAGCGCCGGGCCGCATGAGTGATCGCTGTATCACTCGTGCGGCCGGGAAGCTCCATACTGTCAGGCGCACATCGCCTGTTTACACAGGCCGATGTGCGCCCGACAGATTGGATCGTTTGTAGAAACCAAAAGATCCAATCAGCCGACGAACGAGCGTTTTGCTCGTTCGTCGGCTGATTAGGGCCACTTTTACACAGGCCGATTATCGGCACTAGCGTTCCTAGGAACGATTTTTCGGCCGATAATCGGCCCGTGTAAAAGGACCTTTAGATGTGGGCCTGAGCAGTTGACTTTAGGACGGCATTTGGGTTCTGGCAGAGAGAAGTGCTTGAGCAGCTCTCTGGGTATTGGCCCCCCGGTAAATTTCCCTGTAAGGTCCATGGCCAATCTGCCCCTGCGTTTAAGGTTTACTTACCAGCTATGATCATATTAGCAGTACACGAGATATAGGCAAGTTAATTATAAGCAGTCAGGTTTAAGGGAACTCGCTTGTCTAAGGCCAGCTGCTGGCAGAGATGATTATGATGGTGATGATAATGTTGGTATTTCCACAGATGGAGCTGTGAAGAGACCGCAGGAATTTTCCTAAAATTCTACCATTCAGTTTTTGCTTTAATTTATCTTCAGTTCATTTCCAGTGTTCACCCCTCCACTGAGATGGGGCCCAGCGGTGCCATCATAATCCTCACCTGTCAGCCATTCATCTGCTCACTTTAGAAAGGTACATTTGTTACCGCCATGGAAGAAGCCTTGAGAATTGCAGACAATTTATCTAGTGATTTCATGTTTCAGTTATGGTAGATTTTTAATTAAATTTTTGTAGACTTGAATCTTTCTGTTGTTATATCTGCTATGTTGTAACTTGCTAACCACACAGTTGGCGCTGTTGGTATTTTTCTTATAGGACATGTAATATATTGAGAAATGCACATTCACTGCCAGAGGATCAAAAAGAACATATGGAAAATGTAATTCAATTGAGCTGAGATGGACAACATATAAACTGCTAGTGGTGCTCGGTCAATGATCACACAAGTGAAGCACTCTTTGCTTTGGGTTCTGCAGCAGGGTCATGTTGAGGCATGGTCACATTAATACTCGGTGGCATCTCCCCTTGCTGTGATAGAGACTGTCACTCTGGCACGGTAATGGTCATACAGACTTTGGATATCCTCCTGTGGTCATTCCAAGCTCTTTCAACTTGGACACATATTTCAGCCAAGGTGGTTGTTGGCTGCTCTATATAAAAATCTGTCACCTCATTCAGTCCCAGACATTGTCAATGGGGGAAAAATCTGATGCTCAAGCTTTCCAGAGATGCTAATGGATAATCTGAAGAGCATGTGGTTTAGCGTGGGCAGTGTTTGGGCAGGTGTTATCTTGTGGTCAATATATACAGTAGGACTGGTTCCATGATGTCCTGGACATACTGAAGGCTGGTCAATATTCTCTCCACAGATACCAGATAGAAACGGTCTTTGTAGCAAATGGCACCCCACAACATGACATGTGGTGTTGGGCCTGTGTGTCTCTTCACTATACATGATGGCAGTGGGTGTTCTCCAGCCCTACTGTGAACTCTAATGTGACCATCAATGGCAAACAATAGTGTTCAGTGATGAAAGCATGGCCACATCAGAGTTTGAAGTTTATACTTTGTCAATCTCAGCTCAATTAAAGGGTATCCAACGTCCTCCCTATCCAGCTGTTTGCTTAGACACCTAGCTGTAGTTCACCTGATTAAAATACCGGGGAGAGCTGATCCATTGATCCACAAAAATTCTGAATGCAACATGATTTGCATCTGTACTGTGCAGAACCGTGATTTGCAGACCACACAATGGATATGGTTGTGTGCTTGAGGCCTTAAGGTCCTTTTACACGGGCCGATTATCGGCCGAAAAAGCGTTCCTAGGAACGGTAGTGCCGATAATCGGCCCGTGTAAAAGTGGCCCTAATCAGCCGACGAACGAGTAAAACGCTCGTTCATCAGCTGATTGGATCTTTTGGTTTGTACAAAAGATCCAATCTGTCGGGCGCACATCGGCCTGTGTAAACAGGCGATGTGCGCCTGACAGTATGGAGCTTCCCGGCCACATGAGTGATACAGCGATCACTCGTGCGGCCCGGCGCTCGATTCATCGGGCCGTGTAAAGGCTCCCTGCATGAGCGCCGATGTCGCTGATCGGCGCTCGGGCAGGGAGACACATCGGCCCGTCTAAAAGGGCCTTTAATCAGATATCCATTTAAGTGAGGGCATTCACAGCTTCTCCCTAATGTGGCAATCTCAGTAAAACATTTGACTATGGAGCATCATGGTTCCTAGATACAGAATAGGATCTGGACGCTGGCTGTTTACTGCTTGGGTGCAATGTGTATGCAGTGAGGGGGAACTCTACTGTGTTTGCCAGTCCCTTACAGAAAACCTTCTCCAGAAGGGGTTGGAAATGTCATTGGGGGTTGTTTAGAGTTGACATGCCAGGTGCTGTCCATCTTTATTCTAGATGATAATATTTTATAATATATTTACAATTGGACTGTCGCACAGTCTGGAGATCTTATTAACGTGGTTGTGCTCTTTGTAAATCTTTTTTTTTTTTGTAAACAGGTCCCTCAACAATAAGCTGACCACAGGGTGTCCTTGAGCTCACCTGTGGAGAACCTGTCCGCAAGTGCCACTTCTCCTGCAGCGCCATCACAGGGCAAATGTAGCATTACACAATTCCTGTGAAAACAATAGGCAGTCTGTGTAATGCATGGACAGGGCAAGTCCTCCAAACTGAAAAACACTCTTTCTAGCCTCTCTCATCTCTGGTTAATAGATGAGGATCCTGATGGTGGAACCCTTCTATTAATTCTAATTTTCATATGAGGTCCTCTTTAACCACAATGATCCTCATTAGCACTAAACAATGACATTGCCCAGGATGAAATATTGAGACACGGAGGGAAGGTGATAACACCCTTTAATTAATGACCAAACATATGAGAACCAGGTTCTTTAGTAGAAGAGGAACCTATCTGTTAATATATTCCTTCACCAAGGTAGGTGCAGCCACCCAAGGACATAAAATGTACTTGCCTATCAGGTAAAATATTAAAATGTTCTTCATAGAGTTTGTATGGTGCTAAAAAGACTACTACATAATGTACTGTATCAGCTTTGAATCATAATCCTAGCTTAGAGGGGAATTTCCAGGCCCCAATAACTATCCTGCACTTGCCCGTGAAATAAATGAACTCCGGTGATTTATATTCTGCATGTCACATCTTGCAATGAACATTTCTTTTATAGTGTACATTTGTCCATTAGATGCCCACTAGATGTCAGTATAATAAAACTATTATCTCATTTTATGGCCAAAGAGAAGAATTCTCCCCGATAATGCCTACTCTAAAATCAACATTTTGCATTGTTATGGCCCAGAAATTCCGCGTATGTTCCTGATAAACAGAAACGAGCATCTGGAGGAAATTTTTGAAGATGGACAAAGTTTGTTCTTTGGCTTACAGGGCTAGAGAACAATCATTTGTAATGAAAAAATATATACATTTCTGTGCTGTTAAGTGCACGGTATAGAGAAAGTAATTACACAGCATCAAGCATATAGTGATAAAAAAATATAAGTGCAATACATCAAAGGAACTATCATTAGAGCTACAGCCTGAGGCTCCTCGGCCACCCACCCAAAAAAGCCTTGACGGTGTAACATCATGGACTACCTTATAAATATGCTGTGCCAAAGTAATCATATTGTGTGTGAGATAGTGCTGGCAGATATTCATAAATATCATTATTAGATCTCATGCACCCAACTGTATTTTGCATCTATGTCTGATCTACTTTTTTTTCTCCATTCATTTCTATGGGTCCGCAAAAAAAAAAAAAAAAAAGACAGACAGCACACAGATTTTATCCATGCTATTCACATCCGCACATCAGTATTGTGGAGAATCAGGGGTGGATCGGCCATAGACCTCGATGCCCAGGGCTGGCCAGTGGAAGTTTTGGGGGTGTATTTTGTGTTGTTAGCAGTATCTTGTGATGGACTGTGATATTTGGCTTTGTTGGGGTGGCATAATGTGCCACAATATGGTATTGCTGTCCCTGCCTACTTGTGTTGACCCTGCCTTCCATCAATTTGGACCCGACTACGAAATGGGGCCAATTTTAGTATTTTTTTTCAGGGTCACTTTAAGTTCCCAGTCCGCCCCTAGTCATATTTAGTGATGGGAGTGAGAAAAATGCAGATTACACACAGGGTATCTATATTTTGCAGATGAATGGTTTGCAGACTGAAATAGGTATATGGTTGTGTGCATAAGACCTAACTTATTTATAGCCACATCCCCCAAAAAAGTTTTAGGCTACTTTCACACGTTTCCCTAGCGTTTTAAAATTCCGGTATTGAGTTCCTTCATAGGGGCTCAATACCGGAATAAAACGCTTCAGTTTTGTCCCCATTCTTTGTCAATGGGGACAAAACTGAACTGAAGACAACGGAATGCTCCTGAAAGCATGCTGCGGTTTGCTCTCCGGTCCAGGCATCCGCACCAAGACGGATCCGGAATGACCCCCAATGCAAGTCAATGGGGGTGGATCCGTCTGGTGTGACCATAATGGTAACCGGATCCGCCCTCCATTGACTTTCAATGGAGTCCATTATGGATCCGGCTACACATAGACACATACAGACTCAGACATACACATAAACATACACACACATATAGACATACAAACACACATACATACTTACATGCACCCCGGCAGGTCTTCGGAGCGTCAGAGGGACAGAACGGCGCGCACAGATGACGATTCCACCAGGCGCCCAGCAGAGGGCGCTGTGGGGAATCGTGACCTGTGAGCCGTCCTGTCCCTCTGACGCTCCGAAGACCTGCCGGGGTGCATGTAAGTATGTATGTGTGTTTGTATGTCTATATGTGTGTGTATGTTTATGTTTATGTGTATGTATGTACTGTGTGACATGTGTGGGGCCGGAGCGCGGTTCCGGCTCCACACATGTCACTGCGGCAGGCCTGATCCGGCAGCACCCTTCACCTGCCGGATCAGGCCTGCTGCCAGTGTGAAAGTAGCCTTAAATAGTTTATTTATCAGTGTTATTCTCTGCTCCTTTGTCCTCATGACAACACTTCTTGATCTGGTGGTTCTGCTTTGTCATAGGTATCTACATCAGCATCCAATCAGAGATGAACATTCTATATGTACAACCCATACTGTTGGCCAGTAATACAGTAGGTTTGGAGGCTCTCTGCCACTTTAAGGGACATCTGTCAGCAGTTCTGTACCCATGACACTGGCTGACCTGTTACATGTTCACTTGGCAGCTGAAGACATCTGTGTCAGTCCCATGTTCATATGTGTCCACATTGCTGAGAAAAATTATGTTTTACTATATGCAAATGAGCCTTTAGGAGCAACAGGGGCATTGCCGTAACTCCTAGAGGCTCAGCTCTCTCTGCAACTGCCATGTCCTCTGCACTTTCATTGACAGGACCAGGCAGTGAAAATGTCATTGCGCCTGGTCCTGTGAATCAAACTCTTCGTTGTCTATACAAAGTCTACAGATATGTTGTTGTTTGTTTTATTGAAAGCATGATACAAAAAATACATAGTTTTACTGTTTTGTATACACTATCCTTCCGTTCAGTGGTTGGACGGGCCTGAAGTTGTTCACCATCGGGATTTCTTCTACAGAGGTGCTTGGTGTGAAGTACAGCGAAGTAACAAGAGCTTCATACTGTGAGAATAAAGGAAACAATATTAGACAATTATGTTATTTATTTATTTTATGCACTTATATAGCACTACTATATTCCGCAGCACTTTACAGACAGTAGCATTAGGCTGTCCCCAATGGGGCTCACAGTCTAAGGACCCTATCAGTATGTCTTTACAGTGTGGGAGGAAACCCGGAGAACCCGGAGGAAACCCACGCAAACACGGGGAGAACATACAGACTGCATGCAGACTCCATTCCACGTAACTTGGAATGTCAGGGTTAGGCCTGATTCAGGTGCCCTTTCTGACTTCCATCTGCAAAAAGTGGTCACATCTGGACGTCCATATGGTGTCTGGGTGCATATGTTTTTTTTCACAAACCCATTAATTTAAATGAATGCACCTTGGATGGAAAACGGACAAGAAAGGGACAGTAAGTTTCTCAGTCTGGATCATTCCCAGGATCTGTTCATTCAGTGCAAGGTATTATATGGCACAACAGAATATATCCCTTAAAAAGTATGTGCCCCCTTTCAGACTCTTCCTATAATGTCCTTTATTTGTGACATAGCTTGGAAGGATTGAGGAGACTACCCCAGTATCATATTCAAGGTGGCTGGCTGCAATCACGTATGGTGGCCTTCAACTATCTAATTGCACTTAGTGCCCATCGCCATCCTGCTATCCCAGGCAAGCAGGGGCACCACATCAATTACCTTCCTGCTACTGATGCTGGGGTCAGGAGGCTCCAGACCCACCAGTCCTCTTTAAATCCTTCTTCATGCAGGCTGTGGCCTGCTCCTAATGACAAGGTCACTGCTTCCTCTGTACTTAGTCATGCTGGCCCTTTAAGAGTCAGAAATAACCTATGTGTCCTAAGGACAAAGGGAGGAAGGACCTTACACCCTGATCTGTTTCAGCCTATGGCTGGGCACCTGTAGGTAGTTAAGGCACCTTCCCATGGGGGAGTGTGCTTGAGCAATAGGTATTTATTGCTAGTCCCTGCATAAGGTCTGCTTTTCTGCTTGTCTGCCTGTTTTCTGATTCTGATTCTCCATTGACCTGACCTCAGACTTGTTTCACGGATATATAGGTACTCTGCACAGACCTCTGCCTGTTTCCTGACTATGAGTATTGCCTGATCCCTCAGTGCTTCACAACAGTGTCTCTGACCCCTGTGGGCCAGCTCGGTCTGCTACCAACCACACTGAGAGATTCCAAGAGATTGTGGCCTGGTGGCTCTCCTGCAGTGAAGACCAGACCCCTTAAAGGGTAGACACCAGGGGACTGCCAGGATAACGCCCTTAGGTCTAAGCCTCAAATGAAACTGGTTGGTTTGTGCAGTGATTCCATACTTACTACTCGTGACAATCTATACATTTGTTCGGCTAGTTAGATAGGTAACTAGGGGTAGCTACTCTTGTCCATTTAAATTGGATTGTGCCCTATAGACATAGGGGTAATTTATCAAGCCATTTTGCCAGTTTTATGTAAAAAAAGGTCACAAAATGTGGGCACACCATATTTGCGCTAACCTTCACAGGACCAATTTACTACAGAGACAGATTTTCTTTAACCTGTGGCAGGAACTGGCACAATTATTGCTCAAATGTACTGTATGTTTGTTATAGCAGGTGTAGAATTGAATTTCTAGAACAAAGGCAGCCCAAAAAGCACTCAATTTTATTAAGAGGCATGTGCCTCTAATAAATTTGGCACATTGCACTTTATGAAATGCCCGTCTTTAAACAATTATCTCCTTTACCCGTAGGGCATATTAAAATACCACAAGGGAGTCCCTAGATGAGCACCCTTCTCTATTAGCAAAAGCAGGGGCCAGGAGTAACTCCCAACCTTGTTGACCTGGCCAGTCAGTCATTGATTTGAATTGTAAAAGTGTTATAAAATAACATGGGTGGGGGGGCGGTCACCTGGACGGACAAAAAATTGTACAAGAAACATTACCTGCTCATTGCTAAGCTGCTGAGGTGTGCTTATCACATGCCAGGCGACATTCTCTGAGCATGGTGGAGTGGTGAGAGACCCCGGGTACTTATAATAGTTCTCCACAGTATGAGGAAGCAGTTGTGATAATCTGATGGAAATTGATGCTGACTGTCCTAGAAATCAGAACAAAAATTCAAGGCAATGACTGATTAAGATAATTCAATGAAATATTTAAAATTATTGTACTAAATAAAAAAAGCAGCAAAGCATAAAAAAAAAACAGTATATCAGTGGACAAGATCATATAAGAGGAGAAGTGTTATGTGGTGTGCAGTACACATAGGGTAAACTTAAGGGGGTTGTCCAGGATTTTAATATCGATGGCTTATCCGCAGGCATACTGTAGTTGCTCACAGTCCTGAATTTGTAGGAACTGTCTCTAGTTTTCAGAGACAGTCCTTGCAAATTCGGGCTGTCCCAGGTCAAAAATGGGTGGGTCTTATGTAAGCCCCAACCACAAATGGGTTGTCCCATCTAGTTTGGGGCGTTCCCAGGGGCAGGACTATTTGTTTCTAATTTACAAACTGCAATGTTAGTATGTCCTCAGACATCCCAAAGGGCCACCAATCAGCTGTTACCTTGTAGTTCCAGTACAGATAGTGTTGCCATGGACATGATTTTGATGTGGATGTACCACACTGTTCATAATTGTGGTGGCAGTGAAGGATTAATTGCTTGGTAATGCATCAAAACACTGGGTGCCCATACTAGGAAGTACTCCCCCAGAGGCCATAAGTAGATGTCCCTGCAGAGCCTTGTTTTAAGAGACACAGAATCATAAATTTAGAATGAGCTGGGAATCACTTCTGTTGCAGAAAATCTGTGATATTCCCGCATATAGTTAGCAGTGGAGGTGAATGACACTGCCTATAAACGGGCACCACCTCAGGGCCTACATAGGGCAAGAAAGCAACTGAGCACTGCAGAGAAGACAGTAAACTGGAGCACAGAGACTACCTAGCTACCATGAAGTTACAGAGACCAGCTAGTCTGCTGCTAAGAACACTGAACAGAGACATCTGAACTGTATCCAAGACTGTGTGAGATGTCAGGCGAGAGATACTCTTATATCTTACCTTGGTAGGCAACATCAGAGAGGACATTAACTAAATTTTCAAGTTCTCCATGTGTTTTACCAATCTAAAATGCATAAATAGTGATACAATCAATAATACATTTTTATACACAGGTATATTCACACATCGTAAACTACACTCACTAATCAGTCTTGCAAAATATTTAAAGAGAAAATAAAATCTTATCAAATAAGTAAAAATGTTGTCAAAGGGGCTGGCTCCGTACAGACTTATTGTACTGTACAGTATATTGTTAGGATATGTCATCAATGTCTGATTGATGGGGTTCTGACCGCTGTGAATCTCCTCGGTCAAACGACTTCATCTCCTATTGACTCCACCCTCCTGTTTTTCAGAATTTGTCATTTTGCAGCTGGTCTCTTTCTTCCTATTATATTAATGTGTGAACACTTTCATTCAGTAATCCTTACTTCAAAAAGTACTCCAACCACGGCCAGACCATCTGGTTTGGTTTTTGCTGTTGCTAGATCCACATATTCCGTATTGAAGAACACAAAATGGACCTAAAAAGATAAAACAAAAAAACATTTGTATAGGAAATAAAAGTGCAATCCCTTAACCTTATACCGGAACTCGACAAGTGATAGACAATCAGTTATCATGGACTTTTATACGATTATAGAATAATAGGCAAAAACTTAATAACATTCTGGAAGAAAACCTAAAGCAAAGGGGACATGCTACAACCTTTTTTTTAATCAGAGGGGTTTTATAATTAGTAGTGCTAAGTCTTCTGCTTCCGATCTTGTACATGTCTTCTTCACATGGAAGTTTTATACTGGAAATAAGTTTTCACACCGATACAGATCTCTTGTTTCATACAAAATGCATACAAAATTACCTCCAAGTTTTATGTAACAGGAAGCCGACGGCGCGCTCCTTCTCTACAGCGCCGCCGTCATCCCTGTGAGGACATGGAGAGAGGAGCCGGCGCTGCCGGCGTCCTCGTCTCCATGGTGAAAGGGGGCAGGGAGGAGACGGCGATGCGCTTTTTCTTCAGCACTGCTGACGTCCCCGTCCCCTAGGCAACGGGCAGGGGTTAAGCGCCTACATTGATGAGTCGGAGCTCAGTGTTTGTGCTGCGCATAACGTGAGTCACATGACGCTGAGCACTTCACGTGACCCATCAGTCTGCCCTATTTAAACAGGCAGCCTGTGGGTTGGTTTTCCTTTTGGAGATTGCACTAGCTCTTGTTTTGACGTAAACTACCAAGATTTGACCTCTGCTTGTGTACCTTGACTCTGACCTTGTTTGACCCTTTTTTGACTGATGCTACCTATTGGCTTTTGACTTTTGGCTTCCACTGGTTCTGGTTTTGTCTCTGATTTGATCGCCTTCTTGGTTTTGGACTCTGGCTTGGTAACGTTACACTTCTGTGTTCTGTCTTTTGTTATTTGTCTCCCATTGGTCCTTTCCCTTTAAGACCCTGCACTCTAGCTAAGTAAGGCTACTTTCACACTTGCGTTGTAAGGATCCGTTTGTGAGATCCGTCATAGTCTCTCATAAACGGTCCTGAACTGATCAGTTTTGTCCTAATGTATTCTGATTGAAAAAGGATCCGTTCAGAATGCATCAGTTTTGCTTCAGTTCAGTCTCCATTCCGTTTTGGAGGCGGACACTGAAATGCTGCTTGCTGCGTTTTGGTGTCCGCATGAAGAAACTGATCCAAACGGATCCATCATGACTCACAATGTAAGTCAATGGGGACGGATCCGTTTTCTCAGACACAATAGAAAACGGACCCGTCCCCCATTGACTTTCAATGAGAGTTTATGACGGATCTGTCTTGGCTATTTAAAAGATAATTCAACCGGATCCGTTCATAACAAATGCAGATGGTTGTATTATCAGTAACGGAAGCGTTTTTGCTGATTCATGACGGATCTTGCAAAAACGCTGGTGTAAAAGTAGCCTAAGGGATCGCCGTCCAGTTGTGGACCGCTACTTAGGGTGGGTCGTGCAATCAGGCAGGGACAGCGGTGTGGGTGGACTCTCAGGGATCACTTGCTCCCCTTTGTGACATTTTGCTAATATTTTTATGGCTTTTAGGGAAAGGGAATTTATCACTAATTTGCAGAAATTTGAGGAACTGGGTCTTATGTTTTTGGGAAGAGATTTATTGATGTTTGTTTAACGATTTGGAGGGGCAGAGAGGGGGTTGGATAAGTTTCTACAATTTATCAACTTTTTTGTTTTTAGTTTTTGTTGTTATTTTTTTATTTACAGATTTATGTAGAAAATAACGTATTGAAAACAAAAACATTTTTAAACCTGCAGATTTGAATTCATATATTGAAACATTAAGCTGCCATGCTTCCATTTGGTTAGAAAATATTCCTAAGGGTCAGTTTAAAAGAATGCTTTGGGATTGTACTAATGAAGATCAATATTTTCTACAGAGTGAGGTTATTAAAAAGAGATTTGTGGAAAAGATCTATGATGACAAAATCATTGATGAATGCATTAAACAAGTATCGGAAGAGGGCAAGTTATTAATAAATCTTCAAGGAACGTCATTTGAGGTTTGCCTTCTTGACTCAATATAACAATCATGTTGGGTCAATCAAACGGATGGTTAAAAAAATTGTTTTTTATTTAAAATGTGACCCAGTTATAGGTAAAAATCTGCCCTTTATTTTTTTCAAACGCACCAAATATTAGAAATAACATAATTAAAAGCTGTTTTAAAAAAAAGAAGTTAGTAAAAAAGGAAATTTGGTGTGGGTTTTGTAAAAGTTTTAAAAATTGCAAATATCAAGAAAAGAAGCCAACTAGTGATCTCTAAAAGTAACAGAAGGCAGTCTGATGTCCTCAAGAGCTTTGGATATGAACATGTAGGAGTGATCTACATGCTGGAGTGTTGTTGCAGCCTGCAGTATGTTGGTGAAACTTTTTGAAAATGTAAAACTTGTATTAAAGAATATGGGGGTCATTTATGAAATCAGATATGTCAGTTTTCTGGCGTAGAAAAAGTCATGGCAACTGGGACATTTTTGCGACCTTTCTTCTCCTTGTCAACTTTAACAGTGGTCTATGTTTAAGAGTAGTGTTGAGCTAATCGAAGTCCATGAAGTGTACTTCGATACAAAATTCAGAGAAATTCAGCTTTGCGGCAAATTGAATTTCTTCTCCTTGCCAACTTTAACAGTGGTCTATGTTTAAGAGTAGTGTTGAGCTAATCAAAGTCCATGAAGTGTACTTTGATACGAATTTCAGGGAAATTCAGCTTTGTGGCAAATTAAATTTCCCTGAAATTCGGATCGAAGTACACTTCATGGACTTCGATTAGCTCAGTACTACTCTTAACCGTAGACCACTGTGAAAGTTGGCAAGGAGAAGAAATTCAATTTGCCGCAAAGCCGAATTTCCTCATGCTTCATGGTAATGAATTGATTTTCCCTGAATTACAGTAAAAAAATTTAAAAAATTATACTTACCTCATCCATTTGATCTTTAAGAGCCAGCCACCATCTTGATTGAAGATCCCGCAAGAAATCCCGTGCTCGGTGATATATGACGTCAGGGGTGCACCACCATTGAGGCCAGGAGAGGTGATCGCCTCAGGCAGCACCATCTAGGGGCAAGAGTGAGGCAACGGAAGGGTCATGGGCAATGAGTGCTTTCATTGTGGCAAAGGGGTTAGGTTAAGAAATTGGCATGGGGGGGGCGCAGTTTTAGTTTTCGCCTCAGGCAGCAGAAAGGCTAGGTGCACCCCTGTATGATGTCACCAGACTGCCCAACGTGATGACATCATCATGGAACACGCAAGATTTCAAGATGGCGGCGGCCGGCTCTTTGTGATCAAATGGATGAGGGTAAGTATGAGTTTATTTATTTTTTTATTTTACACTGTAATATTAATGTCAGATGCCGCAATCAGCTATTAACGCGCCATCTGATAGGGGGTGGCGCAATCGCCCTTCCCTGTCATTGCACCCACTACTTACAAAGAAATGCGTTTCGTTACAAAGCAAATTTTTTTCTAAAATTCGGCAAAGCAGCCGAAACGAATTTTCCAGTACTTTGCTCATCACTATTTAAGAGCTAAAAGTGAGATTAGACTTGGATTATGGCTCATTTACTATGTTACTATGTGTCGCAAAAAAAAAAAAAAACTAAACCACACTGGTCAACTTCCTGGTCTACTTTTAGGCCTAAAGGTATAAACCACATTGCAAACCACCTTTCAAAAATTTTAAGGTGGGGCCCAGTCAGTTCTAGTTACTCCACTGATGCATAATATATTGAGAAGGCTTTTCCTTGGTTACATCAAGTGATCGGATGTCTGTGAAATGCGGGGAATTTTAAAGTGATCATCATTTTTATTAACTATAGAGAGGTCATATTTTAGATGGGATTTGAGACGTGTTTTTGTGTATTTATTATAATGTATGTATATTTAATATATTTAATTTTGATCATGGATTTGTTTATATAAATATGGGGTGGAGAATTGTGGATGTAAATGTGCTCTTAGGAAGGAGTCTGAAGGTCCGGAAGAAGCATTTATGAAACTCTGGCTGAACTCAGGTTGGTCGGTTCCTGAATGTGAATATTATTTTAATCAAGTGAATAAATTTTGAGCTTGTGATCAATATTGCTGTGGACCTTCACTACTGGAGTTTGCAATCTAATAGGACTAAGGACTAGTGGGCTCATGAAGGATATTTGAGTTATGCGGTGCATATATTTGAAGTGCATGAGAAAGAAGGATTTTGCCCCAAGGAATAAATTCACACCTTTTGAGGAAATGTGCAAGTGACATATATATCACCTAGTTTATATTGAGACAGTTGCAAAGAGCAGCGCCTACCCCTTTGGATTTCATTAGTTGTTTGAGACTTACCTGACCTCAGTAGGTGGTACAGCACTCATGGTGTGAACTCACTACAAGACCACACCATTTGAGTATGGTCAGGTACAGCACTTTCTATTGGTTCTGAGATGAGTGGGAAAATGATTGGTCATTTATCATTCTCTGTAGAATTACTCACCTCCAGTGGGTAGGATTGGCCATCAATTTGATGCTCTGACCCTTCTTCAGCAAGCAGACTGCCAAAATGGAGGTGAAACCCAGCCAACTTATAGATATTAGGAAGTCCAGCACCAGCCAAAAAGTGATTTGAACTCAAGACCACCTCAACTATAGAAATACAAAGAACATTAGGATTTAGATCATTTACGCCATTGTGCTCATTCATTGCGTAATCCGCAGCAGTTGTACACCGGCAAATTATCTCTAATGAGCGTTCGTATTATCTGCTTGATTCTCAGGCTGTGTAAAGACCCCTTAAAGGGAACCTGTCATCAACTTTATGTTGACCTCACTAAGGCAGCATAAAATAGGGACAGAAATGCTGATTTCAGCGGTTTATCACTCATGAGCTAAAAGTAATTGGTTGCCGAGAACCAGCATCTTAATCATTGCAGCCCAGGCCTTGAAAAGAGTCAAATCTACCTGAGAAGAGTCATAGTTATTCATAATTTCCTGCTCTCCCCCTCCATCTGCTGATGGTTGGCAGTTCTCTCCTAGAGCGAAAGGGTAGAAAACTAGGTAGAAGACTGTTGGTCATCAGCAGGTGGGAGAGCAGGAATTCATGAATAACCAGGACTCTTCTCAGATGGCCGGGACTCTTTTCCAGGCATGCAATGTTTGTGATATTGTTTCTCGGCAACCACTTACTTTTAACTTTTAAATGACAGACCTCTGAAATCAACTCACATTTCTCTACTTTATGCTGCCATTAGTATGGGCAGCATAAAGGTGATGACAGGTTCCCTTTAAAGGACAAACTGTTTGCTTCCCACAACAGTCAAGCTGCATTTCTTAAAGTACTGTTCGTCAACCTGTAGGTCTCCAATTGTTGCAAAACTCCAACTCTCATGATTCCATGACAGCTTGCAGCCATCAGGGCATGATGGGAGTTGCTTTTTTGCAACAGCTGAAGAACCGCCGATTGGAGAAACATAGGTCTACTGTATTATAAAAAGCAGTGTAGTAAAATGAAAGCTGTGCTGTAATTGACTGCCATCTGCAACAAATGTCTGTCTTTTAGACTGTACATGTAGGGAGATGAGAGGCAGATTGAGAAGCAGTGCCTCAGCAGTTACAGTTACATTAGTGTATAAAACGCACGGTGCATCATTGGTTGCTATGAGCAACAAACAGTTTATCTTTTAGACAGCACATGTAGGGAGATCACCACTCTGAAGCGCTGTAGTAAAATGAAAGCTGTGTCGTGACTGGTTTCTAGGGGGAGACAGCATATGTAGGGAGATGAGAGGCAGACTGAAATGCACACTGTATCAAAATACATTACTTTATTAGAATTTAGACAGCTGGTGGAAGTGAGGTCACTGTTGCCAAGTCGGATAGGGTGCAAAGTGTCCGTTGTGAGATGCCATACTGGATAGGGTAGGGCACAAGTCATCACATAATTTGACCACCAGAGCCTGTATCCATAGGCTTAGGCTACTTTCACATTAGCGGCAGCCCGGATCCGGCAGGTGAAGGGTGCCACCGAATCCGGGCTGCCGCAGGGACATGTGTGGGGCCAGAACCGCGCTCCGGCCCCACACATGTCACACAGTACATACACACATACACATACATACTTACATGCTCCCGGCAGGTCTCCACAGCACAGTACAGGAGCAGGACGGCGCGTACATAGGACGATTCCCCACAGCACCCAGCAGAGGGCGCTGTGGGGAATCATCCTATGTGCGCGCCGCCCTGCTCCTCCTGCGCTATGGTGACCTGCCGGGAGCATGTAAGTATGTATGTGTATTTGTATGTGTATATGTATTTTTATGTGTATGTCTGTATGTATGTATGTATGTATGTGACGGATCCGTCATGAACTCCATTGAAAGTCAATGGAGGACGGATCCGTTCACCATTGTATCACACCAAACGGATCCGTCCCCATTGACTTTAATTGGGGGTCATTCTGGATCCGTCTTGGTGCGGATGCCTGGACCGGAGAGCAAACCGCAGCATGCTGCGGTTTGCTCTCCGGTCTGAAGATGGAATGGAATGCTTCTAGGAGCATTCCGTTGTCTTCAGTTCAGGTTTGCCCCCATTGACAATGAATGGGGACAAAACTGAAGCGTTTTATTCCGGTATTGAGCCCCTATGATGGAACTCAATACCAGAATTATAAAACGCTAGTGTGAAAGTAGCCTTAGTTGAGACACAACCACCACTGATGGATCGCAGGGTGGTCTGTAACCATGGAAGTGTATAATGTGATGGAAAAATGAATCCAGCCAGCAAAGGAGGCAATATGGACAATCACAATACATTAGTAAGTGCATTAGCTTTCTCTACATGATGAATGCCACTTACTGTACTGAGAAAACCCCTTTAAGTACCCATAGGTGACTATCGATTGGCTGGTGTGAACTAAGGTATGCACACGGCGTAGACTACACATGCCCTACAGGCTGAGAAGGTGAGGCTAAGCTGGCCAGCAGGCCACCACCTGTGAGGAAGGACAGAACTACCCAGGCAGCCAAGTCTGCCAGCAAGGGAGGGTGTGTGGAAGGTGGGTCCATGCCACCATGGGACCAGAACAGGTGAGCAAGTAATAATTGTGGGGAATCGGAATAGGTGGTGTGTGCACTTAGTTACAGTAAATACATTTGCTACTATAAATCCCTCTTCCGATAACAGATTTTGGTCAGAAATTACAGGTGAGTAGAATTTAGTGAATTATCCTAGACACTGCGGACATGGTCGTCAACATAAGACACAATGTCATGTGATGGCTGAAAGTGAAAGTGACACAAATGGTGGAATGAATGCCACAGGCAGTATAAATAAAACTAGCGACTTGGCGATCAGGAGTAACTAATACACCAGGAGTGGAGTTACTCTGGTTAAGGGTGTCATATATGAAAAAAATGTGGGGTGAAAGGCTTACCTGTGTGTCCGTTGTTAGTTACAACACCTGTGGAAGGCCCTGGCAAGCCGAAAATGTGTATATGTTCCAATTGACTATCAAGTTGGACTTCTGAATTTATGATATTGATGGGTGACTGAGAAGAACTTCCACATACAGGGTAGTGCTCTGGCCAGGTATTGGGTTCTAGTAATCATAAGATGTACACATAGTCAGACATTGTACCATAAACTTAAAATACGATTTTCAGTATAATAGCAAGCAACAGTAGTAATAATTACTGTATAATAAAACGTATCCTTTTTATATTAATGGAGTATCCACTTGTGTCTGAACATGTTACTAGTATACTAATAGAATTTGTCTGCATCAAATACTCAAAAAGTCTGTGTACACATAATTGTACTAAAAGATGGGGAATTTAGGGAGATATACATTTGCAAAGACCAGGGGCGTAGCTATAGGGGGTGCAGAGGTAGCAGTCGCTACCGGGCCCAGAAGCCGGAGGGGGCCCAAAGACTCTTGTGCTGCATAAGAAGAGACTGGTATTATATAAAGTGCATGATGGTCAAGTTACACCTCTGGCTGGAGGGAAGGGGTTAGATCAAGAATTTGGCATGGGGAGTGGGATGCCGTTTCAATTTTTGACTCGGGCAGCACGAAGGCTATGTGCTCCCCTGCCTCTGGCCACAAAGCACTGAGGGAAGGGGGGCCCATGCTGAACTCTTTCACCAGGGCCCATGTGCCTTTAGATACACCCCTGGCAAAGTCACTTGGTTCTCTAAAGTGATAAATGGTTGTCTGCTTGTTAATGGGATTGTTCCATAATCAGTATTTGACCTCTGGGACTCCTACCAAACATTAGAGCAGGGGGTCCCATGTTCCCTTTATTTGAATGGAGCAGCAGTCAAACTTGCACTATCCCATTCTAATCAAGCTCAATGGGACTGACAGAAGTGCTGCTATCTTCGGAAGTCCCATAGATACACCGCCACTCCATTCAAATGGGCGGACAAAGAACCCCCATTCTCATGATCAATGGGGTCCCAGCAGCTAGACCCCACTTATCAGACAGTTGTCACCTATCCTCTGAATAGATGATACGTTTTGGTTATTGGAAAACCCTTTAAAGATTTCCTGTGAAATGTTTAATCCAACCTTTCCATCTACTTTCCAATGGTATGGTTGTAAGGATATGCAATTAAAAGGGTTTTCCGAGTCTTCAATATGAAGTCAGTGGGGGTTCCACTTCTGGCACCCCAGCAGCTCCGCCGACCTGCAAAAGGTCATTCCCGATCATTTGCCTGTATAAACGCGCCGCCGATAAACGAGCGACGCTCTCAATCATCGGGTGATCCTGTTGCTTGTGCAGGTACCACAGATCATGGCTTCTGAGGAGCAGATCATGCTGTCTAAACAATCATCTGCTGCTCAGAAGCCATGATTCTGTATAAGGACGAGGGATTGCTATAGCTACAGTGGAGGAGATCGCTACATGTAAATGCGTGATCTCCTTCACTGAATGAGCAGCCGACTGTCGGGAAGGAACGCCTCCTTCCTGACAATCGTCCGTCTAAATCCACCTTTACTTCAGTGAAAGGACGGTGTAGAAAGTGAAGAAACATCTCAAAACAAAAGTGTTAGACTTAAAGAACTACCAGATTCATTTATGCACACAACATATTACTGTTAACAATCAGAATTTATGATGTAATGCACGTACCGCATTCCTCGTGTTCATAGCACCAATTCCCTGGTAAGGAAAAAAATAACATAAATGTACCGTATTTGTAAAATCAACGTAAATGGTGGCAACAATTGTAACATAAGGAAATAACCCAATGAAATTCTCCCCAATTATTAAAAATGTAAGGGTTAATGAGTACAAGGCAAACTGGGATGATACTAAGTGCGTTGCTTAAAACATCTTCTATGATATTCTTAAAAGTTTTTTCCAAGATTTTTTACTGATCAGTTGGGGTCTGACACCCGGGACCCCTTCCGATCAGCTGTTTTGAGAAGGCAGAGGAGCTCACAGGAGCTTACCAAGCACAGCTCTGTACATTGTTTGGGATCTTGCTCAGCACCATTAACTTGAATGGGGCTGAGCTGCTCCTAGGCCACATGACAGATGAATGTGTCATCAGTGGCCTAGAAAAAGCAGAAAGAAGGCCACGGCTCCTTCTCAAACAGCTGATTGGCAGGGGTCCCAGGTGTCAGACTTCCACCGATCAGATACTGATGACAGGTCATCAGTAAGAAAATCTCAGAAAACCCCTTTAAAGGGAATCTGTCAGCTCTGAAACACCCTCCAAACTATAGTAAGCGGTGTATAGTGTAAGTGACGTCAAGTCCGGTTATGTAAGTTTTATCTTCATACTCACTTCCATTCAGACGCTGTGCTCCTACAAATCTGCAGTAAAATGCACTCAGTGGACTCCGGTGATCACTCACATAATGGAGAGGACTCAAAGAAGAGTCCAGTGAGTGCATTTTACTGCTGGTTTGTGGGAGCACAGCGTCGGAGTGGAAGTGAGTATGAAGATAAAACTTACATATTCGGATTCAGCATCACTTACACTATACACCACTTACTCTAGTTCAGGGGGTGTTTCGGAGATGACCGGTTCCCTTTAAATTTTCTTATGGACCTTAGAAACAAACAAAATGACATGGGTAGCCACAGACCACATTCACACTAGTGTAATATGGTAGAAGTTTTTACACCCTTAGGGCATTTTCACACAAGTGTGTGCGGTCCAGGAAATGTGGTCCATGTCAGCTGTCCCGTACAGGACAGTAGACTCACGCTCGGACTGGAACATACAGCGTTATTGATCACTAGGATCGATGACTACGTCCTTCATACAGATGCCACACACTTGGGAAACTGGGTATTTTTTAATACTGGTTTAAAACTGGTATATTTTTTAAGTTCATTTTTGTGCATTTTTCACACTAAAATGTGCAGAATTCATTTACAATTTCACCTCTAAGGCCCCTTTCACACAGGCGATGTTTCCACGCGGGTGCAATGCGTGATGCGAACGCATTGCACCCGCACTGAATCCTGACCCATTCATTTCATCAGTTCTGCGTTGCGTGAAAAACGCAGCATGTTCTATATTCTGCGTTTTTCACGCAGCCCTGGCTCCATAGAAGTGAATGGGGCTTCAGTGAAAAACGCATTGCGTCCTGAAGCACGTGCGGGTGCAATGCGTTTTTCACTGATGGTTGCTAAGAGATGTTGTTTGTAAACCTTCAGTTTTTTACCACGCGCGTGAAAAACGCATCAAAACGCATCGCACCCGCGCGGAAAAAACTGAACAACTGAACGCAATCGCAGACAAAACTGACTGAACTTGCTTGCAAAATGGTGCGAGTTTTCCTGAATGCATCCGGACCTAATCCATCATGCTCGTGTGAAAGAGGCCTTATTGTTTTCAGTGGATAGTCCACACTGTGGTTTACACCATGTGGACTATTATACATGTGGGTTATAATTCCAGATTGTGGGGAAAAAATCAACATGTCCCTCAGGGTCCCAAACCTGGGTCAAAAACTAGGATTAGAAGAACCTGACTATGTTTTTTATAAAATACAGTGCTACGCCTGTCTACCGGTTGTGTGTGGTATTACAATTCAGCCTCGTTCTGTTCAGTGGAGCTGAGCGGCAATACCAGACACAACCAATGGAAAGGAATAGCACTGTTTTTGTAAGAAGGAAGCCATGTTTTTTTCTTAATCCTGGACAACCCCTTTAAAAGAGGGGGAATAATGCATTAATAATGTCCTCCTGATTTGTTATGTCCATTAGTACTAAATGAATGTGAATATATCCGATAGTGCATCTACCTGCTGCGTGGCATCCCAGGATGAGGTACAGCACCCCAATACACACAAGCTTCAGCATCTCCAAAGTCTTCTTATTTCTGAAATAAAAAATGAGGGTTTAATTCCAGAAACTGATCCACAATCCACATCTAGTTAGCAAATAATACTGTTCAAGGAACGTTAAAGACTCTGTGGGTACTATTTCACCTTTTGGAGAGAACTGGTAGGCATAATGAGTCTTCTAGACCAGACAATGGCCCTCTGAGAAAAAGATATGCAAATTCGCTCTTTTTCCAAAAAGAGAAAAAAATTTAAGCCTCTGATGCCACCACATGTAAGGTGGCTATCCTATAAATTGATGCTTGTCCTCAGCCTTGAGGGATAACTTGGATATCAGCTTAGGGAGCCAGTCAAGAATTGACTGGTTGTCTGCTTCCTCGTATACATCCTACCCCTTGACAGATGCCATTTTATTTTTTACAAGTTCAGGCCTAGTTTACACTTCAATGTTTTGGTCAGTGATTGTGAGCCAAAACCAGGAGTGAAGCCTACACAGATATCAAGTATAATGGTCCTTTTCTGTGTTTTTGACCCACAGCTGTTTTTGGCTCACAATCGCTGATGGAAATCACTGACCAAAACACTGACGTGTTAACTAGGCCTCACCGTCAACTTGCTTTTCACTAGGGAAATAATGACCGGCAAGTGACAGTGATGCCATGATGGTGACAAGAGCTGCGGTGGAGTAATTAAACTTTCTTAGTGCCTTTGGCAGAGATGGTAAGATGTCCTCTCCCAAATTATACTCACTTTCTACATATCATTCAACCTGGGGTGGTTTGGGGGTAGTGATCCTGGTTTTGTGTACCTAGTGGACTAGAGAGGTTTAGGTATTATAAACCCAATATATGGTGATCTAGGATGAAGAAGGGGTAAAAGGAGATTGTTTATCTACAGGATAGGTGGTAAATCTATGATTGTGGGGTGTCCACCCATGGAGCCCTCTGCATGAATGTAGTGGTAGTATACATGGGTGACCACCACTCCATTCACTTCTATAGGACTGGGGTAGATAGCTGTGCTTGCCAGCCACATAAAAGTGAGTGAGACCCATGTTCTCATGATTAGTGGGGTTCAGGGGTGTAGCTACCATAGAAGGAGGGGAAGTGGCTGCCACAGGGTCCGAACTTATGAAGGGTCACAGGAGTAGAAAAATGGATTTATTGTAAGGTCCAGGGAGCGGTGAGTATGGTGCTCCTAGTCCTAGCACTGGTATCAATCACCGCTGCCTTGTCTTCTTCTCTGGGCACCTGTACTGCACTAAAGCCTGTTTCACACTTGTGTTTTGGTTTCCGTTTTTGAGATCCGACAGAGGTTCTCAAAACTGGACCAAAATGTTTCCATTTGATGTTAACACAACCAGTTGCATCCGTTAGGATGTGGTTGTGTTACATCGAAACAGAACAAACCGGATCCAGCATTAAAATCATTGTTAGGCTGCTTTCACACTTGCGTTGTTAATTCCGGTATTGACATCCGGCAGAGGATTTCAATACAGGAATTAAACGGATCTATTTTGATTTTGCACATCAGGATGCATCCGTTCCGTTAGGTAAGACATCCTGATGCATCTTGAACGGATCTCTTTCCATTCATAATGCATGAGAACTAAACAGAAATGTTTTTTTTTTCGGTATTAAAATCCTCTGCTGGATCTCAATACCGGAAAACAAATACGCAAGTGTGAAAGTAGCCTAAGTCAATGTGTGACAAATCAGTTTTTTTTTTTTGGATCTGAAAAAAACTGATCCGGCATCATTGACTTACATTGATTTTGCTGCCAGATCCAGTTTGTTCTGTTTTGCAGACCGGACACAATGCAGCGGCTTTGTGTCCGGTCAAAAACTTCAACAAAACGGAATGCATCCTGATTAGTGATGAAGGAAACGAGCTTCGAATGTTATATCCGAATTCGCTTTGTTCAAAACTTCGGATTAATACTGTCTCTGTACAGTATTAGACTGTATGGGCTCCGATGAGCCAAAGTAAGTTATTTGCGAAGTTGTGTGTGAAAAAAACTTTAAAAAATGGAACTGAAGTCAGCTTTGGTTCCGACATGTACCTCGGAATTGAAGCCAAAGTTATTCAAGGAAGTCTCGCGTGACTTCACGAATAACTAACTTTGGCTCATCTGAGCCTGTACATTTTAGTACTGTAAGGAGACGTATCTCCGTACACTATTAATCCGAGGTTTTGAACAAAGCAACTTTGAATGTAACATCCGAAGCTCGCTTTGCTCAGCTCTAGTCCTGGTCAGTTTTGTCCCCATTGATAATTTGACAATGAAGGGGGACAAACGGAACCGATCCTGTGCCGGATCTCAAAACCGGAACGCCACAACGCAAATAATCAGCTTCAGGAAGAGATGTAGTGTGCGTAGGAGCCGAGGTCACGGTGTAGTGAGTGCCTAGACGCAGTGCTGCACGAAGAGCGAATGCGCCCACAGTAAAAGAGGTTTTTGTTGGTCTGGTCTGAGGTCTGCATAAAGGTGACCAAGGGAGGCCGTTAAAAAAACTTGTTCTGGAGCCCAGTCCATTCTAGTTCCACCACTGGTGAGGGTCCCTTTGGTCAGACCCACAGCAGTCACACATTCGAGTGTGCACAAATTTTCCATGTGGACAATTTAGAGCACACTCTATTAAGAGCATTTGCTTTGCTGTTTTGGAATGGAATTCCAATGTCTGTCTGTCAGGAATTCTGTCAGGGACAGGCACAAAATCCCGCGTAAACCTTCAGCACCCAGAACCGTAAAATGAATTGATAACGCGCTGCCTGCCACTAGGGGGAGCTCACTGCATAGAGATTTACACAGCCTGCTGTATAGATGTGTGTGGGAGGAGCTCCCCCTAGTGGCCATCACCGGCAAGAAAACATGTTATGGTTTCTGTCTGTGGCGCGGTCTGCCTGTGGGGGGAGGGGCCACGTACAGTATACAGCCCTGCAGGAAGGAGCATGGAGGGCAGGATTGCACAGGCTTGTGAGGATTTACAGTGAGTTTAGTGCCGTAGGGACTTGTACATTGCATGCTAGTATGTCCTGCACGTGTGAATGCACATGCACAGTATACAGTAGTCTAACCCCAGGAATGCACTTTCACTTAGGTGGAAAAATGATGCAAAATAAATTTATATGTATTCTGGCATCAGCCCCATAGACATTGCAAAGGACTGGTGTAAAGTAGAACTGGCTTAGTTGCCAATAGCAACCAATTAGATTCCACCTTTCATTTTCCAAAGGAGTGGTGAAAAATGTGGAATCTGATTGGTTGCTATGGGCAACTAAGCCTGTTCTACTTTGCACCAGTTTAATAAATCTCCCCCATGTGTATAAATATAGTAAAATTGTGTGTTTCGTATGTCTATGAAGGGAGTTTTTGAAGTCGGCTTTGCAAGAGTCTGTGGGCACATTTATTGAACGTTGCATGTTATTTGAGAAATCTGGCATATCCTTAAAGGGGTTTTCCGGGACTCCTAAGGCCCCTTTCACACGAATAATACGGATTGTTCAAAATGGAAGGTTTTGCACGCAAGTTCAGTCAGTAGCAACCATCAGTGAAAAACATTTTGCATCCAGATACAATGCATTTTTTCACGGAAGCCCCATTCACTTCTATAGGACCAGGGTTGCGTAAAAAACTCTGAATATAGAACTTTCCGTGATTCTCACATAATACAGAAATGCGTGAAAATCGGTCAGGAACACAGATACCCATAGAAATGAATGGGTCAGGATTCAGTTCGGGTATGGAAAACTCGGTGGGAATCTGACACTGTTTGAAGAGGCTGCGGTACTGAGGTGAGCGCTGCAGCCTTCTTTCAGATTACCAAGCCCAGCGCCGTCCACTGTATAGCGGCTGTGCTTGGTATTGCAGCTTAGGCTCATTCACTGAGCTGCGCCTAGATCATGTGACCGACGAACGTGATCTCACATGGCCTAGGAAGAGACTGCAGCGCTCACTGGAGTACTGCAGCCTCTAAAAAAAGCCGATTGGCGAGTAAAATGGTGTGCACCAGAATTTGTGAGGAATGATAACTCACCATTGACAGTTTTACATCAAAAAGTCACAAATTATGGTGCACGCCGAATATGCAGCGTCATTTGTGGATTATGACCACGGTTTAATGTCCCTAAGCTTGCTTTCACACAGTTTGTTTTTATGGTGTTTTTCAGCACCTTTGCATTTTTAGTGGCTTTAGTGCAATTTTTTCTGGTAAAAAAAACCCACAGCTCCAGATGTTTGCTGAAGGTCTGTGGGAAATATGAAACGCAGGGGACGCCCAATCTTTTTTGTTCATTAAGTGGTCTTTTTTTGTCTTTTCTTGCTTCTATTCAAAAACACAGCGTACTGGAGCTTCTGGTGTTTTTCAGACATTTTCTCTATGGGGTAAAACGTTAGTG
Source organism: Rhinella marina (assembly GCA_900303285.1). Lineage (NCBI taxonomy): Eukaryota > Metazoa > Chordata > Amphibia > Anura > Bufonidae > Rhinella > Rhinella marina. Next base: position 355,228 of record ONZH01023302.1, read on the forward strand.
GTAAGACACTCTGGAGCAGATTTACTATTGAAAATGCACCTGTTTTTTGGCGCAATTTGTGCAAAAAAACTGACATACACATTTATCGACTGTTTTACAATCTTTTCTAACCTTTTTATGCCTCATCTGACAAAGGGCTCATGCACACAGCTGTTCTTGGCGAGCGCCCGTATTGCGGCCTGCAAACAGCAGGTCTGCAATATACGGGCACCGCCTGTTTGTGCGCAGCATCACGGATGTGGACGCATTCACTTGAATGGGTTCGCAATCCTGAAGGTGAGGTGCGGAATGGAAGTAGGGAACCCCATGGAAGCACCACAGAGTGCTTCTGTGGGGTTTCTGTCCATGCACTGCATCATCCATGCCTCTGCACTACTTTAGTCGGATGCGGATCGCGGACCCAATTCAAGTGAATGGGTCCATGCCTCTGCATACGGCGGCCATACAGTTGGTGCCCGTTAAATTTGCGGTTTGTGTGCATGAGCCCAAAGGATGTGACTTTCTTAAAAGGGGTGTGTCCTCCGTGCAGTTAAAAATGCTTCCAAATTTTGGCGCATTTTTGGAGTAAAATAACGTCAATTTAAATTGGAGTAAACTTAGATTGGACAGTCTAAAGATGTGCCACATTTATCAGCCACTGTGTCTACTGCCGTATACACAAGACCATATTTTTTTTCTGAATCTGATACGCATTTTTTTCCAGATTGGGTGCAGACCCATTTATATCAATGGGACCGTGTTCTGTCCGCATCCATTTGTCCACATGTCTGTCTTGCAAAAAAATAGAATCTGCTCTATTCTCGTCCATCTTGCGGTGGTGCATGTGACCCCGTCCGTCCGTACATTGACGGGCAGGGACTGGAATGGCAGTGGAGTCGGAACGGAGAAGCAGGGAGCAGGTTGGTACAGATCTCTCAAGGTCCCGCTGGGTCGGTGGTGGAATTTTTAAAAATCCTGGACAACCCATACACTTTTTGAGCACCAGCTATCTCTTCTGATCCCTCTATACATGTGCAAGCTTGGCTAGGCAGAGCATGCATGTTTCTGGAATGGAGAGAAATCTGCAGTCAGGAAATTCTGACAGCAGATTATCCTCAAAGAACGCAAGGAGGACCGGATGCACATTAGCGGGTTCGGGGGACATTAATCTAATGTGTATGGTCAACTTTAGAAAAGTAGCAGTCATTGACTACTACTCCAGTTTTCCTTTGCTCTACATTTTCTAAAAACTTTCACCACAGACTATGACCTGGGACCTGGTCTCCCCTACACATTAAAGGTGGCTGATATATATTTCCAAATTAAAAAAGTTTTTTTTTTTTTTTAATTATTAGGGTGCCCCGGTGGGTGAAATCCATTCTGGAGGTGGCAGCTAAGAAGAAGAATGACAGACTACGAAGGAGGAAGGCATACAAACTGCTGCGTAAACGACTGGTATGTAATGGGAAAATGATCACCGATCATATAATATGGATTGAACGTATTTTAAGACCACCCTTTATCCCCTTTTAACCCCTTCCAGTTGCTACGTTTTTCTGTTTTTTTTTTTTTTTTTTTCATGTTTTACTCCCTGCTTTCTGGGAACCACAGCTTTTTGTTTCATTTTTTCTGTTCACATAGCCGTATGAGGACTTGTTTTTTGTGGGACAAGTTATACTTTTTTTATGGCACCATTTCATATTGCATACGATGAACTGACAAGCTGGAAAAAACATTCCAAATGGGCATTGAAAAAAAAAACGCAGCCTTTAACTTTAGCCATGTCAGAGCCTCTCAAACAAGCGGTCTCCTCAGTCACTCATTTTGCGTTCTCCTCTTGTTACATGAAATTCCATTGTGGTCAGTCGGAGCCCCTCTCCTGTGTCTCCTCCCCAACAGTCCCTGCGATTCAGCTTTCTGTTGACCTGGACTGGGCCCAATCTACAGTATTTCCACAATAGCGCAGGGCGTCTCCCTCACTAACAAAGCCATTTTGAAGATACTGGGCCGTATACCACTATTGCAGTCCAGAACACCCTTTGGACTCAGAGCACCCTTCCTCCAGATCCCAGTGTGGACACCCTAGGAAGAGTCCCAGATCCTCCCTTACGGCTATCGTTCTATGTTCCCCAGAACTTCCATTTCACCCCCTAGGTGACATTGGTCTTAGGCGTGCTCTTCTGAAAGAGACCCAGAGCAAACTCTAGATGAGGAGCAGTCATCCAAGATCTTCAGTATGAGGGATGGCCTTATTTCAGCTGTAGTTGAGACTCTGCTCTGCCCCTTCCTGGAGCATCTAGTTAAAAAATGGTCTTAACCCCCATACCAATGACCTCCCAGGCCAAAATCCCTCTGTGCCCATGGTGGATGTAGCCTCCTTATCCAACCAGAGTTGTATGCGTCTGGAAATCCACCTCGGATGGAAGGATCTAACTACATGTGGGCCGAACCTTAGTTATTTTTTGCACTTGCGGCACACAATGCCTTTTTCATACCATGATAGTGAACATTCACGCTACCTGGTACTTGTGGTACCTGTCACTTAGTATCATTAGTACTTCTACATACATAAAGTAGAACCTCATATGTAACATAAAGGTTTCTAAAAACATCTAATATCTTCACGAATAAAAAAGAGAATGTATACTCACATTTGCCAGCTCTGTAGAGATCCGCATCAGTTTTTCGGTGTTTATATACCGCTATCGGACCTCCTCCGTTTGCACACTGTCACCATATACATTTGGAAATACTGCTGCCTGCCTATATCCTTGGCCGCTTATCTCAGAGATACAGTCCGTCAATGAGAGAGCACTGTCTATGTGTATTAATGATATATATAAAAAAATACTAAAATATACTCACAGATTCCGTCTGAGCGACCCTCCAGCTGTTCTTACTCTTGGTGATGAGTGTATATAGCGGTAGGGTTTAGAAGACCTCCTCCTTTTGCACACTTTCACCATAAATACTTGGAAATCCTGCCACCTGCTTACTGAATATTCCTGAACTCTTATCTCTAAGGTATAGTTCATTTCATCAGTGTTCCAGTAAAATTTTCAGCCACCAAGGTTACTTTGTGTATGTATTGTACTAGACAGAACACAAGGGGGGTCATTTATCGAAGACCGGCTTTTTACATAGTCTTTGATAATCCCCTGGGCTGCCGGAGGAAGCGCCTAATTTATGACGATGGTGAAGGCCTTGTCATAAATGTTAGTAAATGCTTTTCCAGGTGTAAATGTTAGTAAATTTGCCAGGACTGATGGCTCGGGCCTGGCCCTCACCAACCCGAAGGGGCGAAGGTACTGTAAAAAAAATTTGCCACATGGGCATTTAAAAAGTTGCAAATCAGGGTGCTGTTTGTGTTCTCCAGGGCAGCACGCATACCCACTGATTTTATAGAGGGCTATCCACTAATAAATATTGATGACCATCAATATCGGATCGGCAGGGGACCCGGGACCCCCATTGATGTCCTGTTAGAAGAGAGTGAAGCTCCGTGAATGGCGCAGCCTCTTCCTTGGCCATGTGACGTCACCGTACACCGATCACATGTTCTAGTTCAGCGATGCTCAACCTGCGGCCCTCCAGCTGTTGTAAAACTACAACTCCCACCATGCCCTGCTGTAGGCTGATAGCTGTAGGCTGTCCAGGAATGCTGGGTGTTGTAGTTTTGCAACAGCTGGAGGGCCGCAGGTTGAGCATGCCTGTTCTAGTTAAAGCTCAGGCCCATAGATATGAATAGGGCTGGGCTGCAATACCAGGCACAGCACTATACAGTGTGCGGCGCTATGCTTGACAGATGCCAGGAGCCGGCTGCACTCACCAGAGTTCCGGTGAGCATTGCGGTTCCCTGTAACAGCTGATCAATGGGGTGCTGAGACCCTTTCCGATATGATAACCTCAGGATAGGTCATCACTATATATTACTGGATAACCCCTTTAAATGTGTGAATTCACACGTCCGTGATTTACCACGTTCTGGGGTTACACCACAGAAGCATGCCCAATTTTTGATCCATCCCGCCCATTAGAGTCTATGGGTTTGTGAAAAAACACGGACACAACACGGATGGAATGCGTTTCAAGGATCATTGCTAGAAGGTGCCCTTGAAGTTGATTTTCAGCTGAGCAGTGTCCAGAGGAATACAGATGAAGAGCAAAAAAGGACACATGGATCCTTCACGGACATCTTCACGGATCTTGTCACTGGTGTCATAATGGAAACGGACGTGTAAATGAGGCCTAAGGCTCCTCTCATATGGCCTTGTGTGGTCTGTGAAATTTTGTTGATGGGACACCTTCTTTTTATGGCTCAGCAGTATGGACCACTCACGGCATTTGGAATGTGTCCAACCAAATTTTTTTACTACGTTGCATAAGGGTGCTTTAAACTGTGGCAGATTTTTTTCCAGAAATTTACTTAATACAGTAGAAAATCAGTTGCAGAAATCTCCCGTGTGAGAAGGCACAATAAAGGTGGGTTCACGACTTCACACATAGGTTTTTGTTGGCTTTACTGTTTTTTTGTACCTCTGGTTTTTGGTGTGTTTTTGTCAATTACTATATTTTTCGCACCGGCCCATAAGACGCACCTAGGTTTTAGAGGAGGACCATAAGAAAAAAATATTTTTCATTACACCTGTCAGACCCATCAATCAGTCCCCCAATGTTAATAAGACTCCAATCAGACCTCAATGTAAATGAGCCCCAATCAGACCTCAGATAAGAGCTCCATGCCTCTCATCAGCCCCCATATCATCCCCTATGCCTCTCATCACCCCCATATTATCCCCTATGCCTCTCATCACCCCCATATCATCCCCCATGCCTCTCATCACCCCATATCATCCCCTATGCCTCTCATCACCCCCATATCATCCCCTATGCCTCTCATCACCCCATATCATCCCCTATGCCTCTCATCACCCCCATATCATCCCCTATGCCTCTCATCACCCCCATATCAGCCCCATGCCTCTCATCACCCCCATATAATCCCCTATGCCTCTCATCACCCCATATCATCCCCCATGCCTCTCATCACCCCCATATCATCCCCCATGCCTCCCATCACCCCCATATCATCCCCCATGCCTCCCATCACCCCCATATCATCCCCCATGCCTCTCATCACCCCCATATCATCCCCTATGCCTCTCATCACCCCCATATCATCCACTATGCCTCTCATCACCCCCATATCATCCCCCATGCCTCTCATCACCCCCCCCCATATCATCCCCCATGCCTCTCATCACCCCCATATCATCCCCTATGCCTCTCATCACCCCCATATCATCCCCTATGCCTCTCATCACCGCATATCATCCACTATGCCTCTCATCACCCCCATATCATCCCCTATGCCTCTCATCACCCCCATATCAGCCCCCTATGCCTCTCATCACCCCCATATCAGCCCCTATGCCTCTCATCACCCCCATATCACCCCCTTGTTTCTGAATCATGTTTTTATTATATATGGAAGTCCTATATATCTGGGACCTAGCCATTTATGCTGACCAAGTATCATCTAGACATTTGGCTCCCTCCTGTTTGAATTTTATTTTATGTATCATGGATCCAGCTCCATGTTCTTACCTTTTTATAGTCTTTTTAGATTTGACAAAGGCGTCTTGGACTCCGAAATGCGTTGTCATCATTAATAAAGAATACTCATTCCATCCAACCATGGTCAGTTTGCGCCAAGAGGTGTCATTATTGAGTGCTGCCCATCTGCACCCCCTGTCTATACCATCCTGGAAAGTAGGATTTAGTCCTACCGGTAATTGTTTTCCAGGAGTCCGACATGACGGCACCCTTACTTACCCTCCCTTGGTCTGTATACTTCAGTGTGATGCAAGTTTGTTGGTATATAAATAATTCTGTTGCCTCCATCCTAGTGTAGCAATGAGGATAAACACTGGATGGTGGTGGTGGGAATGGTCCTTTAACCTCTCTGTGTTCGTGTCCCTACAGAGGCCTAGAAGGGCTATCTCCATGTCCGGTAGGACTAATTCCTACTTTCTTGAGCTGCACTGGCAGGAAAAACTATAACTTGTATGTGACTGGAGCTGTTGCATTATATACTGATTTCTAGGTGATTGATAATCGGTCAGTTCTCTGTGGATCAGGTGAAGAAAAAATGTATTTTACTTTTTTTTTTTTACCTCAGACGAAAGCTTACTTTCATCTACCCTTTTGTGTTAAAGGCTATCTACACCTTTGGGGGCAATTTTTATTATTGCATTGTACTCATTTTGATCTAAAATTATTTTTTAATTGGTCTTTATTAAAAATATGAAGTCCTTTTTTCTGTACAGAGCTGAGATGCTCCAGTAGCACGCTTTGGATTTTCTCTCTTTTCCGTCAGTTGGGGAGCTGACGGGCTCCTTATCTCTGCTCTCTGACATTATAAATACTCATTATAGATCAGTTCTTATTGTACTGATAAGAATGTGGCTTAAATAAGTGTTTATGACCTCTTAGTAGTTTAGAGATAAGGTTTAGGCACAAAGTGAAAGTACCAGTCACACAGAAAAACAGTTAACAATTTGTGATAGAACGGCTCAATATTTTTCATAAAAAATGATTTTTAGCCAAAAATGAGTAACATGCAATCATAAAAAAATTGCCTCTAAAGGTGCACATAGCCTTTAAGGATGCTATGCTTGATTTAATATTTCATCCAGACACACTGGGCACTGATTGGCTCTTACAGACATGATCCTATACCCCTTATATATTCACAGGAAAGCATAGTCTGATGCTGTTATACAGCATGGTATGCTTTTTTTTTTAATTTTTTTTTTTTTTACAGCGTATGCCACTGTATGATATACCGCGGTAAAAAAACAGGACATTACGTGAAGCATGTGTGTTGAGTAATATCCCTGCGTACATGCTAAATGTAACACAAACAGTGCCTTAGCACCAGGGGTCTCACCAGCAGCATCTTCTTCTCCTGCATGGCCGTCTGATGTCTAAAAGTTAATGGGTGCGAGTGGCCAAAAGATTGACTATGGAAAGTACCTTAGAAAAGGCACAAGTCGACCCCTTTTCTGCTAGACAGACTCAGTCCAGTCACAGGTACTCCTATCAGCCATTTGGCTATAGAATGGACCCCTCAGCATTATACAGTCATGGCCAAAAGTTTTGAGAATGACACAAATATTATATTTTCACATGATCTGTTGCCCTCTGGTTTTATGTGTGTTTGTCAGATGTTTTTATCACATACAGAAATATAATTACAATCATATTATAACAGTAACAAAAGCTTATATTGACAGTTAGAATGAAGTTAATGCAGCAAGTCAATATTTGCAGTGTTGACCCTTCTTCTTCAGGACCTCTGCAATTCTCCCTGGCATGCTCTCAATCAACTTCTGGACCAAATCCTGACTGATAGCAGTCCATTCTTGCACAATCAATGCTTGCATTTTGTCAGAATTTGTAGGTTTTTGTTTGTCCACCCGTCTCTTGATGATTGACCACAAGTTCTCAATGGGATTAAGATCTGGGGAGTTTCCAGGCCATGGACCTAAAATCTCTATGTTTTGTTCCCTGAGCCATTTAGTTATCACCTTTGCTTTATGGCAAGGTGCTCCATCATGCTGGAAAAGGCATTGTTGATCGCCAAACTGCTCTTGGACGGTTGGGAGAAGTTGCTCTCTGAGGACATTCTGGTACCATTCTTTATTCATGGCTGTGTTTTTAGGCAAGACTGTGAGAGAGCCGATTCCCTTGGCTGAGAAGCAACCCCACACATGAATGGTTTCAGGATGCTTTACAGTTGGCATGAGACAAGACTGGTGGTAGCGCTCACCTCGTCTTCTCCGAATAAGCTGTTTTCCAGATGTCCCAAACAATCGAAAAGGGGATTCATCAGAGAAAATGACATTACCCCAGTCCTTAGCAGTCCACTCCCTGTACCTTTTGCAGAATATCAGTCTGTCCCTGATGTTTTTTCTGGAGAGAAGTGGCTTCTTTGCTGCCCTCCTTGAGACCAGGCCTTGCTCCAAGAGTCTCCGCCTCACAGTGCGTGCAGATGCACTCACACCTGTCTGCTGCCATTCCTGAGCAAGCTCTGCACTGCTGGTAGCCCGATCCCGCAGCTAAAACACTTTTAAGAGACGGTCCTGGCGCTTGCTGGTCTTTCTTGGGCGCCCTGGAGCCTTTTTGGCAACAATGGAACCTCTCTCCTTGAAGTTCTTGATGATGCGATAGATTGTTGACTGAGGTGCAATCTTTCTAGCTGCGATACTCTTCCCTGTTAGGCCATTTTTGTGCAGTGCAGTGATGACTGCACGTGTTTCTTTAGAGATAACCATGATTAACAGAAGAGAAACAATGATGCCAAGCACCCGCCTCCTTTTAAAGTGTCCAGTGGAGTCATTCTTACTTAATCATGACAGATTGATCTCCAGCCCTGTCCTCATCAACACCCACACCTGTGTTAATGGAGCAATCACTGAAACGATGTTAGCTGGTCCTTTTAAGGCAGGGCTGCAATGATGTTGAAATGTGTTTTGGGGGATAAAGTTCATTTTCTAGGCAATATTGACTTTGCAAGTAATTGCTGTTAAGCTGATCACTCTTTATAACATTCTGGAGTATATGCAAATTGCCATTATAAAAACTGAAGCAGTAGACTTTGTAAAAATTAATATTTGTATCATTCTCAAAACTTTTGGCCATGACTGTAGAGTCCTGTTGGTGATGAACTGTTTCTTTCTCTTACCAGTGGTATGCTGGGATAGGACATGAAGTTACTCGGTGGCCAACCTATGTATACCCAATAGAAATCAAGACATTGATCAGATCTGTCTTTCCGGAGAATATCTGCGACTATCCTGATCCTGATCATGAAAGGGTAAATCTTCCAAACAATTTTCACTGCGTATTTTCACAATGTGGCTAAACTGTTATTTGTTAATTTTCTGGCAACGTTCGTGCATTTTTAGGTTTATCATTCTTTTTCCAATGTATTGTCTTTTGTGTAAACGATGACAAAAAATTTATAATGTTAGTATCAGCACTAGGGGGCACATTCTCTATATGTCATCTGCTCAGCATCTTTGTTCAACCAGTGGAGACTGGAGCGTCAGGACATTTACAAGAAGATTAAGGTTTTTAGTTTACGTTATACTACCCCCTGCTCTGTGCCATTTTTTTTTTTTAATCTCAGATAAACTCACTTTAAATGATCACTGACTTCCCACACAACTTTGCATATACTAATGGTACAGGTGATTATATGAAACTTTGTAATATATCTTATTAGACAAAATGTTTCTTTCTCCACTTAGCAGGATGTTTTTTACTCCCACAAACAAGACACCAGCAACATGTAAGAGTATACTGGCTGACTAGGGGGTGTTTTTTTTTCAACAGATTCCGTAGTTCTTGAGCACAATAGGAACACACCCGACACCTGGCACCCCTGACGATCACCTGTTTGAAGAAGAGGTGCGCTGCCTCCTCTTCATTGTTTACCAGCTCGCCATAGCGGTCAGCAGGTGTAATTACACCCAAGCCGCCCCATTCATTTCAATGGGATGGCTCATTCCCATACAAGTATACAATTGAAATGAATGAATGAATTTTTTTACTTTTCTTATATATTTTTAACAGTTTTTTTTTTTTACTTTTTTATGGTTTTGAAGCTCGTATTTGAGGGTACAAAAGCCATTATTTTCTTTTTAATTCTGAACCCTCATGGGTTGATAAGAGTATAATTGCTCATTTCTTATGTTTGCCTGCCACCTGCTGGCCAAATTAAGAATTGCAGCTTCAATACCCTGTGTCTCTTCAGAGAGACCCAGTGTATTGAAGCCACTTACCGGCATCGTCATGGACCACAGAGGATGCCGGTAATAAGCCTGGAAGCATGGTGCTGGTAGCGAAAATAGGTGGTATAACGTTTAGCAAAAGCGTCTAGACTTACACCAAATTTATCATCCAGCCTGAGCCACCGTGATAGATTTGGTGCATATCTATACAGCCTGAGTTTACGCCATCTAAAGAATTGGCAGATCGACCCCTGTGTCATCTTTTCTGGTCTTAATAGTCCATGATATTGCAATGGACAACTTAACATAGCCAAGAAAAAATTGTCTGTAGTTTAAATTCTATGGTCACCTTCTTTAATATCCCCAAATATCCCTTTTCTTCCCCAAATTCCTGAGGAGCATGCATGGCATATAAGTCTTCTCCGCAAGCAGAGATAGTACCCCCCCCCCCTTAAATTTTAATATCCCCAGCCTAATGTCCTTATTTGCAGATAAGGACATGTTAATAATCAGTCCGTTCTGCAGCAAAACTAACTTGTTTGGCTGACTACTCCATTTAAGGCTTCACAAGTCTATATTCCGGAATCCGTATTCCTAAGGTGTCTTAGTCTGAACACGGGTTTACTGACCCTAACTCACAACATCCTAGGGAAATGTATTCACACTCCTGCTGTTGTTTAGTGTGGATTTGTGGATATTTTAAAAGCAATAAACTATTTTTGTAGGATATCCTCATGCCTTTTTATAGTCCATCTTTGCAAAAAAATTTTTATAGTTTTTAATGCATTTAAAATAAAAGATAAAGCAACTTTGCAATTCTTGGTGGTTACAATGGAGAAGAAGTCTGATCCTGCTGTCATATTCCATCTGTCTCTTTCCTCATACTATACATACATGTGGTAGTAGGGATGGGAGAGAAATTAAGTCATTTCACCCTTTTACAGCCCGACAATATTGATAAAAAAAAAAATTTAAATCGTCATATCGATTTTTTTCTTATGGAGCGCTGTATCAGCGCAGCATGTCCAGGCCTTTTCAGTCCTTGGCATAGGTGGTGGGGACTGAAGAGACCTGCAGATGCTGTGCTGATACAGCACTCCAGATCACAGCAGGATCCCAGCACAGACTGTAGCTAGCCTCCCGGTGTAATGGCCATCATTGCAGGCAGTATATATTGATGACCTATCCTCAGTATAGGTCATCAATATGCGATCAGCCCTCTTCATTACACTTCCGTCATCTCCCTTGCAGCAATGACGCAGTGTAATTACAAGTACTCCTCAGTCCATTCAAGTAAATGGAGCAAGTACTTGTAATTATACTGCGCCGCCGAGACAATGCGCAGTGTAATGAAGAGGAAGCAGCGCTCGCATGGAGAACCGCTTCCTCGTCACACAGCTGATCAGTGGGGGTTCGGGGTTTTCCTGCGGATAGGTCATCAATATATACTGCCATATATACAGCCCGTACAAGCCCTAAATGCCATGGTCAATAGCCACAGCAGCATATATGTACAGAAGCTTTCTATCACCATTCACCAAAACCCCAGATCCCCTCAGCCTAATAGACTGCCTGTCACTGTTGCCTGTCAATGTTGTTAACATAGTGGTATACAAGGTACTGCATACCACTGCATTATAAAACCCATGTCTGCTAGTTTAATTAAAAGATAATGAAAGGTTGATAAAGTGTATTTATATAAACAAAAATAAACCTAACCATTTTTACCTTAAAATCGTGGTTTTATTATGTAAAGGTAAAAGAAAAGCCCTTCACAGATATATGATATCACACTGTGTTTGCCACAACCTGTATAAAAAATATATGTTATTTAAACTAACGTGAATTGGAAGATTTGAGAATAAATAGGCTTATACAGGCGAAAATATTTACTAAGTGTGAATAAATAATAATCAATCACCTGGGGAGCACAGTGGAGGAGCTCCAATCACCATGTTATCAATGTAGCACATGCCGACGCCTCATGGTAATAAAAGAGAGAGTGACCTACAGCATCCTAGGATGATGTTCTCAGCAGAGCTAAGCATGTCCAGTATGGAGTATGCATGTTTCATGAGTTAAAGGGCATCTGTCAGCAGATCTGTACTTATGAAACTGGCAGACCTGTTGCCAATCTGGAATGTGGCTTTCACAGCACAATGAGGGGTTTGTATATGTAATCTAACTATTCCTAACTGACTACATTACAAGGAATATAGAAGGTAATATAATAATTAAAGGCTATGTACACCTTTGGGGGCAATTTTTTATTATTGCATTGTACCCATTGTGAGCAAAAAATATTTTTTTAAATTGGTGTTTATTACAAATATAGAGCCCTTTTTTCTGTACAGAACTGAGATGCTCTAATAGAGTGATCTGAATTTTCTCTCTGCTCTGTCAGCCAACTAATCTGACGGCTCCTTATCTCTGCTCTCTGACCTTATAAACAGGGCTGTGGAGTCGGTAAGCAAAAGCCCCAACTCCGACTCCTACTCCTACTCCCTCATACATGGAGCATGTTTAAGTGATAACTTTAAACAAATTTGCATAAAATCAATAGTACAGATAAGTCATGACAAAAACAGTTTGTAATCTATCAGGCTTCTCTGGGTACAGCTCACTTAGGGCCTAATCAGAGGCGTAGCTAGAGGTTCAGCACATGGGGGGGGGCGAAACATACTTGAGTGGGCCCCCCACTTATTGGCTTCCCAAACGCACATTTCCAACTTCACAGGCACATACTACTAGTTGTGGTTATAATACTGTATTAGCAAGATGACTATATAAACTGCTAGATCATCTATACTGTTAAGTACAGTACAATAGAGAATGTGCCCCCATCAGACCTCAGATCAGCAGAATGTGCCCCCATCAGACCTCAGATCAGCAGAATGTGCCCCCATCAGACCTCAGATCAGCAGAATGTTCCCCCATCAGACCTCAGATCGGCTTAATCTGCCCCCATCAGACCTCAGATAGGCTTAATGTGCCCCCATCAGACCTCAGATCAGCGTATTGTGCCCCCATCAGACCTCAGATCGGCTTAATGTGCCCCCATCAGACCTCAGATCGGCTTAATGTGCCCCCATCAGACCTCAGATCAGCAGAATGTGCCCCCATCAGACCTCAGATCAGCAGAATGTTCCCCCATCAGACCTCAGATCGGCTTAATCTGCCCCCATCAGACCTCAGATAGGCTTAATGTGCCCCATCAGACCTCAGATCAGCCTATTGTGCCCCCATCAGACCTCAGATCGGCTTAATGTGCCCCATCAGACCTCAGATCGGCTTAATGTGCCCCCATCAGACCTCAGATCGGCTTAATGTGCCCCCATCAGACCTCAGATCGGCTTAATGTGCCCCCATCAGACCTCAGATCGGCTAATGTGCCCCCATCAGACCTCAGATCGCTTAATGTGCCCCCATCAGACCTCAGATCAGCAGAATGTGCCCCCATCAGACCTCAGATCAGCTGAATGTGCCCCCATCAGACCTCAGATCAGCAGAATGTACCCCCATCAGACCTCAGATCAATAGAATGTGCCCCCATCAGACCTCAGATCAGCAGAATGTTCCCCCATCAGACCTCAGATCGGCTTAATGTGCCCCCATCAGACCTCAGATCGGCTTAATGTTCCCCCATCAGACCTCAGATCGGCTTAATGTGCCCCCATCAGACCTCAGATCGGCTTAATGTGCCCCATCAGACCTCAGATCAGCAGAATGTTCCCCCATCAGACCTCAGATCGGCTTAATGTGCCCCCATCAGACCTCAGATCGGCTTAATGTGCCCCCATCAGACCTCAGATCAGCAGAATGTTCCCCCATCAGACCTCAGATCAGCAGAATGTGCCCCCATCAGACCTCAGATCATCAGAATGTGTCCCCATCAGACCTCAGATCGGCAGAATGTTCCCCCATCAGACCTCAGATCGGCTTAATGTGCCCCCATCAGACCTCAGATCGGCTTAATGTGCCCCCATCAGACCTCAGATCAGCAGAATGTTCCCCCATCAGACCTCAGATCGGCTTAATGTGCCCCCATCAGACCTCAGATCGGCTTAATGTGCCATCAGACCTCAGATCGGCTTAATGTGCCCCCATCAGACCTCAGATCAGCAGAATGTTCCCCCATCAGACCTCAGATCAGCAGAATGTACCCCCATTAGACCTCAGATCAGCAGAATGTGCCCCCATCAGACCTCAGATCATCAGAATGTGCCCCATCAGACCTCAGATCGGCTTAATGTGCCCCCATCAGACTCCATAATGGAAGCGCTCACTTGTATTCGCCTGATTGTACTAAGGCCATCCCTGCTGGGCCCCCCCAGAGGTATTGGGCCCAGAGCATCGCCTCCCCTGCCCCCCCTCTCCCCCCAGTAGCTACACCTCTGGGCCTGATGTATGAAAACTGTCTAGGTCTAAGACTTTTTTTGTTGCCCATAGCAACCAATCAGAGCTCCCCTTTCATTTCTCCAGAGCACTATATGAAATGAAAGGGGAGCTCTGATTGGTTGCTGTGGGCAACAAAGAAACTTCTACACCTAGACAGTTTTCATACATAAGGCTCTAGGTGTTTTACATCAGCAGCAGATAGAAGCCATGAGAGCAGCTAACCTCTCCAAACATGAGCTCAGAGGAACATAAAGCATACAGAGAGAACATGCACTGGACATAAAGGGCAGTACACAGTCATCTCAACTAAAAGCCTAAATCCTTAGATCGGGAATAGAACAGACATTTATAGGACATTTCATCATTTTCACAAATTCTTATAAAAATATATTCAGCACTGAACTAAATGTACTAATTCATTATATATTTTAGGAGTCGGAGTCGGTCCATTTTATACCGACTCCACCAAAATGGTGACCGACTCTGACTCCACGACTCCACAGCCCTGCTTATAAACACTCATTATAGCTCAGTTCTTATCTTACTGATAAGAATGTGGCTCAAATAAGTGTTTATGATCTCTCAGTAAGTTAGAGATAAGGGTTATTAGTAGAGATGAGCGAGCATGCTCAGGAGCAATTTTCGAGTAGTAGCGTACGCATCTTGTAATTTGTACGCATTAGTGTACAGATTAGAAGATGCGTATGCATTAGCGTACAGATTATAAAATGCGTACGCTACTACTCGAAAATTGCTCCCGAGCATGCTCGCTCATCTCTAGTTATTAGATGACCAGACTAAAGTGAAAGTGAAATTACATAGTTAGACAAACAGTTTGTGACAGAACGGCGCAATATTTTTAATAAAGGCCAATTGAAAAACATGATTTTTAGCCTAAAATGAGTAAGATGCAATCATAAAATTTTTTGCCTCTGAAGGCGTACATAGCCTTTAAAGGGGAAGGAACCAATCGATAATTATGTCAAATGCCAATTATTTCTTTCCTGAAATTCCCTTATAACACATACACCAACCTGTGAATAATGTAAAAAAAACTTAAATTGCAATAGGGATAGCAGAATTTTTCTTATTCCCTCCCCAGAAATAAATGTTAATCGGTAAGTCCCATGTACCCCAACGAAACCACATCTTGTCCTGCAAAAATTAAGCCCCTATAAAACTACATCTGTGGAAAAATGAATAAATTCTGACCCTTGAAAATTTGACAACATAAACAATTATGGTGTAAAATCAAATAAAACTAAATTTGATATCGCCTTAATCATACCACCATGCAATAAAAGTAACATGCTAATTTACAAAAAAACATAGGTCACCCCTGTGGTACATCGATGTGATGCTAGCGTCCTATGTTTCCAGGGTATTGAACAAATCAGAAGAGGTGGTGACTTGGACAATAGGCTCCTGAGGAAAGAGGTGGAGTGGATTTTCCGTCTATAGACAGACCTCGAGGGGCCAAAACGAACACAGTATTTAGACCTGTTTCACTGAGTGATTTTACTATATGGGTTTTACCATCTATGCACTTGCATCCCCCTGATTTTCTACGTTCCCGTATCTGTCACCCCTATGTTTAGTTTATCTGGATTTGCATCATATCTGGGACCATGTAATTATGAGTATTGATACCTCCTTATTATCATAATAATCTGATATGTCCCTCTATAATCTAATCTACATCCCATATTTGTGTGGGTGTTGGTACCTCTTTTTGACTACATTAATCAGATATCTGCCTCTAGATCATCTCTTTTATGTTATCTTTACTGCCCCTTGTTGCGATTACATTATTAGAATGCTATTCACATCCTTTCTCTTTTCCTTCTAAATACTTTCATTATGTAATAAGCCGCTTGATCACCTCTTGTATTAGACAGGCAGATCCACAAGTGATTGTCGGGAGGGAAGCGTTCCTTCCCGGCAATCGCTTGCTAGCTAGCGGAGGAGACCGCTGCTGTTACATGCAGCAGTCTTCTCCACAGCATGAGGAGAAGCGATCGCTATGCCATCGCTCGTCCCCATACTGTCTAGTCACTTGCCGGTGGCAAGTGCTGGTTTTTAAGCATTGCCTGATGAATGAGCATCGGGCAATCGGCCGGCCGTATTACACTGCAAGATGATCGCTATCGACCGCTCATGCGAACACTCGTTAGCGATTATCTAAACAGAGTTTGTTTGTATTCTATTACTATGGAGACACATAGGATGTGTCATTTCTCCAGATCTGACCTGTCTTACAATATTTTAGGATTTTATATAAAACAAAAATGGTGCTTAAAATCTGCATATATTAACCTAAAATGTACTGAAGGTCACCATAAGTATGTGATAAACTAAATAATATATATATATTATTAAAAATGAGAGAAAAGTACTTCAAAAGCAGTTGATAACACAAACAGAAGATTTTTTTTAAATAATAAAGCAGAGCACTAGTGAACTAAGGCGGGGGCGTAGCTAAAAGCTCATGGGCCCTGGTGCAAGAGTTCAGCTTGGGCCCCCCCAGGGCTTTGTGGACAGGGGCAGGGAAGCACATTGCCTTCCTGCTGTCCGAGTCAAAAATTGAACCGCCCGGCTTCCCCCCACCCCCCCATGGCACGAATGTTCGCTCTATACCGACCTTCTCAGCGATGCCTTATGTATAGGGTTTTCGGGTCCAGCACACGTAGCCTCATACAGTTGAATCGATGTGTGCTGCTTCCAGATGACTGCTTAATATAAGCCTTCAAACTTGTTTCGAAATCACTCTAGATTTCTTCTTCAGTAGTAGTTGATAAAGAAATCTAGGGTGATTTCGAAACGCTTTTAGAGGCTTATATTTATCAATCACCTGGAAGCAACACCCATCAGGTCAACTTAGGGCCAAAACGATTAATTTAATTAATCGATTAACTCGACACAAAAAAATCCTCGATACAAATTTTTTGCATCAATGATTCATTTGTGCCATGTGACCACAGAGTGTGAGTGAAGAGCTTGGTATTACTCATGCTCCGTGGTCACCTGCCTGCCCGCACAGTGCTGCACTGGATCCTGACGTACAGACATTGGCAGGACATAGTGCGCGCTTACATGCACTATGACCTGATGCGGTCTGACGTCAGGGCCCAGTGCAGCGCGTGAAGAAAAGGATGGAAGATCTCTGGAGTGTTGGCAGTGCCCCTATGGAAAAGGAATTTTTTTTTCACTGGCGCTGTGGCTGGGCACTGATGGCTAGGAGGGGGAGAGGGGTAACTGATCACATTGGGGGTGTAGCTACTGGCATTGGAAGGGGAGCTGATGACACTGGGAGGGGAAGCAATGGGGAAGCTGGTGGCACTGGGGAGCTGGTGGCACTGCTGGAGGAACTAATTGCATTGGAGGGAGAACTGATGATATTGGAGGGGGAATGGGGGGGAGCAACTGATGGCACTTGGGGGAGCTGGTGGCACTGGGGGAGGAACTAGTGGCACAACGGAGGGGAAGCAACTGATGACATGGGGAAGCTGGTGGCACTGGGGGTTGGTGGTGGCATTGGAGGGGGAGCTGATGGCACTGCTGGAGGAACTAATTGCATTGGAGGAGGAACTGGGGGGGAGCAACTGATGGCACTGGGGGAGGAACTAATGGCACAAGGGAGGCAAAGCAACAGATGACATGGGGAAGCTGGTGGTACTGCTGGAGGAAATAATTGCACTGGGGGGGGGAACTAATGGCACAAGGGAGGGGAACTGATGGCACTGGGGGGAGACTGATGGCAGGGGGGCTGATGAGTTTTTATAGAAAATGTTTTTTCAATTAGTTTTTACTTATTAGAGTACTCAATTAATCATTGGGTTAATCAGTAGAATACTTGATTACTAAAATAATCAATAGCTGCAGCCCTAAACTGTATGAGGCTACATGTGCTGGATCTGAAACCCTATGCATAAGGCTTCGCTGAGAAAGCTGGTAATACAGTGTACTTTCTATGTTGAAGCACAGCGTTCCGATCCTGCCATTGTGCGCGGCGGCACCACAAATGAAACTAATGGTGAGCACTGGCTGCATCTAGGCTCATAGTGCACTACCGAACAGAGGTTGCACAACCTAACATTTATCCACCTCATCTCCAAACGATCGTACCACAATACAATTCTAGTATTTTAGGATTTGGTGACTTCAGAAGTGTCTCCCATTGTGGTAATTTGATTTGCATTCTAGAATAAAACACAAATGTCAGTATAGAATTTATACATTGGCCTTGGTGGAAACCTTGTGAATTGTCACACCTCTAACGTGGTTGACTTGTGTCTTGAAAGGTTGTAAAGGTGACATTGGAAGATCTATCCCTCGTGAAGGCGAAAAAATCTTCAAAGTCCAAGTTGAAATCCATGAAGGTGGATCCAGAATTGCATCCATGAAACGTCAAGGGAAGTAAAACGGCAAAAAAAAAATCTATATATGTAGGGATGTAACAGTTAATAAAACTTGTTTCTTTAAAGTAACGTCTTGCCGACCTCAGTGTTTCCCAGCAGGTGTAGATATGTCAGATAGGTCATGTTATGGTCTCCTAGACTGGGTAACGGTGGTCAGGCAGGCAGGCCCATCCGGTTCTTGGGGTAGGTAGTTTTCATCCTGACAACCATTGAAAGGTTGTTCCTAGTTTGTATCCTAACGACGACCATCACGTTCTGATCACTGGGAGTCCACATGCAGGGGACCACTCATGATCCAGAGAATTAGGCCCCATTCACATGACTGTATGAATGGGGCCGTATCTATCCGCAAAATTGCGGGAATAGATTCGGCCCCATTCACCTCTATGGGGCCGGGAGCCGCGGCACGGAGCTAGCTAGCTCCGTGCCACGGCTCTTTTGAAGCATGTCCTATACTTGTCCGTGCGCACAGACAAGTATAGGCATTTTCAATGGGGCCGTATGGCGTGTGTTCCGAGCGCTGCGGAACACACGCCGGGCGGCCCCCGTATATTTGCGGGTCCGCAGTAATGCGGGCCGGCAAATATACGGTCGTGTGAATGGGGCCTTAGGCTAGGGCTACACAGTTACGCGTCCAGGATCACTGAGTAGTGGTGATCCCATAGACATGAATTCTATGGGATCATAGGATTTCTATGGGATCACTGCTACTCATCAATACAGGCCACGTCAGCTGTTGCCCTAGACCAGGGGTGCACAACCTGCGGCCCGGGGGCCACATGAGGCCCTTGATACCATTCTGTGCGGCCCCCAACCATCTGGTAACAGACATGTATGTCTATGTCTTGTGGCTGCTCACATGTATTTTCCATGTATTCTCCCATTATATGGGAGTCCTGGAACTATAGCTAGACATTAATGGTATACACTGTATGTTCAATATGCCATAAATACAGTATTTCAGTTGTTAATACCCCTTTAAATTTTATTTTTGGCCCTTGACGTTGGTTCAGTCGGACAATGTGGCCCCCACCCAGAAAACGTTGTGCACCCCTGCGCTAGACTAAAGGTAAGATCTTCGGATCTGGTTTAGGACCTTACTACACTGCCTGATATTCGGGCAGGAGAAGCGTCAGTGCGGTCAGTGCCATGCACTGCAGAATGCCATCTAGAATGCAGTCAAAATAACATCTCAATTTTATTCTTAACGCTATATGCCCCTACTGTGCTATGTTCAGTAATCTGACATGTTGTAATCTGGTTACATACCTGACACCCACGACAGAACTGCTATGGTTGTCAGGCAGTGAATACATAGCAACCAAATGGTTTCAAGAGACTCAGGTCACAGCTAATTTTATCATGCTATTCCCCGTAATGTTCAGCTATCTTTCTAAAAAAAAAATAAACAAGTTCACTCCAGTTCTGGTGCATGGAAAGTCCTTCTGTCATCTGTGCCGCGTTCTCAGGATAGCCATGGGAAAAGGTCAGCACATGCAAATGTTTATATACCCATCATACAGTCAAGGCCATTTTGTTAATGTTTTTTTTTTTTTGTTTTGGCACAGTAAGCCACTTACTAATTATATATATTACAGCACCGCCCCTTTGTTTATTATGGTCCACTCCTCCGTCTTCACTGTGTTATTCAGTGGAGGTCGCTGATTGATGGATTGGTTTACTTGCCCCTCAGCCGGGCGGGTCCGTACTGGAGCAGCCTGTAATAACCAAGGGGGTGGCACTGTTTAACGGGCGGACACTAGGGATGGTGCTGTAATGAATATGGCAGTAAATGGCTTGTTGCGCTGTTTACAGCACATTAGTGAAAGTTGTGGCTACACAACCATGTGTCGCACGACAAGAAGTCTCAGAAAAGTTATATGAGCTATAGCAGTGATGGCTAACCTCCGGCACTCCAGCTGTGGTGATACTACAGCTCCCAGCATGCTCCATTCATTTCTGTGGCATTCTGAGAACAGCCAAGCAAGTGTACATCTTGGGAGTTGTAGTTTTATCACAGCTGGAGTGCCGGAGGTTAGCCATAACAGGCCTATAGCGTTGTGCTATTGTGCAACTATTTTAGACCTGTCATTTGAACACTGCCATCACAGGCCACAATGCAAGTAGCATGTGATTTTGCTTGCAATTTGGCTAAGGTGTTTGTGACCAAAAATCCAACAAAGAAATGTCACAGTCTTCATGTCATGTGACACAACATGTAGCTCCAGCCTTAAAGGGCATCCGTCAGCAGTTTTGTACCTATGACACTGGCCGACCTGTTACATCTGCACTTGGCAGCTGAAGGCATCTGTGTTGGTCCCATGTTCATATGTGCCCGCATTGCTGAGAAAAATGATCTTTAATTATATGCAAATGAGACCCTAGGAGCAACGGGGGCGTTACCATTACACCTAGAGGATCTGCTCTCTCTGCACTTTGATTGACAGGGCTGAGCTAGATGACGTTTGCACTGCTTTGCCCTGTCAAAGTGCAGAGGGAGTGGCAGTTGCAGAGAGAGCAGAGCCCCTAGGTGTAATAGCAATGCCCCCGTTGCTCCTAGGGTCTCATTTGCATATAATTAAAGATCATTTTTCTCAGCAATGCGGGCACATATGAACATGGGACCAACATGCAAAAGCTCAGCCAATTTCATAGGTCAATCTGTTGACAGATGTCCTTTAAGAGGTTAGGGGCAGGATAGGGAATAATGGTCTGGTTGGCAGTGGTCCGACCACTGGTATCCCATTGATTATAAGAAGAAAAGTAGTGGCAGATAGTCATGCGTGTCCACTGCTCCAATCAACTCCTTGGTACCGCTGGAGATAAAGCATAAGCGTTCAGCTATGTCTATGTGGTAGCAGCATGCATGTGTGTGTACACTACTCCCCAGCGGTCAGACCCATGCTGATCATAACAGGGCCCAGTGTTCCCCCATTTCAATGGAGCGGTAAAAAGCATGCACGCTGACGCTTATCTATTGAATATACCATCAACGTCTGATAGGTCGGGGTTCCACCTCCACCTTGAAATAAACAGTTTGCTGTGGACGGCTCTTTATACAGCTGTGGATCCTGCCTGGTGGAGCACAGTTCAGGATAGGTAAAGGTCCCATCTATTATACATTTATGGCATATTCACAGCCTGCGCCATAAATGTCTAACCGCTTCCCACAAACGGATGTAAGAGTAAAACCACGTTATCAGTGTCTTACCACAAATGGGCATACAGGAGGTAAGCCCCAACCGTCCACAGGAGAGGCCTGTTGTAATGTACCGCCAACATCCTGTCCAGATACCGGATGTTTAACCCCATAGATGCTGCAATCTGAAGTTACCACAGCATCCAGGAATAGGGCTGTCATGGGGGAAAAGTGTAATGTCCGTCTATTGATCCACCACTCTTTCAGGCTGTTGGTTTTCTGTATGTAATAAAGCAAATATCAGACACGTAAAATAATAATGACACAGAGTACCCGCTCTGTTATCCACGTAGGTGCGGGTTCCAGAAATGGGACCGGCACCTATCAGACAATGGGGGCATATCCTAGCGATATGCCCTCATTGTCTATGATGAAAATACCCCTTTAACTACAGTACAGACCAAAAGTTTGGACACACCTTCTCATTCAAAGTTTTCTGTATTTTCATGACTATGAAAATTGTAGATTCACACTGAAGGCATCAAAACTATGAATTAACACATGTGGAATTATATACTTAAAGGGATTCTCCAAGTTATATATATTGATGACCTATCCTCAGGATCAGCTGTTTGAAGAGGAGGCGCATGCTGTACCAGCGCTGCCTCCTCTTCACTGTTTACATGCTGGCCGTAACAGGGGTAGTGGTGAGTAGGTGTAATTACACCTCACCGCACCATTCATTTCAATGGGAAGGATCGCTTCCATAGACTTGTATGGGAGCCATCCTTCCCATTGAAATGAATGGGGTGGTTAGGTGTAATTACACCTACTCACCACTACCCCCGTTACGGCCAGGCTCTGACTTTTCGTGTACAGAGCCTGGCCACTCCCTCAAGCAGGGAGAAGCCTGTACGTGAAACGTCACCACAGGAGCCGGGTGGATGACGTCAGCGGTCACGTGACCCGCATCGGCTGTGTGGAAACACGGCAGAATAAGTGAAGACTGTACATTAGAAAAGTATTCATCTGTGAGTTACAAGCCCCATTAGATAAAGTAAATATAACTCGGACAACCCCTTTAACAAAAAAGTGTGAAACAACTGTAAATATGTCTTATATTCTAGGTTCTTCAAAGTAGCCACCTTTTGCTTTGATTACTGCTTTGCACACTCTTGGCATTCTCTTGATGAGCTTCAAGAGGTAGCCACCTGAAATGGTTTTCACTTCACAGGTGTGCCCTGTCAGGTTTAATAAGTGGGATTGCTTGCCTTATAAATGGGGTTGGGACCATGAGTTGTGTTGGGCAGAAGTCAAGTGGATACACAGCTGATAGTCCTACTGAATAGACTGTTAGAATTTGTATTATGGCAAGAAAAAAGCAGCTAAGTAAAGAAAAACGAGTGGCCATCATTACTTTAAGAAATGAAGGTCAGTCAGTCCGAAAAATTGGGAAATCTTTGAAAGTGTCCCCAAGGGCAGTCGCAAAAACCATCAAGCGCTACAAAGAAACTGGCTCACATGAGGACCGTCCCAGGAAAGGAAGACCAAGAGTCACCTCTGCTGCGGAGGATAAGTTCATCCGAGTCACCAGCCTCAGAAATCGCAGGTTAACAGCAGCTCAGATTAGAGACCAGGTCAATGCCACACAGAGTTCTAGCAGCAGACACATCTCTACAACAACTGTTAAGAGGAGACTGTGTGCAGCAGGCCTTCACGGTAAAATAGTTACTGGGAAACCACTGCTAAGGACAGGCAGCAAGCAGAAGAGACTTGTTTGGGCTAAAGAACACAAGGAATGGACATTAGACCAGTGGAAATCTGTGCTTTGGTCAAATGAGTCCAAATTTCAGAGCTTTGGTTCCAACCACCGTGTCTTTGTGCAACGCAGAAAAGGTGAACGGATGGACTCTACATGCCTGGTTCCCACCGTGAAGCATGGAGGAGGAGGTGTGATGGTGTGGGGGTGCTTTGCTGGTGACACTGTTGGGGATTTATTCAAAATTGAAGGCATACTGAACCAGCATGGCTACCACAGCATCGTGCAGCGGCATGCTATTCCATGCGGTTTGCGTTTAGTTGGACCATCATTTATTTATCAACGGACAATGACCCCAAACACACCTCCAGGCTGTGTAAGGGCTATTTGACCAAGAAGGAGAGTAATGGGGTGCTATGCCAGATGACCTGACCTCCACAGTCACCAGACCTGAACCCAATCGAGATGGTTTGGGGTGAGCTGGACCGCAGAGTGAAGGCAAAAGGGCCAACAAGTGCTAAGCATCTCTGGGAACTCCTTCAAGACTGTTGGAATACCATTTCAGGTGACTACCTCTTGAAGCTCATCAAGAGAATGCCAAGAGTGTGAAAAGCAGTAATCAAAGCAAAAGGTGGCTACTTTGAAGAACCTAGAACATAAGACATATTTTCAGTTGTTTCACAGTTTTTTGTTAAGTATATAATTCCACATGTGTTAATTCATAGTTTTGATGCCTTCAGTGTGAATCTACAATTTTCTTAGTCATGAAAATACAGAAAACTCTGAATGAGAAGGTGTCCAAACTTTTGGTCTGTACTGTACATATATGACCTTTTTGCTTATGTGTCCACACGCTTGTCCAAAGGAAACTGGAGGCGGCCATTTTGTGTCCCCAAAGTGACAATTGAGATTTTGTGTGATTATTTTGCAAGTAAAGCAACTATATGAATGTGTTTTTGTATAGTATAAAATGAAAACATACGGTATATACCGGTTAAATCCACAAAATTGCTTACTTTAGAATTTGCGTAACGGGGTATTCCCATCTGGGACTTTTATGACATATTGATAACAGAGGGTCCTAGAGGCGGCACTTGCATCTCTCTCGTGAAGGCAGAGCTTGCACAGCTTTCTTCGGAAAATAGTGTCATTGAATTTATAAATTAGACTCCAATTTCTAGGTTCCCTTTTCTGGAATAAATTATCATCTCTATATACTTTTATACATAACTCTACGTTGTATCCTTTAATTTAGCTTTGCAAGGTTCAATAAGCACTTCGTTTATACCACATCATTTCGCCATGCCCATCTCTTACAAAACTATACCATATAATGGTAACTTATACACCTGAGATGAAGTAAGGAATGAAGACATCAGCTAAGGACGCGTGCTGCTGAACGGAGATTGGGAAAGGTTAGTGCTGACTCAGCAGTTTGTGAAGACGTCGACCATTTTATTTACTGCAATTCTACAAGTTTACTTTAAGCGAACCTTACCAGTCACAACTTTCTTTGTATCTGGATAGCTGTACAATATAAAGTATGGAAAAGGTTGGCCCTGACCCTTTCAAACTTGGTGTCTGTGGTAATATTACATCCCTGTCCTGCAGGTCCAAGCCTTGTTTAATACAGGACAATATCCTGGTAGCCTTAGAAGCAGCTGATTGACATTTTTATGGCGGCTTAGCGACCGCCATAAAGGCGTATTGGTGGTTACTAAGGGGTTAAGCAGTTTGCTGGTACTTACTTAGGGCTCATGCACACGACTGTTGTTTTTGTCCACATTTTTGCAAATGCGGACCCGTTCACTTCAATGGGAACGCAAGAGATCCGTATGTCTGTTCAGTGGCATCCGCAAAAAGACAGAACATGTCCTATTCTTGTCCACATTAAAGGGGTTCTCCGAGTTATATTTATTGATGACCTATCCTCAGGATAGGTCATCAATATCAGATCGGCGGGGGTCCGCCACCCGGCTCCCCCGCCGATCAGCTGCCGTGCCAGCGCTGCCTCCTCTTCACTGTTTACCTGCTCGCCGTAACAGGTGTAGCGGTGAGCAGGTGCAATTACACCTAACCGTCCCATTCATTTCAATGGGACGGCTCTGTAGTATACATTTGTATAGGAGCGATCCATCCCATTGAAATTAATGGGGCGGTTAGGTGTAATTACACCTACTCACCACTACCCCTGTTACGGCCAGCATGTAAACAGTGAAGAGGAGGCAGCGCTGGCACGGCAGCTGATCGGCGGGGGTGCTGGGTGTTGGACCCCTGACAATCTAATATTGATGACCTATCCTGAGGATAAGTCATCAATAAATATAACTCTGATAACCCCTTTAAGGACAAGGATAGGACAGTTCTATTATGGCCTCGACGTTTCAATCCGCAAAATGCGCAATGCACGCGGCTTGTATCCGTGTTTTGCAGATCTGCAATTTGTGGACCACAAAGCAGGCAACGGTCGTGTGCACCAGCCCTATTATTGTTTTGGAAGTTGTCCAACACCTTCTCCAACATGATCAATTTCTTTATGGTCTCGTCAGAAGCATGTAGATAATTGTCAGGTAACCTCTCTTGCCTGCTAGACTCAAGCGTCCACCTGTTTTCTACCCCTGTAATAAGCACCGTTTAGTGTTCATGTAAGTTTTATTAGATCATCATACAGTTTAAAGTGGTTTGATGACCCGCCCTCAGGATAGGCAGTCAATATCAGATGGGTAAGGGGTCCAACTCCTGGCACTCCCTTTGCACCCTCTCTACGGGCTGCAGTGCAGCTGAACCTGGCCTGGTTCATATAGATCTCTCCCTTTCACATGTATGGGACTGATCTGTAGTAACCAGGCACTGCCACTGCAGTTTATGGTGCTGTGTCTGGTCCTGCAATCAGCTGATTGGTGGGATGCAGGAGTTTGGACCCCTTACCAATCAGACAGGACAGTCGAGGGCCGCTTTCAGACGAGCGAGTGTCATTCTGCAGACTGGCTGCGCAGCACCTGTCCTGAGCTTCCAGCACTGCCAGAGTCTCATAGCATTATACTGATTTATGATGCTATGTACCCCTTAAAGTTCTGGAATGTATTGGATAACACTGACTGCATTATGTCAGTGTTATACAGTCCGCAGCGTGACACTTGCTTGTCTGAAAGTGGCCTAAGGATAGATCATCAGTATTAATGTCCTGGAATATACCTTTAGTAATGCTGATCGATCTACTAATATAATGAGGCAGGCATTTACTTCTCCAACTTTTATAGCTGTAGTAATCTCAACTAACATTCTGCTAAAAGCAAATAGACAAGTATACAAATACTGCATGTTAAAGTTATAAAACCCTGGCCTAATGCAGCAAGTATAAATGTCACGTCCCACTGCTTATGCTGGGCCAACACACCAGACACCAGCCCCTCAGCATAGGCAGTGATGGTGTAGGTGTACCCTCCATGTAAAGCTGAGGAGGAAGCGACTGTTAGGGTATGTTAAGCGGACGGAATTCCCAAAGTAGTAATTCTCCTGTGGATTTGCCATGTTTCTGCTCATTTTCAAGTTGCATGCAGATCTACTGCAGATTCCACCTCCTGCATTACAAAGGCTGCAATCCACAGCATAAGTCGACAAGCTGCAGATTTAAAATTCCATGTCTTAAAATCTCATACCCTTTGCTGGTAATGTAAAACTTCAGCTAAATCACAAAGGGGTTATCCAAGATAAGAGGGTTTTTTTGTTTTTTTTTCCCAGAAACAGAGCCACTCCGGTCCTTGAGCTGAGTTTTCGTATCAGACACAATGAGAAACATTT
This sequence comes from Rhinella marina, assembly GCA_900303285.1. Taxonomy (NCBI): domain Eukaryota; kingdom Metazoa; phylum Chordata; class Amphibia; order Anura; family Bufonidae; genus Rhinella; species Rhinella marina. Next base: position 382,522 of record ONZH01023302.1, read on the forward strand.
ATTAGTTTACGCACATTATGGTGCACGCCGTGTGTGTGCCTTAGTTTGCCATTTTTCCAAACTTGCAAGAGAAGGGGTATTTAAAGGGGTTCTCCAAGAGTATAAAATGTAGCCCCCCCCCCCCGTGGAATATATTTACCCCGCTCTGCTGCTGGCACCCGCACCGCCGGTGCTGCTTCTCCCTGCACACGGGTGTCAAGGGGAGCGCAGCCAATGGCAGGCGGGGACGGGCCTCCCTAGTGTCACCCGCGATGTCTTCATCCGTGTGCACAGAGAAGCAGCCGCGGCATTGCGGGGACCAGGAGCTGGGTAAGTATCTGCCATGTGGGGGGCCCGACGCATGGGGGGACATTTTATACTCTTGGAGAACCCCTTTCAGAGGTCAGCTCAGCAATAGTCTGTGTTGTTGTTATTTGAGCCAAACTTATCAAATGTCACACAATGTGCCGCAGATCTATCAAACTGTTTTGAAGGAAAACTGGCTTAGTTGCCCATAGCAACCAGGTTCCACCTTTCATTTTTCACAGCTCTTTTGGAAAATGAAAAGTGGAATCTGATTGGTTGCTATGAGCAACTAAACCAGTTTTCCTTCACCCCAGTTTGGCATGTTCTTTCTCCGTCTTCAGCTGTTACGCCACCCTTTTACTGGAGTAAGTTTGCAACCATTTTTGACTTTTTGATCAGGCTTGGTAATCTAACCACACCGACGTTTTCATGCAGTTTTATGTAAAGTACATGGTGTAAAATGCAAACTCTTGCAACTTATTTGCACAAGTGACCTCAAAAATTTGCAAATCTCTATTTTGTAATTAACTCTTGAGTACAGGACGTGATAAATTACCAAACCCCCACAATCTGTCAGAACTGAGAAAAGAATAAAATAATTCTAGGTTATGTAACAGGTTTTCTACAGAAAGTTTATTGTAGAAGCAGAGAAACTACCAGTTTCTTAGGAAATATTACAGAAGACAACCATCTGTTCTTCGCCACCCCAACCTTGCGTTTATATCATACATGTTAAATTCTGTAATAATATAGAAAAGTTCCATGTACTGTCCATTCTATGGGTATAAATATGAACACATACACATATGGTAAAATCCATTTAATCCGACGTTCAGTACGGTCGTTCCAATAGTCGGGGGAGGGGGGAAATCTTGGGCGATGTGCCAAATAATCCGGAATCTTCCAAGACTACAGTCTGAAGACGTCTAGCCAATTGCTTTCCCCGGATTCTCTTCATGGAAATCTTTACGGTGTCGGACAATCCAGCAGTGCTGGGATTAATGAATTCCACCAGATGTATACATATCAATACGTACACACATTCTACATATCCACCTATGTTACAAGATTTACAAGGTCTTCTACAGAACCCACCGGACTGACCATTAAAAATTTAGTGACCCTGAACATGTACGCGAGTTTTTGTTCCCATGTGGCGTATATGCTGCAGATTTTACACCGTGTACTTTCACACTAGCGGCATGGGTGAACAGCCTGCCAGATCCGTGCTGCCGCTAGTGCACGTGTGTGGCCGGAACTACACTCCGTCCCCATTCACTATAATGTCATAGTTTTAGTCCGGCTGCCTCTTAGCATGTTTGACGTGCTGCAGCCGGAACTCCAGCCCACCCCCATTATAGTGAATGGGGACGGAGCGTAGTTCCGGCCACACACGTGCACTAGCGGCAGCACGGATCCGGAAGGCTGTTCACCCATGCCGGCTAGTGTGAAAGTAGCCCAAGGCCTCATGCACACGGCCATATCCGGTTTTACGGTCCATGCCACATTTTCCCTCCCACAAGTCCCACAGTCTGTCCGCATAACGGACAAAAAAAATTTGCAGGGCCACGGAATGGACGTGCAGATGCTGACAGCACCCAGGGGGCTGTCAGCATCTTTTTAGTCCCCGCTGAAATGAATGTGTCTTCAGCCGATCTGCAAAAACAATGCATATCGGATGCGGACCGAAACTACGGTCATGTGCATGAACCCCAATCGAGGTGGAAAATCTACAGTGTTTCTAGTAGCAGCAAAGAGGATGACATTTTAGAAATCTCATTCCGACGCTTTGGTGAAAATCCGCTCCGTATCCGCGCTGAAATTGACCTGTTTATGCTGCAGATTTCACGCTCTGGGAACATACCCCGATATTTCTTCCATAGTAGAAATGTTCTGTTTAAAATCTCCCGGCAGGCGTGTAGTTATATAGTAATCTTTACACATAGATTGTGCCTCTGGGATAAGAATAATTAACGTTAAGCCGCATTCTCACTGTATTAAATTACAAAATGGCCGCTCGGACCATGATGCAATGGAACTAAAGTAAAACCCTGTCGTTTTAGATTTCCAAGACTATAGAGGATATTGATTTAAATAAAAAAAAAAAAAAGCCCATTCACAACCAATTTTGGCAATAGTTGGGAGAGGGGACCTGAAGTGACTGTAACCCGCATCCCTTTTATATATATATATATATTTAAAAAAAAAAAAAAAGGGTCACTTCACCCCAAAAGGCAGCAAAGTGAGTTTTTATGTGTATATTTATCTGATCTCAATTATTGCCACTAATCCCTATAGCTATTTTTAATTAAATTGCAGTGACAACCTGAAAACGAGCTGTCAAGTGGATCTTAAATCTAAAATACTTGACGTGGTCCCTTTTTTTTGCGTTTCTACACCAAAAAAATAAATAAAATTCTGAGCAAAAACATGATCTCTGTTTAGTATCAAGTTTGTGTAAGAGGATGCAGTGTTAAAAATGGAGAAGGGACTTAGAAGAAGGAAAAACCAACGCAGTGCAGGCCTCAAACCCAGAAAGGCTCCTCCACCTCCTCTCTGTACAGGTATGATACAGGGCTCTGCTGCCCTCTGCTGGCAGGCAGAAGTCACTTCCTTTTATAAAGCAGCCGGCCGATGATGTTACTTGCGATCATCAATGGTTTTGATGAACTCCACTGCGGCGGTGAACTGCATCCACCAGTAGGACTCCTCTCCGGTGAGACGATTTGAGTAGAAGCTGTTGATGTACTGTACAGTGGACAGCAGGCAGGGTGGGTTAGCCTGGAAAAGTGAACAGTAACAACCTTGTAAGGGTCTCCGTATACGTGTGCATGCTCTCATCCAATGTTATGTCTATAGCATATGGTACCGCCAAACTGGAGCGCTATGGCCCCATCACAAGAACGTCCATAGGCGGGTGGCTGTACCTCCTGCATCCCAGTCCTGTTCAACTGAATGGACGGCATTGTGCCAGTTACTGCACTGAAGAACATCCTTTAAAAAACGGACAGGCCACATATGACTTGTACTGGTATTGTAAGCCTCACTCCTTATTGCAGCAGTCGCATTAACCCCTTCAGGACTGGAGAATTTTCCGTTTTTATTTATTTTATTTATTTTTTTAATCCTCTGCTTTCCAAAAGCCATAACTTTATTTTTCCGTTTACATAGCCATATGAGGACTTTTTATGCGGGACAAGGTGTACTTTCTAAACATTTTATATTGAATACGATGTATTGGAAAGCTGGGGAAAAAAATTCCAAACAAGGTGAAATTGGGAGGAAAAAAAATTAAAGGAATTCCGATATAGTTCTATGGTGTTTGTTTTTACGCGTTCCCTATTTGGTAAAACCGACCTGTTACCTTTGTTCTTATGAAGCCATGTCGCCGGCAGGGCTCCACATGAACTTACTGGTGTAGGAGTCTGGATCCCCAGGGGAAAGCTGCCACAGATGCCAGTCACGGTTAACCACGGCATGGAGTTGTTTTCTATCTGCGATCGGCGTCATCACCAATCACAGACAGAAGCTTCCGCTGTCTTTTCTGTGGCGGCTCTGGTCAAGTGTGAACATCCGCCATACATATCCTGAAGGAAGGGGGGGGGGGGGGGGGGTTTAAAGCCTCAACGGTCTTCAAGGGTATGGTGTGTAGACAATGCATGCAGTGGTCACTGTGTACATAGCACATAACAGGGCAGCAGCGGTCATGTGATTTACCCATGTGACATGTTCAGCACCAGTGCAGAAGAGGGCGCAGCTGGCAAAACAGTCACACTGAAAAAAAAAAAAAAAAAAATCACATGGCCACTGACATGTTGAGTAGAGTGGGCGATTTTACCAAAAAATAATTATGATTATTTTCAATTTGAAGCCGATTTTTTGCAATTTTTTCTTTCCTAACTTTATTATTCTGCTGATGTAGCCATATATGAGCTTGTTTTTTGTGTGGGACAAATTGTAATTTAGTGACAATATTTTGGGGTACATATGACAGATTGATTAACATTTATTAATCATATGATCACTGTGATACCAAATGTGTATAGTTGTATGTATTTTTCATACGGTAGTTTTTATGTCACCTTAATCCAAGAGCCACAACTTATTCACTGTTCCACCAATGTACCCGTAGACGGGCTTGTTTTCTGCGGGACAAGATGAAGTGTTCAAAGGTACCATTTATTAAACATTTATTTTATTTTTTTGTTGGGGGGGAAATCAGAAAAGACAATGCCGTTATTGTTTTGCATTTTTCTGTGTTTTTTTTTTTGGGTGGTTTAAATAACGTCATCTTAATTATGTGGATTGTGGAGAACATAGTGATACCACAGATAGGGGCATCTGTTTTTTTAATCTTTTTAAAATACTTTTAAAAACTTTTTATAATAAAATTCATAAATTTTATTATATTTTTTAATGCACCTTGTATACCATTGTTGTTACAGCCTATAGCTGTTTATTAGGCACCGGTCGCTACTGACCTCCATTATCTCAAGGAGCCTGGCTGCAGTTGGTGCTGAGCTCCTGCTGTGATTTGGAGCCCTGTATGAATGCAGCCTATGTAGGGTCTCCTCAGTTCGGGCGACCTGTAATTCTGAAAAGGCCACAAAGCCTGTGCTCTGGGCATATAAAAATATGATTGATTTTTCAAAAAACAATATCTTCAGGCACTAAAGGGGCAAATTAGTCAAATTAATTTGATTAATCGCCCAGCCCTAGTTGAGAGCTATGCCTCGTTGTGTAGAGCCCGTGGACGGCAGAGGGAGCTTCATTGCAGCTGCTGCAGTTTTCTGCCTCTGAAAATCAGCCTCTGAAAATCAGTTCCATTCATTTCAATGGGGCAGCAAGTGCAATGGATTTCTGCAAACCTCATTAAGGTGAATGGAGTGACTTTCAAGCGCAGAATTTTCTGCCACAAAATCTGCCGCGTGTGAAGTTTTCCTAAGGAGTGAGGTTTACCATAGCAGTAACAGAATTTTATAGAATTCCAGAACTTTTCCGAAACTTAGAAACCAGAGTAATTTTCTTCCACCATGGACAACCGCAGCTCTCTTCTCCTCTGATAAAAGTCCCCACCTTTGACATGTCCAATGCCATCTCTTAAAGGGAACCTGTCATCTCCGAAACACCCCCTGAACTACAGTAAGTATTGTATAGTGTAAGTGATGCTGAATCCGAATATGTAAGTTTTATCTTCATACTCACTTCCATTCCGACGCTGTGCTCCCACAAACCAGCAGTAAAATACATTGAGAGGACTCTTCTTTGAGTGCTCTCCATTATGTGAGTGAGCACCGGAGTCCACTGAGTGCATTTTACTGCATGTTTGTGGGAGCACAGAGTCAGAATGGAAGTGAGTATGAAGATAAAACTTACATAACCGGACTCAACGTCACTTACACTATACACCGCTTACTCTAGTTTGGAGGGTGTTTCAGAGCTGACAGATTCCCTTTAAGCCCACTTTTTTTTTTTTTGGAATGGACACGGGTTTGGGTGTTAAATTGTACCACACAGACCAATACATACAATACTAATGTAATTTCTATGATGTGTGTAACATACAACACAGAAAACATTCACGGAGATCAGGAGATAGTTCTAGTTACCTTAATAAGGACAAATACCAGGACAGGGACAAAATCATCTGCTCCAGGGACAGAGTACTCGTTAGCGAGACTTAGAAGGTTCATAATGGTTGAACACATGCGCAGGATACACTGCACCTTGTCCCTGGGAGTTTTGTACGCGCTGATGGTGCGGATTTCAGCCTGTGCAGAAGGCCACGGAGCTTCCCTCAAGTAGACCTAATAGAAGCCGTCAGAGAGAAAGGATTATTATTAAAGACATGGGTTCAGCAACCTCCGGCACTCCAGCTGTTGTGAAACTACAATTCCCAGCATGCTCCTTTCACTTCTGTGGGACTTTAAAGAGCAGCCAAGCAAGTGTGCATAATGGGAGATGTAGTTTCACATCACCTGGAGTGCCGGAGGTTGCTGACCCTTGATCTAGATTATATGTTTCAGACAGGCCAGATGTTCCCACATAAAACGGCGGAATGTGTCAAAGGCTGGGTTCACATCACGTACAAAAAACGTATACCCTAAACAGATGCCTCAGACTCATGCCATACAGTGGCATCCGTTCCCCACAGAGTTCCACTGTAAAAAAAGAAAAACGTATACATTGTTTAACCGGACTGTGCAGGATACAAAAACGTGGTGTGCTGCGTTTTTGTATCCGTTTTTTTTTTCTAACGTGTACGTCAAATGGAGGCATAAAATGTGATGTGAACCCAACCAAAGATTTTAACAGTTTGTAAAGCTGACCATAAGGCCTCATGCACAGATCCGTGGACCACGCGTCGTGAAAAAAAGGCCTGTTGTCCGGCTAGCAACCAATGACGCTGTGCGCTCGTGCTCTCAGCAGGATGGCAGGCAGTGTTTTCACGGACCGTGGTCCACAGATGTGTGCATGAGGCCTAAATAGGGAAGTTTTAGGAAAAAGAGCAAGGTCTCATAAACAGCACACCCTAATCAATAGGGTAAGAACATAGGACACCTCCGGCAGCACCGTATCTCTCCACCAAACTAAGGATCAGGCGTGTAGGAATCTAATATACTGTATTTTTTGCTTTATAAGACGCAACTGATAAGACGCACCCCAGAGTAGGAAAATACAAAAAAATATTTTTCATCACACCTCATATCCAGACCCCCACATAAATTTCAGGATATCACATCAGACCTCAGATCAGCCCCATCAGAATAAAATAAAAAACTCTCTTACCTCTCCTGTGCCGCGGCTTCGCTCCGGGTCCGGCGCTCCACTGTCACATGACTGCGTGCAGGGTCAGGTCAGAGTGCGTGCACTACGTCCTGACACTGTACGCGGTCAGAACAGTGCAGCGTTGCCAGAAAAAGACAAAGGAGCACCAGACCCGGAGCGGAGCTGCAGCACAGGAGGGCGAGTATGTTTCCCCGCTCCTGGCACCTAATACATAATGGAAGAGCTCACTTGTATTCGCTTTATAACGCCTTATTTCGCTTGTATTTCGCTTTATAACGCCTTATAAAGCGAAAAATACGGTAATCAATCCTCGTCATCCCCCATATCTGTCATCGGGAGGTAGGAGATCCCCACCCACTCTAAGCACAGTCATTTCTGAATCTCAATAACAGGACTTGTGAACTCACTTCCGGGATCTGTAAAGCTCTGTGATTGGCCGTGACCACTTTGGACAATCTTTGGATGTGTTCGTATAACACCCTGTTTGGAGGTTAAAAAAACAAAACAAAATGAATTCTTTACAACAGTGATTTTCAACCAGTGTGCCTCCAGCTGTTGCAAAACTACAACTCCCATCATGCCCAGGCAGCCTACAGCTATCAGCCTACAGAAGGGCATGGTGGAAGTTGTAGTTTTGCAACAGCTGGAGGCACACTGGTTGAAAATCACTGCTTTACAAGACCAAAGTAAATCAGACAATTTTCCTCACCTGACATTTTTAAGGAGCACAAAAGCTAGTATCACAGGACACCTTACTACTTCCCTGCAGCGGGTGAGGGGCATCTTACAGTGGTCCCCATACCTGGAGTTAGTCAACGTTAGATCGCTGCGCTCGCTACACTGTAATTCAGCCACAATCCCAATTATTTAAAATTCAATAGGGACCCTGATTTTTACATAATGTGAATTTTGTGATATTTTATTTAAGGGATTCTGTCACCTACACTGAACTTTTTAGACTGCTCAGATCGCGTTTGAGAACGTTTACTCCCCATTAAATTAGATCCTTCCCTTGTGTCTGTCCCACATAAAGATCCTGAAAAAAGTACTTTATAAAGTTATGCAAATTAGCTGTCCCAAGTGCCCAGGGGCGGAGCTACGGTTGCAAGTGCCCAGATAACCGCATCACGTGCAGTCCTCTGGCCCGCCCTCCTCCTCGGGCTTGGAGATCTTGCACAAGTGTCGGTCACCGCCGAGTCCGCGCATGCGCACTGTTAAGATCAGTGCCTCTGCCCATGGCGAGCAGAGCAGTGCGCATGCGCGGGCCCGGCACTTGCAAGAAATCTTCAAGCCAGAGGAGGACTTCATACTTTGCTTTACACTTCACCTCATACACGTGGAGACTGGGCAGGCTCAATATGGTGTACTTCTGGTTTTAAAGTGGTTGTCCTATTGAGGGATACGACCATCAGAGTTGGCTCTCCCACTTGGCCCTCCCTTTTCGTACATGCAGGAATAGAGAGTTGTTCCACAAAAGCAATTATAGCTTTCAACGCATTTCATGTACGGCCATTCATTTAAATAAGCTTTCCCACAAAAATGTTTATTCTGATGGGGGGCTGATGAGTTTTTATAGAGGAAAACATTCTTCTAATTAGTTCTTTCTTATTATAGTACTTGATTAATCTTTGGATTAATCAACAGAATACTTGATTACCAAAATAATCGACAGCTGCAGCCCTACATATGACCAGCATTGACTTTCCAAATAACAGCATCTTATGTGTGGACAGGAAGTCTATTTCTCTATGTATTCCTATGGGAGCCTCACTCCACTTACCTCTCCTGCTCTGGACACCACCGCTCCTCATGCCGCCTGCTGTGTTGTGAGCCAACTCAAACAGAGCAAGGTCACAGAGCGCCCTCACACTGTGCGCAGCCACAGCCAAGGAACAAGAAGTGGTGAGTACAGTGCTCATTAGTATTCGCCCCATAAGACCCTGGGACATTTCCCCCACCCCCACTGTTGGGTGGAAAAAATGCATCTTATGGGGCGAAAAATACGGTAGTTACTAAAACAGACATGTCAGGAGAGGGCACAGGTCCCCATTAAAACATTGTACCATATTTATGAGCAGCGCCCTTGGTGGCGGCTGAAGTTGTAGAATTCACAGATGTGATCCTCCTTCACATCCGGATCCATTATGCCAGTAATAAAACATTACGGAATTGCTAGTTACCTGCTCCATAATATTATATTTTATCTAATATTTATTCTTTATATAATATTTTACCTAATATGCCCTAAAACTAGAAGTACACCAGGAGTCCTGCCTCCCCATCTATCACTCACTTCTCCTAATCTGCCTCCTTTTCCCATCAACTCACTGATCACGTAGTACGTCGCCATCCTGGTTGGGGTAGAAGGCCAGCTTAAAAATACGGTTCATCACGCTTCTCTCAATGGCAATCTGCGCGTCCTGTAGCTGCTCCTCACTGGCATTTTGCCAAATGACATCTTGGGCCATAGCTCCGTACAGAGACTGCAAGAATTCCTCCACTTGTGCGGTTTTATCATCAGCTGCCGTTAACTTCTGAAAATCTGTGGACAAAGAACAACACAAAATAAAACCGAAGGACGCACATGTTTAACCACTTCAGATCTGGGCCATTTCCCCCCTTCCTGACCAGGCCTAATTGCAAATTTGACATGTGTCACTTCATGTGGTAATAACTTTGGAACGCTTTTACTTATCCAAGCGATTCTGAGGTTGTTTTCTCGTGACACATTGTACTTCAAGTTAATAGTAAATTTGAGTTGATAAGTTAAAAAAATCCAAAAGTTAACGAAAATTTGAAAAAAATCACTGTTTTCTAAATTTCAATCTCTCTGCTTTTAAGACAGATAGTGATACCCCATAAAATACTTTTTAATTTACATTCCCCATATGTCTACTTTACGTTGGCATCATTCTGGTAGTGTCATTTTATTTTTTTAGGACAGTAGAAGGTTTAGAATTTTAGACGCAATTTTTGCAAATTTGCAAAATCAACTTTTTTAAGGACCAGTTCAGTTCTGAAGTCACTTTGAGGGGCTTACATAATAGAAACCACCCATAAATTACCCCATTTTAGAAACTACACCCCTCAAACTATTCAAAACTGGTTTTAGAAATGTTGTTAACCCTTTAAAGGGGTTATCCCACGAATAATGTAAAAAATGAAAATCAGACATCATACAGAACATGACAACTTCTTTTTAACAAAGCTAGGACCAGCCCTGTACCTCACATGGATCCAGAGATCTCCACATCCATTGCTCTGCTAGATTTATATCAGGTTGGCAGCTCAAGGGGAGTGTCTTTTCTGCTGCAGCTAAGGGGGCGTGTCTCAGCTCCTCCTATCACAGCTCAGGAGGCAGTTAAAAGTTGAAACTGAGCATGTGCGGCCTGCTCAGTGTATAGGTCAAAGAAATAAGAAATTAAGTGGTCCTATACAGATACATTTTATTGAATAACTCAGTATTTATACAAAATTTTTAATTACATGCAATTACAAAAGTATTCAGATCAGTTTGAAAACTAGAATATTTTTCGTGGGACAACCCCTTTAACCCCTTGGCGACAATGGACGTACCGGTACGTCCTGGGCGCGAGGTACTTAGCGCAACAGGGCGTACCGGTACGTCCTGCATGTAAACCCCCCTGCTCAGTGCAGGGGGGGGGTTACATGCTGTAATGGGTGCTGTTAAAGACACCAAGCCACCCATCGTTAAGGCCTCGGGGGGTGCCGTGCACCCTCCATAAAGGCGATCGCTGTGAATGGCTGGTCTATTCAGACCAGCCATTCACAGCAGGCAAGGGGTACTCGGCGGGGATAGCGCTATTCTAGCGAATCCCCGCCGAGTGTCAGTATTTCGGGGGAGGTCAGGGTGTCCCCCCTGCCCCCCTGATTGGCTGTGGGCAGATGGGCGGGTGGGGGGAGACTTGCAATGGGCGGGCGGCTGCCGCGAGTGCCGCCCGCAATAATCTTTTAGGATGGCCGAGCGGTATTCAAGCAGAGTATCAGCATACAGCTGATACTCTGCTTGAAACTGCTGACATCGGTGCTGGCACCGATGTCAGCAGTTTAACCCCTTCCATGCCGTGGTCCATAGGGACCGCTGTATGGAAGGGGTTAACAGGGAGGGAGCACTCCCTCCCTCTCCCATTGGCGCTGCGGTGCGCTGGCAGCGCCGATGGTGTCGGCAGATGAGAGGGAGGAAGCTCCCTCTCCCTTACATCGGGACGCTGCTCTGCTGTGGCAGCGTCCCGATGGTTACCATGGCAACCAGACGCTTTCGTCTGGCTTGCCATGGAAGCCTGTTCAAGCTCCTGCTAAAGGCAGGAGCTTGAACAGGCTATAAGAAAATACACTGCAGTACACTATACAGTGTACTGCAGTGTATTGTAAAATACCAGACCCACTGGTTCTTGAAGAACCAAGTGGATCTGAGTCAAGAAAGTGGAAAAAAAAAAGTTAAAAAAAAAGTTTAAAAAATTGATTAAAAATAAAAAAACACACAATACATAAACATGTTAGGTATCGCCACATCCGTAACAACCCGCTCTATAAAAATATTACGTGAGATGGCCCCCCAGGCGAATGCTGTAAAAAAATTTTTTTTAAAACTATGCCAAAATAGCCATTTTTTCCCTCTTCCCTCACAAAAAGTGTAATAGCAGGCGATCAAAAAGGCGTATTTACCCCAAAATGGTACCAATGAAAACCTCACCTCATCCTGCAAAAAATGAGCCCCCACATAAGACAATAGCTAAAAAAAAATAAAAATCAATGGCTCCCGCAAACCAATGCATCAAAATCTGTGTTGTAAAATCCATATGGCGCTCCTTCTGTTCTGAGTCCTGCCATGTGCCCCCACAGCAGTTTACCACCACATATGGGGTGTTGCCGTACTCAGGAGAAAATGGGTAACAAATTATGGGGGGGGGGGGGGCTTTTCTCCTGTTACCCCTTATGCAAATAAAAAAAATTGGGGCTAAAGCAACATTTTATTGGAAGAAAAAAAATGTTCATTTTCACAGCCAAGTGTTTCCAAATTCCGTAAAATGCTTAGGGGGTCAAAGTGGTCAGTACCCCCCTTAATATATTCTTTGAAGGGTGTAGTTTCAAAAATGGGGTCACTTTATGAGGGTTTCCACTGTAGGGGTACGTCAGGGTCTCTCAATTACAAAATGGTGCCTAAAAACTATTCTAGCAAATTTTGCCTCCAAAATCCGTATGGCGCTCCTTTCTTTCTGACCACTGCCACAAACCCATAGAGACGTTTACCACCACATATGGGGTATTTCTGTAAACTGCAGAATCAGAGCAATGTAAATTGAGGTTTAGTTTGCTGTTAACCCTTGCTGTGTTGCAAGAAAAAAATATTAACATGAATAATCTACGAAAAAAGTGAAATTTTGAAATTTCACCTCCATTTTCCATTAATTCTTGTGGAACACCTCAAGGGTTAACAAAGTTTGTAACAGCAGTTTTTTATAATTTGAGGGGTGTAGTTTCTAAAATGGGGTCATTTATGGTGGGTTTCATTATGTAAGCCCCTCAAAATCACTTTATATCTGCATTGGTGCTAAAAAAAATGGTTTTGGAAAATTTGGTGAAAATTTGAAAAATGGCTTCTAAACTTCTAAGCCTCCTAACGTCCTAAAAAAGTAAAATGACGTTTACAAAATGATTCCAACATAAAGTAGACATATGGGGAATGTAAAATAACTATTTTTGGAGGTATTACTGTGTATTTTGAAAGTAGAGAAATTGAAATTTGGAAATTTGCAAATTTTTCAGAATTTTTGGTAAATTTGGGATTTTTTCATAAATAAGGGTGAAATATATTGACTCAAATTTATGACTGTCATGAAGTACAATGTGTCACGAGAAAACAATCTCAGAATGGCTTGGATAAGTAAAAGCGTTCCAAAGTTATTACCACATAAAGTGACATGTCAGAATTCAAAAATTTGGCCCAGACATTAAGGCCAAAATGGGCTCTGTCCTCAAGGGGTTAAGTATTCCACAGGAATCAAAGCAAAATAGATTTTTTTTGCAGATTTTCCATTTTAATAATTTTTTTCCTGTAACACATCAAGGGTTAACAACAAAACAAAACTCAATATTTATTACCCCGATTCTTCAGTTTGCAGAAACACCCCACATGTGGTTGTAAACTGTTATTTGGGGATACGCCAGGGCTCAGAAAGGGAGGAGCAGCATCTGCATTTTCTAACATGGAATTTTTGTCATGGTTTGTAAGAGTAATAACTTTTAAATAAATTTTTTTGTGGACTGAGCTGCGTGAGGTCTTATTTTTTGCGGGACAAGCTGTGCTTTTTATTGGCACCATTTTGGGGTACATCCGGCTTTCTGATCACTTTTTAATCTAATTTTTGGGAGGTTAACTTAAAAAAAAAAAAAAGCAGTTTAGGGGCATTTTTCTATATATATTTTTTTTTTTACACCGTTCACTTGATGGGGTACATCATGTGATATTTTTGTAGAGCCAGTTGTTACGGACGCAACGATACCAAATATGTCTTTTTTTTTTTTTTTTATGTTTTACACAATAAGAGCATTTTTAGAGCATTTGTTTTTGTGTTGCAATTTTTTAAGAGCCTTTTTTTATTTTTAAAAAATGATCTTGTGTGGGGGCTCATTTTTTGTGGGATGAGGTGACGTTTTTATTGCTATCATTTTGGGATGCATACGACTTTTTGATTGTTTGATATTATGTTTTTTGGTAGGTGATGCGACAAAAAAAGCTGTTTTGGCATAATTTTTATTAGATTTTTTTTACGCAGTTCACTTGATGGGGTAGATCATGTGATATTTTTATAGAGCCGGTCGTTTCGGACGCGGTGATACGCAATAGCGCTTCCTGATCTGAGCGCTGTGTATACAGCGATCTAGAAGGCAGGGACCCCTGGGAACGGTCCCTGCCTTCTCTTTGGGATACCCTTCTGTCACTGACAGCAGGTACCCCACTGGTACTCCGCACCTCCGGTCTGCGGCCCCGCAAAAAAAATAGAGCATGTCCTATTCTTGTCCGCAGCCACGGACAAGAACAGGCATTTCTATTATAGAGCCGGCCATGTGCGGTCCGCAAAATGCGGAACGCACATGGTCCATGTCCGTGTTTTGCGGATCCACAATGACATACGGACATGTGAATGGAGCCTTAGGTGGTCTCCAAAGAGTGCAATGCAGAAAATTAAGGTTCAGGAGGGTTGGATATTAATATTAGCACTGTGTGCTGACGGCTCGCCAAAGAATTTGGATTACCTTCACGTAAACCAAGACTAACCCCAGCCGTGAGGAATAAGAGACTCGAATTTGAAAAAAAGTAATCAATAATGGCCTGATCAAGATTGGAATAGAAAGCTATTGAAGCAACTTTGTGTCTGACGACATGCAAACAAAATGCAAAGGTGGCTACAAAAAAAAAGTACTGATTTAAGACACTTCGGGGGGAATTTATCATGATTTTTCAAAATCGAGTCTCTTTGGAAAATTTAAAGTCAGTTTTGCTCAAGTCTGTGTTTATGCCATATTTATCAAATGTCTCATGTTACTTTATAAACTTAGCTTGTCCTTAGACCTAACACTTTTGTCTAGAGAAGCTCCTCCAGTTTTCCTACTCCACCCTCCTGAAGTGACACTGACTTTTTTTTTTTGTTGTTTTTAAAGTCGCAATGATAAATCTGGAGTGAAACTCATTAGCATAGCTAACCACACCCAGTTCTCCATCCACATTATAAAACTGAAGTGGCGTAAAAATGGAAAAAAAAAAAGACGCCAAATTTTGTACCACTTACATTATGCACAAGTGCAAAAAAAGTCGCAAAAGCCATACTTTCGCTACTTTTGACACGCAGAATTCTGGAGTGAGAGTATAATAAATCAGGGCCTTTGTGTGCTCAAAGACAGTAGGTCTTAATGTGTAATGCCATATGTTGAAATATCGCTGACAAACAAGTAGTGGTTTTTGAGAAATACGCAATTTTACATAAAATAACAGGTGGTCTTAAACTTTTGCAAAGGAGTATCACACAGTTTATCTAAAAGCGAGATGCTAAAACTATTAAAGAGCAGAATAACACTGTGGTGGAGGTTTAGGGAGTGTAAACCAACTGACCATCTCCTTTTAACCCTTTCCCAACCAGCCCCATATATGTACAGCGGAAGTCTGGTGTCTGGTCTGGGATTTGGGGAAGGGGGGGGGGGACAAAAAACATTAAATAAAAAAAATTCCAATTAAAAAAACAAATAAAAATTTCCATTGGAAACAAAAAAAACAAAAAAAAAACAAACTCTTCAGTGGAAATAAAATGCTGAAATAAAATGTCCTTAACGACCCGCACTACATAAATATCATGTAAATTATCCTGTCTGGTGAACACCGTAAAAAAATAAAAGTGCCAGAATTGCTTAGTCTACAAAAAAAAAAACACGGAATAAAAAGCAATCAAAAAGTGTTACGTACCCTAAAATGATACCAATGAAAACTACAAGTCGCCGCACATAAATCAAGCCCTCACACAGCTATGTAGTATTCTTTTTGAAACACCTACGCGGCTGTTCTTCCGAGAACGCTGACAGTCGTAGTTTCACAATCGCTGGGGGTTGTTGAACTCTGCTCTAAACAAACAGGACAAGATTTACCTTGAATAAACTCCAGGATCTTTTTCTCTTTGCTCTCCAACAACAGACGGACGCAAACAGTGGTGAAATATCGCGTGGAGACCTCCTTATCACGAAGAACTCTCTGCAGCAGCCGTTCAAGGTGAGCCTGTGTGCTTTGTAGCCCCTGGCGACATCTTGTCAGATATGCAATATATGAGGCTCTTTTCCTGCAATAACCAGCAGGTAAATCTTAAATCGGTACAAAGGAAGTAAATGCAAAGAATCTACATGCCGTAATCATCATTTCTAATTACCATATTTTTCGCTTTATAAGACGCACTTTTTCCCCCCAAAAGTGGGGGAAAATGGCTGTGCATCTTATAAAGTGAATACTAGTGACCGCTTCCATTGTGATACTCGCCCTCTCCGGTCTTCTTTCCTGGGGCTGGCCATTCACTGTCCTGACCGCATACAGGGTCAGGACGTAGTGCACGCACAATGACCTGACGCTGTACGCAGTCAGGTGACAGAGCAGCACAGGCCGGGAAGACGGGGAGCGCAACTTCTGCCGGAAGAGAGGAGCCGCGGCACAGGACAGGTAGGAGGAGGTTTTTATTTTAATCTGATCTGAGGTCTGAAGGGGCTGAGTGGGCTGATCTGAGGTCTGATGTGATGTCCTGTTATTAATGGGGGTCTGATCTGAGGAAAAATATTTTTTTCTTATTTTCCCCCTCTTAAACCTGGAGGTGCGTCTTATAAAGTGAAAATTACGATAATTGTTCACAAGAGAATGCCCGACCATGGCATTTAGACATAATAGAGGGGGTCCCCACTGAGATTTCCCTAAAACTTCCCTAAAGATATAAGTGTCAGTATCAGAGTTGACAATGTAATTTCCTTTGTTCCTATACCAAAGAAATATCGGAGGACAATATTTCTTGAATGCTATGTTTCAGCACCATGCCTATCCAGCTTTGAGCTTAGTGTAGCCATATTGACAGTCCAGTTACTGAGGATACACTGCATGTCCATAACAGCCATCTCAGAATATACAAAATTCTTCAGGCACAGTAGTATTAGAGTGTTCTCTGACACCCGCACCTCCACATGTCCCTCCATACCTGTAATCTTCTGCTATGGATGCAAGGATCTTGCTGCAAGTCCGGTTGTCAAATCTGCTCACACAGCGCATGGTCTCCTGAATCTGGGCCATGAGGTTCTTGTCCTGTAGATTAATGGCCTCGGCCAGCTGAACTTTCAGAAAGCAAACTATCTCATTGTCTGAAAAAAGAATTTTTTTTTTTTTTTTTTTAATTTTAGTTTTCAAAAATTAGATAAAATGAAAAATAATTGTCCAGAAGTTTAGAAATAAATGAGGTCATCATTTTAGGACTCCTTCCTTCTAACACTAGAAACCTTAAAGGGGTATTCCAGTTTATTACTGATTATCCCTTATCCACAGGACACCTTGAAACGAATGGATCGGCGTTAAGTATGCACACTGCTTCTTCATTCATCTCTATAAGAGTTCTGGAAATAGCTGAGCGCTGTACTCCGCTGTCTCCGGAACCTCCGTATAGATGAATGGCGCTGCAATACACATATCCAACCTGCTGGTCACTTAATTTTGGAAGAGTAAGGGGTCCCTAGTTTTGTGATCAGTGGGGCTCCTGGCAGTGGAACCTCCACCAATCTAACACATTTCCCCTATCTTGTGGACAGAGGATACCGTGTAACTATTGGAATACCTCTTTGGTGGATTTAGGGAACTTAGTCTGAAATCAGCCTCTAAACCAGTGGCCTCCAGCTCCTGTGAAACTACTACGCCGAGCGGGGCATGCTGAAATTTGTAGTATCACAACAGCTGGAGACCACGTCTTTACTAATAGTGGTAACATCTGATTCAGGATGTCCTGGCCACACCGATCATATATGGGCTTTTCGTGGAACGGGCGGCCCATTATAGAAATGCCTATTCTTGTCCGCAATACGGACAAGAAAAGGACATGGTCTATAATTTTTGCAGGGCCACGGAACAGAGCAATGGATGCGCTGTCCGCATCTTTTGCGGCCCCACTGAAGTCAATGGGTCCGCATCCGAGCCGTAAAAAATGCGTCTCAGATGCGGAACCAAACCATGGTCGTGTGAATGTGCCCTAGTGGAGAGGACCTCCTGTGCATGAACTCACCGGTCCAGAATATGTAACCCAGTGCAGGTTTGGCAGCGCACAACGTGGATATGGGGGTCAATAGAAAAAGAAAACTTGGCTCTCTAGGCTCATATAGCACTGCAGATAGTTCATAATCAAGGTGACAGACTCTCTTGAAATATTCAATTACCTTCAGGATCGTTATGATCGGGAAGACCGTTCCGCGTAGAGTGGGAAAGCATTGGAAATGCAACAGAATCCGCAGAGCATAATGCTAATCGCAACTTCTTTTTTGCATCCCTGCATAAAACAAAATAAGACATATGGAATATAAAAAAAAGCCTCCAGTGTACGGCGAATATGCTCTTCACTTTTATATATAAAAATAGCTGATCCTTCAGAGTGGCCTAAGTACATGAGAGAAATCAGCCTTTACTGACTCTCAACCCCTACCTGTAAGAGAAGGAGGAGTCCGGTGGAGGAGCCGTTTGGCTGGCAGAATCCGGAAGATCATCAGCAGTCATATTCTGCAAGGCTTCTTCTCTAGGGGAATCGTGAAGACTTTCTCCATCACCAATGACATCTGCAACACATCACATTATAGGTGAGAGACCAGCACTGGCAGTGAGGACGGGTCTCTCAGGGATCTGTCTTGTCTAAAGCCTATGTTCATATACGAGAAGGATGGTGTACGCTTGGACAGGCTGTGTAGACCTGCAGCAGATTTATCACATCGCCAAGTCGGATCCGTCATGAACTCCACTGAAAGTCATTGGGGGACGGATCCGTTTTCTAGTGTGCCAGATTGTGTCAGAGAAAACGGATCCGTCCCCATTGACTTGCATTGTGGATCATGACGGATCCATCTTGCTCCGCATCCCATGACGGAAAGCAAAATACAACATGCTGTGATTTGCTCTCCGGTATGAGAATGGAATGCATTTTGAAGTACTCCATTCTGTTCAGTTACGTTTTGTCCCCATTGACAATAAATGGAGACAAAACGGAAGCGTTTTTTTTTCCGGTATTTTGCCCCTATGATGGATCTCAATACTGGAAAACTTAAACGCCAGTGTGAACGTAGCCTTAGACAGATTTGTGAGGTATACACAAAGTATCTAGAGCACCTGTATACACTGATCACTTCATTCATTTCTTGTGTGACAATTTCAAATACAAATGAAACCTCAATTACAAAATAAAAAAAAATATATATTATATTAAAATGTAGACAATATCACCTTGCCCATACAACTTATGTTCGCCTTCATGCAACTTTGCATCAAAGTCTAACCTTTAGTAATAATTGCATAAAATTAGAAGAGATCATATCAGTGAATCGTAGTTAAAGGGTTATTCCCATCTTAGACAATGGGGGCATATCGCTAGGATAAGCCCCCATTGTCTGATAGTTGCGGGTCTCACCACTGGGACCTGCACCTACATAGCGAACAGAGCGGGGAGTGATGCTCCTGGAGGACCCCAGGTTTCCCGGGGTCCGGCCACCACCAGGCACAGCTTCCCGATGCTCCCATAGGAATGGATGGAGGGCGGCTGCGCATGCGCAGTGTGTCCTCCTTCACTTTTGGGACTCCGTTCTCGATATAGGTGCACTGGGACCCGAACCTATAAAACAATGGGGGCATATCCTAGCGATATGTCACCATTGTCTAAGATTGTAATACCCCTTTAAGCTATATTGGGCATATTATCCCATATACTGTGACATGATGATAACTGTATCTTTTCTCTAGTATTGCAGAATGGATGAATGACACAACAACTGACGGCTTACATGAAATGAATGGTTTTACCTGCTGCCTCATAGGAGCCTGTAGCTCCGTCGCTTGGGCTGCTCCTCTTGATGGCATTCCTATACTTGTCAAGAATGTCTTCTGCGGCCTGAGAGTGGGGACCGAGTCTAGATGTTGCATCATCTAAAAAGTTAAAACCCATTATCCAGTCAGCCGTTCCACGACTCCTCAGATGGACATTACTGTACAACATCAGAAACTGAACCTGCACCTGGCATGGAGAATCTGTCCTGCCCAAGTTCCTCCTTCTCCTTGTCCTGCTTTTCCTTTTTCCGGAAGGGAATAGGGGCTGAGAAAAAAAAAAAAAAAGTCACTTAGAAAGAGTCCGACATACCAAGTACCTGGTAACCTGCAGAACAGAAATTCACCTTTGGGCATCGCTGACACAAAGCGTTTCCTCCACCAAGGTCTGTTACGGTCTGAACGCTCGTCATCGCTGTCTTTCCTTTCTTCTGGCTACAAGAAAATACATTTACGTTCACAGTTAAATGTTACAGCGGTGTCATTGTCCTGCGTGTACTAAATTAAGAATTTATAATAACTGACGAGAAAATACATTTTCACTTTTCACTAAACGGATGATAATACCACAAGGCAGACTGTTGTCTCTTTGCAGGTCCGCAGGGTCTTCTGCAAACTCTTGTAGCCAGGTTCTTTCCCATACTTGCTCTTTCCAAGTTTTGGTTGATTTTTTGGAAGAGGTGGGGCTTAACTAAAAGGGCGTGTCCTTATTTTGCACTGTATCAAAGGACAGAAGAAGACGCATTTTCTATTTTTCTACAGGTTAGGTCCTTCTGCTTTCACATCCGGGCGGCCGCCGGCTCTCAGCGCGCGTGCGCGGATGTACTACCGCAGTGCGCAGGCGCGGGATTTCGGGATCGTACAGGGCCGGGAGCCAAAAGAGCTGGCTGCCCGGCCCTGTCAATCAGAGCTACGGAGGCGTGGTAAGAGGCGTTATTACGGCCTCTCCTAGGTGCAGGTTCACGCCTACTGCACCTAGGGGAGGTCATTTGCATATTATAAAAACCTATTTTTTGGCTAAACTGCTGGACCCAGAAATATGACACTAACATTACTGTCATCAAGTGTCATTTGCTCATTGCAAATGACACTTGGTTTAATAGGGTGATTTCTGGTGACAGAAACCCTTTAAAACTCAGGGAGGGATGCGGCGGGGCTCCTTCTGTTGGGTCCTCCTAAGACTAAAGATTTATCATCCAATGGTATAACGATATATACTTTCTACATAGTATTATTTTCTCCCTCTTCAACTAGGGACTGGCATCATCTTTTCCTTATTTAAAGGGTTGTCCGGGTTCAGAGAAAAACCCGGACATACCTGCAATTTCACCCAGGCACCCCGCCTGAAGAGGACATCGGAAATCCTATGCTCCGATGCCCTCCTTTGCCCTGCGCTAATTAGCGCAGGGCAAAGGAATTTAGCCAGGTTCCGGTGACGTACCGGTCCCTGCCGGGCAGAGGCTTCCGCCCGGCAGTGAGTCGGTGACGTCATCGGCGCTGATGGACGGGCTTTAGCGCTGCCTAGCCAGTAAAACGGCTAGGGCAGCGCTAAAGCCGGCCCATTAAGGCCGGTGACGTCACCGAACTCACTGCCGGGCGGAAGTTAAAAGAAGATAATGCAGATTACTGCAGGATAGTTGTGGTATTACATGGCAACTATGTAATAAATTAACAACCATGTAATAAGTTGTCATGCTGCATCCTCTAGAGTGGAACCTGCAGGAATTTTACCTGGAGTATTACCACCTAACTGTGAGAACTGTCGGGCAGTGTGAAAAGTAGCTAACTGGAGGGGGGAGGGCTGCTTTAGATGGTGATATCTCCTCAATGGTAGCAGCTAGAAACATGCAACTGGTCTTGTCTGAAAGCTGACAGTCCAATTTGCATACAAGACCAAAATGACAGCTAAAGTCCAAGCAACAGATCACAATCACTGTTAGAAATCAAGTCGGGAATAATCACGGGTAAAACCTGTTTTTACTTTCACAGCATCCTGATTTCTAACAGTGATATCTTCTTCTGTCCTGAACATATTGCTGTCAATCTGTAATTGTATGAAAGCTTGGAATGTCTGCTTTCAAACAAGACCAGTTGCATTTTTCTAGCTGCTACCATTCAGGAGGTAGCAGCACTTAAAGCAGCCCTCACCATCCAGTTAAATACTTTTCCAACTGCTGGAGCTGGACTCTGGTAAAACAGTTATGGGGTTAAAGGGGTTGGTCCATCTCATACATTGCTAGGATATGCCCCCAATGTCTGATAGATGTCTAAAATGGGACTACCGAAAATTTTCCTAAGTCCTTGCAAGCGTCGCCACCGTTCCATTCACTTTTATGAGGTTGACCGAAATAGCGGGCTCCGGTCTAGACTCTCTGGGACCTGCACAACCGCTTTAACATTGTTAATACAGTTTTATCACTTTTATTTAGGGGAGCCCATCAGCATTTTTAATGATGCTGACAGTAGCTGCTGACAGGAATAGGTATGGGGCAAGGAGAGCAGTACAAATTTACCTTTTTGTTGGGCTTTTCTCAAAAGAGTAGTGTAAAAATGAAGTTTTATTCTGCTCCTTTAAGTGCATTGGAGGCGGGGCTTTGCTGTGAACTGTTCTCTGCATTGACATGCATCACAGCTCCACCAGGAGACCATTATAGCAGAGGGAAGGAGCTATGGAGCAACATAAAGCAGACACCACTTCACAGTGAAGCTCCACTATGGGGACTTTAGAACCTGGCAGAATAAAACTTCATATTCTCACTGCTTCTGATAATAAAATACTCTACATAAGGTCGGATCTTTGTACTGCTCTCCTCAGCCCCTACCTAATGCTATCAGCAATTTACCAAAGTAAAAACTGCTGACAGATTCCATTTGAGTATAAAATCTGGACATCACCTACCTCCCCCCTTGAAGAATCCTTGCTAGGTGAGGATGAGGACGACTGCGAGGCATTGATCCCTGCAGATGCACCCAACGCCATTCCACCGGGTGGCAACTCTCTCTCCTCGTTTCCTGCTCTTCTTGCCCAGCCAGGATCGCTCATAGGCCGCCGTATGGATGTGGCTATGTCAGAGCTACGGCTGCGCACTAATCTCTCAGGACAGGAGTGCCTCTGCCTATAGGCGTCAGAGTCCGTGGGAATGAAGACATGCGAGCCGAATGTGGGCAGTCGAGCTTCACTGCCTCCCATAGCGCCTTCCAGAATGGGTGGATCAGGAGGAGGGTGAGAGGGTCTTGCATAGTGTACTTTAGGCCGCACCACTGAAAAGATTAAAAAAAATAATAATCATATTAAGTCAATTATATACATAAATAGTGCAAGCATCAGGATAGTCACTAATAGAAAACATGACTCTGCTGAAGTACCTTCATTGGATGCTGGCGCTAAGGGATCAAACATCGCTAACAGGGACTCTGTCTGGGATGGGGGGGACGTGGTGTGATGAACGCCTGGAAATAAAGAAGACATATTATTGGTCATTTTTTTTGCATGGGGCGGTCTCTGTGAAAAGAAAGAAAAAACAAAGAAATAATAAAAAGCAACATAGTTACAAAACTGGACTCTTATCATAGACAAGTGGCTCCTGCTAATGAAGAAAAAAAAAAACGATTAAATTGGATCTGTCAGGTCTCACATCTGAGCCCTGGATAGACAGGAATGAACAGCTTTCCAAGGCCCCTTTCAGATCAGCGAGTGTCACACTCTGGACTCACAGCAGAAGTATGCAGCAGCTCCTGTACGGACCGCCTACCGGAGTCTCATAGCATTATACTGATTTATGATGCTATGTAACCCTTACAGTTCTGGAATGTATTGGATAACACTGACTGTATAATGTCAGTGTTAACCAATACATTCCACAACTGTAAGGGTTACATAGCATCATAAGTCAATATAATGCTCTGCGACACGCAGTGCTGTGAGGTCAGGACGGATGCTCTCCCTGACACACGCTGCGAGTCCAATGCTAGGATATGCCCCCATTGTCCAATAGGTGCAGGTCCTACCGCTGGGACCTGCAACTATATCGAGAACGGAACCCAAAAGTGGTGGAGGGTGCAGTGTGCTCCCATTCACTTCTATCGGGAGTCCTCCAGCGACCACTTTGGCCCGCTCCTTTCCAGATAAAGGTGCAGGCCAAAAGGTCCTAGCGATATGCCCCCATTGTCTCAGATGAGACAACCCTTTTAAAGGGGTTGTGCAAGCAGTATATCCGATCGGTGAGGGTCTGACACCTGCAAGTCCCACCTCCCCGGCCAATCAGCTGTTTGAAGAGAAGGCAGCAGTCCATGTGAGCGCTGCTTCCTATTCATTACACTGGGCATAGTCTCCCTTGCAGCAGAACTTCCAAGACCTGTCCTGAGGATACAATTTCCTTTTTTTGTTTTTACTTTTCTGCTCAAATAGCCATATGTTTTTTGCAGGATAAATTGTATTATCTATGCAGTTTCTTAAAGGGGTTTTCCAAGTTGAATTTATTGATGACCTATTCTCAAGACAGGTCATCAATATTAGATCATCGAGGGTCCGACACCCGGCACCCTCGCCGATCAGCTGCTTGAAGAGGAGGCGCGCGCCGTTTCAGCGCTGCCTCTTTTTCACTGTTTACATGCTGGCCGACATGGGGGTTGTGGTGAGTAGGTGTAATTACACCGCACCGCCCCATTCATTTCAATGGGAGGGCTCTGTAGTATACACTTGTATGGGAATGAGCCTTCCCACTGAAATGAATGGGGTGGTTAGGTGTAATTACACCTACTCACCACTACCCATGTTACGGCCAGCATGTAAACAATGAAGAGGAGGCAGGGCTGATATGGCGCGCGCCTCCTCTTCAAACAGCTGATCGGCGGGGGGTGCCGGGTGTCAGACCCCCGCCAATCTGATATTGATGACCTATCCTCAGTATAATAAATTTAACTTGAAATTTAACTTGAAGAAACCCTTTAATAGGGCGGGGTGACCAGGGCAAATGTTGGAAATTGTTAATGTCTGGGTAGAACGGGCAGCACACAAACTGATCAGTGATCGCAGCATGCACTCGCATCTTTCATGCAAAACTGGCCCTTTCAAGGTCAACAGATCCATATAAGAAAATGAACAGCACACGGATGGTCGCTCAAGGAAAAACTTTTTTTTTTTTAATCCAGTTTGATTCTCCCATGCTATATACCTGTGATGGCTAACCTCCGGCACTCCAGCTGTGGTAAAACTACAACTCCCAAGATGTACACTTGCTTGGCTGTTTTTCATTACTCCGTAGAAATGAATGGAGCATGCTGGGAGTCGTAGTTTCACCACAGCTGGAGTTCTGGAGGTTAGCCATCACTGCATACATACCATTTATGAAAGGAAAGTATGTAGCAGTATGCAAGTACAACCATCTATACAATTATGTTTGAGATCCTAAAGCTCAGAAGAAATATATGATTTTATCTGTATGGCCTCCTGTCTACACATACCCAACCAATGCAACAAGCTGCAATTAGTCCACATAGGCCCCAGTTCACATACAGCCAGTTCCATCCATATTAATCCTCCAAAAAGCTGTCAATATAAAAACTCAAATATTTGCACTATGCCACTTACTGTGAACACAGTCCTCAACTTCAGGACTTGTTACCGAATCCTTTCCCCCAAAGTCAGAGCTGCACTCGGAGCGAAGGTCTTCTATCTTGTTGGGGATGTCCTCAGAAGTTGCACTGATGCCTTTAAAAAGAAAAAAAATATCTATCAATGAGTTTTCAGAAAATTTTTGTGGGGGTCTGAGTTCTGAGCCCCCTATTAATCCCCCTATAACCAGGAGAGAGAAGCACTTGTATAGCTCTCTCTCTCTCCTCACTGCAGGAGATGGAGGAGAGACAGGCCCATAGACTTTCTATGGAGTCTGTCTCTCTTCCCCTCCTGTAGCGAGGAGAGGCAGCACAACATGTGACATATCAAACGTTTTCTGAAAACTCAGTGACCCTTTAATCCCTTACTATGGGATGTATAAACCACAGACATGAAAGGGAAGCTGCACCTTACCTGACACCACACTCAGACCTGGAGTGCTGGGCCTGGAGCTGACCTCACGCACCTCAGTGTCATCCGATGTACTACCCAGCCCTGAGCAACTTTCCAGCTCTTGCAGCCGCTCTTCCTGCTTCAGGTCTGGTGCTTCTGGGAAAAAAAGGATGCCGAGTCATCAAGTTGTTTCACTGCTGCCGCTACCGACTATAGACATCCCAAATTAAAGGGGTTGTCCGGGGTCAGAGCCGAACCTGGACATACCCAGGATTACACCCAGGCAGCATCGGAGCATATCATGCTAAAGCGCGCAGGGCAAAGGCATTTAGCCCATTTCCGGTGACGAACCGGGCTCTGCCAGGCGGAGGCTTCTGCACAGCAGTGAGCCGGTGACGTCACCGAACACACTGCCGGGCGGAAGAGACTCAGCCCAGCAGTGTGTGATTGTAAATAAAAGAGCCCTTGCCCTGCGTGATCCAGCACAGAGCAAGGGTGGGCATCGGAGCATGAAGGCTGCCTGGGTGAAATCCTGGGTATGTCCGGGTTCAAATCTGAACCTAGACAACCCCTTTAAGCTCTGATTTCAGGATCATTCTGTTATTATTCCAGAATGTAAATGCTGCAATAAGAACGCAATGTGTACCTCAATGACTAAACAGCCCCTGCTAGGAACGCAGGATGGATTAAAGGGGACATCCGGATTTTTAAAACCCATGACCTATCTTTAGGATAGGTCATGAATAGGGATGAGCGAATCGACTTGCATAATACTTCGCAAAGTTATAACTTCGGCTCCTCGGAGCCAAGACATTCTCCGTACAGTATTCAAACAAAGTAATATGGGAATCGACTTCAGATGTTTCATCCGAAGTCGATTTGCTCATCCCTAGTCATGAATATTAGTTTGGAAGGGGCCTGACACTAGGTATCCCTGCTGATCAGCTGTCTGAGGGGCCACATCGCTTGGGTGAGTTCTGTGGTCTCTCCATTGCTGACACGGGTTCATACTGCACATCGCCATATTCTGCAGCAGCTGCGCTTGGTATTGCAGATTTGTCCCAATCAAGCTAAGCACAACCGCTATGAAAAACAGGCCCTTTAAACAGCTGGCTGACAGCGGAGCCAAGAGAGCCTAGGGACAGGCATTTTCACGCTCTGTATGCAAATAGCAGTACCATTTTAAAGGGCTTTTCCTGAGTCTTTTATACTGATGACCAATCCTCAACAGAGATCATCAGTATCTGATGGGTGGGACTCCCAGGACGATCGCTGATCAGCTGTTTAAGGAGGCCCTTATGCACTTTCCAAGCACAGCGCCATCCACTGGATAGTGGATGTGCTTAGTATTGCAGCACAGCCGTATTCACTTGAATGGGGCTGAGCTGTGCCTAGGCCATGCTACTGATGAATGTGACGTCACTGGGTAGGGTAAGCCCCAAGGACCGCAGAGTGACGTAGCTCTGGCCTCTTCAAGCATCTGATGGTTGGGGTTCACAGGTATCGGACCCCCACCGATCAGATACTGATGACCTATCCTAGGGATAGGTCATCAGTATAAAACACTTGGGAAAATCCATTTAAAGGCCTCTCTTCAGGAGTAAGAGATCCTGAGCCATGGCGGTGCACACTGCATGATTAAAGGGATTCTGTCAGCACGATTTTGCATATAAAGGTAATGCCACTACTGGATTCAGCTGAGCATGTTGAATTCAAAAATGTTATTATTACAGTTCCTAGTAGTAGATTTAATGCTGAAAAAACGTTTTTTATAATGTGTCAATCACTCACATGAGGAGCCCAAGGGGATGTGCCCAGCCGCGTTCGAGCCCAGGCTCGCCGAGACAGTTGGAGCCCAGGACCGCCCACCTCATTAATATACTGGAAGCAGTGAAGCTCCGTCATCGTTGTAATCCCGCGCAGGCACAGTACCTCAAGCGGTCTGCGGGCATCGGCCTCAGAGAAGGTACTGCGCCTGCGCGGGATTACAACGATGACGGAGCTTCACTGCTGGAAGCAGTGAAGTGAATATTAATGAGGTGGGCGGTCCTGGGCTCCAACTGTCTCGGTGAGCCTGGGCTCGAATGCGGCTGGGCACATCCCCTTGGGCTCCTTATGTGAGTGATTGACACATTATAAAAAACGTTCTTTCAGCATTAAATCTACTACTAGGAACTGTAATAATAACATTTTTGAATTCAACATGCTCAGCTGAATCCAGTAGTGGCATTACCTTTATATGCAAAATCGTGCTGACAGACTCCCTTTAAAGAGAATCTGTTGTGGAGGTAGAAGCTGAAATAAACACAATAAAAAAGGAAAAATAAAGTTGTTTGAAATAATTAAAAAAAAAATAAACGAACATTTCCACCTGGGTCATACTTTATGTTGAAGAAGTCAGTGGGAACTGATGATCAGCAAATGTAGACTAAACTGACGCCACATATTGAGACTCACCCGAATCACTGGGCAGGACCTCTACACTCCAGGCTTCACTGGTGGTCTCCGAAATAGTGGATCCAGTACAAGGGTCAAGTAGTATGGAGCCCGACCCAGGTAAGCAAAGCAGACTACCCAGCATGTTTTCTGCAGCCGCACCTGGAATAAGACAGAGATTTCTCAAGACAGTATTCTCAAGTAGACCTCACAGAGTGACTGATGAAGGTCTGGCTGATAGGACATCCAGCATTCCTGCTCTCATGGATTTTTGTGTATCTCGGTTTTTTTCCATTAAGGAATGACCTGTATATATGACTGTCTATCTGCCACCCATTTATTTTCCCTTTTTCTATTCTTCTTCTTTCCTTTCCACTTCCTTTTCCATTTCCCCTTTCATCACTATAACTATTATCTTACCCCTTTTCATTCCAATATACTTCAATCATCACCCCTCTTATCAATCCCTTATGTTAGCCATAATTAGCCATTATTGTTATCATCACTATTGTCATTCCCCCTTTTTAGCCTATTCCGTCAATTCCCGACTTCATACATAGCGCCTTCCTCTACATTTTCGCAATGCTATAGTCCGTTCCGATCACGTGACACTTCTAACACACCTCAGTCCTGGCGCGCATGCGCCGATACACCTGCTACTGATGGGCGCCATCTTTAGTAATCCCTGCGCCCTCTGCCAGCGTTTCTACGACCCGCCCCCTCTACACAGCCTTCCGGTCTATGGCGCTTGATAGACGCCACATTCCAGCACTCCATGAGCGCCATAAACTGTGGGCTATTGCCCTTAACATCAGCGCTGCTACACATGGGCTATTTGCCCCTTTACTGACCATCTCAACCAAGCGGCTTATCCAGGTAAGCGTTCTGAACCTATACAATAGCCACACCACTTATTCACCTCTTTGTCTTCAGTTGTTACACAGTAATGTGGAGAATTCTGGTATTAATATAAAATCGTCTTAATTCTTAGATAACTGGGCATCTAGATACTACGTCCTTCCATCCTGGTCTCCTCTCACAGATGCTGATGCATATCTCCTCTATGAGTCTGCCTGCTGTACTAACCATGACTCAACTTTACATTGTTGTTTATGGACACTGATTTGCCTTTATATGTTTTTTGCCAAATATTACGCTGCTTGTAACATATCTCCAGGGATGAACGTGTTACAATTACTTGTATCGACCTTACCGCATACTTACCTGCGTTATAGATTTATTATCAATTGTATGTGATCACCTTTTTGATGTGTTACTCTTTCACAATTTCTGAGCATCATGTACGATTTATATGCTGAGAATGTACTGACAAAATTCTCTTATATATATATTCCAGCATCTCTGATGAAGGCTATCTAGCCGAAAACGTTCAGAGCCTCAACAAAACTGGATTTTCACTTTAAATAAAATCTATCAATTGCATATGATAAGTGGAGTACAGGAGTCTCTTTTTTATTGTATACTGGCCTGGGAACCATCTCCTGAATAACCCACAACTTAAACATCAAGTGCTATCCAAGCCTCTTGCAAACCCATTTATTCTCAGACTGATGAGACCACCACAGCATTTCCAATAGACATGCCATGGGAGGAAAACCTCTAAGAAATGTGATGATACTCAGGAACTTTTCAATGCACAGGACTTATGAACTGATGAAATATCACGGAAGGTTAGCAATCTTCAGAGGTGTAAGGCAGCGGCTAAAATCCACCCTCTCCCTAATGAGAACATATGTATGCACGGCTGAGCTATGCAAGCATGTAAGGGGCAGAGTTAATGTGGACCTGGAAAAAAAATAAAAATAAAGTGGCCCCATGTTGTAGGTGGGTCCAAAGAGACAGAAGGCGGGGCAACACAAATAGGTGGGGTCAGCAATGCCATAGCACAAAATACCGTCCCATCAGAACCAGTGCACCATACTGCCCCAAAAGCTGTCCCTCTGTGGTGGCCATCAATAGCAGCTGAATTCAGGAGGATATGTGCAGTCGCTGGCCGGGTGCAAGAGTACCTCATCCTCACAGTATTAAAGGGGTTATCCAAGACTAAAAAAATGCCCCCCATATGTCCGGGCCCCTGACACTGAATATACTTACCTGGCTCCCCGCAGCTGCTTCTCCCGGTCTCCACACCCGACACCAGCTGTTTTCATCCGCGCACGGGGAGAAGCAGCAGTGGCGGTGCGAGGAGCCAGGTAAGTATATTCAGTGTCAGGGGCCCGGGCATATGGGGTGGGTGTTTTTTAGTCTCAGATAACCCCTTTAATTACTGTTGAGAGCTCATTATGTAACCAGCCAGGGCTTGGGCGGCCACCTGGAGCATCAGCCCACCGGGCAGCTATATAAAAGGGAATCTGTCACCACGATGTTTGGAGAATTACATGAGTAGCACTGCAGAGGAGTTCAGATCACTAATTTTTTTTTTTTCCCTGTGGTAATGGATAAAATCAGAGAGATTTAACTCTGTTACTAACTTTAAATATCAAAATTACCCATGGGGTACCGTATATAGGAATGTCCCCTTGTACCAGAAAAGTTATACAGTCCTAATACAACTCATCTGACAAAAGATCAACCTTCGTACAGCTATGGAAACAGAAAAAAAAAAGATAAAAAACGTTTTGGCTATTGATAAAAGTGTCCAGGCAAAAAAATTTACATATTTGTTGAGTAGGAGAAAAGATGTAGTTTTTAACAAAATCTAGTTCAGCCTGTAAGTGCATTCATGTAAATGACCACTAGAGGGAGCTGGCCAGAAAACAACAGTAGTACATGTAGTAATGTCTTTGTCACTTCCCCACATTCATATATAGCGATCTGTACACAATGGCCGTGACCTTGCATAATACCAGCGGAGAAATCTTTTGTGACGTCAGTAATAACGTTCTGTCTAACACAGCTGCCAAGACTAAGGCTGCACTTACTCCACTCGATTGTGCAGATTGTTCAGACTGAAAGCTCCTACAAATGTTTGTTCCCGATAATCTGCCCGTGAAATGAGTGGACCTTGGGTGCAATAAGAGCAATGGTGAGACCTTGATTGCACCAAAGGCCTAACTGCATATTGAGAATAAGTATCATAACTCGGTTCAACATATGAAAGACAGGTTAACCACAGCTAGGTGTCTATGCAAACAGTTGAATAGGGCGCTCGCTGGTGACAGACTCCCTTTCAATGGGGTGCTCATCTTCTGGGGGTCTTTTGGCAGACCAACTGATGTCACGCAAGGGGGACAGGTCAAACAGGAGATGGACAACCCCTTTAACCGCCTAACTGTTTTGCTTGAGTCCAGCTCCTGCAGTGTGAAATGACAGCTAAAGTCCAAGCAACAGAGGAGAAATCACAGTTAGAAATATAGTCGGGAATAATCGCGAGTAAAACCGGTTTTTACTTTCACTTTCAGTTGCATTCACAGCATCCCGATTTCTATCAGTGATATCTTCCTCTGTCCTGAACAAAGTGCCGTCATTCTGGTATTGTCTAAAAGCCTGGACTGTCAGCTTTCAAACAAGACCAGTAGCATGTTTCTAGCTGCTACCATTCAGGAGGTAGCAGAATCTAAAGCAGCCCTCCCCCTCCAGTTAGCTGCTTTTCCCACTGCCTGAGCGGGACTTGGGCAAAACAGTTAGGGGGTTAAAAGGGGTTCTCCGGTAATAATACTATTTTACCAAGTGCCAGCAGGCTGCCCCACTTAACTAAGGATTCATACTAACGTGCTCGCTGCCGCTCTGGCCCTCATCACTGCCTCCATATTCCGGTCCCGCACTCTTTTCTTGGTCATGTGCTCCACTGCAGCCAAAGAATGGCTCCAGTGGTGTGGTAGCCACAAGCAGCATATCACTGCTGAAGCCAGCATAGTGGGGCAGGCTGCTGGCACTTTGTTAAACGTTATTACCGGAGAACCCCTTTAAGCATAGAAATCCACACACAGTCCTCTTTTTCCTCTTACCGGCCATTTCTTGCAGTCGGTCTTCATCGATATTTGGGTCAAAGTCGCTGCCAAGAACGTCTGTGCTCCAGGTCTCACTGACGGTCTCAGAGATATCTCTGTCTTCGGTCAATCCCATCATATCCCGAATTTCAAACTTGCGCAGCTTGTCGTCAAGGTTGTCCTGTGTGGTAGCTGCACGGGGGAAAGATAAGAATGTTTAGCTCTATGTTTGCCACCATTTTATTAACAGGGTAGAGGTAGGAGACTAGTACTCACCTTGTTCATGCTCCAGCAGCTGCAGCGCCTCCACCCCATTGCTGCCTGAGGGCCCAGCACCCAGTTCTGACACCGACTCTCCTTCCAGGTCCAGGGAGGACACGGAGTTGGAACGGTTTGAGGGACCTGGTGTAGACAGATTCCCTTCTTCTATGTTATTTTAATTGACAGCCAAATCATAGTAAATGTTAACATCTCAGAAGGTACGAGTACAGAAACACAACAGTAACAACCTAATTACATGATGTAGCTAAGCTGCCATCAGGACTCACTTTCACAGTCAAGATTTTAGGGCATCTGTCAGCAGTTTTGTACCTATGACACTGGCTGACCTGTTACATGTGCACTTGGCAGCTGAAGACATCTGTGTTGGTTCCATGTTCATATGTGCCCACATTACTGAGAAAAATGATGTCTTATTATATGCAAATGAGCCTCTAGGAGCAACAGGGGCGTCGTCATTACACCTAGAGGCTCAGCTCTCTCTGCAACTGCTGCGCCCTTTGCACTTTGATTGACAGGGCCAAACACGTGATGGCGTTTATACTGCCTGGCTTTGTGGAGAGGGCATGGAAGTTGCAAAGAGAGCAGAGCCTCTAGGTGTAATGGCAACAACCCCGATGCTCTTAGAGGGTCATTTGCATATTTTAAAACACCATTTTTCTCAGCAATGCAGGCACATATGAACATGGGACCAAACACAGATGTCTTCAGCTGCCAAGTGCACATGTAACAGGTCAGCCAGTGTCATAGGTACAAATCTGATGACAGATGCCCTTTAAAGGGGCTTTCCTAAAAGTGATAAATGTCTGATTGCTAGGGGTCCCACTGAGGAGATGCCCGCTTTCACAGGGGTCCCATGGTCTCCTGTTTGAACGGGTCACGGATAACGCTCCAGTCAAAGGTCATAGGACTGATAAAGATCTGATACAGTTCTGAAGAAACTGAATACAGAACCAGTGAGCAATGACCACTCCATTTGTATGGGGGATATGGGACCCCAGTGATCACATACTTATCATCTGTCCTGTAAGTAATGATTCTGGAAAAATCCCTTTAAAGGGGTTGTCTCATGATGGACAATGGGGACATATCTCTAGGATATGCCCCTATTGTCTTATAGGTGCAGATCCCACCTCTGGGACCCGCACCTATATCCAGAACGGAGCCTCTCAAGGTGGTGGCTGGAGGACTCCGATCCGGCCATTGCCAAGGCGGCTCCCAATAGAAATGAATGGTAGCGCACCGCTCATGATCGGCCCCCGCTTCCATTCATTTCTATGGAGCTGACAGAAATAGCTGAGAAATTGGCTCTGCTATTTTCGGGGGGCCCCATAGGAGATGAATGGAGGGCGGCTGCGCATGCGCAGTCCACCCTCCTTCACTTTCAGGGCTCCGTTCTAAATATATCTGCACTGGGACCCCCACCTATAAGACAATGGTGGCATATCCTAGTGATATGACCCCATTGTCCATCATGAGACAAACCCTTTAAGGCTACCTGGACAGTTTGCGGATTATGAGTGCTACTGTAACAGAGCCAGCAAAGTGTATGAGATTAGACAAATCTCATGTACAATCCGCTATTTCATTCCATGCGGAAACTGACTTGCCATGAGGATTCTGAAATCTGAGGAATATTAATTCTTTAGGGCAGATTTCACAGTTTTCAATCAAGGCCAAACTGCATCAAATCCGCAGGTGGTTTCTGGTGAGAAAACTGAAGGGGATGTAAATAGTGAAGACCGATCCTCAGAATAGGTCATCAATATATGATCTCTGGGGTCTGACTCGCACAAGCCTGCAGCCCCGTAATGCTATAGCAGGAGCCGCCCTGTACATTACACAGCAGTAGTGCCGCTCAATCCCATCCACTTAAATGGGACAGAGCTGCACAAATGGCCTGACGTCACAGACCTAGGAATAGCCAATCGGCGGAGGTCAGACCACCTCTGATCAGATATTGAGGATAGCTCATCAATATTAAACCCCTGTGACCAACCCAGCCAAGGTGGGTGGAAAGTGTACAGCAAAGAGCTAAACAAGGGTCTATACCATAGGTGGCCAACCTGTGGCTCTTGAGCCACATGCGGTTTTTTGCCTCTTCAAGTGTGGCTCTAGTGGTGGAGCCAGTAAGCAGTTAGGCCGGCTCACTCTCCACCCCATGCTCAGATCTCTTTTCCTGATTGAGCACGTTGCTACTCTGCAGCTCCAGCTCACTCTTCACTACATCCCGAAGCGCACAGTGTCAGAACTTAGTATATGGAGACACGCGCTGTCACCTGCGCATCAGGTCACGTTGGAAAGCGTGTAGCAGGTGCCCAATCAGGGAAGGTAGGAGATTTTTCTAAATTATAGAACTGAGAATGAAGGTCTGATCTAGGCATGGGAGCTTCTCATCTGAGCATGGGGGATCTGATCTGAGCATGGGGGAATCGCAGATCTGAACATGAGGGTCAGATCTGAGCATGGGGGATCTGGTGGGAACATAGAGGGTCAGATCTGAGCATTGGGGATCTGGTGGGAACATAGAGGGTCAGATCTGAGCATGGGGGATCCGGTGGGAACATAGAGGGTTAGATCTGAGCATTGGGGATCTGGTGGGAACATAGAGGGTCAGATCTGAGCATGGGGGATCTGGTGGGGAACATAGAGGGTCAGATCTGAGCATGGGGATCTGGTGGGGAACATAGAGGGTCAGATCTGAGCATGGGGGATCTGGTGGGAACATAGAGGGGTCAGATCTGAGCATGGGGATCTGTGGGAAATAGAGGTCAGATCTACGAGGGATGGGCAGGTAATCTGACATGGGATCGGTGGAACATAGAGGGTCAGATCTGAGCATGAGGGTCCTGATCTGAGCATGGGGGTCTGGTCTGAGCATGGGGGGTCTGATATCAGCAAGGGGGTCTGGTCTGAGCATGGGGGGAATCTGATCTGAGCCTGGGAGGAGATCTGAGCACTGAGGGTCTGATTTGTGTTCAGGATCATTTTAGGTATTTTTCATCAGACCTCAGATCAGATGAAAAAAAATTTCCTTATTTTTTCTGTACTAAAACATAGGTGTATCTTATAGGGTGAAAAATACGGTGACTCGTGTGCAAATGTATAGCTTGTGGCTTCTGGTAGTCATACGATTTTTTTCCTGACTCTTTGTGTCTGTAAAGTTGGCCACCCCTGGTCTTTACAGCGGCTGCTCTCAATGTACATGGCTAATGGGATCTGTACGCCATGTTTGTTAACCCCCGCACATCCAGACATTTTCACATTTTTGGTTTCCATGTAGAACCATTTCCACTGAGGTGTTTGTCGCATTGACAGGAATGATACTGCACGATGTGCTATATATGACGCTACGTGAACATGGCCTAAGGGAATTGTCCACTTCTACCGTTATATAATATCAACAGAATATGACCGGTGGGGGTCTGACTGATTGGGAAACGCCAGGCTATGCTCAAAGAGTAACATAGGAAGTGAGATGGCGCCCCACCGATCAAACGTTCTGGCTATGGCCACAAGGTGGGGGGGGGGGGGGGGATACGCTGCGGAATCTGCAGTCTAAGGGCTCATGTGGGATCTGCAGTCTAAGGGCTCATTCACACGAATGTAGGGGCTCCGTGCCTGCGGACTGCAAATGGTGGGTCCACAATATATGGCCATGGGCCGTGTACACTCCGTGCTGCAGATGTGGACACATTGACTTATCCACAAGATATGGCAAAAGATAGGCCTATCTTTCGCAGAGCGGAGGCACAGATCGGAAACACTCTGAAGTGTTTCCGTGGGTTCTTGGGTGCGTGCCGCCCAACTCCAAAAGATAGGAAATGTACTATCTTTCGGATTCTGGACCCATTCAAGTCACTGTGTCCGCATCTGCAGCACGGAGTGTACATTGCCAGGGTGCATATATTGCGGACCCCTATTTACAGTCCGCAGCACGGTCATGAGGCCCTTACGGTCGTGTGAATGAGCCCTAAAACAATAGAAGCAGAGTAGATAAAACTGGAAAAATTCTCATCCTGCTGAGTAGAATGCACATGATATGACCTGTCATTTAAAGGGGTTCTCTGCCTTTTTCTTACTCATCAGTATCTGATGGGTGGGGGTCTGACACCCGGGACCCCCGCTGATCAGCTGTTTAAGAAGGCACCAGCGCTCGCAGTAGAGCCTCTATTCTCACTGCTTCCCACAGTCCAGTGACATCACGATTATACATCACGTGGCCTAGGTGCAGCTCAGCCCCAGTCACTTCACTTCAGTCCTAGGTCATGTGACATGGTCGTGCCATCACTGGCCTGCGAGCGTCGATGCCTTTTCAAACAACTGATCAGCGGGGGGTCCCGGGTGTGTGACCCTCACAGATCAGATGCTGATAACCTATACTGAAGATAGATTATCAGTAGGAAAAAGGCAGAGGACACCTTTAAGTCAATTTATGTTGCGGCATATGGGGGGACATTTTATACTCTCGGATAACCCCTTTAATAAAAACATCTACCGAACCCTCTTTAAAGGGGTTATCCCATGACTGATGTAAAAAAATGAAAATCAGACATCATATAGTACATGACGATCTCTTTCTAACAAAGCTAGAACCAGCCCTATACCTCACATGCAATAATTGCTCTACTGGATTTATTTCAAGCTAGCAGCAAAGAAGGTGTGTTCTTTCTGCTGCAGCCGGTGGCTGTTAAAAGATATAACTGAGCATGTGCGACCACCTCAACAAGGTGGACAGAGAAATTACAAAAAGAACAAGCAGCGGCTGGCGCTATACAGATAGATTTCAATGAATCAGTGGCAGGAGCTGGTTTGAAAACTGTAGAACGTTTATCATGGGACAACCGCCTTAAAGGGGTTGTTTCACTTCAGTAAGTGGCATTTATTATGTAGATAAAGTTAATACAAGACACTTACTAATGTATTGCGATTGTCCATATTGTCTCCTTTGCTGGCTGGATTCATTTTTCCATCACATTATACACTGCTCGTTACGACCACCCTGCAATCCATCAGCGGTGGTCGTGCTTGCACAATATAGAAAAAAAGCATCAGCCTCTCTGGTGGCCAGGACCATGGGAGCGCAGATAGGCTGGTATTTTTTCCTATATTGTGCAAGCATGACCATAACTGATGGATTGCAGAGTGGTCGTAACCATGGAAACAAGCAGTGTATAATGTGATAGAAAAATGAATCCAGCCAGCAAAGGAGGCAATATGGAGAATAACAATACATTAGTAAGTGCCTTGTATTAACTTTCTCTACAAGATAAACGCCACTTGCTGAAGTGAGACAATCCCTTTAAGAGCAAAAACAGAAAAGAATTAAGGGAAAAAATGGAGCTGAGATTCATGGATTATCTTAAAGCCTGTACCTTCTGAAATGCCTTCCAAGTTATCACTACAGAGAGAAAAGCGCAAGGTCTTGTCGGGCTTCCCATGAAGCTTTGTGTCGTCCACGGGAACATCTGCTTGTCCACCGTCCACAAGCTGCATATTCAGAACCTGAAAACCGTGAAAAACAGAACCTGTGATAAAGCACAGGATGACGTGCCACACTTTAAAGGGTTATTCCCATCTTAGACAATAGGGGCATATCGCCAGGATATGCTCCCATATCGAGAACAGGAGCGGGGAAATGAACGAAGGGTGCACTAAGCATGCGCCGCCGCCCTCCATTCGTTTCTATGGGGCTGCCAAAAATAGCTGAGCGCAGGCTCGAAATAGCTGAGCGCTGGCTTGGCTATTTCAGTTGGTCCCCTAGAAATGAATAGGAGCGCTGGCTCGGCTATTTCCGTTGGCTAGATAGAAAAAAAAAAAGTTAAAAAAAAAAACCACCAAAATATTTAACCCCTTTCCCAATTTTACATATAAAAATATGTAAACAAAATAAATAAACATATTACATATCGCCACGTCCGAAAAAGTCTGAACTATTGAACTCCGTAACAGAAAAATAAAAAATAAAAACGGGATAGGACATTCCATAAAATGAGGAATGCACAAAGGTGTTTTGGGGTTTTATTTTTTTCGAATGGTATCTCAATACTTTATGGTAACAAAATTTTGTTATCGTGACAACCCTACTTGCGAATACCTCATTCTCGGACATCATGCCAGGGGTAAGCTGCGGCCCTGTTCCCAGTGAAATTACGAGCACTTCCTCGGGTTGATCTTGGGTTACGGCGTCTTGAGGTGACCCCTCGTGTTCGGCCTCCAGGAGGCTGGTTTTGCTCCTGCTGCGAGTCACTAAATTCAGGGACAAGAATAAGCGTTACGTCATCTGTAATATAACAGGAAAGAGACTGACCCTCACACAGCGGCGCTCGCTTCACACCTCAACACCCTGCACACAGAGAAGCCATTTCTTCTTTTTTCAGCACAAATATAGGAAACAAATCCACGTCAGACTCTGGATGAATCACCAAATACAATTTAGAGGAACCATTAACAGTAAATTAGGAAATGGTTAAAAAGAAAACCTGAACGGTGTCGTTTTTTTTTTTTTCACTTTTAAGCGATTATTGCACCGGGTTCTACTCACTGGATGTCATGGCTTCAATTTTAACAGGATCCATAAAGAACGTACAACGGATAGGTTAAATGGGTTGTCCCATTGTAACAACCTATCCTTATGGAATAGAGCAGGGATCAGCAACCTTCAGCCCTCCAGCTGCTGTGAAACTACAATTCCCAGCATGCTCCATTCATTTCTATGAGAGTTCTTGGAGAAGCAGAGAAAGTATGCATGCTGGTTGTTGTAGTTTCACAACAGCTGGAGTGCCGCAGGTTGCCTACCCCTGGATTCCAGGATACGTGTCTGATTGGGGGCTGTCCATCAATCAAGAGAATGGAGGCCTGTGGTCCCTGGATTGAAACAGTGACAGATACGCGGGGGCGTCCTCTCAATTCAGCTCAATTCAAAGGAGTACAAGTACTTGGCTACCGATGGCGGCCCCTCACAGTCTGCAGCAGTGGGCACGCTTGTCTGTCACTCCTTTCAAACGGTGAAACGTGGGTTCTCGTGATTAACGGACACCCACCAAGTGAGTAAGGACACACCCCCAGGGATTGGTAACCCCAGTTGTTAATTTATTCACAAAATCCAGGAGAAATAATAGAGGAGCGGCACAACTTAGAGTCATGCTCCAGAATCTACTAAAACAGACGTGCCAGGAGGGGCGACAGGTCTTCCTTAAAGGGGTTGCACCAAGTTTTGAAATTACCCCTTATCCCAAAGGTCAGACTCCCACCAATGCCGAGAATGGGGGTTTTACTCCCACAATCTGATGAGACGACAGATCGAATGTGATCCCTACTGCTCCATTCATTCTGTATGGGAAATACCAGATCTTCTCCCTTAGATAAGAGCAGCAGCACGTATGGATGAGCTGCCGCTCCTGGGGTCTACGACCCGCTCTAGTCATCAGTGGGAGTCCCAGCTATTGGACCCCCCAATCATATACTTATCACCTATCCTGTGGCAACCACTCATATCCGAGTAACACCACTACTTTCTGTAATGATTAAAGGGCATCTGTCAGCAGTTTTGTACCTATTACACTGGCTGACCTGTTACATGTGCACTTGGCAGCTGAAGGCATCTGTGTTGGTCCCACATTCATATGGGCGTGGCACTTGCAGAGAGAGCAGAGCCTCTCGGTGTAATGGTAACGCCCCCGTTGCTCCTAGAGGCTTATTTGCATATAATAAAACATCATTTTTCTCTGCAACGCAGGAACATATGGAACCAACACGTCTTCAGCTGCCAAGTGCACATGTAACAGGTCAGCCAGTGTCATAGGGACAAAACTGCTGACAGATGCCCTTTAAAACCCCAGTGAAAGTGTACGAAAAAAGAAGAATCCATATACACATGAATGAAATACACACATATGG
This sequence comes from Rhinella marina, assembly GCA_900303285.1. NCBI lineage: Eukaryota > Metazoa > Chordata > Amphibia > Anura > Bufonidae > Rhinella > Rhinella marina. The sequence goes on from ONZH01023302.1 coordinate 422,771, forward strand.
ACTGATGCATACATCTATAAGCAGGCACGAGGACACACACGTCAGCCGCTAGCGGTTTTTCAGCTGTGAATATATATAAATGATGCATTATGGATACACGCACGAGGCGAATAACGTCCGCCACTGGGATAATGAGCTTCAGAAGAGAGAAATGTAAACCAAGCTTGCCAGAATTCGACAGTGCCAAGGAGCATGCCAGGCAGAAGAGTGGACAAATGCCATGCCTTCCCTATAGAGTAGTAGAGGGAGTTGAGTGATGAACGCTGCAGGAAAGTGCAAATTGGGAATGAGGATCTCTATGAAGAAATAGGGGCGTTATATGTAAGGGGCACTATATGGCGCCACAATACTGAACCAGTATTCTCCCGGGCTGCAATACTTCCATCGGAGAATACGTCCATAATACCTGAAACACGACATCCGTTTGTGTGTTCGCCCCTCTTAAAGGGTTTCCATTGAAAAAAAGTAATAAATTCTACAGAGATTTGGGTAAAAATTTGGTTTAAAGGCTTTCTGTCACCACAATTTTCACTATTAAACAGACTGACGTTATACATGTGCAAATGTCACCTGAATTTAACTCTGCTATTCTTTTTTTCTTTTCAATTATAACTTTTATTATATGCAAATTAACCTCTAGGAGCGAGAGGTTGGGGGGGGGGGGGCGTTGCACCTGCTCCTAGAGGCTCCGTTCTCCCACCTAATTCCACGACCTTCTTCTCTTGATTAAAGGGCCAGAACAGTGTTTGTCTCTTCCTGCCGGCCCTGTCTGCCGGAGAAATCTCGCGCCTATGCCGTCCTGTTCAGTATTCAGCGCAGTGAGGAAGCCGGCGTGTGCCCTTCACACATTACGCCTGGGATTTCCCAGGCAGACAGAGACCAACACTGACCTGGCCCTGTCAATCAAGAGAAGAAGGGCGTGGAATGAGGTGGGAGAACGGAGCCTCTAGGAGCAGGGGCAACGCCCTCCCTGCTCCTAGAGGCTAATTTGCATATAATAAAAGTTATAATTGAACAAAAACAGGGCATACTTATAAAAAAAAATAGCAGAGTTAAATTCAGATGACTTTGCAGACGTATAACGTCACCCTGTTTAATAGCGAACATTTGCTGACAGAAATCCTTTAATTATGTTGCATGTGAATACGGTCTCCATTCTCTGGCATTGTACTGTGTTTTGTTCCAGATTTGCACAGAAATCCAGAGAAAATCTGCAAAAATGACAGCCAAGGATGGCCAGAATATAGCTGGGCCAAAAATGTAAGCAATATACTAGTGTGAACATCGCATGGCATGGATGGTGGCATGGGCATGCATTGTGGCAGGTAGCTGCATGACAGAATGACTTTATTAACAGGCTGCCACTAATGGAGGCGATTCCAACAAGCTTAGTCACATGCCGCGATGGCTGAAGCGATCTTCACGACAGAAGAACATCCCAGTTACACACCAAATGGAGTCACCAGGTTTATATGAGCGGAGAGGTTTGAGGCGGACGTGTCCCAGACTGTCATGGCTGCGAGCTGCTGCCCTACGGAGTGAATCCGGTCAAGTGTGCAAAAGAAAGAACATTATTATTAGATTAGGGACTTGGCATCGGACATGTGAAAACACCTGCTGGAGGGAACACAACTGAACAGAGCGGCCATAGACATTACATTGAAGGGGTTGTCTCACTTCAGAAAGTGGCATTTATCATGTAGAGAAAGATAATACAAGACACTTACTAATTACATTATACACTGCTCGTTTCCATGGTTACGACCACCCTGCAGTCCACCAGCAGTGGTCGTGCTTGCACACTATAGGAAATAACGCCAGCCTCTTGGGTAGCCGGGACTGTGGGAGTTCACATAGGCTGTTGCCTTTTTCTATAGTATGCAAGCACGACCACCGCTGATGGATTGAACAGTGGTCGTATCCATGGAAACGAGCAGTGTATAATGTGATGGAAAAATGAATCCAGCCAGCAAAGGAGGCAATATGGACAATCATAATACATTAGTAAGTGCCTTGTAGTAACTTTCTCTACATGATAAATGCCACTTACTGAAGTAAGACAACCCCTTTAAGGGTTCTGCAGTTTTTAAAAACTGATGATCTATCCTCTGGATAGATCATCAGCATCTGATCGGCGGCGGTCCGACACCCGGGGCCCCGCCGATCAGCTGTTTGAGAAGGCAGCGCACTGCAGTAGCGCCGCGGCCTTCTCTGCGTTTACCGCAGGCCCAGTGACGTCACGACTATTATCACTGGCCTGGGCGGGCTAAGCTCCATTCATGTGAACAGCGCTTAGCCCGCCCAGGCCAGTGATACTAGTCGTGACGTCACTGGGCCTGCGGTAAACACAGAGGAGGCCGCGGCGCTACTGCAGCGCCACTGCCTTCTCAAACAGCTGATCGGCGGGGGCCCCGGGTGTCGGACCCCCGCCGATCAGATGCTGATGATCTATCCAGAGGATAGATCATCAGTTTTTAAAACTGTAGAAACCCTTTAAGGCCAGCTTAGCCAAGCATCTAGTGCAGGGATCAGCAACCTCCAGCACTCCAGCTGCTGTGAAACTACAACTCCCAAAATCCTCCTTTAACTTCTGTGGGAGTTAAAAGAACAGTCCAGTAAGTGTGCATGTTGGGAGTTGTTGTTTCACAGCAGCTGAAGGTTGCTGATCCCTGATCTAGTGTGTACGGGGGCCTCCCGACTCTTCCTAGATGATCACATAGAAGGGTCAGATATGATGAATTTCAATATGTCCGACCCTTTGTTCTTAAGCAGATAAGCAGCCACCAGAGGAGCTTACACCTCTCTTCCGATTGAGAGCACATGGCCCGCGATGACGCGCACTACAGCCAAATTCAGGATCCATGTTCTATGGATCCTAAATACTGTTGTGAGTGTAGGGCTGAGATGCTGCAGGCCAGTGATGCCACAAGGGCACTGTGTGGAATAAAATTAAAGGGGTTGTGCAGTCAGTAGATATTGATGCCCTATGCTCAGGATAGGTCATCAATATCTGATCGGTCGAGGTCTGACTCTCTGCACCCCCGGCTGATCAGCCTTTTGAAGAGGATAGGTCATCAACATTACAGGCTGCACAACCCCTTTAAGATCCTCAGTGGCAGTCAGGATATGGACGCTGACACAGATCACGATACTGACCCACACAACGCCCACTTGACAACCAGATATACACCCACTTGTTGTCAGTAGCTGATGTCAGTGATTAGTTCATTCATACTGACATTTCCAGCTCGTAAGGTCTTAGGTCTCATGCTCATGGCCGTAGTTCGGCCGTTCCGTGCACAGGCAGTGTCTGTGAGGCTGCCGCAACAGATCCAGACCCATTGAACTTGAATGAGTCCTCGATCTGTCCACACTGCAAAAAAACAGATCAAGTTGAGGCATGGAGAGGAACCCCACGGAAACCCACGTAGTGCCTTCTGGACTGCGGACCCATTCAAGAGTCCGCATCCATCATTCGGTGAGTACACGGCTGGTGGCCACATAATGCGACCCGCTGATTGTGGGCTGCAATACGGCCCACGACCAGCAACAGCCATGTGTATGAGGAAGAGATGGTCCAGCATTTTAAGACTGATCACCTATCCTGAAGGCCTATATCTGATCGGTGGGGGTCTGACTCCCTGCACCCACATCAATCAGCTGTCCCGTTGCAGCTCTGGCAGGAGAAGTCAGTGCCGGCACTACATAGCTCCATCCATTGCGTTGTGGACGCAGATTATAACTGCAGCGCTGATCCCACTGGACAAGATGGATGGAGCTGTGTAGTTCCAGCATCAGAGCTACAATCAAACAGCTGACTGTGGGGGTGCAGGGCGTCGCCCCCGGCAATCTGATTTTCATGGCCTTAAGGCCTCATGCAGACATCTGTGGATCACGGTCCGTGAAAACCCGTCCTGCGGAGTGCACGAGCGCATGGCATCATTGGTTGCTATGACGCAGTGTGCTTCATGCCGCCGCTGCACAGTAATACACTGGTATAGATCATACGAGTGTATTACTGTACAGCGGGGGCTGCACGAAGCGCTCGGCGTCATAGCAACCAATGATGCCATGCGCTCGTGCACTCAGCAGGACGGGTTTTCACGGAACCGCGGTCCACGGATGTCTGCATGAGGCCTAATACTGAGGACTGGTCATCAGTATCAAAATCCTGGACTACCCTGTTTAAGTAACTGCATTAAGGTATTATTCCACATCATAGACAGGAGTCATGTAGCAGTACTGGACACTTACCTATAGGGAGTCTGTTCTTTCTGCAGGCTGGGGTGGTAGCGGGGGACAACTGAGGGGTGCTGTAAGGGGTGCTGTCATGGTTGTTCCTGCACGGCTTGGTTTGAGGCACTGTCGCCAGTAGGTTTTCCAGGGCCATTCTATCCTCCTCTCGCAGCTGATCCCCAGATATGACACTGCGCAAGAACCCAAGCTGTAAGGAAGAAGCAACATTAACCTCTTACTGACGCAGAATACAGACACACACTTATATCCTGAAGACAAGGGACTAGCAACCCCAAGAGGTGGTAGATTTGGTTGCTTACAGATAATATGATTAACCAAGATGTTGTAGGAAGCAATATACCAGATCTAAAGAGGTCATAAAAGCGATTTTGGATTAACCTGAATAATCGTCTGCAATGACAGACGGGAAGATTTTGTCTGCAGAAAAAGTGACCAGCCAGGTTGGAAGATGTCAGCCGTGGTTTGCTGAAACCACATTTGTACGGCATGAAGTCAGGAGTTCATTCACATTGTGCTCTAGGATCAAGGAGTCACCCAGTCTTAAAAAACGGATTCCTTGGGTCGGCCAGTTTAGGCCCCATTCACACAACGGTATGTACATTTACGCATCTTATCCGCAATTTTCCAGATAAGATGCAGAATGTACGAACCCATTCATTTTCACATAGGAGAAAAAAAATGAGTAATGCACACCGTGTGCACTCCGCATCCGTATATCACGGAAGTTCTCCAGCAAAAAAAAAAATAAAGCATGTTCTATACTTGTCCGCACGCACGGACAAGTATAGGCATTTTGAATGGGGCGCCTGGTTGTGTGTTCCGGGCGGTGCGGAACACACGCCGGGCGCCCCCCCCCCCGTATTATTGCGGGTCGTGTGAATGGTCACGTGAATGGCCTTAGTCTAACATGTTGCTGGAGGGATTATTCAGATCGCAACGCAAGGCTGTAAAGGGGCTGTGCAGGGGTTTTATATTGATGACCTATTCTCAGGATCGGTCATCAATATCTGATCAGTGGGGGTCCGACTCTCGGCACCCCCACTGTACTGCTGTTTGAAGATCAGGTGGCACTCATGTGAGCGCGGCTTCCGTTTCAGAATTACACTGCGCATCGTCTCACTTGTGCTTGTTTCATTCACTTCAATAGGACGAGCACTAGTAATTACATTGTGCTGCCGATGTACGTAGGGCAACGCACAGTGTAAGGGCTCATTCACACGACCATATGGCCACAGTGCCCATGCTGTGGACTATAAATTGCGGTCCGCAATACAAGGGCACTGGGCATTTGAATCCCGTATTGCAGTGTGGACCCATTGACTTGAATGGGTCCGCGATCCTCAAGATACGGCAAAAGATAGGAAATGTCCTATGTTTTGCGGTGTGGAAGCATGGACCCAAAAGCCCACGGCAGCACTCCCGAGTGTTTTAGCGGGCTTTCAGACACGTCCTACCTTTTTGCCGTATCTTGGGGATCGCGGACCCATTCAAGTCAATAGATCCGCATCCCTGATACGAAGTTCACATGGAGATGTGAAAAACAGAAAAAAAGACAGAGCTAAACAAATCCCTACTAAAGAGATAGGTTAGGTAGAGGCGCCAGTGGGGGAGATGTTTTGATAAGTAGCTAGGTATATGTTCAAATAAATAGGCTGTGAATGCTTATTAGGCTGTTGTCAACGTAATGGAGAGGCTGCTTTAGGGGTAACACCATGAAAACAGATTTTCAAGTGAAGAACCAGCAACAAGAGAGATAGGTGTGGTCATATCAGAGTTTGGCCAAAAACAGACTTCACCCGATTGACCACCTTCAATCCTCAAAAAAGTAGCCCCTAATAGTAGCGCCAATCTCCGAATAAATTCCGTTTATGTGCTTGGGGTTTGTACTTATTCTTGTTAGGATGTTAGAATAAATAAATAAATGATAAAAAATTATGTAAATTGCGTGGTTAGATTGTTAAATCAATAGTCGAGTTATGGTCCTCTCCAGGTACACATAAATGCCATATACAATAGATGAATAGGTGAATGTATATAAACTACTACAGACGTAGAAAGGAATAAAATACTAAGTAAGATAGAGGAATGTGAAAATCAATGAGCCACCATTCGTTCTTACATAGTATAAATATGAGGCATATTCCAAGTTGGCATTAGAGCATCAGATTCCAAAAAAGTATTTTTTATTATATGTTATATGCTCCTGATGAAGGGGGAGTTATAAAGACCGGATATTTTATGCTTTGTGTGATTAAAGACTTGGTAAGAAACCCTGCAGCATACCGTGGTTGCCTTCAAAGAGGAACTTTCACCACTCCTGACATGCCTGTTTTAATAGCTTCATGCATTCCCCATGTAATAACAAGTCTGGAACATCTATTCTTATGGCTCTATGTTGTGCCATTCCTTTATTATTTCTACTAGAAGTTATGAATTAATTGCTATTTGTCTTCAGTAAAGGAACAGAGGGGAGGTAACCAGTTGGATGTGTGTATCTGCACAGTCTGAACATGGCAGCACTGATTGGCTAGAGTCAGTCTGGGCAGGGACACACCCCCAACTGGTCACCTCCCCTCTGTTCCCTTACTGAAGACAAATAGCAATTCATTCATAACTTCTAGTGCAAATAATAAAGGAATGGCACAACATAGAGCCATAAGAATAGATGTTCCAGAATTGTTATTACATGGGGAATGCATGGAGCTATTAAAACAGGCATGTCAGGAGTGGTGAAAGGTCCTCTTTAAGACCCTATATACGATCCAGGCCAGGGGGGTAAAGGTATTACTGGTGTCTTGAGTTTATCCAGTATATCACCCTCCAGCGAAGTGAGTTATACTAATTTTGATTATCTTTTTTGGAATCTGATGCTCTAATACCAACTTGGAATATGCCTCATATTTATACTATGTAAGAACGAATGGTGGCTCATTGATTTTCACATTCCTCTATCTTACTTAGTATTTTATTCCTTTCTACGTCTGTAGTAGTTTATATACATTCACCTATTCATCTATTTTATATGGCTTTTATGTGTACCTGGTGAGGACCATAACTCGACTATTGATTTAACAATCTAACCACGCAATTTACATAATTTTTTATCATTTATTTATTCTAACAAGAATAAGTACAAACCCCAAGCACATAAACGGAATTTATTCGGAGATTGGCGCTACTATTAGGGGCTACTTTTTTGAGGATTGAAGGTAGTCAATCGGGTGAAGTCTGTTTTTGGCCAAACTCTGATATGACCACACCTATTTCTCTTGTTGCTGACGAAGTTCACATGGCCAGTGGCCGTGTTTCGCGGACTGCTATTTGCGGTCCGCAATTCGGGCACCACGGCCATGAGGTCGTGTGAATGGGCACTAAGGGCGCACATGTATTTTGCAGTCCGCAAAATGCAGATCCACAAAAAAATACGGATGGCGTCCGTGTTGCATCTTTTTTTTTTTTGTATTTGCAGACCCACTGCAACAATGCCTACACTTAGTCCACAAAACGGGAACAGAACAGATGCGGAGCAAAAATAGGGTTGTGTGAATGAGGCCTAATCTTAAAGAAGCAGCAGCGCTCACATGAGTGCCGTCTCCTCTTCAAACCGCTCATTGGCACAGTTGCCGGCACTCGGACGCCCGTCGATCACATATTGATGACATCAATACAAAACGTCTGCTTTAACCCTGGTTTTATTATTTTCCGATACGTCTCAGGTCATTTATCGCAGTGTTAGATGAAGAATTAGATTTCCATGGCAAGAGCTGGATTCACATCAGGTTTCTGTCAAACATTTAGGCCTCTTTCAGACGAGCAACCGTCCTGAGCTGCCAGCACTGCCGGGGTCACATAGCATTATTTTGATTTATGATGCTATGTAACCCTTACAGTTCTGGAATGTATTAGGTGACACTGACATAATGCTGAGCAGAAATGTTTTATACAGTAGACCCTTATAGTAACGGATGGCACTGTATGGCATCTGTCTGAGGCACCAGTTTAGAGTCAATTGTATATATTAGACTTGAGACAAAGACCTGATGTGAACACAACCTAAAAGCATTTCTGCTGTAGTCTCTAGAAAACAAAGCAGGTGCTCACCAAAGTGACAAGCTGGCTGTACGTCATATATACAACGGTGCGACTTAACCCTTCCAGGAGATTTACAGAAGATAACGGAGGAGTTTCCACCGCTCTGCCTCCAATAACTACATCCAGAAAAGCAGCAACACAGCCCTATGGGGAGAGAGAAAATATAATTACATACAGATACTTATAGCATTGTGTTTTGTTTTTTGTTTTTTTTTTAATCATTTACATTTTGTGCACCCCAATTTTTGCTTCTGATTTATCCTGTAATTGGGGCTGACATATTAGCCCCAGTCCAGTCACAAGGAAAATACAGCCGCCGGACAGGTTGTACAAGGCTGCAAAGCTTCACTGCACAGCTGATCGGGGTCTGCTAAGACCCAGCAGCTCATGCAGTTCTCTAGCCCCTAGTGATCACATGACCGTTAGGACCGGAGCATGAAGGCATTGCCGCTTCCTGATCTGTACACACAATGCTTATTAAGTGCAGTGTATACAGAGTAAAAAAGAAAAAAAAAAAAAACAAAAACACATCCCTACCTTCTCTATAGGACCCTTGCTGTCACTGACAGAGTTCTCCGCTCCGGCACGATTGGCATGCAGCTGCCAACTCTGCAAAGACGGAGCACCTGGTCTATGGGCAGTTAAAAAATGGTTAAAAAAATTTCTCCAAACAGTAGATGGATCCATTGATTTTAAGGGGTCTATACATACTTGTTTTTTCCACTCACCCATTGAGCATGCATTACTTTGGTGGATGTGGGGAACAAATACACCCATTGAAGTCTATTGGTCAGTGAAAACCTTTGTTATTGGTCAGTTTGAGCGGGCTGCTGGACCACTCAGCACACTGATTTGAAGCTGTGGAGGGAAGCTCGAGCAGTGGCGTGCGGTCTTCACAGGATGGTGGTAAGCAGCCTCTTGGTGGGCAGTGGTCTTTGGTTCATGTAGGACAGGTGGGCTTACCTGGAGGCTTACATGGGACTGTATGTTGGAGGGGTGATATTATTTACATGGGACTATGTTGGAGGGGTGATATTATTTACATGGGACTGTATGTTGGAGGGGTGATATTATTTACATGGGACTGTATATTGGAGGGGTGATATTATTTACATGGGACTGTATATTGGAGGGGTGATATTATTTACATGGGACTGTATGTTGGAGGGGTGATATTATTTACATGGGACTATGTTGGAGGGGTGATATTATTTACATGGGACTGTATGTTGGAGGGGTGATATTATTTACATGGGACTGTACATTGGAGGGGTGATAGTATTTATATGGGACTGTATGTTGGAGAAGTTGATGGGAGGCGAGAGATTTCATTTAGACTATAATGGTTCCTCCACATAAGTACCAACCTCTTGGCGCGTGTTCACACCACCGCTATTTCTCTTCTTCTGCTTCATTAGAGGAACAGAACAACAAAAATAACAGAAGTGCTGGATCGGGCACATAACTGACAGGAACAGAGCTGAGCAGACTCCACTGGCTATAATGGAGTCCGTAAAATTTCCATTTGTGATTCTGTCTTTTTTACCAGACAAAAAAGTGCTGCATGTAAGGCTTTTTTGTCCAGTCTTTTTGACAGAATCTGTGACAGAGGCCCCGAACAGAGTTTCCAATGCAGATGTGAACAAGGCCTTAATATTATTTAGCCCTCCGTATTTTGTATTTCAATTACTGCAACTTTCGTATGCCTCCTCGGCTAAAAATACTTCTCAAAAACGGTAAGAGGAGCATTATTGGTCTTTCAGAAAAAATGTAGTGTGACCTCTGTACCCTAATTCTCTGGGGCTCCAGCTGTAAGGCAACTGACTGAATGACTGCAAGCAATGGAAGCTCAGTCTTTCAGCCAAAAATGGAAGGAATCAGGAAGGAATTAACACCAGATTAAAACCAGCTTACTCTGTCCGATTTCTAAAAGACCTGATATTGAAGGTCTGGCTGCACAGCTACAGGTCACACAACATTTTTTGTAATGATAGTCAATGGTGTCGCAATGCTAAAAACTGCAACTGTGATGCATCAGTCGCAAAAAATCCAAGTTTTTTTTTTGTTTTTTTTTAGTATCACATAGCGACACCATTGACTACGATTGCGACAAGTGTAGGCATGTAGCTTTACTCTTTTCCGTTGCACAACACATGTTGCCATGTAGCCAGACCCTTATTCTGTTTATTTTTGTTCCTTTAAGGCGGGCCGTCCCGTGAAGGACCCCCTTTAAGGTGGGCCGTCCCGTGAAGGACCCCCTTTAAGGCGGGCCGTCCCGTGAAGGACCCCCTTTAAGGCGGCCGTCCCGTGAAGGACCCCCTTTAAGGTGGGCCGTCCCGTGAAGGACCCCCTTTAAGGTGGGCCGTCCCGTGAAGGACCCCCTTTAAGGTGGGCCGTCCCGTGAAGGACCCCCTTTAAGGTAGGCCGTCCCGTGAAGGACCCCCTTTAAGGTAGGCCGTCCCGTGAAGGACCCCCTTTAAGGTAGGCCGTCCCGCGAAGGACCCCTTTTAAGGTGGGCCGTCCCGTGAAGGACCCTTTTAAGGTGGGCCGTCCCATGAAGGACCCTTTTAAGGTGGGCCGTCCCATGAAGGACCCTTTTAAGGTGGGCCGTCGCGTGAAGGACTCTTTAAGGACTACCACTTTCCTGGCATTTTCTGCACTCTTGGTTTACACTGGGATGTCACTTTTCACATTTACAAGTTGTGTAACAGAAGGAGTCCTCTGTAACTCTCTGATGAGCAGTCGGCCCTTCAGTCATCGTTATCTTCACCGTACATTACTTACTTTGTCAAATTTACTGAGATTGTTCCTGCCGCGTGATTCCGCTTCCTCAAATCCCGTCAGAGCCAACTGCTGCAGGAGGCGGCCGACCTAGAGCACAGTAATAAGAGAAGGACCTGAATGACCGGCTTGTTCCATTCACATCAGTAGTCACTGGTCTGGACGCTGCCAACAGGGCGCTCATCCAGCCGCTCCTTCCTATAATGATCTCTTTGACACAATATCAAAGGGACAAGTGACTGCGGATGAGATTTATTAGCAGGATCTTCACCTGCTCAGAGGACATGGAGACTGAACTGTGCGGCTGCGATTTCACATCGTATAAGGTATCCCCAGATACTACCAGATATAGTAATTCTCATATGAGCCAGAAAATTGCAATCATTCTATACATTTTCATTTTGAAACTCATTATTTCCCTAAAAAACAAATCTCCACCTTTTACCCAAATTCTGCGCTCATCTATTTTATCAGAGAGACTGGGGCGACATGTCTCTGATCCAAATCCTCTGTATTGAAAGAAAAACTACACAGTTCTATCTACCTGCAGTCACCACTAGGGGGTGCTCACCACACACTGTTTATTTAGTCTACAGTATATATGGTATGTAGTAAGCTCCCTCTAGTGGTGGCAGCAGGCAGACATAAGTTTACAATTTGCAGACAACCAAGCCCTATAAACATATATTAATATATACAGTGGACACAGATGTGTGGTTCCCGTGCCTGGGTCTAGAGCTCCTGAAAGCAGCTGATCAGTAGGAGTTCCTGGAGTCAGATCCCTGCTGATCTGATATTGGTGACCGATCCTGAGGATAGGTCCTAAGAACCCCTTGAGGAGATTAATCAATACAATATTTTGTACCAATATATTGGGAAACAAAAGTAGTGGTCAAGGTTGCACATCCACTTTACCATTCAAAAACTTGTAACAAGGCTGAGACTATACAACATGATCTGTCCTAGGAAATCTTACCAGAGGCACTGCTATCAGTGAAAAAAAAAAATTCTATTGGCCGAGATTAACCCCCTAACTGTTTTGCCAGAGTGGAGCTGCAGCAGTAGTAGCTGACTGGAGGGGGGAGGGCTGCTTTAGATGCTGCTACCTCCTGAATGGTAGCAGCTGGTCTTGTTTGAAAGCAGACATTCCAAGCCTTCAGACATTACCAAAATGACAGCAATATGTTCAGGACAGAGAAAGATATAACTGAAAGAAATCGGGATGCTGTGAATGCAGCTGAAAATGAAAGTAAACACAGGTTTTTGCTGGCGATTATTCCTGACTTGATTTCTTTTTTTTTTTTTTTTTGGCAGGTGGACCAAAAAGGATGGCATTTACTCGAGGACCAAGATACAACCAATAAGTGAGGCCCTGAATCTTAGACAAAGAAGGCCTGAGATAAGAAGGCTGAAATAATTTCTTAGGCCTCTTTCACACTAGCGGCAGCACGGATCCAGCAGGTGAATGGTGCCGCCGGATCCGTGCTGCTGCAGGTACCTGTGTGGGGCCGGAACCGCACTCCGGCCCCACACATCACACAGTACATACACACAGACACACACACACCCACATGCCCCCGGCAGCTCCGCGCAGCACAGTACAGGAGGAGGAAGGTGCGCACACAGGACGACCCCCAACAGAGCCCCCTGCTGGGCGCCGTGGGGAATCGTCCCATGCGCACGCCGTCCCGCCACCACCCCCCACCCCGCGCCGCGGAGACCTGCCGGGAGCATGTAAGTATGTATGTGTATGTTTATGTGTATGTCCGTATGCATATGTATGCATGTGTGCAGGTGACGGATCCGTCACGAACCCCACTGAAAGCCAACGGAGGGCGGATCCGTTCACCATTGTGTCACACCAAAGGATCCGTCCCCATTGACTCTCACTGGGGGTCACGACGGATCTGTCTTGGTGCGGATGCTTTTAGGAGCATTCCGTTGTCTTCAGTTCAGTCCTGTCCCCATTGACAATGAATGGGGACAAAACTGAGGCGTTTTATTCCGGCACTGAGCCCCATGACTTGATTTCTAACAGTGATTTCTCTGCTGTTGCTTGGACTTTAGCTGTCATTTAGGTCTTGTATGAAAGCCTGGACTGTCTGCTTTCATGCAAGACCAGTTGCATGTTTCTAGCTGCTACCATTTAAAGCAGCGGTCCCCCCTCCAGTTAGCTACTTTCCACACTGCCCGAGCCGGACTCTGCAAAACAGTTAGGTGGTTAATGTAGGAAACTACACAAAAAGGCACGCTCATCGACTACCAGGGTGAAAAATACGCTGAAAAAAAATCAGAAAAGACTGCATACTTACCTGTTCCCAGCTCCCTCGCTCGGGTCCCCAGCAGTCAACATCAGCTTTGACACTGTTGCAGTCGATCACTAGTCGCGGGAGTGACCAGCACCCCTTGCGTCAAGTGTGATGCAATGGGGAACAAGTCACTGCTGCGGCCAGCATCTGGCTGCAGAAGCTTCAAAGCAGAGGGCTCAAGGGGCAGCCAAGGCCAGGGAGCAAAGGAGTTGGGAACTAGCGGCAGGGAGCAAGGAAGGAAGGAAGGTAGGTGGGGGTTTGCCAAAAACCAAAAAGTCATCAATGGAACACTCGTCAGAGATTATATTATAGGACACATGTGAAATGGAGTGGAATATAGTGACCCAGCACGGTCTACATACCTGCATCAAGTTGAATCGAGCCACTTCGTTGATGGGAGCATCAGATATAATCCCATACTGCTCTGGATTCACTATGGCAGGGCAGATGAAACAGGTGAGTAGGAGGTCAGTGCACATAGACCTTACTTCACCCACGTCCAGATCTTCCACACAGGACAGAGTTTTGTACATCTGAGATACAATCCACCTCAGGCTGTGTGGGAAGCAGTAGGTATTTTGTTTTAAATAGCCAATAAATTTGTTGACCAGCGTAACCAGCTTGGCTTCATTGGACTCGATCATCTCCTGGACCTTCTGCCTAAAGCGCTCGCTGCCCTTCTCCCCAAATAATTTCTCTTGCTGAGCTGGAGAGAAGCGCTCGATAAGCTTGCTGGGATCTATCTCCAGATGATCTTCGTCCTCAACTAATAGCTGCATGATAGGTTCATGTAAAGTTGCCGTTAGGAAGAGCTTGGCTGAGAAGAGTCCCTCAGAAAAAAGCTTGAAGATGATGCTGAAGGCACAGGTACCTTTCCGGAGCAGTCGACGAGGGTTATCGCTTTCCTTCAGCTCAAATTCAATCAGGTAGCGTAATACCTGGAGCAGGTAGCTTTCATCCTCCTGCATTATACAGTTACCGTACAGAGACGTGAAGACAGTCTGGATGACGCTCTGAGCGTTCTCCTGGTTGAGCTTCTCCCCAGCCACCAGACAAGATGCAATCAGCCTTGGGTTCTCCCGGAGCCGATTGAGAAACTCGCCATACGACGTCTCCTGAAATCCTAGCTGTTTGTAGCCGTCCACGAACTGGGTGTCCTCCAGCACCTTGGCATGCTGACAGCATTCTGCGGGTGAGGCTTCAGCACTAGAAAAACATACATTTGTGAACTTTTACAGCCTCTGAGCATCCCCAGAAAACATGAACGTCTCTGGGTACATTTAGGGACTGTCTCGCAATTGTAGTTTATGGGAGATGTGAAATGCTGGTACTACAACACCCATAATCTACAATGGAAACAGCTGCATGCATTGGATCGTCTTTGGAGTGTTGACTGGGAGAAAAGGAGATCCTAACCCATTCTCCTGAGCATTTAGGACTAGCCTAGCACTCCATTCCTGTTACTCTCAAGATAAGTGAGGGATGCATATGCTGAACCATCATCAATCATAAAGTGATGGCATACCCTAGAGACTTGGTGTCGCTTTAAAGAGGACCTTCCCCCCGCTCCTGACATGCCTGTTTTAATAGCTTCCATACATTCCCCCTGTAATAACAATTCTGGAACATCTATTCTTATGGCTCTATGTTGTGCCATTCCTTTATTATTTGTACTAGAAGTTATGAATGAATTGCTAGCAGTCTGCAGTAAGGGTACAGAGGGGAGGTGACCAGTTGGGGGGTGTCCCTGCACAGACTGACTCTATCCAATCAGTGCTGCCATGTTCAGACTGTACACACCCCCAACTGGTTACCTCCCCTCTGTACCCTTACTGCAGACTGCTAGAAATTCATTCATAACTTCTAGTAGAAATAATAAAGGACTGGTACAACACAGAGCCATAAGAATAGAGGCTGCAGAATTGTTATTAGATGGGGAATGCATGGAGCTATTAAAACAGACATGTCAGGAGCGGTGACAGGTCCTCTTTAAGGGTAAATGCAGATGTTCAGGATTTCTGTGCGCACAATCTGCACTGAAATCCGCAGGTGTTCGCAGGGAAATCCGTGCGGTCAATCCGCATCAATTAGTGCAGATTTTCCACATGCGAATATTACTCTCCCCATTGAAGTGAATGGAGGAAATCCGGACAGGAAAAATAAAATAAATGGACATGCTGCGGATTTTAAAATCCTCACAGAAAAAAAAAATCATCATCATGCGCACGAGAATTTAAAATTTTCCTAGAATATGATGTACATTTTCCTCACGCAAATCTGCATGCCATCCTGATGGTGTGCATTTACCCTAAGGGTAAATGCACACGATAAGGATTTCATGCGGATCTACAGCGCGGATTTGCGTGCAGAAAATCTGCACCGTAGGTCATGTACATTGTATTCTATGAGAATTTGAAATTCTTGCGTACACGATGCAGATTTTTTCAGCGCGGATTTTGACCTATGGTGCGGATTTTAAAATCCGCAGCATGTCAATTTATTTTATTTTTCCTGTCCGGATTTTCTCCATTCACTTCAAAGGGGAGAGTAAAATCCGCATCAAATCTGGATACAAATCCACATGTAACTCCGCACCAATTGATGCGGATTGACTGCACGGATTTCCCTGCGGATTTTAGTGCGGATTGTCTGCACATAAATCCTGAACATCTGCATTTACCCTAAGAGATAAGAACACCCCTTAGATTATAGTTTATGGCAGTTATGGATACAGGCAGCAGCGCTCACATGGACTCCCATAGACTAGAATACATGCACCAGCACATACTAAGCCAACTCACAGCAAACAGGGGCACAGCACTCCATTCTAATGACTAGCTGTCACACTGCTATTTCGACCAGCCTCACACATCTCAACTATTTCACAAATGCCTTTCTGAGAAACAGACGTTAAGAACGGACCCATTCAATAGTATGGGCGCAGTCTGTCAGTGAAAAACGGAAAAGATAGAACATGTTCTATTTTTTTATGTCCGTTTTTCACTGACAGTCAAAAAAAACTGCTGTGAGCGCCTGAAAAATAAGTCCCCATACACTGCTATTTCTTCAATGAGAAACAGCAGGGAGGGCTTTTATTTCCCCAACCCATTAAAGGGGGTTTTCTGGGATTTTACTACTGATGACCTATCCTCAGGATAGGTCATGAGTATCTGATCGGTGAAGGTCCGACACCCGGACCCCCGCCAATCAGCTGTTTGAGAAGGTACCGGCACTCCTGTGAGCACCGCAGCCTTCTCTTAGCTTTTCCTAGGCCAGTGACGTCACGTGGCCTAGGAGCAGCTCAGCCCCATTCAAGTGAACGGGGCTGAGTGCAATACCAAGCACAGCCGCTGTACAATGTACGGAGCTGTGCTTGGTGAGCTGAGAGAAGGAAGCAGCGCTCACAGGAGTGCCGGTAACTTCTCAAACAGCTGATCGGTGGGGGTCTGGGGGTGTCGGATCCCCACCAATCAGATACTGATGACCTATCCTGAGGATAGGTTATCGGTAGTAAAATCCTGGAAAATTCCTTTAAATCCATTAACTACAATACAAAATAATCCACCCATAAGAGGCGGCCATCATCTCCACCGGGATACTCTACCTGGTGAGAATAAGCCGGTCCAAGTTGATTCTCTGCTGTTTAGAAATCCAAGATGTGCGGTAGAGCTTTTCTGCAGTTTTCAAGACATCGGCATTCAGCCTCTGGATGAGCTGCTTCTCCGAATTAACATACAGGCGTTCTTGCTTGAGGTGGCGGGCGAGGGTGTGGATATCCGGCTTCACCATTCTGGGACGCGATGAGAACCGCTTGACCTATAAATCACATACAGACCGTACATTACAGACAGCCGGGACGGTCTAATCTGAGCTGATGCAGCGGACTACATTTCCAACTCAGCCCATTTTTTTTAAAACTGCTGTAAAAGGGATTGTCCCCTTAATTTACTCTTTAACCGTTTAGGGTTGATATCAAACCTCTTATTAGCGATCTCACACTGCAGAGATCTAAGGGTAATCTAGTTTGTGCAGATTTCACCATTTTCGCACCAGTTATTTGCAGATTTTTTTCTCCCCCCCAGATTTAATCCATGCAAAGGGTGAAATCTGTAAAAGTGACATGCTATAGGTTTCAAAATCCGCACCCGTCAATTTCTGCATCAGATCTCATCTACCGTATTATGCTGCAGATTTTCTGCATCTAATACACATTGTGCGCATGTACCCTGAGGATTTCTTGGCTTTTCCTCCTTCATAACCTTCAATCCCTGCATGGCGCAGTGTGATCATCTACTATCAAGCTACGAAGGAAGTACGGTAAGTGGGAGACCCCAAGATCGAGGGTGCCCACTTAACATAGTTTATAAGGCCGAAAAAAAAAACATCTGTCCATCCAGTTCAGCCTGGAAGGGGTTATCCCTATAAATAATGTAAAAAATGAAAATCAGACACCATATAGTTCATGCTAATCTCTTTCTAACAAAGCTAGAACCAGCCCTGTACCTCACATGGATCCAGAGATCTCCACATTCATTGCTCTGCTAGATTTATATCAAGCTGACAGCTCAAGGGGAGTGTCTTTTCTGCTGCAGCTCAGGAGGCGTGTCCATGCTCTCCTTATCACAGCTCAGGAGGCGTGTCCATGCTCTCCTTATCACAGCTCAGGAGGCGTGTCCATGCTCTCCCTATCACAGCTCAGGGGGCGTGTCTCAGCTCTCCCTATCACAGCTCAGGGGGCGTGTCTCAGCTCTCCCTATCACAGCTCAGGGGGCGTGTCTCAGCTCTCCCTATCACAGCTCAGGGGCGTGTCTCAGCTCTCCCTATCACAGCTCAGGGGGCGTGTCTCAGCTCTCCCTATCACAGCTCAGGGGGCGTGTCTCAGCTCTCCCTATCACAGCTCAGGGGGCGTGCCTCAGCTCTCCCTATCACAGCTCAGGGGGCGTGCCTCAGCTCTCCCTATCACAGCTCAGGGGGCGTGCCTCAGCTCTCCCTACCACAGCTCAGGGGGCGTGCCTCAGCTCCCACTACCACAGCTCAGGGGGCGTGTCTCAGCTCTCCCTACCACAGCTCAGGGGCGTGTCTCAGCTCTCCCTATCACAGCTCAGGGGCGTGTCTCAGCTCTCCCTATCACAGCTCAGGGGCGTGTCTCAGCTCTCCCTATCACAGCTCAGGGTGCGTGTCTCAGCTCTCCCTACCACAGCTCAGGGTGCGTGTCTCAGCTCTCCCTACCACAGCTCAGGGTGCGTGTCTCAGCTCTCCCTACACAGCTCAGGTGCGTGTCTCAGCTCTCCCTACCACAGCTCAGGGTGCGTGTCTCAGCTCTCCCTATCACAGCTCAGGAGGCGTGTCTCAGCTCTCCCTATCACAGCTCAGGGGGCATGTCTCAGCTCTCCCCATCACAGCTCAGGAGGCGTGTCTCAGCTCTCCCCATCACAGCTCAGGAGGCGTGTCTCAGCTCTCCCTTTCACAGCTCAGGGAGCAGTTAAAGGATGAAACTGAGCATGTGCGGCCATCTCAGTGAGCAGGACAAAGAAAAAACATAAAAAACAAATAGCAGGTGGCGCCATACAGATACATTTTATTGAATAACTCAGTGGCTATGCTAAATTACTAATTACATGTAATTACAAAAGCATTCAGATCCAGGTGCTGGTTTAAAAACTGTAAAATATTTTTCATGGGACAACCCCTTTAACAAAGATTGAGGATGATCAAAAATTGCCCCTATGGTTCCTTGTGCAAAAGGTTTCCTTTCCACAGGCCTTTGAGAAGCGCTCTTTGTCATAGGTTTACATCAAGAATAATTTGTATTCAGTGGAGGCCTAGTCGCAGCCCGCACTTTAACCCTCTAAAATTCACAGGAGGAAGAAGCCAGTCATTCCAAACCGATGCAAGGATCCCGAAAAGAAGAAACTGCACCCCCTTGTTTCAACACATAGGTCTCAAAACTTCTATAATAAGAGTACAGCAGGATACGGAGACTAAAGTGTAACAAGCCCTTCTTCGAGAAGCTTCATGCGACGTCCCGAAGAGATCTTCTCAGAAGACTGCTAAGAGAAGCGTTTTAGCATAAACCCTGCAATCCTCTGACAAAGACCGCATTGTGGAGAGTGAAATAAGTTCTGTACTCGAGTTCCTCTTCGGCAAATTCCAGTAAACGGGGAGGGAGAGGATTAAAGGGATGAAGGGGCTACATCATCATTAGTTCATTATGTACTATTCACAGACGTAAAGCCATAAAAGCCTTCAGAGACCTCTAGGTGGGCGTTACCCACAATGTTCAATATTCTGTAGTTCTGGGGTGAGCAACCTCCAGCACTCCAGCTGTTGTGAAACTACAACTCCCAGGAGGCGCACCTGCTCAGCTGTGAATGAAGCCTGCTGGGAGATGTAGTTTCACAATAGCTAGACTGTTGAAGGCTGATGACCCCTGCCTCTACTTGTAGGGGGTATCTTATCTAGATCAAATAATTTCTAACCATCTGTGCTTCTAACATTGTTGGATTTACAAAGTATAGGTAAAAGCAGAGTGGCGGCAATGGACAGGTGCTCCACTCAAGACCAGGTTTGATAAAGCTCCACCAAGACGCAATCCTGTCTCCGGCTATCGCTGTTAGTGCGCCAGCCAGTGCGAGTGAGCGAGCTCACGATTCCTTTTCCTTCCTGAGAGTGATCACTGGCTGCAGTGCGCCACTAAAACCCTGGCAAACACGTCTTACCAAGGAGCACACCGCGCATGCGCTAGACTTCTGTGATCCCGGCTGTAGTCCAGGCTGTCAATCAAACAAGAGGGGACGGTTAGGGGGCGTGCTTACCTTGACTTGAAGCTGACTGGCAAGATAGCACTGATGGCGCATAAAAGATTGTTGTTTTTTTTTTTAATCTATTGAGGACCAGACTACCAGATCAAACATATAAGTATGAGCAGCATGGGGGCTACTATAAGGTAATTCTGGCGGTTTTATATGCCTTTTTGAAGCGACGGGTTCCCTTTAAAGGGGCTGACATATATGGTCAGTTGTTTAGCACTCAGTATCTTTATTGATGGGTTTAGAATAAGGCCAACTGGTGTCACTAAATGGGGTCGACTGTCTCAGGGCGGGTACTCTACAGAGAGAAACGGCAGGCACCCGCCTGACAGGAACAGTGCACATAACTCCACGGCACAAATTGCAAACAGGACTCAAGAGCAAAGGAACCCTTCAAGTACCTGCACTGCCGACAAGCTACAGATGACATGTACAACCTTCACATGGAGAACTCATTAAGCTGGATCAGAACACTACTGAACTGGTCCCCAAGGTGCTGGGTGAGTGGATGGCACTCTATGTCTTGTTGCTAAGTAAAATTGAAGCGGTTGTGCCATGAAAAATATTCTGGATGAATCTGAATACTTTTCTAATTGCATGAACTAAAAAAAAAAAAAAAAATAGTATAAACACTGAGCTATTCAATAAAATGTATCTGTATAGCGCCACCTGCTGTTTGCACTTTTCCTTATTTTTTGTCCACATTAGTGAGGTGGTCACACACGCTCAATTTAAATCTTTAACCGTCACCAGCCATATCTTCTATTAGAAGATGTGGCAGTTACAGGAAGAGAGCTACAGCAGAAAGAACACGCTTCCTGTGCTGCTAAGCTGAAATGAATATAGCAATGAATGGGGAGATTTCTGGATCCGTGTTCTAGCTTTGTTCAAAAGATTGCCATGAATTACCGTATTTTCCGCTTTATAAGACGCACTTTTTCCCCCAAAAGTAGGGGGAAAATGGCCGTACATCTTATAAAGCGAATACTAGTGCACGCCTCCATTATGGAAGCGTTCACTAGTATGTAATAGGTGCCGGGAGCGGGGAAACATACTCGTCCTCCTGCACCACAGCTCCGGGTCCAGGGCTCCTCTCTCTTCTCCTGCTGGTGCTGCACTGTCCCGTGTACAGTGTCAGGACGTAGTGCGCACACTGTGACATGACGCTGCACGCAGTCAGGTGACAGCGCAGCGCTGGCAGGAGAAGACAGAGGAGCACCAGACCTGGAGCGGAGCCGTGACGCAGGAGAGGTTTAAGTTTTTTATTTTGTTCTGATGGGGGCACACTGGGCTGATCTGAGGTCTGATGGGGGCACACTGGGCTGATCTGAGGTCTGATGGGGGCACACTGGGCTGATCTGAGGTCTGATACCTAATTTTCATTTTTTTACATTAATCATGGGTTAACTCCTTTGAAGGGCTTCTCCACGCTTTTAATATTGATGACCTATTCATCAATATCAGATTTGAGGAACTCCGACACCCCCACCGATCAGGTGTATGAAGGGAAGGCGCGCCATCTGTTTCTATTCCTGCTTCCTATAGACAGGAAGAGAGCCAGCATGGGCGCATGCCTTCCCTTCATACAGCTGATCAGCGGGGGCTGCCTGGTGCCAGACCCCCTCCGATCTGATATTGATGATCTATCCTGAGGACAGGACATCAATATTAAAAGCCCGGAGAACCCCTTTAAGGTCTGAGATTTGACGGTGGAACAATAAGCAGGGTACACTGTTGGATGGTTTTGCCCCCAACCCCTGTTTATAGTGATAAGTTTCACATACATTAGGGGTGCGATCCTTCACCTGAATGGAAGAATGGTCATAAAATGTACAGGACAATAACAATGCATTTTCTGGAGGCGCTGGAGCGTCACACCGGTATGGCCCGTAACATCTTGTCCCAACACACCGCTCCCTACAGAACCGTGGTCACTGGAGATACAGCAGCTCTCATACCGTTCATCTCTATTAAAAGTGCAAACCTTCCAGGGCACAAAGACCTGTCTTATGTTCCTGAAACTGGTCACAAAAAAAAAACAAAAACTATTTCATTTCCACAGTAACGGCATGTTCTCATGAGTCAGGGCCAAGAAGTAAATGCTCAGCTTCCCTTTACATTAACCCTTAGGATAGCGGAGGTTTTTTGTTTTTGCATTTTCATTTCCCCCCCCCCCATCTTCCTTGAGCCATAACGTTTTTATTTTTCCATATACACAGCTGTATGAGGGCATACTTTTTGCAGGACAAGTTGTACTTTCTAATGTCACCATTTCATCTGGTATACAACGTAGTGGGAAAAAAAATCCAAATGGGGTGGAATTGGAATAAAATGCAATTCCTCCACCATTTTACGGGTTTTGTTCCTACCTACTGAGCTGTGTGGGGGGGGGTCACTTTTTGCGAGACAATCTGCAGTTTTTATTGATACCATTTTGATCACATTTTATTACTTTTTTGGGGTAAGAGAAGCAATGAAAAAATGGTAAAGTGGCCATTTTGACCCTTTTGTTCGTTACACCATTCGCAATATCGGAAAAATATTTTTATATTTTAATAGTATGGGCGTTTTCTGTCACGGTGATACCCAGGATTTTTATATTTTTTGTTATTTATGTATTTATTTATTATACGGAAAGGGGGGTGATTTAAACTTTTACTTTTTTTAAACAGTTTTTTTTACTTTTTTGTTATGATTTTGAAGCTCGTATTTAAGCGTACAAACAACATCAAATTTTATTTTTATTCTAAACAAATCATAGATTTTTTTAAAATCCATTTATTACTGAGAATTGCTAATTTCTTATGTGGTACCTCGGAAACAAACCCGAGGAACAACTTCGGACCCGAGGAGCCAATACATGAAGATACTGTATGGACCACTTGCTCCGTATAGTATTCTAACAACGTTTTATGTGAATTGCTAAATATCACTGTAACGTGAACTTTTTACGTTTTCCATGAATTTCACCAGAAAGCCAAATAACCCTAACTTTTTGTGAGTAGTGTATAAGTCCAGTTCTGCAACGTCCTTTAACTGGTCGGAATGGGGATGAATGGTTTACACTGCCCACTCGGCCTACACCAGGCCTCTGCCAAGCACTGTTCTTTCATCGGTTTTCAGTGCTATTTTAGGTCACACTGGATGGTGCTATTTACATTCCTCTACCAGCAGATATTCTGGAGGCCATTAGATCTTCAGGAGAAGAACCGTGCTTTGGTCTATACAGGGTCCTATAAACCCCGATAAACAGAAAAGATGAGAATACATCAGCTCTCACCCTACACGTCATCTACTCGGTAGCAGTGGAACTGTCACCCAGCACATCATCTGCTCGGTGGCGCTGTTACCCTGCACATCATCTGCTCGGTGGCGCTGTCACCCAGCACATCATCTGCTCGGTGGCGCTCTCACCCAGCACATCATCTGCTCGGTGGCGCTCTCACCCAGCACATCATCTGCTCGGTGGCGCTCTCACCCAGCACATCATCTGCTCGGTGGCGCTCTCACCCAGCACATCATCTGCTCGGTGGCGCTCTCACCCTGCACATCATCTGCTCGGTGGCGCTCTCACCCTGCACATCATCTGCTCGGTGGCGCTCTCACCCTGCACATCATCTGCTCGGTGGCGCTCTCACCCTGCACATCATCTGCTCGGTGGCGCTCTCACCCTGCACATCATCTACTCAGTGGCGGTGGTGCTCTCACCCTGCACATCATCTACTCGGTGGTGCTCTCACCCTGCACATCATCTACTCGGGTGGCGGTGGTGCTCTTACCCTGTACATCATCTACTCGGTGGCGCTCTCACCCTGCACATCATCTACTCGGTGGCGGTGGTGCTCTTACCCTGTACATCATCTACTCGGTGGCGCTCTCACCCTGCTCATCATCTACTCAGTGGCGGTGGTGCTCTCACCCTGCACATCATCTACTCGGTAGCGGTGATGCTCTCACCCTGCACATCATCTACTCAGTGGCGCTCTCACCATGCTCATCATCTACTCGGTAGCGGTGATGCTCTCACCCTGCACATCATCTACTCAGTGGCGCTCTCACCATGCTCATCATCTACTCGGTGGCGGTGGTGCTCTCACCCTGCACATCATCTACTCGGTGGCGGTGGTGCTCTCACCCAGAACATCATCTACTCGGTGGCGCTCTCACCCTGCACATCATCTACTCGGTGGCGGTGGTGCTCTCACCCTGCACATCATCTACTCGGTAGCGGTGGTGTTCTCACCCTGCACATCATATACTCGGTAGCGGTGGTGCTCTCATCCTGCACATCATTTACTCGGTAGCGGTGCTGCTCTCACCCAGTGAATGGGAGCCTACCACTCATGCGAAGCTGCCCTCCATTCATTTTCTATGCGGCTGGCGAAAACAGTGCTGGATCGGCCATTTTCGTCGGCCCCATAGAAATGAATGGGAGCGGGGGAGGGGTGCGGGTGGTCATGCGCGGTAGGCTCCCATTCACTTCTATGGGGAGCTGGTTGAGTGGTGGCCGGTCCAGAGTCCTCCAGCCACCACCTTGCAGGGCTCCGTTCTCGGTGTAGGTGCGGGTCCTAGAGGTGGGACCCACACCTATAAGACAATGGGGGCATATCCTAGCGATATGCGCTCCATTGTCTGAGATGAGACAACCCCTTTAATATTGATGGTCTATCCTCGGATAGGTCATGAACATCTGATTGGTCGAAGTCAGAGTCCCAGAACGTCTGACGGACTTACCTGTGAACGGCATTCTGCAGCCTGCAACGTAACGTATATACTTGCCAGCTGCAGAAAGCCAAACAAAGCAAAAGGTTCACACTGTTCTTCGAAAAAGAAAATTTTTGCAAAGGTGTCTATAGCTTTAACTTCTCCATAAAAGCAAATTACATAGCAGTCATTACTGGATGTGCTTCACACGTATAGCCATACTTAATGATAAAGCGGCATCCCCACGCAGATAATTATGTGACTCCACCCAAATAACAGCCTCTAGCAAGTTCAAGGCTTCACAAACAAATTCCTTGTGTGATTAATAGTCACATAAAAAGTTTTACACCATAGAAACCGCGCTAAAAGGCTGGCGTCAAGCAGGGAGAAGTTTCTAATACGTCACGGGATAAGGGAATCGATTAATCTCATCATCCTTTACCTGTGAGGGGTTGTCCCCACTGCTGAAGAATCTGCTCTTTGATGCCGGACACCTCGCTGGCCATGACAATGTCGCTCCTACGCCGCTGGTCTGAGAAGCTGTGCAAGTGCAGCGGCTCTGCTACTGGAGAAGCGACTGCAGGCGTCCCTACACTTAAAGGGGTATTCTCATCTTGGACAATGGGGGCATATCGCTCCCATTCATTTCTATGGAGCCGACGGAGATAGCCGAGCCAGCGCTCGGCTATTTCCGGCGGCCCCATAGAAGTCAATGGAGAGCGGGCCGCGCTTGCACGGTGCGCACTTCTTCACTTTGGGGGCCCCGTTCTCGTTATAGGTGCGGGTCCCAGCGGCGGGACCCGCACCTATAGGACAATGGGGGCATATCCTAGCGATATGCCCCCATTGTCCAAGATGAGAATACCCCTTTAAGGGTAACAGAGCATGAACAGCGATGCACAGAAGCAGAGCCTCCGGGCTTGGGCCGCTACAAGAAGTGGCGCAGGCACGAAAAAGTCAGGTCCAGGTGAGATGTCCGGTCCTATCAATCAAGCAGAAGGGGAGATTTCTTCAGCAGCGGGGACAACTCCTCACAGGTGAAGAACTCTGGTCGATGAGACCAATTGATTCGCTCATCCATATGTCTAACCACGCTGATCAGAAATACCACAAAGGATTATTCACCTAGAAGAGCCCTGGGCTGCAACTCAGAAGATTTGTGTGCCACCATATAGCATCCCTGCACTTTTACCCCGTCCATACTGACACACACTGCTGTTAAAGGGGTTTTCCAGGATTTTACTAGTGATGACCTATCCTCAGTATCAGACCAGTGGGGGTCCAACACTTGGGACCCCCGCCGATCAGCTGTTTGAGACGGTAACGGCGCTCCTGTGAGTGCCGCTACCTTCTCCCCGCTAACCAGGCACAGCGCCTTACATTGTATAGTGGTTGCTCTTGGTATCGTGCTCAGCCCCATTCACTTCTATATGGCTGAGCCACTTCTAGGCCACGTGACCGATGAACGTGACGTCACTGGCCTAGGAAAAGCTAAGAGAAGGCCGCTGCGCTCACAGGAGAACTGGTGACTCCTCAAACAGCTGATCGGTGGGGACCCCGGGTGTCGGACCCCCACCGATCAAATACTGATGACCTATCCTGAGAATAGGTCATCAGTAGTAAAACCCCGGAAAACCCCTTTAACAAGACCGCTGCAATCAACCTGTCTGCCATTACTTAAGGCCTCACACAGACGACCATGGTTTTGGTCTGCATCTGATCTGCATTTTTTGCCGAATGGATGCGGACCCATTCATTTCAATGGGGTCGCAAAAGATCGGACAGCTCTCCACATACTGTCCCCATGGGCACTTCCATTCCGCGGCCCATAATAGAGCATGTCCTATTCTTGTCCGTTCTGCAGAGGGCAGGTCCTACTGTTCCGCAAAATGTGGAACACACGGCCAGTATCCGGGCTTTGCGTGTGCGTGAGCCCTAAAGGGGTTGTCCTACAAGACAAGCGATAAGCATCTCATTGGTGGAGGTCCAACTGCCGAGACCCACAGAGATGATGAAAACGAGGCCTGAAAGCTCCTGTAGTGAAAGAAGCAAAGGTACCAATCCACTCAATCCCTAACAGAATGGAGACAGCCAAGCGGCCAAGTTCTTGAAGTTGATGTGTTGGAAGCAAGCATAAGGATCTGAGCAGGTTCAACAAGTGTCACTTTGTAGAAAACTGGTTCATAACATCTCCAAAATGACAGGTCTTGTGGGGCGTTCCCGGTGTGAAGTGGCTAGTACCAACCATACATCAGCCAAGAATTGGCAACTGGTCATGGGTGCCCAAGGCTCATTGATACACGTGGGTAGTGAAGGCTAGCCTGTCTGGTCTCATGCCACCATAGAGGTCCAGTAGCACGAATTACTGAAGTAGTTAATGCTAGCTATGATATAAAGCTGTCACTGGTCCAAGCTGACCCCGTCCTCTGCTGAAAGTGGACACAACGGACGCATAAGCATCAGAACTGGCCGTGGAGCAATGGAAGAAGTGGCCTGGTCTGAGGAATCACGTTTTCCTTCTCAGGCCTGAGAAAGAGATGGCTGCAGAATGCACTATGGCAGGGATGCCCAACCTGTGGCCTCCAGCTGTTGCAAAACTACAACTCCCAGCATGCTCGGACAGTCTACAGCTATCAGCAGGGCATGGTGGGAGTTGTAGTTTTACAACAGCTGGAGGGCCGCAGGTTGAGCATACCTCAACTATGGGAAGACAAGCCAACAGTCAGTTTGATGCTCCAGGTCAGTGATCTGCAACCTTCGGCACTCCAGCTGCTGTGAAACTACAACCACCATTCTCCCACAAAAGTGAAAGTTGGATTCTGGGAGTTGTAGTCTCAGAACATCTGAGAGTTGGAGCTTGCTGATCCCTGCTCTAGGCAATGTTCTGCTGGGAAACCTTGGGTCTGGGTGTTAATGAGGAGGTCACCACGGTTTATCTCCAGTGGTTTATACAAGAAGAAGCATTGACAGTGAAGCACTGTGGATATTTCGTCCCAGGTCAGGAGGAGGTTTACAATGCCCCGGCTCATGGAATTGTGCTGGATCTGGACTTTGACAGTGGATTTCCGAGTGGAAACGTTCTTCGAGGTGGGGAGGAGATTTACACTAAGAATCCCTCCTGTGCACAGCCCTCGTACGGCGTGCGGATGAAATCAATAGTCAGTGTTTGGAGGACCTTCTCTTCCTGGAAAGACACTTCCAGTTCCTGTTCTTCTGTCTCGTGGGATGGTTTTTACAAGTTCTACTGCATTTACCAGTCTCACAGAGACCTTGCTGGTTCTAGGAGTCTCTGCTCGGTCGACATTAAGGGCTCATGACGTAACCATTTCTGCAAACCACGGATGCTGAGAGCATGCCGCCATTTCTTTAACTCCTGCAGAAATGTCCTATCCTTATCCGCAAAGCAGACAAGAATAGGACACGTACCATCTTTTTTGCGGGGCCGCGGAACGGACATGTACACGGTGTGCTGTGTGCATCCTTTGCAGCCCCACTGAAATTAAAAGGTCCCCATCATATCCACAAAAAATGCGGAAGGATGCGACCAAATATATAGTTATATGCATGAGCTCAAGGGCACATTCAAACGACCGTATGTATTTTGCTGTCTTTAAAACGCGGATCTGAAAAAAAAAAAAAAAACGGATCACTGGAAAAATGCCTATATGATAAAAATGCCTATTCTTGTCAACTGCGGACTGCACTGTCCGCTTTTTTTTTTTTTTAGGACCCATAGAAATGAATGGGTCTGTGTGTGATCTGTAAAAAATGTGGAGCGAACATAGAGTCGTGTGAATGGAGTGCTCCACTAATTCTACAGAATACGTCTATAAGACTCCTTTCACCAGAGCGTGATGGATTAGGTCCGGATGCGTTCAGGGAAACTCACACCATTTTGCAAGTTCAGTCAGTTTTGTCTGCGATTGCGTTCAGTTTTTTCCGCGCGGGTGCAATGCGTTTTGATGCGTTTTTCAAAAAAAACGAAGGTTTACAAACAACATCTCTTAGCAACCATCAGTGAAATACGCATTGTACCCGCACTTGCTTCAGGACGCAATGCGTTTTTCACTGAAGCCCCATTCACTTCTACGGGGCCAGGGCTGCGTGAAAAACGCAGAATATAGAACATGCTGCAACTCTTACTCAACACAGAACTGATACGTGAAAAAACCGCTCATGTACACAGACCCATTGAAATGAATGGCTCAGGATTCAGTGCGGGGGCTATGCGTTCACGTCACGTATTGCACCCGCGCGGAAAACTCGCTCGTGTGAAAGCGGCCTAACACGTGCATGTATTAGAGTCGGGTTTCCACCTCCCTCTTCAGAGGAAAATTTCCTTGTAGATTTATGGGGGGGGGGGTTGCAGAGGATTTAAGCGGCAATTTAATTCTTTTGGGCAGAAAACATGAAAATGACCCCCAGTGTACATGTAATGTATTAATGCAGGCCAAAGGGCGACATGTGGCACGTCAGCAGATATTGTGAAGAAATGCAAAAGCTGCAACTTCTCCTCAAATTAATACTTTCCTTCCAAGTAACTGAAGTTGCTGAACACAGCCGCCCATCGATTGATGTCCCACGTAACGGTCATGAACAGGAAAAGCAGTCACCAGTGCCAATACGTCATTCCCACAAGTCACACGTCCATCATGTATAGTTTAAGAAGTCAGAAATGCAGAAGGCAACATATTCTTAAAGAAGAATTCCCGCAAAAATTTTTATTCTCTGACCTGTTAGAAAGGTGCATGATATAATCTGTAGTGAATGTCATTTTCTTATCAGTGACTGTTTCTGTGAGTAAAAACCTCTCTTCTTATTGTAGCTGGGTCATGTGACCAACTCCCTGACCTCCAACTGACCCAGGACAGGAAGCCAGTAACTGCTCTATTCATTCCTATGGGAGCCTCACTTTCAGTCTCATAGGAATACATAGAGAATTAGACTTCCTGTCCACACATAAGTCTATGTGTGAGTTGGTGGGTCTAATTGCTGGTCACATGACACAGATAAGAAACTTCAGGATGATACAAGTCAAAAATTCAGACACTGGTAAGAAAATGACATTCACTACAGATTATATCATGTACATTTCTAGCAGGACATGGAATAAAATTTTTGTCAGCGAGCTCAAATAACTAGTACACATCAAGCAGCTCTTATGTGGGGGCTTTACCAGTGCAGAGAATATAACCGCCCAGAGCTGTACGGAAATACAAGCGCTTTACGTGTGCATCAATTGAGGATGAGCTGGAAAGGGGACGACTTGAAGTTATGGGTCAGGAAAGCTCTGTGTCCGGTCATGACCATGGAGCCCACATTCTAAAGCAGGGGTGCCCAACCTACGGCCCTCCAGCTGTTGCCAAACTACAATTCCCAGCACGCCTAGACAGCCTACAGCTATTAGGGCATGCTGGGAGTTGTAGCTTCTAAAGGTCTCAACTGCATTTTGCAATTGCACATGGATTTATTCAATTCAATGGGTCCGCCACAAAAAAAAAACCCCGACAGCACAGGGATGTCTTCTCTGTGCTGTCCGCATCCATATGGCCGTCCCGCACATTATAGATATGTCCTATGCTGGTCCGGACAAGAATAGCCATTTGTATTGACAGGAGAGCGAAAAATGCAGAAGGCACACAGTATCCGTATTTTGAGGATTATGTAGCAACTGAAAACGCGTTAACACATGGTGAATACACCGTGGATTTGTGTATTGTTCAGTGCCAGCTAAGTTAATGCGATTTTAAAGGGGTTATCCAGGGAAAGACCTACCCTGGGGATCAGTCATCAATATCAGATCTGCGGGGGTCCGACACCAGGAACAGTCTCTTCCTAGACCAGTGATGTCTCCGTACATCAGTCATGTGGCCTAGTTAGAACTCAGCCCCATGCAAGTCAGTGGGGCTGAGCTGCAATACCAAGAACAGCCACTATAGGAAGGACGGCGCTGTGCTTGGCGAGCTGCCAGCATTGCTCACCAGAGCTCCGGGTCCCTCACCGATGTGATAATTATTACCAATCCTGAGGATAGATCATCATTATCTATTCGAGGATAACCCCTTTAAAGAATCTCATCGACGCGCACTGCGTAAAAAGTCTGCGGCGTAAAGTGAAATTCCACAACCATTTCTGCACCAAAATCCGCAGCAGAACTTTCCACTGTAATTTTTAGTGCACCGTACAGGGATACCGCCATATGCTGTGTCTTTCTACTTCACACCCAAACACTTAAATGAAAATCAGACGTGCACGCTGCGATTGTCTGTGCACCGACTGATGGTACATGAGGAAAAAAAAAAACGCAGATGTGAAGTGGCGTATTGACTGTAATGGGTCAGTGCTCAGTCCGAGTGGAGGCGGTTCTACCCGCAGCAGTGACGATTACTCATCTGAATGAGCCCCATCGCTTTTGTTAATTGAGATTTAAAGGGGTATTCACACCTCAGCCTTTCACGGCTCATTTGCATATACCGGGTTTCCCCGAAAATAAGACCTACTCCGATAATAAGCCCTAGTGCTATTTTGCCCTGTTTTTGGAGTAGGCTTAAAGGGAACCTGTCACCTCCTTGGGCTAAAAAAACCTGTTAGCAGTACCTTAATTTATGTTCCAGCGTGATTCAGAAGATGATCTTTGTAAGGAGAAGAGATCCTGTACTGCACATGCGCCAAGTAAGCGAGCGCTTGGCGCATGCGCAGTACAGGCACAGGCGCCCGGAATTTGAAGAGCTGGGGCCGGGATCGCGCAGGGAGATATCGCGCACCGCGCATGCGCGAGACTTGCACGATCCCCGGCCCATCAGCAAACTGTCCATCATCTTGCCAAGGGGAGTGGTTTACTTGACTCGAGTCAAGGAGGCTGCTGCCCCCTTGACTTCAAGCCGAGTCAAGGCAGCGCGCCAACGGAGGATTAAAATATGAATTTTACACAGTTTGAAGGATCTCTTCTCCTTACAAAGATCATCTTCTGAATCACGCTGGAACATAAATTAAGGTACTGCTAACAGGTTTTTTTTAGCCCAAGGAGGTGACAGGTTCCCTTTAAAATATAAGCCCTACCCCAAAAATAAGCCCTAGGTACATTGAACGTACGTGATGTGACGTCACGATCACTAAGAATAGGGTTAAGGTCCGGGGGGGGGGGGTTTGGGGGGGCTGGGCGCAGCACCGCAAGTGATTTTAATGGCCAGTCAGGGCCCCTCTGCTGGTGGCGCTACCTGCGCAATGCTGCGCAGCTAGTTACCTATACACGCCCCCACCCATACCCTATCCGGGATCACGCTGGTTCACGGGATAATACAGCACACGCCGAATGACAGGATTGGATGAGAAGAAGAAGTCCGGAGCGGAGCCGAGAGTAGGTAAGTATATTTTTTGTATGTGTGCGCACAGGGGCCAGTGGGAAAAAAAGATTACATACCGTGTTTCCCCGAAATAAGACCTACCCCGAAAATAAGCCCTAACCCTTCTATTGGAGAAAAAATAAAAAATAAGACCCTGTCTTATTTTCGGGGAAACACGATAGTAAAACATCATTTTTCTCAGCAATGCGGACACATATGAACATGGGACCAACACAGATGTTTTCAGCTGCCAAGTGCACATGTAACAGGTCAGCCAGTGTCATAGGTACAAAACTGCTGACAGATGCCCTTTATTATTATTTACAAATCACTGCTGACCTGTCACATGACACGGCACCCATACAAATGAATTACAGGCCAAGTGATGGAGCTGTTCTCGGTACCGGATAACTGAGGGACACCCTGAGTGGGGGAGCCCCTTCGGTGGGTGCACTCACACAGGACCTCCATAGGTTCCCTCGGTCATGTATGTGGCACATAAAGATTCACTGACTGCATAGTTTCTCATGAACCTATGGAGGAAACCTAGGGGATGCCGGGTGCGACCCATTCAGCGTTCCCATCCAGGGAAGAACACACGTACATGCCATTTGGTGCAAACAGCAGGCGCGGCCATTAGTGACCCCCTTTGCAGACCCCCCAGCTGCATCACGTACGAGCACAGCATGGCAGGTACATCATAATACAGCAGACAGAACAATTCGGACTTGCTCGGCAGTACCATAGTAAGTTCTGGGAGCCCCTAGCCCGTGTCCACCGTCACTCACCATGTCCCTGTGCAGATGGCGCGGTGTCACTCACTGCACAGCAATTAGTGCTGGTGGCAAAGCTTGGCATCTACCACTAGCACCCCCTACAGGCCGCAGGGAGACACTACAGGGTTTTTCTTGGCCAGAGGTTGTAGAGGGGGCAGTGATGAGGACACAAAGTCTGTATACAGGGGGGGGCACGTCCTCACATAGACAGAGCACGGCCCTACGACAACACTGACTGCGCCCTGCCCATGTCACACTACCGCAAACACTGACCCTTCACTGCTACCACAAATGACACGGCAACAAACCTCCCCACAACACAAAAGTAGTACTTCTACAGTACACAACATAGTTAAAAAAGCCCTCCGTCCCCACAAGCTGTGCTCACACGGATCTCTCTGGCCCGGTCTCCGCCCTCCGGTGCTGCCGGACTCCTTGTCAGCCGCAACCTCCCAGATACAGAGCTCCGCGCATGCGCAGGAACCAAAGGCAGAGCCCTCATGACGCACGCGCGGAAGGCAAGACGCCGCTCCGCCACTGGGCCTGTGCAGGTGATGCATGGAGCCTTTGAGCACGCGCAGTAGAAAATCTTGGGGGGCGCGAAAGCGCGTGCGTACAAATCACCAACCCCCGGCAGGAAATCCGGGTTATTGGAGGCTTTGTTACCTGGAAGTAGTTGCTTTGTTACCCGGTAGCGCATGCGTATTAACATGGCGTAGTTGGTTATAGAAAGTAGGGACGGTCAGGCTATATTCTGTGTGGGATTGTAATAGTTTACTATATCTTATTGATCTGCCCCCCCCAACTTGTGGATTCGGGGTATTGTAAAACAACAAATCCTAGAATGCCCTAGAATCCGCATGCCACAGCTCTTTACAGTGGGTTATGACAGATGCTTATTAATGTTTATATGAACCATAACTTTGGCATAAAGTAAAAAAAATTGCAATAGTAAAAATCGCTGTTTTTTTCAGTTTTCAAGATCAGAATAGGGCAACATTACATGCAGTATCTCCAAACCGTACCGGAACCAATGGCTGCCCCACTCTAAACTGACTCTGCATCCTTAGGGCAGTTAGAGGGGTTATGTTAAAGGGGTTGTCTAGACTTTTTAATATTGATGACCTATCCTCAGGATAGGTCATCAATATCAGATCGGCAGGGGTCCGACACCCCCGCCGATCAGCCGTACGGGGAGACGCATGCCGTCTCCCTTCTCTCTTCCTGTCTGCTGCTGTATGTCTATGGGACTTTAGAAGCAGGAAGGGAGATGGCGTGCAGCTGATCGGTGGGGGTGCTGGGTGTCGGACCCCCGCCAATATGATATTGATGAACTATCCTGAGGATAGGTCATCAATATTAAAAAGCCCGGACAACCTCTTTAAGTTTTTAAAGGGGTATCCAATACTATAAAAAGCTCCCCCATATGCCGGGGCCTTCAGAGTGAATATACTTATCCCGCTCCGCTCCTGGTCCCTGCACCGCCACTGCTGCTTCTCGTGCACGGATGAAAACATCCGGTGTCATGAGGGAAGCAACCAATGGCAGGTGGGGATGAGCCTCCCTAGCAGGGCTGTGGAGTCGGTAAGCCAAAGCCCGGACTCCAACTCAGACTCCCCAATTTACCCTGACTCCGACTCCCTCATAAACGGCGCATGTTTAAGTGATAACTTTAAACAAACTTTGCATAAATCAATAGTACAGATATGTCATGACAAAAAGAGTTTGTAATATATGTTTAACTAGATATCTTTACTCTGAACTTTCAGTATCAGGCTTCTCTGGGTACAGCTCACTAAGGACCTGATGTCTAAGACTTTCTTTGTTGCCCATAGCAACCAATCAGAGCTCCCCTTTCATTTCTCCAGAGCACTATATGAAATGAAAGGAGAGCTCTGATTGGTTTCTTTGAGCAACAAAGAAACTTCTACACCTAGACAGTTTTCAAACATACAGTGGGGAAAAAAAGTATTTAGTCAGCCACCAATTGTGCAAGTTCTCCCACTTAAAAAGATGAGGTCGGCCTGTAATTGACATCATAGGTAGACCTCAACTATGAGAGACAAAATGAGAAAACAAATCCAGAAAATCACATTGTCTGATTTTTAACCCCTTCACCCCCGGAGCTTTTTTCGGTTCTGCATTTTCGTTTTGCGCTCCCTGCCTTCAAACAGCCATAACTCTTTTATTTTTCTGTTCACATAGCTGTATGAGGGCTTGTTTTTTGCGGGACAAGTTGTACTTTCCAACGCCACCATTTAATATTGCATACGGTGTAGTGGGAAGCGGGAAAAAAATTCCAAACCGGGTGAAATTGCAAAGAAAACGCTATTCCGCTACAGTTCTACGGGTTTCTTATTTACAGCGTTCGATGTGCATTAAAACTGATCCGTTACTTTCATTCTACTGGTCAGTACGAATCCGGCAATACCTAATATGTATAGTTTTTCCTGCGTTTTCATAGTGATAAAATAATTAGAAAGTTGCCCTTTTTTTTTTTTTTTTTCCCTTGTCAAATCTTGACCCCTATAACTTTTTGGTATTTATGTGTACAGAGCTGTATGGGGGCTCATTTTTTGCGGGACGATCTGAAGTTTTTCTTGATACCATTCTGGGGTGTGTATGACTTTTTGATCACTTTTTATTTATTTTTTTTTAGAAAAAAAAAAGCTACAAAAAAACGGCAAATCGCCATTTGGACGCTTTTTTCCGCCACACAATTCGCTGTATTGGAATTTTTTTTTTTTATATTTTAAAAGTACGGGCGTTTTCGGTCACGATGATACCCATGATGTCTATATTTATTGTTATTTAGGTATTTATTTTTTACTTATACGGAAAGGGGGGTGATTTGAACTTTTACATCTTTTTTATTTTTTATATATTTTTTAACTTTTTTTTTAAATTTTTTTTTTACTATTAGAAAGCTCAAATATGGGCTTATATATTGTGGCTTTTTTTTTTTTTCTTTATGAGCAATTCTGGGTTTTATAGACTCAGAAAGCCATGAATTGCTCATTTCTTATCCTGGCCTGCCATCTAGTGGCCAGAATAAGAATTGCACTTTGAAAACTGTAATCCTCACCAGCGAGGATTACAGTTTTCATATGGTGTACAGACACCCCGATTGGCCACACGGGGTGTCTGTACACCACCCGGAAGCAAACGCTTCCGGGTTTAGCCGCAACTAGATGCCGTGATCACGTGTGATCACGGCATCTAGTCAACCCGGAAGACGCCGCCGATGTAGTAGGTAGCGGCAAGTCTCTGCTGTTAGAAACAGCAGAGACTTGCCGGCCATGACGCCCGCCGCACCCGCGAGCGGGCGCCATGTGCCCGCATCGCCCCAGCGCCATACATGTACGGCGCTGGGGGTGAAGGGGTTAAAGAATGTATTTGCAAATTATGGTGGAAAATAAGTATCTGGTCAATAACAAAAGTTCATCTCAATACTTTGTTATATATTCTTTGTTGGCAATGACAGAGGTAAAACGTTTTCTGTAAGTCTTCACCAGGTTGGCACACACCGCTTGAGATCATTGTCATGCTGAAAGACCCAGCCACGTTTCATCTTCAATGCCCTTGCTGATGGAAGGAGGTTTGCACTCAAAATCTCCCGATACATGGCCCCATTCATTCTTTCATGTACACGAATCAGTCGTCCTGGTCCCTTTGCAGAGAAACAGCCCCAAAACATGATGTCGCTTCACAGTAGGTATGGTGTTCTTTGGATGCAACTCAGCATTCACTCTCCTCCAAACACGACGAGTTGTGTTTCTACCAAACAGTTCTACTTTGGTTTTATCTGACCATATGACATTCTCCCAATACTCTTCTGGAACATCCAAATGCTCTCTAGCAAACTTCAGACGGACCCGGATATGTACTGGCTTAAGCAGGGGGACACGTCTGGCACTGCAGGATCTGAGTCCCTGGCGGTGTAGTGTGTTATTGACGGTAGCCTTTGTTAGGTTGGTCCCAGCTTTCTGCAGGTCATTCACTAGGTCCCCCCATGTGGTTCTGGGATTTTTGCTCACAGTTCTTGTGATCATTTTGACCCCAACGGGTGAGAACTTGCATGGAGCCCCTGATCGAGGGAGATTATCAGTGGTCTTGTATGTCTTCCATTTTCTAATTATTGCTCCCACAGTTGATTTCTTCACACCAAGCTGCTTGCCTATTGCAGATTCAGTCTTCCCAGCCTGGTGCAGGTCTACAATTTTGTTTCTGGTGTTTTGTTTGAGGTTGTGGACCGGTGTCTTTTATACTGATAACAAGTTCAAACAGGTGCAATTACTACAGGTAATGAGTGGAGGACAGAGGAGCCTCTTAAAGAAGTTACAGGTTTGTGAGA
Organism: Rhinella marina; assembly: GCA_900303285.1. Taxonomy (NCBI): domain Eukaryota; kingdom Metazoa; phylum Chordata; class Amphibia; order Anura; family Bufonidae; genus Rhinella; species Rhinella marina. The sequence continues at coordinate 460,196 of ONZH01023302.1, forward strand.
GCCAGAAATCTTGTTTGTTTGTAGGTGACCAAATACTTATTTTCCACCATAATTTGCAAATAAATTCTTTAAAAATCAGACAATGTAATTTTCTGGATTTGTTTTCTCATTTTGTCTCTCATAGTCTACCTATGATGTCAATTACAGGCCGACCTCATCTTTTTAAGTGGGAGAACTTGCACAATTGGTGGCTGACTAAATACTTTTTTTCCCCACTATAAGGCCCTAGGTGTTTTGCATCAGCAGCATATAGAAGCCATGAGAGCAGCTAACCTCTCCAAACATGAGCTCAGAGGAAAGCATACAGAGAGAACATGCACTGGACAAGTGATTTATGCACAGTTTATTGAAAGTTTAGATATACTAAGAAGTACTTGCCTTAAAGGGGTTTTCTCAGCACATTGATTCACTGGCTGACAGGTAGTTTGCACTTACTATGTCTCCTCGGGCCGTGGGGGGTGGGGGGGTTCAGTCGCATCATTTCGTGGAGGTGAGGTCACTCCTGCTCTCAGCCAATCAGATAACAGTCTTTCTGGTCTGCAGGTTACCATAGAAACCTGTGTGCAGTCAGAGACCTGCTGAACTGTCTATAGCTCATGACTGACCACTGTATTTAGAAAATGTCTTCTTTTAACTGTCCCTTTATGATGAAAGCTAATCTTTATAACTAGTGAGAAAACCCCTTTAATCCTGTTTTCTCTAGTAGCTCTGAGATGAGTGCAGCCATTACTTCCCAGTGCCTTTTTCCTCTGATCTGTAGCGGAGGAGTTTCACTTCTGGGCATCTACAGTCATGGCCAAAAGTTTTGAGAATGACACAAATATTATATTTTCACATGATCTGCTGCCCTCTGGTTTTTATGTGTGTTTGTCAGATGTTTTTATCACATACAGAAATATAATTGCAATCATATTATGAGTAACAAAAGCTTATATTGACAGTTAGAATGAGTTAATGCAGCAAGTCAATATTTGCAGTGTTGACCCTTCTTCTTCAGGACCTCTGCAATTCTCCCTGGCATGCTCTCAATCAACTTCTGGACCAAATCCTGACTGATAGCAGTCCATTCTTGCACAATCAATGCTTGCATTTTGTCAGAATTTGTAGGTTTTTGTTTGTCCACCCGTCTCTTGATGATTGACCACAAGTTCTCAATGGGATTAAGATCTTGGGAGTTTCCAGGCCATGGACCCAAAATCTCTATGTTTTGTTCCCTGAGCCATTTAGTTATCACCTTTGCTTTATGGCAAGGTGCTCCATCATGCTGGAAAAGGCATTGTTGATCGCCAAACTGCTCTTGGACGGCTGGGAGAAGTTGCTCTCGGAGGACATTCTGGTACCATTCTTTATTCATGGCTGTGTTTTTAGGCAAGACTGTGAGAGAGCCGATTCCCTTGGCTGAGAAGCAACCCCACACATGAATGGTTTCAGGATGCTTTACAGTTGGCATGAGACAAGACTGGTGGTAGCGCTCACCTCGTCTTCTCCGAATAAGCTGTTTTCCAGATGTCCCAAACAATCGAAAAGGGGATTCATCAGAGAAAATGACTTTACCCCAGTCCTCAGCAGTCCACTCCCTGTACCTTTTGCAGAATATCAGTCTGTCCCTGATGTTTTTTCTGGAGAGAAGTGGCTTCTTTGCTGCCCTCCTTGAGACCAGGCCTTGCTCCAAGAGTCTCCACCTCACAGTGCGTGCAGATGCATTCACACCTGCCTGCTGCCATTCCTGAGCAAGCTCTGCACTGCTGGTAGCCCGATCCCACAGCTGAAACACTTTTAAGAGACGGTCCTGGCGCTTGCTGGTCTTTCTTGGGCGCCCTGGAGCCTTTTTGGCAACAATGGAACCTCTCTCCTTGAAGTTCTTGATGATGCGATAGATTGTTGACTGAGGTGCAATTTTTCTAGCTGCGATACTCTTCCCTGTTAGGCCATTTTTGTGCAGTGCAATGATGACTGCACGTGTTTCGTTAGAGATAACCATGGTTAACAGAAGAGAAACAATGATGCCAAGCACCCGACTCCTTTTAAAGTGTCCAGTGGTGTCATTCTTACTTAATCATGACAGATTGATCTGCAGCCCTGTCCTCATCAACACACACACCTGTGTTAATGGAGCAATCACTGAAACGATGTTAGCTGGTCCTTTTAGGCTAGGGCTACATGATGACAGTTGTCGCGCTTCTTCTTGTCGCACCAAAGTTGCGCGACAATTTTTATAATGGAAGTCTATGGCGTCGCAATGCGACATGCTGCGACTGCGACACGACAGTCGCAAAAAATCCATCTTGGATGGATTTTTCTGCGACTGTCGCGTCGCAGTCGCAGCATGTCGCAGTGCGACACCATAGACTTCCATTATAAAAATTGTTGCGCGACTTTGGTGAAACATCAATGTTGCGCGACAACTGTCGTCGTGTAGTTGTACACTATGTGTCGCGCGACTTTGGTGAAACATCAATGTCGCGCGACAACTGTCGTCGTGTAGTTGTGCACTATGTGTCGCGCGTCGCCGTGTAGCCCTAGCCTTAAGGCAGGGCTGCAATGATGTTGAAATGTGTTTTGGGGATAAAGTTCATTTTCTAGGCAAATATTGACTTTGCAAGTAATTGCTGTTAAGCTGATCACTCTTTATAACATTCTGGAGTATATGCAAATTGCCATTATAAAAACAGAAGCAGTAGACTTTGTAAAAATTAATATTTGTATCATTCTCAAAACTTTTGGCCATGACTGTACATAAAGGGCAGCACACATTCATCTCAAATGAAAGCCTAGATCCTTAGTTCAGGAATAGAACAGATAGGACATTTCATCATGTTCCCAAATTCTTATGAAAATATATTCAGCCAAAGCAGACTGGCCGTAGCCACGATTACTGCTTGTCTCACCTGGACACCATAGAAAAGAAAAATAGCATAAATTGCAAAAAAATCTTCACTTAATAAAGATGGATTCATTTGAATATGAAAGTGCTGTATGTATTCAGCACCTGATGATGTCACAATCTCCAAGGCTACTCTAGAACTTGGCCTATGACATCATAATCACATAGAGCGCTCACCTCAGTAATATGGTGACTCCTGTATGTAGAGGATGTGTCTCCTAGTTGGATGCGCAAACCTACAGAAATAGAAACCATCATGCGATATCACGGGAAACCCCGCCGTGGCCAGCGGCTGAAGGTCCCTGCACTCTCCTCCTGCATGTCCTTTGGCTCCCGTCTTCTGACCTCCTTCAAAAAACTCCTTAAAAACTGTCAACCGCTACTGAGGAATTCCAGCGTCTTGGTCAAGAAATCAGCCATCGTGACAAAGGTCAGGAGATTCTTCTGGTCAAAACTCCTATATCGTCCTCCATGCAAGGACGCAGGAGAAAAGAGAACAACATACAAAGCAGTGGATACTGATCCCACGTCCACGGCTGTGAATAGTCAGGGTGTTACTGCTGATCAGACATATGCACCTAGTGAGGGTCTCATCAGACCACCAGAGCTGTCCCTGGGAGAAAAACAACCAAGTGGGGAACTTCCACGACCCATGGACATTGCTGAACGCACGCGCATGTCCGCCGCCAAAAAGATAGGTGTGGCTGATACCAGCAGAAAACAGCTGCGGCGCCAGTTAAGCTTTGATGTGGATCCATTTCTTGTCCAGAATTCACCACCCGCTAAACTGAGACTGAAGAAAAAACTAAGGAGATCCATCTTGAAAAGCGTTCCAGTCCAACGTTCAGGGAAGAGTGAGGTCTTGTCCTTGCATGGTGAGACAATGACGAAAATCCTTCCAATCTTGGACACGAAAGTGGCTGAGCCTAAGAAAGATGTTGTGAAGGCGTCTGGTGAAGCTGTCATAGCGAGCCGTAAAAGGAGAAGACCAACCTCCATGGAGCCTGAGCCTGGAACATTCCCACCACCGAAGAGAGCTGCATTAGAAGACAACTGTATCTTGCCACCACCAGTCCTAAGGCTTCCAGAGCTGAAGACATCACCAGAAGAGATGCCGCCTGAGAGCACCCAGAGAGAACAGAACATGAACCACCTGTCTGCAGAGCACCTGTCCATCCTGAGGAGCAGCGGGCAGCCAGGTATGCTGGACGATGATATCATCAACATGGCCCAAGATCTCCTGCAGGTCCAGTTTCAGGACTTCCATGGCCTGCAGCCCGCCGCTGCTCTTCTGGTGCCCGGGTACAGCGTACAGAGAAAGGCTGTCCAAATCCATTATGATGAGAACAGGGTGCACTGGATCACAACATGCTTCAGAGATGGTAGAATTCTTGTGGCCGACAGCATCAACACCAACAGACTGTCGCCATCTATCTGTGAGCAGATCAACAACATCTATGGTCAAGTGCTCCTAGACCCTCTGAAACATCTGCAGTTTCTCCAAGTAGACCAGCAGAGAAACTCCTACGATTGTGGAGTATTTGCCATAGCCTTTGCCTATGAATTTTTGGCAGATGACGGACAACCCACAGCAGGTTTCCAACACCACATGATGAGAAATCATCTCATATCCTGCCTACAAAATGGCAGGATCACTGCATTTCCAAAAAGACTCAATGACTGACTCCGTGTCTTCTAAGATACGTCAGAGTTTTTGGAGGGCCAAAGTATCCTCCCTACCAACCCACCGGATCCTGTATTAACTGCAGTCCACACCACCCCACGACGTGGATGGATGGGTCCTTGGCACACAGACCTGTAGGCACCGGTAAGTAACCATTGTTTTTCCTGCTGTTTTTAGTCATCTCAGTAACCCTAATATACTGTTTATAATATCTGCATAGAGGGAAAGGGAGCTATTCCAGGGAGACGTCTGATCCTCATTCCTTTTACTTTCTTTCCAGAAAAAAGCATGAAGCCATGGTGTGTGAGTTTGGACACTCAGCAGCTGGAGATGAAGATGCCACCATCGGTCAATGACATGGTGGCCACCAGCTTGACATCGGGATCAGACACTTCAAGAAGAAGAGGCAGGTTCCTCCGTCTCTTCTCACTACTGGACATGTCGTTACTGGACTTACCACATCAAAAGGCAGATTCCGGGCCCGGGATCTGCTATCACCGTCTAAGAGAATATTCTGCAGCTTCCTCATACTACGTCTTGGCTTTCTACCCCCTCGCCATCATCAGGACTATTTCATTACTGCCCTGATAATAAATAAAAGCCAGTATTTGAGGAAGCAAACAATGTGTCTGATTCTCTTTATTTATCATTATAGGCAACTTATTGGAACTAATATTACCTAATATGAACAGGGGATCTTCATGGTGGTCAGGGGACCGAGCCATGGAATTGACATAAAGTAGTAATGACAGGGCTTGATGTTTCTATCCACATAGAAGTTGATAAGACAGGGGTGGGACACATTGCTGGAAAACCTGTAGCAGGACCTCAAAATGTCTGATCACCTTAAAACTGAATTCAATTCATGGCACAACATCCTGTGGCAGTAGTAGAGGGGCCATGAACTGAGGTTGGGAACATTATTCAATCCCACTGAGAGTAGTTGCGCCGAGGTTTCACCTATTTTCTATTGTTGGGGAGCGCCACAGGCCGCCCCTGTCACATTGGGAGCTACTCACTACTGACTGGAATCCCCATGGATAGGAGTTGTACCTTCAGCCCTATGAACCATGACATTCACACTGATATCTGCAAGGGCCTCCGAGGGTCCCTGCGGTGCAAACTGATACCTAGCGTGGCAAACACTGCAGCACAATATACTGCCCCAGTAGAACCAGATACCACAGTGCAGCACAATTTACTGCCCCAGCAGAACCATATACCACAGTGCAGCACAATATACTGTCCCAGCAGAAGCAAATACCACAGTGCAGCACAATATACTGCCCCAGCAGAACCAGATACCACAGTGCAGCACAATATACTGCCCCAGCAGAACCAAATACCGCAGTGCAGCACAATATACTGCCCCAGCAGAAGCAAATACCACAGTGCAGCACAATATACTGCCCCAGCAGAACCAGATACCACAGTGCAGCACAATATACTGCCCCAGCAGAAGCAAATACCACAGTGCAGCACAATATACTGCCCCAGCAAAATCAGATACCACAGTGCAGCACAAAATACTACAGAAATTAATTCATGCTGAGAGCATCAGACCTTTTCGTACCTGGCTTTTGGCCAATAGGAGGGTTTAGGCGGCCCCCTAGGCATCGGCCCACCGGGAAATTTCCCTGTAGGGTCTCTGGCCAGTCCGCCCCTGGGCCATAGCGTAGCCAAAAATCACACCGGCAAGCAGTTTTACTGCAAAATGGTTGATTTTTCAAACACACTGTGATCTCTTCCCCTGACATTTTCATGACGCCCCCTCAAAGCAAGCATGGGACCAATGGCTGCATCCGATGACATCCCAGGAAGATGCAGTCCTCTATGCACTCACCAGCTCTTTCAGGAGGTCTCTCTTTTTTCCTGGACCCTCCCAGATGTGCAGGAGAGTTGGTAAGTATGTGTATGCTGCCTTTCTGTACGTAGAGCAGCTAGTTTACTGTACCTGGCGCCACTAATATGGAGGCCCACTCCTTCCCCAGGGGCTTATTGAAGGATTTATCTCTTCCCCTGTGAATCAGTTCCAACCAGCTGGTCAGAAAATCCAGCCAAGAACATGATCTCCCCAGTCCTAGACTCCATCTTATGTCCCTCAACACAAGCCTGGCTGTAAAATAACTAAATTGATGTCAGTATCCTCAAGGAAATAAGTTAGTATCTTACCAATCCGTAATTCATGTTGCAAATACAATGAGCTGTTCTCTGCGCTGACCACTGGGTGGAGCTCTGCTCATCTTCCATACTGCTTTGTCCATAAGGGCCATAAGGGGGTGCAGTAGAAAAGAGAGGAAAGTAACAGAAAAAAACATGAATTAAGCCTTAAGCTCTGTTCACACCATGTTATTGCACATAACACTCCATGGCTTTTTTTTTTTTTTTTTTTACTGTATACACATACATATTGGAGATCGCAGTTACAAATTCTACAGGAACATAAGGAATTGGTCATCTGGGTTACACAAAAAAATGGCTATTTTCGTTCAAAATTCATCACCACACCTCTCCACAGTCGTGTCACCTCTCCATGAGTCATATTGCAGGTCTGCTCCCTTAACCCTTTCGCTACCAGCGCCTGCCAAACATGGCGCCCGCTCGCACGTGCAGCAGGGGTGCAGCAGGCAGAGGGCAGAGGACCTGCCGCTAATTACCGTAACCGGCAATAATGCCGATCGCTGTAATTAAAGGCTTTAGATGCCGTGATCAAGTTAGATCACAGCATCTAAAGTGTCAGAAATGCGGAGGCTCGCGCTTCTGGGTATTCTACCAAAATCCTCTGCGGCAAATGGGGATGTCAGTAATTGCTTTGAATACTCTGAGTCTCACTGACGAGACCCAGAGCATTCATGCTGTAATTCTTATTTTAACCACCAGATGGCAGGCCAACATAAGAAATGAGCAATAGACAATAATAAACTTATTTTAAAAATACATGATTGTTTAAAATGAAAAATTAAAAAACATATTTTATAGGCTCATATATGAGCTTCAAAATCATTACAAAAAATAAAAAAACTTAAAAATATATTAAAAATATAATATTACATATTATATAACCCTCCTTTCCGTATAATAAAAAATAAATACCTAAATAACAAAAAATATAAACATCATGGGTATCACTATGACCGTAAACGCCCATACTATTAAAATATAAAAATATTTGTCCAATACGGCAAATGGAGTAATGGAAAAAAGGGTCAAAATGGCCAATTTGCCATTTTTTCATTGCTTCCCCCCAAAAAATGTAATAAAATGTGATAAAAAAAATCACACACACTCCAAAATGGTATCAATAAAAACTACAGATTGTCCCACACCTCAGTATATATAACTATAAAAAAGTTATGGGGGGCAGAATATGGTGATGTAAAAAAAACATACATATGTGATATTATGGTAATTGTACTGACCCAGAGAATAAAGACCACTTTGATACAATGTAAAGTAGTCAGTGTACAGCTTGTATAAAAGTGTAAATTTGTTATGCCCTCAAAATAACACAGCCAATAAAGGGTAATTCTCATCTTATACTGTGGGGGCATATCGCTAGGATATGCCCCCATTGTCTTATAGGTGCGGGTCCCAGTGGAGAACAGAGCCCCCAAAATGAATGAGGGCGCACTGCGCATGCGCAGCCACCCTCCATTCACTTCTATGGGGCCGGCGAAAATAGCCGAGACAGTGCTAGGCTATTTCCGTCGGCTACATAGAAATGAACGGGAGCGGTGGCCAGAGCTGCGTCTGGTGGTGGCCGGACCCCGGGAAACCTGGGGTCCTCCAGGTGCAGGGCTCCCCACTCCGATCTCGATATAGGTGCGGTATCATGTGACTTGTTAGTGTTACAAGGTCTCAGGTGTGAATGGGGAGCAGGTGTGGTAAATTTGCTGTTATCACTCTTACACTCTCTCATACCCCTCACTCAAAGAAGTTGAGTGCACGTGCTCAGCGTCATATCCAGAGGTTGTATGAGTGCTGCCAGCATTGCTGCAGAGGTAACAGGGGTGGGGGGTGGCCTCAGACAGTCAGTGCTCAGATCATACGCCGCACACTTCATCACATTGGTCTGCATGGCTGTCGTCAAGATGATGCACAAGAAAGCCTGCAAACCGTTTGCTGAAGACAAGCAGACTAAGGACATGGATTACTGGGACCACGTCCTGTGGTCTGATGAGACCAAGATAAACTTATTTGGTTCAGATGGTGACAAGTGTGTGTGGTGGCAACCAGGTGAGGAGCACTAAGACAAGTGTGTCCTGTCTACAGTCAAGCATAGTGGTCGGAGTATCATGGTTTGGGGCTGCATGAGTGCTGCCGGCTGTGGGGATCTACAGGTCATTGAGGGAACCATGAATGCCAACATGTACTGTGACATACTGAAGCAGAGCAGGATCCCCTCCCTAAGGAAACTGGGCCGCAAGACAGTATTCTAACATGATAACGACCCCAAACACACCTCCAAGACGACCACCGCCTTGCTAAAGAAACTGAGGGTAAAGGTGCTGGAGTGGCCAAGCATCTCTCCAGACCTAAACCCTATTGAGCATCTGTGGGGCCTCCTCAAACAGAAGGTGGAGGATTACATGGTCTCTAACATCCATCGGCTCCGTGATGTCGTCATGGAGGAGGGAAGAGGATTCCAGTGGTGACCTGTGGAGCTCTAGTGACCTTCATACCCAAGAGAGTTAAAGGGTTATTCTCATTTTAGACAATGGGGGCATATCGCTAGGATATGCCCCCATTGTCTTATAGGTGCGGGTCCCACCGCTGGGACCCGCACCTATTTCCAGAACGGAGCCCCCGAAGTGAATGAGGGCGCACTGCGCATGCGCAGCCGCCCTCCATTCATTTCTATGGGGCCGCCGAAAATAGCCGAGTAAGTAGTAAGCTCGGCTACCTCCGTCGGCTCCATAGAAATGAATGGGAGCGCACCGCGCATGCACGGCCCGACTCCCATTCATTTCTATGAGCGGCGCGGTGAGCTGCGCCTGGTGGTGGCCGGACCCCCGGAAACCTGGGGTCCTCCAGGCGCAGCGCTCCCCGCTCCGTTCTGGATATAGGTGCGGGTCCCAGCGGTGGGACCCGCACCTATAAGACAGTGGGGGCATATCCTAGCGATATGCCCCCATTGTCTAAGATGAGAATACCCCTTTAAGGCAGTGCTGGAAAATAATGGTGGTCACACAAAATATTGACACTCTGGGCACAATTTGGTAAATTTTCACTTAAAGGGTTATTCCCATCTTGGACAATGGGGGCATATCGCTAGGATATGCCCCCATTGTCCTATAGGTGCGGGTCCCACCACTGGGACCCGCACCTATATGGAGAACGGGGCCCCGAAAGTGAAGGAGGGCGCACCGCCCTCCATTCATTTGTATAGGGCCGCCGAAAATAGCCGAGCACCGGCTCGGCTATTTCCGTTGGCGCTATTGAAATGAATGAGAGCGCACCGCGCATGCGCGGCCCAGCTCCCATTCATTTGTATAGAGCCGACGGAAATAGCCGAGCCAGCTCGGCTATTTTCGGTGGCCCCATACAAATGAATGGAGGGCGGTCGCGCTGTTGCTCCCCCCAACCGGTTTGATGCCGCCTGCAGCCAATCACTGGCCACGGTGATGACCGGCTACCCTGACAGCATGGCAAATGGTCACAGGACATAACCGGATCCGGTTACCGTGATGGCTGCAGGTGGCGTCAAACTGGATGTTTACAGTGTGGGAGCGTAGCAGGCCAGGATGCGAAGGACTGGCGAAGCGGGTAAGTAGGCTACTCTTTACAGGTCCGGACCCCATTCTTGCACAACCTTTGCCACTTTCTGCTTACACCAATGTGTTTGTGAGATGATAATTAGTGTTGGGCGAGCATGCTCGCCCGAGCACCCGATGACACATAGTTCGGCTCAGTCTTAGGGCTCGTTCACATGACCGTATTTTTCTGTCTGTGTCCGTTCCGTTTTGGGTCCGCAAAAAAAAACGGAAGGTCTTCCGTGTGCATTCCGTTTCCGTATGTCCGTTCCGCAAGATTATGAGTCTTGTCCTATTATTGTCCTCAAATCACGGTCCGTGGCTCCATTCAAGTCAATGGTTCCGCAAAAATACGGAATGCATACGGAACACCCTCCGTATGTTATCCGTTTTTGCGGATCCGTGATTTTCTACTAGAGTCTAAAGTTAACTCATTCATTGTTCCGTTTTATCTCCGCAAAAACAAGGAACAGCTATGGAAAGCATACTGAAGCCATACGGACAGTATTTGCGGAATCACGGAACGGAAATGGAATGGAAACGGAAACACAACTGAACGCAAAAACGGATGAGTGAAAAACGGACTGCAAAACACACACGGTCGTGTGAACAAGCCCTTAGTCAGGAAGAGCAGCCGGAAAGGAGGGACAGATACTGTAGGGATAGGAATTTGTTAGGCAGGGTTAGGTTTAATGTTTCAAAGACCCAAAAGTCCTTTTAAGGACTATTGTTTTATCTGGCTGCAATATATATTGTTAGTGCTAAATTTGCACACAATTGTTTGGCCGCCGCTGACAATAACACAACCTGCGCAGCGTCTGCTGTATAACGTTTGCGCATCCTAAATACCTGTGACATTCAGTGTAATTTTTTCTGCCGTTAGTGACGGCGACATTACCTGCGCTACATCTGCTGTATAACGTTTGCGCATCCTAAATACCTGTGACGTTCAGTGTAATTTTTTCCTCTAAAATCAATTTTGTCTTTTGTGTATTATTATCATTCTGTAAAAGTGGCGTAATACTCGGACAACATCGTTCACAGCGACTTTGGAGTCCAAGATGCATCCAGACATCCTCCCCATGCTGTTCCCAAACCATTGCAGTGGTGTTTCCATCATTTTCTGACCTTTTACTATGAACCAGACACCCTTCCCTCTTCAGAGCAGGGGATGCCTGGGTTAATGCTCTGGTTCTCCCATTGACTTCCATTGTGCTGTGATGCCCTGTAGAGCACCCGAGCATCCCAAAGTGTTCTACCCGAGCACTTTGGTGCTCGATCAACACTAATGATTATATGACACTTACTAATATAGCCTTTGTTGAAATTCTGCAGCATTTTGCATATTTTACCAGGTATGCTCCCTTGTTTACAGTCTTTTGTGCTCTCCACACAGAGGTCCTGTCCATAAGATGGCCGCTGATGGAGGGTCATGTGACCAGGCAGATCACCTCCATGTGATGCCTCCTCCATTCAAAGATGACACTTGCCATCTATAGTTGCACTGTTGAGAGTTTAGTGCAGGTGTGGTGTATTTGAATGGAGGAAGCATCACATGGAGATGGATTAGCCTGGTCACATAACCTAATTAACCGCACTGGAAGTTGGAATGGCAAGAGGAGACAGCAAAATGATGCTCAGGAGTCGTCGCCCATTTAGGGGCCTTGGCTCCGGGTTTGGACATAGTGAACCACTGACGTATGCCCCAGACAAGACAAACTAGGACGGAGGAGGCAGCTAGACCCTTCAAGAAGGGATAGATGGTGCATACCCAGATCACCAAGACTGTGTCCGCCCAGGCCGCGCAGTCCCCTGTATACAGCTCCGCCAGGAAGTAGGTGGAGCATCGGGAAAGGTACAAGGAATTTGCATCAAAAGGAGAGGGAGGAAAGGCACATTGTGGGAGAAAACCAAGCACAGAGGTCTGGGTCTAGATCTTTCCCAGTGGCCGCCGACCGGAATGGCGCTAAAGCAGTGCACCAAAGAACAGTGCAGGAGAATGGCCCATGAGAATGGGGACTAGCTACCCAGGAAGAAAAAAACGGTGCAGGAAGGGGTTAAATACTTACCTGCCCAATGTTTTCTGCCTGCCCTGAATTCAGCTGTCACCCACCTCGGTGTGCTACCCCTTGGGGATGGTAGCTACCAGGGCTGTGGAGTTGGAGTCGTGCAGTCGGTGTCCATTTTGGTGGAGTATGTGCTGAATATATTTTCATAAGAATTTGGGAAAATGATGAAATGTCCTACAAATGTCTGTTCTATTCCAGATCTAGGAATCCGGATCTAGGCTTTCAGTTGAGATGACTGTGTGCTGCCCTTTATGTAGATGCTCAGTAGTGAACTCCTCTGCTACAGATCAGAGGAAAAAGGCACTGGGAAGCAATGGCTGCACTCATCTCAGATCTGCTAGAGAAAACAGGATTACAGAGGTTTTCTCACTAGTTACAAAGATTAGCTTTCAACATAAAGGGACAGTTAAAAGAAGACATTTTCTAAATACATAGGTCAGTCATGAACTATAGACAGTTCAGCAGGTCTCTCATTGTACACAGGTTTCTATGGTAACCTGCAGACCAGAAATACTGTTTTCTGATTGGCTGAGAGCAGGAGTGACCTCACCCCCACAAAATGATTGGACTGAGCTCTGAGTGATTACCTGCAGTAAGCAAAAGGTCCAAGTGTTGTGAGGACTGAGAAGCTTTACCTGTAATTGTGTTAGCGATCACAATCTCCTGCTCTGTCAGAGTAAGTTAATATACGCTAATAACTGCTGGAGACCCCCCCACAGCCTGAGGAGACAGAGTGAGTGCAAACTACCTATCAGCCAGTGAATCAATGTGCAGAGAAAACCCCTTTAAGGCAAGGACTTCTTAGTATATCTAAACTTTCAATAAACTGTGCATAAATCACTTGTCCAGTGCATGTTCTCTCTGTATGCTTTATGTTTTAGTTTGCTTTTCCTCTGATGCAAAACACCCAGGGCCTTATGTAAGAAAACTGACCCATAGAAACCAATCAGAGTTCCCCTTTCATTTCATATAGTGCTCTGGAGAAATGAAAAGGAAGCTCTGATTGGTTGCTATGGGCAACAAAGAAAGACCTAGACAGTTTTCATACATCAGGCCCTTAGTGAGCTGTACCCAGAGAAGCCTGATACTGGAAGTTCAGAGTAAAGATATCTAGTAAAACATATATTACAAACTTTTTTTTGTCATGACATATCTGTACTATTCATTTGTGCAAAGTTTGTTTAACGTTATCACTTAAACATGCGCCACGTATGAGGGAGTCGGAGTTAGGGGAAATTGAGGAGTCGAAGTCGGGGATTTGGCTTACCGACTCCACAGCCCTGATAGCTACACTGGTAAAGGGGGGGGGGGTTCATGAAGGAGCAGCCAAGATGACTTGATTGCTGGCAGGAAACAGAGATTTGAGACCCCCTGTTCCTCCTTGTCTTCTGGAGGTGGGGAACGAACAATGGGTTTGGGGACCCGCTGGTCTCCCCATTCACGTGTCGGAAAGACAAGTGGCTTAATGCTGACTGTAGCCCAATCACCTAAAAAGGACAAAAAGTTAAAAACAGAAAAAAGTTACAAGGATTTTCGGTACTCCTGCACATGGGCGCACCACCAATGAGGCCAGGTGAGGCGATCGCCTCAGGCAGCACCAGGTAGGGGCAAGAGGGGGGGCAGCCAAAGGGACAAGGGCTGAAGGAAGGGGTTAGCTTAAGAAACTGGCACTGGGGAAGGAGGGGCGCCGTTTCAGTTTTCGCCTCGGGTCCTTCCAGCACAGAGCGAGTGTCCGTGCGTAAAAGTGGAGGAGGTTTTTTTTGCACCCAGCAAAAGAGCGACTAATTTATATTGGGGGCATTTTATATACAGGGGGCACTGCTGGGGGGATTTCATACACAAGGTGGCACTGTTGGGGGTATTTTATAATGTGGAGCACTATTTGGGGCATTTTAAATACAAGGGGTGCTGCTAGGGGTATTTCATACATAAGGTGGCACTATTGGAGGTATTCTATATACCGGGGGGGCACTGCTGAGGGGATTTCATGCATAAAGAGGCACTGTTGGGGGTATTTTATATACAGGTGGCACTATTGAGGACATTTTATATATAGAGGGCGCTGCTAGAGGGATTTCATACATAAGGTGGTACTATTGGGGGTATTTTATACTTGGGGAACACTATTGGTAGGCACTTTACATACAGGGGGCACTGCTGGGTGTATTTCATACATAAGGTGACACTGTTGGTAGTGTTTTACATATACGGGGGCACTGCTGAGGGGATTTCATGCATAAGGTGGCACTGTTGCAGGGTATTTTATACTGGGGGAACTACTGAGGGGATTATATATACAGGGCACATTATTGGGGGATTATATATAGAGGGAACACTATTGGGGGGATTATATATACAGGGGGCACTGCTGAGGGGATTTCATACACAGGGTGGCACTATTGGATGGATTTTACATACAGAGTGGCACAGTGGGGGACCTTAAATATACTGGGGCTACTATAGGGGGCATTATAGACCCTGGGAGCATTACAGGAGGGACAGTATAGATACTGTGGGAACTGCAGGGGTTGGGATGCTTAAAAAAAAAACAACCCAAAACAATTAAATTAATCCGTTTTTCATGGGTGCAAAAACGGATGCAAAATGGCCATAAAAATGGACAAACAGCCAGAAGACGGGCGCGCACACATGGATGCAGAATGGCCGTGAGACAACTGACAGTGAGCCAGTTTAAACGACCATTTTTTACCCTCACGTGTGAACGTCACCTAAGGTTTTGTCACATTACTAATACTTTTTTTTTTGCATTATTATTTGAAAGCGCCATTAAAGGGGTTATACGGGTTGCACCACAATCCAGTTCTTCCAGTTGTTGGATTACGTTTTGGAAGTAGCCACCGGTTGGGATCGTGGCGCAACCTGGACAACCCCTTTAACTCCATGACGCCATACACGTCGAGGGGTCACACATACATAACATAAAACATACAAATATGATAAACCTGAAACTATTAACAGACTGGTACAGAGGGGGAGCGGACCCTGTCCCAAGAGTTTACAATCTACCCTGACACAAGCCCCCGCAGCAGGAATGAATGGAAACACTATGGACAGTGAATGACTAGGGGAGGGCTGTGTCATTCCCAGGGCGCTCTCATTTGACTAGAATGCACGGCTCACACACCGGCGCCTGTCACAATTACACCCGTGTTGCATACACCGTCCAGCCGCAAGCTGACGACATTCTGACGAAACTGACAAGAGGCGGAATCTTCCAGAAACTGCTAGCAACCGACTGACAACCCAGGCAGCCAATGGCATCTGTCCTAGGTGCCACTGCGAGACTCCTCATTGGCCGCGCAAGTTGGGTGGAGGCGGGGCTATTAGTCAGCGTAGCTCGAAGGAGACCCAGGGCGGGGGTGTGACGACACATGAACGTGTGCGAATCCGGAGCCGACAGCTTACGATGAGCCAGCCAATGGGAGCAGTCCAACGCGTGGTGTTTCTACCAATGGCGGCGCTCCACGACTTTGGCCGGCCGGGAAGGTATAAAAGAACCGCAGCGGCGCATGGTACGTCAGTGTGACAGCAACCGGCGAACAGAGAAGATACAGAAAGTCATAGGACTGGGCGCGGCCTGCGATCGGTAGGTGCTCACCATGGCTGCTGGGGGATTACTATTGATGGCACTGACTATGATGCTGCTGGTTTTCTATGGGGAGTGCCTCTATGCTGCTGGTTTTCTATGGGGAGTGTGGTAGTGGCGCCCCCAGGTGGCATTATGTTGGGATTTGGGGGTCTTGGTGACTTTGTTACCTGGAGGTAACAGTACATGGCCACTGTCCATCTCCTTCATTGAGATTAAGCTGCTATGGTAAGGCATGGGACTGCCGGATGGGTGACCAGGTTTATCCCTTTGCTTGCTGATAGAAGGGGGCAAGAATTCTGGATAATGCTTATTCAGCATCAGTTGTTCCTTGCGTTGATATAAGATATGTATATGATAGTACATGTATGATATGAAATAACTGATACTGTATGGCAGATATGAAATATGTATTACGCTTTAAATATTGTATCCTGAGGCAATTGTATCTTGAGGGATCACTGTGTATGAAATAGCTATGATAGTATGTGAGGATATGAGATGTATTATAGTGTATGGTGGATATGAGATGTTATATGGAATAGCTATGATAGTACAACACATCATATCCACCATACACTATAATACATCTCATATCGCTATGTACTATCATAGCTATTTCATATGACTATATGAGATGTATTAGTGTGTGGCAGATATAAGATATGTGTTACATTGAAAATACTGTATCTTGAGGGATCTCTATATATGAAATAGCTATGCTAGTACATGAGGATATGAGATGTCTTATATGAAATGGTTATGATAGTACATGGGAGATATGTGATCAGGATGACTAAAATGCAGATGCCTGAGTCTTGCTACTGTGCTGAGGACACGTCCCCTTCTTGTACCC
The DNA here is from genome assembly GCA_900303285.1 of Rhinella marina. Taxonomy (NCBI): domain Eukaryota; kingdom Metazoa; phylum Chordata; class Amphibia; order Anura; family Bufonidae; genus Rhinella; species Rhinella marina. The sequence continues at coordinate 477,049 of ONZH01023302.1, forward strand.
ACATTGTAATGTCTAACGTGATGCTGAGACCCTGTGCTCTTAGGCTAAGGCTCGGTCTAGATTGTCTTGGCCCAGTCTTGATTTTTGGAGGCCCTCAGATGATCTACTTGATCACGATGCAAAGGCAGACTGGGTACTATGCTGTCTCTAGAAGCTTCTCTCCCTCCTTCCTGCCGCCCATGATTCATCAGCTTGCGTCTCCATTGGTCGGGGAGGCGGGCTGTCGGTGTGGCTCCGCCTCTTCTTTATTCCTGCCTGTCGCTGTCCGGTGGCTACCTCCATGCAGTGCTTCACAGGCTGGAAATATTTGCATTTATTTTTATTTTTTTTTTTTATTATTATTTTTTTTTTTTATTCCCCAAGTTTCCTTTCTAACCTTCATTCCTTTTCTACAGGATTTTGCTAGTCTACAGAGCGGTATTATTTCAGCTGGGTGAAGGCAACCTCCTCTGATGGTCAGAATGAAGCTGCTAGCAGTTGTATTGCTGGTCTTGGCCAGCACTTATGCCAACGATGACGACAAGAGAGAAGACGTTGGCACCGTTGTCGGAATTGATCTTGGAACCACTTACTCATGGTACGTGATTGTATTTTACGTGGGGAGGTTATAACGCTATAGCGGTATGGTGACTGGGGGTCATATGTTGTATCATCAGGATCTGTGGGAAGGAGTAAGGCTTGGTATACATCACAAGGGCCCTTCCATGGATCATTCCGATATACCGGGCCTGTAAAACTACTGTTCAGAACAGACCTCCGCCCAAAAATGTTTTTTTTTAACTTTTTATATTAGTTATTATTAGAATTATTCTTTGCAGAAACAGCGCCACTCTTGTAAACAGGTTGTGTCTGGTAGTGCAACTCGCCCCATACAAGTGGTAGTTTTTTTTTTTTATTAAAAAAAAAATCCCCTATCCAGAGATTAGGAGATGGGTGTCTTAATGCTGGGACCCCCACCCTTCACAAAAATAAGGGTCCCTTGTCCCTGTATGAGTGGAGTGGCGATAGACCATGTGTGCTCTATGGGTCTGCCCAGAGATGACTGTACAGCGCCAGCCATAGAAATGACTGGATGGATGGCAGCACACATGCTTGACCGCCACTTGTGAGGTGAGGACACAGGAGATCTGATCTTGAGATCAGTGGAAGTCCAAGTCCCATCAATCAGTCACTTATTCCCCTATTCTTTGAATATGGGATAAGTTTAATCTTCCTACAACCCTTATAAATATTAGTTGATCTCTCCCTGCATACCCTCAGGGATGCCCAACCTGCGGCCCTCCAGCTGTTGCAAAACTACAACTCCCAGCATGCCCTAATAGCTGTAGGCTGTCCAGGCATAATGGGAGTTGTAGTTTTGCAACAGCTGGAGGGCCGCAAGTTGGGCTTCCCTGCCCTACATAGTATACATACTATACAGTGTCCTCTCTCAATGTGCCCTAGGCCTGATCGATATGAGTCTAACTGAATTTGGCCTTTTTATGGTCCTCCCAGATAAGACTTGCGTCTAATGTTTTCATGTAACTTTACAGTGTTGGAGTGTTCAAGAACGGCCGTGTGGAGATCATCGCCAACGACCAGGGTAACCGAATCACCCCATCCTATGTGGCCTTCACTCCAGAAGGTGAACGATTGATTGGAGATGCTGCCAAGAATCAGTTGACCTCCAACCCTGAGAACACAGTCTTCGATGCCAAGCGTCTGATTGGTCGCACATGGAATGACCCATCAGTTCAGCAGGACATCAAATATCTGCCCTTTAAGGTAAGTATCCTGAACCATTATCTTGCAGGGTTATAGGATAAAGGGTTCTCGTGCAGATAATCTCCTATTGACTTTTGCTTAAAGTAGAACTCCCGCAAAAAAATTTATTCTCTGACCTGTTAGAAAGGTACATGATGTAATCTGTAGTGAATGCAATCTTCTCATCAGAGACTGTATTTGTGAGTTATCCCCTCTCTTCTAATTGTAGCTGTCATGTGACCAACTCCGACCTCCAACTGACCCAGGACAGGAAGCCAGTTACTTTATTCATTCCTGTGAGGCTCCCATAGGAATGCATAGAGAAATAGACTTCCTGTCCACACATAAGATGCTGTGTTATCTGGTGAGTCTGATTGCTGGTCACATGCCACAGATGAGAAGCATCAGGGAGATATAATTCACAAATACAGTCACTGTTAAGAAAATGACATTCACTACAGATTACATCATGTACATTTCTAGCAGGACATGGAATACTTTTTTTTTTTTTTGCGGGACTTCTTTAAGTGTTGTGTAGTCACTCAGATCTTTGACATTTTGACATTGATTTGACCCTAAACGTTTTATTGGCCAAACTCCAAAGATACAACAGTTATAATTAGAAAGTCCATATGTGATCTATCTTCATTAGGTTACATGATTTGGTATTTTTTTTTATCTATTAGGTTTTAGAAAAGAAAACCAAGCCCTACATTGATGTAGATGTTGGAGAGCAAAGGAAGACCTTTGCCCCTGAGGAAATCTCTGCCATGGTGCTGACCAAAATGAAGGAAACTGCTGAAGCTTATCTCGGCAAGAAGGTAATTGTACTGTTGAGACTTAAGGCTTGGCTGTTGAAGATGGTGTGTGTTTGTGTTTTTTTTTGTTTTTTTTTTTTGTTTTTTTTTTTAACCTAGACTTGGTTCTAACATGTCCTTTCTGTTTTAGGTTACTCATGCTGTTGTCACTGTGCCTGCCTATTTCAATGATGCTCAGCGTCAGGCCACAAAAGATGCTGGTACCATTGCAGGGTTGAACGTGATGAGGATCATCAATGAGCCGTAAGTGTCCTTTACTTGTCTCTTCGTGTCTTTTTATTGGTTTTCTTCTGCTCTCGAGACCGGTACTAAATCATTATTTTGGTTTTCAGTACTGCTGCTGCCATCGCATATGGTCTTGACAAGAAGGAAGGAGAGAAGAACATCCTTGTGTTTGATCTTGGTGGTGGTACCTTCGATGTGTCCTTGCTTACCATCGACAATGGTGTCTTTGAAGTAGTTGCTACCAATGGTGACACCCATCTGGGAGGAGAAGACTTTGACCAGCGTGTCATGGAGCATTTCATCAAGCTTTACAAGAAGAAAACCGGCAAAGATGTCCGCAAGGATAACAGGGCAGTGCAGAAGTTGCGTCGTGAAGTCGAGAAAGCTAAGAGAGCCCTGTCTTCTCAGCATCAGGCCAGAATTGAGATTGAATCTTTCTTTGAAGGAGAAGACTTCTCTGAAACTCTAACTCGTGCCAAGTTTGAGGAGCTGAACATGGTAAGCAATCAAATACTTGTACTATTATGAGTTATGTGTTGAATACAATTGTGAAGACCACTCTAAACTACTTCAAACTACTTGTAGGACCTCTTCCGCTCCACAATGAAACCAGTCCAGAAGGTACTTGAAGATGCTGATCTTAAGAAGTCTGACATTGACGAAATTGTGCTGGTTGGAGGATCCACACGTATTCCCAAAATCCAGCAGCTGGTAAAAGAGTTCTTCAATGGCAAGGAACCATCCCGTGGTATTAACCCTGACGAGGCTGTGGCTTATGGTGCTGCTGTACAGGCTGGAGTATTATCTGGAGACCAGGACACTGGTAAGTGAATGGGTTTTTAAGCATTTTGTTTAGCTGTTAAGTCCGAAGAACCTTGATAACCAGGGTGGACCATCTAAACGTATAATCTTCTTACAGGTGACTTGGTCTTGCTTGATGTGTGCCCTCTGACTCTTGGTATTGAGACTGTTGGTGGCGTCATGACTAAACTGATCCCCAGAAATACTGTTGTGCCTACAAAGAAGTCCCAGATCTTCTCCACCGCCTCTGATAACCAACCTACTGTCACCATCAAGGTTTATGAAGGTAAATAAGCCATTCTGATGCATAAATTGGCAAAACGTGTACGTGTTACTCTTATAGGAATTGTGTGAGGGACAGATTTATTTTGTGCAACTTTAAAAGGGTATTCCCATCTAAAATCGATGGCCTCTCATTGGGATATGCTATGGATTGGTTTGGTTGGGGGTCTGACAAATGAGGACAGTTATGAAAATGACTGCCTGTCGACCCCCATGTCTTTTTATTGGTTTTCTTTAAGCATGGAACACTTAAAGGGGTTGTCCGGGTTCAGAGCTAAACCTGGACACACCCTTAAATTCACCCAGGCAGCCCGCCTGATGTTGGCATCGGAGCATCCTATGCTCCAATGCCCTCCTTTGCCCTGCGCTAATTAGTGGTGACTAACTCCGCCCAGCAGTGAGCCCAGTGACGTCACGGTGCTGATGGGCAGGCTTTAGTGCTGCCCTAGCCAGTAAAACGGCTAGGACAGCGCTAAAGCCCGCCCATTACAGCCGGTGACGTCAGTTTCCGCCTGGCAGTGTGTTATCGTAAACAGAAGAGCATGAGATGTTCCGATGCTAACATCAGGTGGGCTGCCTGGGTGCATTTAAGGGTAAGTCCGGGTTCAGCTCTGAAGAAGGGGACACAAAGCTAAACCAGAGCTTTGACCTCAATTCTTGGTACCCCATACCCCAACTGGCCAAAGTTATGAAATATACTAGCAATATGCCACCTCTTGGAAATGGGATTAACCCTTTCATATAAACAGTAACTTTCTGGGTGCTCATGCATATTTAGACCTAATGGTATAGATCCTGCTGCATAAGTTGGCCACATTATTGTTAGTGATCAATTTAATGGCAGTTAGTAGCAACTCTCCTCAAATTCAAGACTTTTAAGTTTTTGTTTCTACTTCCAAACTAATAATTTGTCCTTCCTGTAGGTGAACGTCCATTGACTAAGGATAACCATCTTCTCGGCACATTCGACCTCACTGGCATTCCTCCAGCTCCTCGTGGCGTTCCTCAGATCGAAGTCACATTTGAAATCGACGTAAACGGCATTTTGAGAGTCACGGCGGAAGACAAAGGTACAGGCAACAAAAATAAGATCACCATTACAAACGACCAAAACCGGTTAACGCCAGAGGAGATCGAGAGGATGGTCACCGATGCCGAGAAATTCGCAGAAGAGGACAAGAAGCTGAAAGAACGCATCGACTCTCGAAACGAGCTCGAAAGCTACGCCTATTCCCTGAAAAACCAGATAGGCGATAAGGAGAAGCTTGGTGGCAAGCTGTCCTCTGAAGACAAGGAAACCATCGAAAAGGCGGTAGAAGAAAAGATCGAATGGTTGGAAAGTCATCAAGATGCAGATATTGAAGAGTTCAAAGCTAAAAAGAAGGAATTGGAAGACATTGTCCAACCAATCGTTGGCAAACTATACGGCGCAGCAGGAGCACCCCCTCCTGAAGGAGAAGAGACTGAGAAGGATGAGTTATAGGTTTGAAGGTGTCTTTGGCTGCTAAATTGCTGTAAATACAGGACTTGAGAACTTTCTGTCAAGAGAATATTTGAACGCAGAAAACTAACGTTCTTGTGGATTCTTCACTTCCCGGTGGAGACAATAAGCCATTATGGCTGTTTACTGCTTTTCATTAGCAGTTGTTCACGTGGATCATTTTTGTTCAGTTTCCCCAGGGGGGTGGGAGGGCGGGCTCTGGTATTCTGGGAGGGTATGATGCAGTTTAAAAGTTGCTCAGATGTTTTATTTATTTGAAGAAAAAAAAAAAACTGGTCATGTGCATTCTATGTAGAACTTTTTTCTACCATCATTGACCACAATAAATGTTTGATAAATAATCTACTCCGTACGTTCCTGCTTCTTTTCTCCACGTTCTCTGCTCTTCTGAACACGGATGGAATTTAATTTGTGACGATTTCTTATGTGGTAGGCACACATCATGCATGAGTAAACATTTTCAGGGCCCTACTACTCAGAATCCATAGGCTCTCCTGACATGTCTCTTTTGGAACATACTTGTGTTCCCCATAAAAATTCCTGGGCATCTTTCCTGTTGTGCGGTTCCTGTTGTTCCTCCTAGAAATGTGATTACAAAGGTAACGGAGCGTTTTCCGACAGTGTGGGCACGGATTAGACAGTGCCAGTCTGTGGACACCATTACCGCACCCCCCCCCCCCCCCCAACCCCCCCCCCCAACTGTTGGTTTATTAAATTCTAGAAGGAATAATGGTAACTGAACAACAGAGTTAGGCTACTTTCACACTAGCAGCAGGCCTGATCCGGCAGGTGAAGGGTGCTGCCGATCAGGCCTGCCGCAGTGACACGTGTGGAGCCGGAACCCGCGCTCTGGCCCCACACATGTCACACAGTACATACATACACATAAACATACACACGTATACACATACATACTTACATGCTCCGGCGGCAGGTCTTCGGAGCGCTGGAGTAGCAGGACGGCTTGCACAGGTGACTGTTCCCCACAGCGCCCTCTGCTGGGGCGCCTGGTGGAATCGTCACCTGTGCGCGCCGTCCTGTCCTCCAACGCTCTGAAGACCTTCCGGGGTGCATGTAAGTACGTATGTGTATATGTCTGTTTGTGTCTGTCTGTCTGTCTGTCTGTGTGTGTGTGTGTGTGTGTGGCCCAGATCCGTCATGAACTCCATTGAAAGTCAATGGAGGGCGGATCCGGTTACCATTGTGGTCACACCAGACGGATCCACCCCCATTGACTTGCATTGGGGGTCATTCCGGATCCGTCTTGGTGCGGATGCCTGGACCGGAGAGAAAACCGCAGCATGCTTTCAGGAGCATTCTGTTGTCTTCAGTTCAGTTTTTGTCCCCATTGACAATGAATGGGGACAAAACTGAAGCGTTTTATTCCGGTATTGAGCCCCTATGATGGAACTCAATACCAGAATTTTAAAACGCTAGTGTGAAGTAGCCTAGGCCTCATGCACACGGCCGTTCTGTGCACAGGCAACTTCCATGCGGCTACCGCGACGGATCCAAACCCATTTAACTTGAATAGGTCAGTGATCCATCTGCACCATAAAAAAAAAAAAACACGTTCTGCACCACAGCTCCGGATTGTGGACCCATTCAAGTGGGTGTGTGCATGAGGCGTCAGGGGTCATTGAGATGACCGTATGGCTTCGGAACGGGTGCCATTCATTTCAATGGGGCTGCAAAAGGTGCAGACAGTACATTGTGCTGTCCACATCCGTAGTTCCTTTCCCTGGCCCCACAAATAATATAGAGCAGCGAGCTTGGCTCCAGAACTGTTCAAACTACCCCCAGAGTGCTTCATTCACTTCTATGGGAGTCAGAATAACAGCCAAGAATGTTTGCATGCTGGGAGTTGTAGTTTCACAGCAGCTGGAGTGCCAAAGGATGCTGTTCACTGATATAGAGCATGTCCATTCTTGTCCGAAGTATCAGGTTTGTTTTTGTTTTTCCCGGACGTCTGAATGAGCCCCAAGGCCCCATTCACACATCTGCAAATGGTGTCCGCATCCGTTCCGCAATTTTGCGGAACAGGTGCGGACCCATTCACTTTCAATGGGGCCGCAAAAGATGCGGACGGCACAGTGTGCCGTCTGCATCCGCACTTCCGTTCCGCGGTTCCCGAAAAAAACAGAACATGTCCTATTCTTGTCCGAATACACTGACAAGAAAAGGCATTTCTATTATGTGCAGTCCGCAAATTGCGGAACACACATGGCCGGTGTCTGTGTTTTGCGGATCCGCAAAACTCGGACACACGGATGTGTGACCTGAGCCTAAGGCTGAGTTCACACTTCAGTTATTTCCATCAGTTAAGCCTCATTCACACGTCTGTGTCCGTGCTCAAATCCGTGAGAAGGTGGACAGGGATTCATCCGTGAAGATGTCCATGTTTCAATGACACTGAACAGCTGAAAAATAATTCTCAAAGCTTCTCTTCCTAATGATCTGTGAAACACTGATGGCATCTGTGCTCCATCTGTGGTTTTCACAGACCCATGGACTGTAATGGACTTCATGGACCTGTGCTAAAAAACATGGACCCGCAGACCATGCTAAGACACTGATGTCTGAACACACATTAAAATGAATGGGGACGTGTACTGTCCATGAAACACTGATGTGTGAATGAGGCTTTATTGTAAGCCAAAACCAGAGGTGAAGCCTACACAGATGTAAGGTATTAAGGGACAGATTTGCACCTGTTGTGTGTTTTTGACCTTGGCTCACAATCCCTGCTAAAAATAACTGATCACATAACTGAAGTGTGAACTTAGGCTACTTTCACACTAGCGGCAGTCCGGATCCAGCCTGAACTCCATTGAAAGGCAATGGAGGGCAGATCCGTTTCCCATTGTGGTCACACCAAACGGATCCGTCACCATTGACTTGCATTGGGGGTCATTCCGGATACGTCTTGGTGCGGATGCCTGGACCGGAGAGAAAACCGCAGCATGCTGCGGTTTGTTTGCCGGTCTGAAGACGGAACGGAATGCTTCCAGGAGCATTCCGTTGTCTTCAGTTCAGTTTTGTCCCCATTGACAATGAATGGGGACAAAACTGAAGCGTTTTTTTCCGGTATTGAGCCCCTATGACGGAACTCAATACCGGAATTTAAAAACGCTAGTGTGAACTTAGCCTTACAAGATGAGATGCTTAAGGATTATTATATTGTAGAAAATACAATTATTTACTAAAACTTGCATATGTGGCATAGTGCCTGGTCCAGATGTCCTCTTGAAATGCATCTTTTCCAGCAATTGTCTGATCATTGGGTGCCTTGTGTCTGTATCAGTCTGTAATTGCTGGGGGAGCTTCAGGCTGCTACAAAGAGGAATGTACAGCTGCCATGAGGCCCCAGAATGCTGTTTGTAGTGGTGACCCCTCTGTTTTGGCCATATACCTCAATAGGGCATTTAGAAAGGGATTATCTTGATGGGACAACCCCCAGTGTTACAGTCTGTTACAAAATTGGCTGAAATTACCATACCCAGCAGGTCCCGTCCACAACTGGGCTGAGGCTAGACCTACCTGTCAGACTACAAAAAAAGGTTGCTGTCCATATGGAATGCATGGGCAAGCTGGAGTATGGGTTCCTAATAGCTGCAGGCAGGAAGTTTTCACATTATGGAATGATGGAAATCGCCAGCATGTAGCGATTCATTAAAAAAAATTGCCTCAGCCTTATTCCCTGGTGTTGCAACTGACAAAGCTACAGTCTGAATTTGTGCATAACAGGTTATGACTGATGAGCTTTTATCTTTTGTACAAACCATATGAGAAAACCCTCAACCAAATTCTGGGATGATCAGTTGACTCCCTAGTTCAGGGATCAGCAACCTTTGGCACTCCAGCTGCTGTGAAACTACAACTCCCAGCATGTACACCTATTCGGCTGTTCTTGTAACTCCCATAGAAGTAAAAGGAGGATTCTGGGAGTTGTAGTTTCAGAAAAGCTGGAGTGCCGGAGGTTGCTGATCCCTGTTCTAGTTCTTGTTCCCAAAACCTTCTGACAGATAATTCCTCGTATTATACACTGCTCACAAAAAGTTCGGGAGACTTAGCTTTCGGGTGAAATTTATGAAAAAAAAGGAAAAAGTTCACGAAACAGTGACATTATATCATGAAAGTAGGGCGACGTCTCCTGCTGTTCACAAGTTGACTTATTGTCTCCTGAGGCATGGCATCCCACACTTCTTGAAGGGCGGCCCTCAGGTCATTGAGGTTCTGGGGTACAGAGTTATGAGCCTCTACACAGTGCCTCAGCTGATCCCAGAGGTTTTCAATGGGATTCAGCTCTGGAGAAAGTGTAGCCACTCAATTTGAGGTCCCCCAATCTCCAGCAGCTGTTCCCTAATGATGTGACCTCGATGAGCTGGAGCATTGTCCTTCATGAAGATGACATTAGGCCGGGATTGTTCCTGCAGAGGCACAATGACTGGAGTAATGATGTTCTTCAGGTAGTATGGGCTTGTCACTGGACCATTCACACAGTGTAGGGCAGTTCTGTACTGAAGAGACACACCTGCTCACACTGTAACACCACCACCAAAGGCTCATCTGGTGACAACAGTGGCCGATACATGATGCTCTCCTTGACGTCTCCAACATTGTTGGCGGCCATCATTTCTGCTCGGTGTGAATCGACTTTCATCAGTGAACAGCCCTGAGGCCACTGGTCCCTCATCCAGTGTAGATGCTCCCTGGTCCATGCAAGACGATGACACCTGTGGTCAGGTACCTTGCAGGCCGTCTAGCACTCAGGCCACGCTGATGTAAGCGGTTTTGAAAGGTCTGATGTGACACTTGGGTGCCTCTCACCTCCCTTAAATGTGTCTGGACTTGTGTGACATTTATCATCTGGTTCTGCAGGGCATTGTTCACAATAAAGCGGTCATCAGTCTGGGATGTGGCCAAAGGGTGTCCACTTCTCTGCCTTTCTGTGACTCTTCCAGTCTCTGTATCTCTGATACAACCTGCTGATCACTCTCTGTGACTCTCTAAGCTCAGTGGCCACTTCCGTCTTAGAACATCCTGCTTGAAGCCTCGCAATGGTGAGGTACAGTTGATCAATTGTTAGGTGTCGTCTTGGTCTCATGATATCAAAATATGCACAGCATGATGAGGAGGACCAATAAATACCAAGGTTGGCTCTGCCCAGGTGGGCTATACCCTCTCCAGAGGCACTAGGCTAACCGTTTTAGTCGGGTGTCCATAGGAGGCAGACATGACCTGGTATGTCCCTTTCTCCCACATGGACTTTTTTCCCAGGCACTGGTCCTTTCTCGTTCAATGCATTGGGGGGCACAGATCCCACCCTCTGTTTTTATTTCTCTGTCACCGGGCTGTTGTTCTCTTTTCCTCCCCTGGTCCAGGTATTGTTGGTTCTTTGCTTTTGTTTCTCTCTCCTACTGCTATTCGTACAAACTGATTAGCCCAGTGGCTGTGGAGAGGGTATAGCCCACCTGGGCAGAGCCAACCTTTTTTTTTTTTTTTTTTTTTTATATCTAGTGTCGCCTCCTAGTGGTAGCTGGACGTATACACATGGTGCTGTGTCCCCCAATGCATTGAACAAGAAAGGGACTTTACAGTAAGTACAAAAATCCAATTATAATTAAGGGATACACTTTTGTGGTCCCCATCCCCTCTTTTTAATTTTATTTTTTCTTGTGTATAGCGGCCCAATGAATTATAGATCCTGACATGTGCAGTAATAGTTAGAAATGCCAACAAGCAAATATTCTGTTCCAGAGATGCTAAAATATGGGCATCTGTCAGCAGTTTTGTACCTATGAAACGGGCTGACCTGTTACATGTGCGCTTGGCAGCTGAAGACATCTGTGTTGGTCCCATGTTCATATGTGTCCACCTTACTAAGAAAAATGGAGTTTTAATATATGCAAATTAGTCTCTAAGAGCAATGGGGGCGTTGTCGTTACTCCTAGAGGCACTGCTCTCTCTGCAACTGCTGTGCTTTCTGCACTTTGAGATGGCCACGTTTGCACTGCCTGGCCCTGTCAAAGTGGAGAGTGTGTGGCCGTTGCAGAGACCGTAAAGCCTCTAGGTGTAAGGGCAACGCCCCCATTGCACCTAGAGACTCATTTGCATATATAAAAACATTATTTTTCTCAGCAATGCGGACACATATGAACATGGGACCAACACAGATGCCTTCAGCTGCCAAGTGCACATGTAACAGGTCAGCCAGTGTCATAGGTACAAAACTGCTGACAGATGCCTTTTCATAATTCACCCATCGCTGAAAACATGGCAAGATTTCATTGGCTCATCTCCTAATCAAGCAGCGTTGTTTGGGCAATATGTCGCTTTCTGTGAATGTGACGTCAAGCCTTACAGTGTGACTTCAGATTGTTTTGTAAGACTATTTGCTTAAACTCAATATAACACCACATAAAAAAAAGTTTATTGCAGAGGTCCACGTATTACATTTTATACATAAGCTGCCGATCCTCATTGCATCATCTACAATTCTGGCGAAAATTGGAAATGAAAAGATTTGAGGTCAGAAAAGCTTCAGTATCCACCGCTGCTATACTTCTACTCTCGTAGAGCTGTCACGTAGCAGTCATTGAACAGCTCCCCAGCAGTATCCATGCCACCAAAGATGAGGCAGATCGGCACAGACGTCTGCGGCTCGTGGTCCTCAGCAGAAGTGTCTTTCCTTGTTTTCCAAGGAACAAGACACATGGAATGATCTAGCCTTGCTGGGGGACTCGGGGAGTCAAACTTCATCTGTGTCCATAAATCTTCCTCTATGGAGAAAAAAAATTAACAGTATAGAAAGGAGACATAAGCATAAAAATAGTGGTAACACCACAAATAGAGTCCAGGCCAGGGTCGATAGTCATAGACCTCACAGGGAAATTTCCCGATGGGCCGATGTCCATGGGGCCAGCTGAGCCCTCCTCACGGCCAGCCAGTGGAAGTTTTTGGGGATGTATATTGTGATGGACTGTGGTATTTGGCTCTGTTGGGGCGGTATAATGTACCACAATATGGTATTATTGGCCCTGCCTTCCATTAATTTGCACCCAACTACAAAACGGGGCCACTTTTAATATTTTTTCCAGGGCCACTTTGAATTCTCAGTCCGCCCCCGGTCCAGGCTGCAATAACATCCACTTATCAGCTGTAATAGGGGGCCGTCACATATATGTCTCCATTCATTTTAATGGGGGACGTAATCTGTGCATAAACATCTACACCTACGCATTTTTTGCCACGTGTGAAGGCATCCTGATACTACAGGATACAGAACTCATTGGATACAAACTGTAATGTGCCCTACAGGATACAGTGCATGAAAAGTAATAACTCCCTTAGGCTACATTCACACAACTGTAGTGTTTTGCGGATCCGCACATGGCCGCCACTATCATAGAAAATTGCGGACAAGAATAAGACATGCTCTATATTTTTTGTGGTATCTTTTGAAGCCCCATTGAAATGAACGGGTCCGCACCCCTTCCGCAAAATTGTCAGCTTCTGGGACAAATTCTGATTGATAGCAACACATTCTTGCCTAATCAGTGCTTGGAGCTTATCACAGTTTCTGTGTATTAGGGCTCATGCACACGACCGTATGTATTTTGTGATCCACAAAAACTATGGATAACGTCCGTGTGCATTCAGTATTTTGTAGAACGGAACAGCTGGCCCCTAATAGAACAGTCCTATCCTTGTCAGTAATGTAGAATGGACATAAGGAAACGGAATGCACACGGAGTAACTTCCGTTTTTCTGCAGACCCATTGAAATGAATGGTTCCGCATACGATCCGCAAAAAACACGGAATGGACACGGAAAGAAAATACATTTGTGTGCCTGAGCCCTTAGGCTAAGGTCGGGGAAGGCAGCATACAGATTCCAAGAAACAAGTCTGAGGTCAGGGCAGCCAGCAATGGGGGAAAACAAGAAACAGGCGAAGGTCAGGGCACTTGGCTAGGAGTCGGTTGTCAGGCTGGAGTTCGGTACATAGGTAGTCAGACACACAGAAAGTAGGTAACCTAAAGCTCAGGCACCCTCCCACTGGGGAAGGCGTCTTAAAGAGGTATTCCGGTTATTTGAAGTTAACCCCTATCCACAGTATAGTTGATAACTATTAGAACGATTGGGGTCCTTCCACAGAGACCCCCGCTAATCATGGGAACGGGGGCCCTGTAAACCGCCTCCCCCCTTCCCCCCGAAATTAAAGGAGCAGCATGTGTCTGTGGCCGTGCCATTCATTTCTATGGGAGTTCTGGAGACAGGAGAGCATTTTACTTGGCTATCTCCAGAAACTCCTATAGAAATGAATGGAGTGGCCACACGTACGTGTGACAGGCTGCTCCGTTCATTTCAAGTGGGTAGAGGGGCCCCATTCTCGTGAGCGGTAGGGGTCCCAGCAGTAGGACTCCCTATATCACTTGTTTGGTGAAAAATGTTTTTCACTGAAACCTTTCTACAGCTTTCTAACCAGCACCTGGATCTGAATACTTTTGTGATTGTAAAAAGGAGCAGGGAACAATTTAGGTCTGTTTTTTTAATTATTTAGGGGGGGTGTGCCATTTGCAACAAAATTTAAGACATTTACCACAAACATGACACACTCTACACCAGCTCCCATGCTGCTATTGAATGAATTTTTTGAAGCATGGCCCTTTCAAATATGTGCCAGAATTATGGGGTTTATCGCTAAGACTGGCCTAAGAAACACCACTCTGAATACCAGAGGTATCATTGACACCTTGTACATACAATTTTTGAATTTCCAAAGAGTTTCATGCAGAGCTGCCTAGGAAGGTGAGGGGTCGGGGTCTCACTACACACTATGCTCTGGTACTTGCACATTGGCGAGTGTTCCTGTCAGGCTGCTCAGCCATGATGGCATATCGTAGGGAGGATCACATCATCACCATCTATTTTAGAAAAGTGCAGTGTGTAATGAGGCCCCATCCCCTGCATCCTCCCTAGGAAGTTCTGCAAATGGTGGCAACCAGTCCTGCTCACATTCTAGGACAGGTTGCTGGTGGCCATTTTAAATTAATCCCGGATTACCCCTTTAAAACTCAAGAAAAACTATATAAAAATGGTATCGCTGGGATCGTACTGACCCGGAGAATAAAAGGTAACAGGTCAGTTTTACCGCACAGGGAACAGCGTAAAAAAACCCCAAAAAAACTGTGTACCTTTTTTTTCTATTCCACCTCATTCAGATTCCCCCCACCCCATTTCCCACTACATCATATTATGCAGTATTAAATGGTTCCATTAGAAAGTATAACTTGCCCTTCAAAAACCAAACAAACAATCATATGGCTATGTGAACAGAAAAATAAAAATGTTATGGCCCTTGGAAGGCATGGAGTTAAAAAAAAATAAAATAAAATGGAAAATCATAGGGTGTTAAAGGGGTTAAAATGTACACTCCAGCCAAAACACTGATGCAGTCTGTTATGCTAGGTAGCTCCAATTTCAAGTTTTACTTTAATCTGCATTGAAAAAGGCGTACCTGTATCAAACCTGTACATCGTGCTTATGGGCCCCGTTTCAGTCATTCCACCGAAGATATAAATGAATTTTTTCCAGGAAATTGAAGAATGAGCAGCACAAGCAGGAGGCAGATCCCCCTTCGTTTTCAGCCGTTCCCACTTCATAGTATCTATAGAATACATTTTATATACACAATTTAGTTAATTTTATCATTAAATCTGTCAGAGCCCTTTAACATTCCTGCCTAGTCAACAGCCATTTCTATATACAGTGCCTTGAAAAAGTATTTACACCCTTGAACTTTTCCACATTTTTTTCACATTACACACACATAGCAAGTATGTGTGACGTGCAAAGAAAATGATACAGGGTTTTGAAAATTCTTAATAAATAAAAATCTGAAAAGTGTGGTGTGCATTTCTATTCAGCCCCCGGTACCCTGATACTCCTAAATAAAATCCAGTGGGACCAATTGCCTTCAGAAGTCACCTAATTAGTAAATAGAGTCCACCTGTGTGTAACTTATTCTCAGTATAACTACAGCTGTTCTGTGAAGGCCTCAGAGGTTTGTTACAGAACATAAGTGATAAAACAGCATAATGAAAACCAAGGAACACACCAGACAGGTCAGGCATAAAGTTGTGGAGAAATGTAAAGCATCTCACAGAGCACTGTTCAATCCATCATCCAAAAATGGAAGGAGTATGACACAACTGCAAACCTACCAAGACATGGCTGTCCACCTAAACTGACAAACCAGGCTTTAATTAGAGAAGCAGCCAAGAGGCCCATGGTCACTCTGGAGAGATCTACAGCTCAAGTGGGAGAATCTGTCCACAGGACAACTATTAGTCGCGTACTCCACAAATCTTTATGGAAAAGTCATAAGAAGAAAGCCATTTTTTGAAAGCAAGCCATAACAGGGGCACAGCAAACATGTGAAAGAAGCTTACGACCAAAGTTGAACTTTTTGGCCTAAATGCAAAACGCTATGTGTGGTGGGAAACTAACCCTGCACATCACCCTGAACACACCATCCCCACCGTGAAAGATGGTGGTGGCAGCATCATGCTGGGGGGGAGGCTTTTCTTCCGCAGGGTCAGGGAGGCTGGTCAGAGTAGATGGGAAGATGGATGGAGATAAATTCAGGGCAATCCTGGAGGAAAAACCTGGCAGAGGCTGCAAAGACTTGCAACTGGGGTGGAGGTTCACCTTCCAGCAGGACAACAACCCTCAACATCCAGCCACAGCTACAATGGAAAGGTTTAGATCAAAGCATCTTCATGTGTTAGAATGGCCCAGTCAAAGTCCAGACCTAAATCCCATTGAGAATCTGTGGCAAGACTTGAAAATTGCTGTTCACAGACACTCTCCATCCAACCTGACTGAGCTTGAGCTATTTTGCAAAGAAGTATGGGTGAAAATTTCAGCCTCTACCAGATACCTACCCCAAAAGACTTGCAGCTGTAATTGCAGTGAAAGGCGGTCCTACTAAGTATTGACTCCGGGGGGTCTAAATACATATGCACGCCACACTTTCCAGATTTTTATTTATTAAAATTTTTTAAAATCACGTCTTATTTTCTTTTGCTACTTTATGTTAGTCTATCACATAAAATCCCAATAAAATACATTTGTGTGTCAGTGTAATATGAAAAAAATGTGTAAAAATTCAAGGGGTATGAATACTTTTTCAAGGCACTGTATAATATTATTAGCCGTATGCAGCTAATTTTACCTGTGTTAATGGAGAACATGTCGCTAAAAAAAGAGCTGCCTGCCATCCCACCATGAAATGAATAGCTTGGTTCCTACAGCTGTAATAATATGTCCATGAAGTGGCTTAGGTGGATTACCAGATGTCGCAGGCTGCGTCCATGTCAGGCTGCCTATGAAAAAAACAAATTGTGCAGTGAGTATTTACTTCATGCACCTTAAAAGTGCCGTACAGGATTAAAAAAACATGTCTACGTTCTTCAAGAAATGGCACAACAACTGTCTATGAATTGTGTCAGGTACTGCAGCTCAGCTCCAGTTCAGCTAAAGTAAATGAGCTACAATATCACAAACTGTGGATGTGCGTGGCACCATTTTTTAAATAACACAACCATGTTTTTCTTATACCAAACAACTTTAAATGGGTTTTCTGAGAGTTGGATACTGAGCTGGACAAGTAAACTTGTACTGGCCAGGAAGGGAATGGCAGGCCCCACTACCAACCTGCCCATCATTCTATAAAAATCCAGGCCCAATACATCCTATCATTAAGATCAGATAGGAAGGAGCCCGACTCCTGGCACCTGACTGGTGAGCCGTTTCAGGAGTCCACGGTGTACCTGTGAGAGCTGCGACCTTCTCACAGCTTACCAAACACAGTGCCGCCCATTGAATAGCGGATGTGATTTGTGTTGCACTCAGCCCAATTCACTTGCCATCCACGGCATCTGGGCAGTCTTTCCTCAGCTGGTTTTTCTCAACACGCAGCAAATGACTGTGGTACCAATGACCTACCTCAGCCATTGACTGGCATAGTGGTTGGGCCCTACATATTGAGAGGGCCCAGGAAGCATCAGAATGAGAGCAGTGAAGTATTAGTAAGATGAGTATTCAGCTATTTTTTTTTTTGAATCAGATAATTTTTATTAAGGTTTCATGAACAAAAACATACAATGTATACAGTAAGTCCCCTCCAATCCCTCCCAGTATTCAGCTATTTTAATTAAAGTCTAGCCTTTCAGGGCCAAAACACAAGTCAATTAGTGAGTGGCTGAGCACTAACTAAACACTGCACACCTGGCTTACTATCGACCACTCATTAGCATTGTCTACATCAATACAAGAGCAAATGTCCACTTTGAGGCTAGCAACCTCGATAACAGTCTCGCCAGACAGGTTCTGTCTCCTCAGATGGATCTCTCTCTCTAGTGCACGCCTTGCACCTTAATAGTCCAGTAATGAGCTGGACAAGTTAACTTGTACCGGCCAGGAAGGGAATGGCAGGCCCCACTACCAACCTGCCCATCATTCTATAAAAATCCAGGCTTGAAAACAGGACTTACCAAAGCTCTTAGCAAACTACTCTTTGCTAGGAATATTTAACTTTCCTGGATTTCTTGTATCCCATCCAGTTTTCCCTGGAAGAGAAATCTTGGGGAACTCTCTGATCACTTTTCGTGTCACCGTCTCACACTTACTTGTATCAAACACGTGGAGTTTGTTGTCTGCAGCGGGTTCGGCGCCTTTTTCTCCTCCTCCAAAAACATAGAACTTATCCCCAATGGCAGAACAGGATGTATGAAATGTCCTTGGGGATGGAGAAGGTCCTTCTACATTCGGACTTTTCCAAGAACAGCTTTCTGATAAACGGAGAAGATAATCCTCATGTTCATAGACACAACTGGCATGTATAACACTTTCTGGACACAAATATCATGTATATGATTAGAAGTCTTGGTTGCTATTATATTCCTCCCCCATGTTTCACACTCCATATCTACGGGTTCACATATTCGTATGCATAGATTGTTAAGCCATAGAGAGCCGACGTTTACATCAGCGTACCCGTATGGACAGCTTCAAGCACTTGACAGAGACAGGTACAGTACCCTCAACTGTAAGATTCCTGCCAGGTGTCATGTTTCTTACCATGAACCTCATATGGGCAGATGTACCAAAGCTGTACAACCAGAGAGGATTACAAAAGAAGGAAATTTTTGCACAAAAAAAATTGAGACTTTAAAGGGGTGGTCCACAATCTCCACAGCTTATACTTAGCCCCACAGGTGGTCTGAGCCAACACAAGAATCATACTCATCTGGTCCCCGATGCTGCGGTCCTGCCCTCTGGCTGTATTCGGTAATCTTCCGGTCCCAGGCTTGTTGTCTTCTAGCCGGGCTGTGGATAGGGTCACGTGTGCCACCGCAGCCAATGACTAGCCTCCATGGTGAGTTGTTCCTAAGCAGCATGTCCGCTGCTGGATCATGTGCTTCTTGGGGACATGTCACCGCTGAGGCCAGTCATTGGCTGCTGTGGCTCGCATTACCCCGTCCACGGAAGAAGCCTGGAACTGGGGGATCTCTGAACGCAGCCAGAGAACAGGACCGGGACGGCAGGGATCAGGTGAGTATAGAGGGGCTAAGTGAAGACCAAAAGGATCCTGGACAACTCCTTTAAGATTTTTCGCTGCATTTACAAAAATTTACACCAGAAAACTAGCTGTGCATGGCGCATGGACAGCGGAAGATGGGACAACTGACTTCTTTTTAGGACCGGCGTATGAAACTCCAGTCTCTAGTAAATGTGCCCCAATGTGTTCGCAAACGCCCCATACCTTTACCCGATTACAAGGATTATAACCCTGCTTGTACTACACAGCAATTCTCCACCCAAATGATTATTGATTTTAACTGTTGAAGGACAGCTGCAGTCCACAAGATTGCATTCATCTGGACCTCAGCTGCAGTTCAATAGTTAAAATAAATCAGTCGCGCTACAAAAAGTCGCTGTGTAGCCCTAGCCTTAAAGGCAATGTACACCTTGATTGCATTTTACTCATTTTTGGCTAAAAATCATATTTTCAATTGGCCTTTATAAAAAATATTGAGCTGTTCTGTCCCAAAGCGTTAACTGTTTTTCTAACGGCTCATTCACACGACCGTATGTATTTTGCGGTCCGCCAAAACGGATCCGCAAAAAATATGGATGACATCTGTGTGCATTCTGTATTTTGCGGAACGGAACAGCTGGCCCCTAATAGAACAGAACTATCCTTGTCCGTAATGCGGACAATAATAGAACATGTTCTATTTTTTTTGCTGAACGGAAAAAAGGTCATACGGAAATGGAATGCACACGGAGTACCTTCCGTTTTTTTTTTGTGGACCCATTGAAATGAATGGTTCCGCATACGGTCAGCAAAAAAAAAGGAAAGGAAACGGAAAGAAAATACCGTCGTGTGCATGAGCCCTAACTGCGTGACTGGTACTTTCACTTTGTCCCAGTCATCTCATAAACCTTATTTCTAAGCTACTAAGAGTTAATAAACACTTATTTAAGGCACATTGTTATCAGTAAGATAAGAACTGAGCTATAATGAGTGTTTATAAGGTCAGAGAGCAGAGATAAGGAGTCCATCAGCACCCCAACTGACGGAAAAGAGAGAAAATCCAGAGGCTGCTACTAGAGCATCTCAGCTCTGTACAGAAAAAATGGCTCCATATTTTTAGCTCAAAATGAGAACAATGCAATAATAATAATAATAATAATAAAAAATTGCCCCCAAAGGTGTCCATAGACTTTAACTCCCAGATGTAATACTAATATGATATAGTTTACATTGTACTTTTTACTCACAGGATACAGGAATATACGTTCATACAAGAATACATACCTGGTCTAATTACCTGAATGCTGTTTCTGTTCTCTGCCTGTTCAGCTCCACCAAACACCCATATTGCAGTAGGATCACTGGCAGATGTAAAGCAGGCATGTTCGTAGCGTGGTAGAAAATCCTTCCAGCCAGGGTTATCCCATTCATAAGTATCTAAAGGTAAAGAGACAGGCAAGTGCTGAGTACTTTATACAGGAAGCATGTGCGCAGTATAACAAATCACTGCAAGGATTTAAAGGGGTCGTCTCACTTCAGCAATTAGCATTTATCATGTAGAGAAGGTTAATAGAAGCCACTTACTAATGTATTGTGATTGTCCATATCGCTTCCTTTGCTGTCTGGAGTCATTTTTCCATCACATTATATACTGCTCGTTTCCATGGTTACAGACCACCCTGCAATCCATCAGTGGTGGTCGTGCTTGCACAATATAGGAAAAAGCATTAGCCTATGTGCGCTGCCATGGTCCCGGACACCAGAGGGGCTGAGGCTTTTTCCTATAGTGTGCAAGCACAACCACCACTGATGGATTGCAGGGTGGTCGTAACCATGGAAACGAGAACCAGAACACAGTGATCATTTTACTGCACCATGTTCAAGGGTCTTCTTCTACTGTACTAATAAAACACTATTAAAACTGAATTATTTTTCAGGAACTAACTAAAAGTCGCTTGCTTTACCTAGATTTATGATGTGCGCATCAGAGTAGCAGCAGCCAGGATCTGCCCCTCCAACAATGACCACTTTTCCCTTTCCTTGGGCATCAGAGGCAGGTACGTACAGACATGTATGACCGACACGAGGGCTCGGGGCCTCTCCGCTGGGAGCTAAAGCATACCTGTAGAGACATAGCCAGTAATGAGTACATTTGGGAAACAGTGCACTTGTATAAGTCTGATACACATTAGATAGCCGTCGGCCAAATGTGTGGACCGACGGCTATCTCTGCTAACCCCCAAACACATTTACATGCAGCTTGGTCAAGCATGTGGCATGTTGAAATACAACAGCTCGATCCTTATCTTCCCCGACATGTGCCACCGGGGGAAGTTGGGAGTCCCCTGTACACATTAGGTGGTTGTCAGGTTCAGACGACATTTCTCGAATGCTGTGGTCATCTGACGCTTTATATTAGGCTGGTTTTCAATTTTGCCTAGAGCGCCACCACATTGAAATCAATGGGCTGTTGAATAAAGCATGGATGTGGCAGATTCTCCAAGGTGAGTGACTCTTTTTATTATTATTTTAAGCCATTCTGAGCATTTTTAAAAGTTTTTTTTTCCAGGAGGAAAATATGTGTTCGGTCAGATTCCGATCCCCGGCAACATTAAACTGATTGCAGAGGCTGCAGCACTCTGGTGAGCATCACAGCCCCTTCACAGTATACCAAGCACAGTGTCATGCGCTGTATAGTGGCTGTGATTGGTACTGCCGCCCAAGCCCATTCACTTGAATGGAACGGAGCTGCACCTAGGCCATGCGAATGATGAATGTGAGGTCACTGGCCTAGGCTGCAGTGAGCGCTGCCGCCTCTTCAAGCGGCTGATTTACAGGGGTGCACGGAGCTGAACCATCACCAATCAGATACCAAGGATCTAACTGGTGGACAGGCCATCAATATTAAATGGGTTGCCGGATGTTTTGATCCACGCCGGGATCTGGAGGGACGCGGGTGCTGGGCAGCAGGTAAGTATGCTTTAGAGGAGGGGACCGGGCATTCTGGGGGTCATTATAGGGACTGGATAACCCCTTTAGTGTGAGCTTGTCACTAGGGAATTCACTGTGAAAGAGGACCTTTCACCACTCCAGACATGTCTGCTTTAATAGCTCCATGCATTCCCCACGTACTAACAATTCTGGAGCATCTATTCTTATGGCTCTATGTTGTGCCATCCCTTTATTATTTCTACTAGAAATTATGGATGAATTACTAGCAGTCTGCAGTAAGGGAACAGAGGGGAGGTAACAAGTTGGGGGTGTGTACCTGTACAGTCTGAAAATGGCAGCTCTGATTGGATAGAGTGAGTTTGTGCAGGGACACGCCCCCAACTGGTTACCTCCCCTCTGTTCCCTTACTGCAGACTGCTAGCAATTCATTCATAACTTCTAGTAGAAATAATAAAGGAATGACACAACATACAGACATAAGAATAGATGCTTCAGAATTTTTATTACAAGGGGAATGCATGGAGATATTAACACAGGCATGTCAGGAGCGGTGAGAGGTCCTCTTTAAACCTTTTACTTAGCCATCCATTGCTTCATGCTGGGAGGGGGGAAAAAAAGTAATTTTAAATAATATGCAAATAAGCAGTTGAGTGCACCAAGGGGCGGGTCCAAACCACCGTGTGCACCATTGTTCTTCTGCCACCCCCTACCTTTCCTTTCCGATCGACACGACCATGTTCCTGCACAGTCATTTCACCTGTCCCGGTCCACCAAGAATCACTCACCGAATCACTGAAGTGTGAACTAGGCCTAAACGGAGCAGCAGTGAACAGGCATGACCAACGCTCCATACAAATCAAGAAATACCAGAACCTTGTTCTTGTGGTCAGTGGGGTTTCTAGCAGCCGGACCCCAGCCGATCATCCCCTATTCTGTGATGGCAGATACTCACCACATGGATTCTTTCGGCACATCTTCCGCTTCTAAAACTCCCAGGATTTCCATAGTAATAAAACACGACCTAAAACGTAAATGAAATGATTACTACCCATCGCATGTAACATACATTCCCATAACATTATGTTCTAGACTTTGACTGGACAAAATGAACATTTTTGGCACATTGAGGATATGTCCACGTCTGGCAGACGCATTTCCGTGCTGCAATCTGCAGTGTTTTACAGCAGCAGCAAAGTGGATGAGATCATAGATACAAATCATTCCTTATGTATAAAGCATTTTGCAACATTTTTATGCCCCTTTAGGCTATGTTCACATGTGACTGAGTAGGTTCGGATACCTAAAACCTGCAAAGTATCCACAGTATTGTACAGATCCAGCAAGCTGGACGAAATTTTAAGAAATCTCATCCACATTCTGTGTAAAAAAGGCAGTGTAAGTTAACTCACGGTGCAGATATCGGCAGGGTGCATGTTTAAGCTGCGGATCTCCATAGCGGATTTCACTCTTTGCAATAGTCTACAGCCATTTCTGTGACAAAACCCGAAGAGGGTTTTTTTTCTACTGTATTTTCAGTCATGTGTGGACATAGTCTTAAGGTGCGACCACACGGACCGGTTGTGACGTGGATCAACTAAACAATGCGGTCTCATAAGTCATTAGACAAGAGCCAGCTGAGGCCCATATGGCCGCACAGTACTGGACCGCAGCGTGGGCGCATCACAACTGCTCCGTGTGGTCGTACCTTTAGGTTGGTTTTACCTATAGCACTTTGAGGTTGTCTCACTTCAGTAAATAGCATTTATTTTGAAGAGAAAGTTAATCGAAGGCACTTACTAATGTATTGTGATTCTCCATATTGCCTCCATTGCTGGCTGGATTCATTTTTCCATCACCACATTACACACTACTCGTTTCCATGGTTACGACCACCCTGCAATCCATCAGTGGTGGTCGTGCTTGCACACTATAGGAAAAAGTGCTGGCCTCTCTGGTGGCCGAGACCGCAGGGGCACACAGGCTGGTGCTTTTTCCTATAGTGTACAAGCACGACCACCACTGATGGATTGCAGGGTGGTTGTAACCATGGAAACAAGCAGCGTATAATATGATAGAAAAATTAATCCAGCCAACAAAGGAAGCAATATGGACAATCACAATACATTAGTAAGAGCCTTGTATTAACTTTTCTCTATGCCATTTGCTGAAGTGAGACCCATAGGTGCTCTAAAAACATAAAAAAAAGTATATAAAAAATGCTAGCAACAAAAAATACGAAAATAAAGAAACGCAAACGACTTTACGATGTACCTGTGTTTTCAGTTAATACGTATCCTCGGCATAGAGGAAACCCAGGTCACCTACCTCCTACCTTTCAGATCCCCCTCTACAGCACAGCAGGCCTCTCATCAGAGCTGTCACGCAGCTAGGCCGCCATCACCATGGAAACCGCTTCCCTTCCCAAACAACCCCCCAAAACCCAGATATTTGTGTAAACAACCCCATTACCCCTCTCCCCACAGCCGCCTTATGTGTAGCTGTCGCCTACAGAATGCCGTCCTGTACTAAATAATAAATGTTGAAATGTGAGGCGAGAGTTGTCTGCGCTTAACGCTTTTAATAAAGTTTGTTGAAAGAAAGAAAAAAAGTTGACATTTCCGTCTTCTTCATTCTCCAGGAAGTGAGGAAGGTGCTCCGGGCCGGAAGTGACGTTATCCCGGTGCCTCCCGCTCTAACAGTTACCAACCTTTAGCAAAATGGCGCCCCTGGACCTGGATAAGTACGTGGAAATCGCCCGGCAGTGCAAGTATTTACCCGAGAATGACCTGAAGGTGAGAAAACCTTGTGTCCCGTCCAGACATGGCGCAGAGTCGTCCTGCCGGGGCAGAGTGTACCTGTCCATGGCCTCCCTGTGTCAGTGGCTGTATCTCCTCTATATACACACACATAAATGGGGCATGTCATACCTGGCACATCCACTGCCACCATATATGAGGTGCAGGGAAGGTGGGCACTGCTTCTGGTTAGGTTTGAGACTCTGATGTCCTTCCCAGCCCTGTCACGATAGTACATCCATGTCATGATAGTATGATTATGACTAAGTGATAGAAATAGGAACCCTTTTCTTAACAATTCTGAAGTTTTTAATTAAAGGGGTCCTCTCACTTCAGCAATTAGCATTTATCATGTAGAGGAAGTTAATACAAGGCACTTACTAATGTATTGTGATTCTCCATTTTACTTCCTTTGCTGGCTGGATTCATTTTTCCATCACATTATACACTGCTTGTTTCCATGGTTACGACCACCCTGCAATCCATCAGTGGTGGTCGTGCATGCACAATATAGGAAAAAGCTCTGACCTCTCTGGTGGTAGGGGTGCACATAGGCTGGTGCTTTTTCCTATAGTGTACAAGCACGACCACCATTTCTGGATTACAGGGTGGTTGTAACCATGGGAACGAGCAGTGTATAGTGTGATGGAAAAATGAATCCAGCCAGCAAAGGAGGCAATATGAACAATCACAAATCATTACTAAGTGACTTGTATTAACTTTCTCTACATAAAAAATGTAATTTGCTGAAGTGAGACAACCCATTTAAAGGGTTATTCTCATTTTAGACAATGGGGGCATATCGCTAGGATATGCCCCCATTGTCTTATAGGTGCGGGTCCCACCGCTGGGACCCGCACCTATATTGAGAACGGAGCCCCCGAAGTGAATGAGGGCGCACTGCGCATGCGCAGCCGCCCTCCATCCATTTCTATGGGGCCGCCGAAAATAGCCGAGCGCTGGCTCGGCTACTTCCGTTGGCTCCATAGAAATGAATGGGAGCCGACCGCGCATGCACGGCCCGGCTCCCATTCATTCCTATGAGCGGCGCGGGGAGCTGCGCCTGGTGGTGGCCGGACCCCCGGAAACCTGGGGTCCTCCAGGCGCAGCGCTCCCCGCTCCGTTCTGGCTATAGGTGCGGGTCCCAGCGGTGGACCCGCACCTATAAGACAATGGGGGCATATCCTAGCGATATGCCCCCATTGTCTAAGATGAGAATACCCCTTTAAAGAGGGTTTAAAAGAGGGTCCCCTCTCCTGACATGCCTGTTTTAATATCTTCATACATTCCCCATGTAATAACAATTCTGGAGCATCTATTCTTATGTCTCTATGTTGTACCATTCCTTTATTATTCCTACTAGAAGTTATGACTGAATTATCAGCAGTCTGCAGTAAGGGTACAGAGGGGAGGTGACTCATGCTATCCAATCAGTGCTGTAATGTTCAGACTGTGCAGGGACACCCCCCCCCCCCCAACTGGTTACCTCCCCTATCTACCCTTACTGCAGACTGCTAGCAATTCATTCATAACTTCTAGCAGGAATAATAAAGGAATGGCACAACATACAGACATAAGAATAGATGTTCCAGAATTGTTATTCCATGGGGGGGGGGTGCATGAAGCTATTAAAACAGACATGTCAGGAGCGGGGAGAGGGCCTCTTTAATATATCAATGTTTTGGCATTACGAATGCTGTGGGGTTATCTGACAACCTGCTGTGCTCAGACGTCCCATAGAAGAGGGTAAAGCGGTTGTCGTGTATGAGCCCGGTCTATGCCGGGTTCTCCTGATAGTGGACCCACAGTGATACCCGTCTCACTTCCCTATGGAGAAGTAACGAATATTATGGGGAAACTCTGACTTTAGATCAGTTTTGATCTTCTGGGTATGAATCGGGGCTTCTCATCAATTAGTCTCATAGACAGTGACTGGTGCAGTAATGCACAGGAGTGACTACTACTCCTATCAAGTCATGTAGTGCTTGGCTGCCTCTGATATCCTTGGAGGTGAATGGAGCAGGTGCAGATGGGGGAACAGAGATCCCCTTCCTAATCCATTCAGCTCTATTGGACTGTTGGAGATAGCAGAGTACAAGCGCTCTCCTATCTCTGGCAGTACCATAAAGTTGAATGGGAAGGCATACGCATGTCTTTTCGTTCAAGCACAGAGCTCTGGCCTGTTGTTCTCGTCAGGAGCCCCAGCAGTTGGACCCCTACCAGTCTCAAAAGCAGGGGGCCGATGATCACCCGTTTGAATGGAGCGGTGGGCACGCATGCTCACTGTCCCATCATTCAGCCATATGGGGCTGTCGGGGATAGCCAAATACTTGTACTCTGTGTCTCTGACGGGCCCATATTCCCCTGTTTGGAGAGGTGGCTATGTTAACCCCTCAGATTCCACATTCCGATAGCGACCACATCATCTGAGTAGTTAGACATGAAGAGGCCTGCAAATACCATAATTTTGGGACTATAAGACACTGGAGGAGATTTATCAAACTGGTGTAAAGTAGAACTGTCTTAGTTACCCATAGCAACCAATCGGATTCCTCCTTTCATTTTGGACAGCTCCTTTGGAAAATAAAAGGTGGAATCTGATTGGTTGCTATGGGCAACTAAGCCGGTTCTACTTTACACCAGTTTGATAAATCTCTCTCTCGCCTTTTATTTTTAAAAAAGTACCTTAGTCTTATAGTCCGCATGTACTGGCCTGATGTCCTATTCATCAGAAGGGCCCCTCCTCTCAGCACTTTTTTAGTGATTTAGCGATTTTAGCGTTTTTGTTTTTTTTGTGCCAGGGAAGGTTGAATAAGTAAGAAATTTTTTTTTTCTACTTTTCTGTCATTTAAAACCTGGGATCAGAGGTCGCGCTACGTTTTTTTCAGAAGAGTAAAAATACTCCTCTGACCATTTTTGAGGAGTATTTTTACCTGAGGAGGAGTATGAAATCTGCGGTAATTAAAATACATACGCAGGCCTGCACTTGCTCACATCTGTGTTGGAGGCTGCATTTGGAGCCTCTGTTGCAGATTCTGTTGAAGGACCAGACAAAAAAGCCTTGTATACAGGAGTTTTTTGTCTGGTAAAAAGACAGATCGTAAATGGAAACTGAACGGATCCCATTGTAGTCGGTGGAGTCTGTTCAGCTTCCCTGTGGGGTGACAGAAGGAGGTGGAGCAGGGCCACTAGTGGGGCGACGGGGGGGGAGCAGGGCCACTAGTGGGGCGACGGGGGGAGCAGGGCCACTAGTGGGGCGACGGGGGGAGAGCAGGGCCACTAGTGGGGCGACGGGGGGAGAGCAGGGCCACTAGTGGGGCGACGGGGGGGAGCTTTGTTATTGGTTATTTCAAGCACAGGCAGCATTGCTGTGCTGCCTGTGCCGTTCACAGCGCTCACTGCGCTGATGAAAAACGTAGTACCACTGCGCCTTAGACTTTTTTCAGGGAGTAAAATTGCCTGAGAACGCGTCTGACGCTTTTTTATGCGTTATTGCGACCTCTGCCCGGGGTGCATCTTATAGTCCGAAAAATATGGTAAAATTCTAAAAATGTTAAAATCGAAGTGTTAAGAATAGATCATAAATATCCCATCAACGGGAGCTGAGCTGCAGTAAACCAGTACGGCCACTACACTGAACGGAGCTCTGCTAAAATGGTAGTGCCGGCAGCTGATCAGTGGGGGTGTCGGGTGTCAGACCTCCCCCCGATCTGTTTATTACCATCTAAATTCCAGAAAAGCATTGACATTTTCATACATTGGTGCTTTATCTCATTTGTACGGACACCTTTATTATTTTTATTTCTTGGTGTTGGGGTTTTTGAGCATTGTGGCGTAATGATTTTTTTTTTAAGAGGCTTTACACAGATTTCTAGCGCACAGTAGCCTCTGCTATGTAACGTTCCTTTAATGGCAGCGTGATCATAGCTGTATTGATGTTTGTCATGTGACATGCACGATCTTATTAAAATATTAGGCACATGTGATGCGTGTTTGCCCTCAGACTTCATCTACACAGGACAGTGTATACCCCCAGGGGTGTCTGATCCTGTGTTCTAGCTGTGCCTGCCTGTGCTGCAAAAGCCTTTAGCAATCTCCCTATTAAACTATTTGCATAGACATATAGCTGGGGTTCACCTGATTAAAACACTGTTGATCTGAGGCTCGGTTCCCAAGTTATGATACTTTTTCTTATTATGCAAATCAGGCCTTTGGTGCAACGAGGGCATTACCATTGCTCTTATTGCACCCAAGCTTCACTCCTTTCTGTGTCCAGCCCCTCCCTTGCTGTTTTGATTGACAGGGCCAGGGAGTGACAAAGCAGAGAGGGACCACAGAAATGAGTGGAGCTTGGGTAAAACAAGAGCAATGGTGACACCCTCATTGCACCAAATGCCTAATTTGCATCATAATTACCAAACACATCATAACTGAGGAACGGAGCCTCGAATCAACAAAAGTAAAACAGCGTTTTAATCAGGTGAAACAGCTCTTCCATGGTCCCTCATTGCACTGTGTTCAGAGCTATGATGCAGTGTGACGTCGGGTCAAATGCAGAGCGGGACCACGGAAGAGCTGTGGCATGTAAGGAGGCGATTCTGCAGGTCAAGTAAGAACTGATAACAATAGTGGGTGCTGGGGGGTCGGGAACTGATGGCAATGGCGGGGGGGTGGGGGGAAGCTCAAGGCACTGGGGTGGGGGGCAAAGCTCAAGACCCTGATGGCCTCACGTAGATGTGGATTATTCCTTACATGTACATTACTGCTCAGACTGATCTTCTCCTTTTCCTTCATGCAGCGCTTATGTGATTATGTGTGTGACCTGCTGCTGGAAGAGTCGAACGTCCAGCCCGTATCTACTCCAGTGACAGTCTGCGGAGATATACATGGACAGGTAAATTAATACCCGTATACTACTTGTATCCAAGAAGAGGAGGGTGTTACTCCGAAGTCGGTGGTGTCAGCGCCAGACCAAAATCTCTGCAGGATAACCTAAAAAATAAAGCTGATGTTCTCATCACCAATATCAACAACATGAGGCTAAGAATGTGTGTAAGTGGTGTGATGACCATTATACCACTCTGACAGACCGATGACAGATATGATGATTAAAATTCTGGGTCACTTAAATTTTTTTCTTAAAGGGGTTGTCCGAGTTATTTTTTTGTTCTTTGTATTTTTCAAACTTGTCAAATATAACAACCTTTCCATTCACTTTGTGCTCCTAAAGCTGCTGGTTTCTCAGATTTCACTGAGGGTCACATGACCTGTGATGTCAGCTTCTCTCCCTGCTCTGTGATGTTTGGTGCACAAGCCTCAGAGATCAGATAACAGTCTGTACACGAGACGTCACTGACCACGCCCCCCTGCACTGCCAGGCTGCTATCTGCTCTCTCCCTGGATTCCTTCAGATAAAACATTAACCCCTTCAGCCAGTACACACTGAGGGCTCAACGCTTTACAACTACAGGCAGTGAGGAGACAAATGCTGGGCACAGAGGAATTCTGCAAAGTATTGCACAAGAAAGGTAGGTCATTGTACAGCTGGGACTTGTAGTCCTACACATACAACATGCTGCTGAGTATCCTAGCAGTCGGGCATGTCACTCAGGGCAGCACTTGTATTCACTCCCTTTGCAGAGCAGGGGGGAGGGGCAGAGATTGTTATTACTGCAGGTAAACAAAGGCCAGGGAAATGAGGAAATATTGATTTTTTTTTTTTTTTGTTTTTTTGCCTAAAACTTGCTTAACTTAGTTATATATTGCTGCCCATCAGATTTACAGTGCCATATATTTTTTTTTCATAACTCGGACAACCCCTTTAAAATCTCTTGTAAGAAGCTCCAGTTGGAATCCAGTGCTGGAGTCATTCCGTTAGATGATTGACAGCTCTCTTCCAATATTGTGTTCATGATTATCATTTTTCTGTCATAAAATTTAGTATAAAATATATATATATATATATAGTGGGATTTGAACCTGGGACCTTCTGTATAGCAGGCAGCAGATTTACCAGTAGTCTAAATATATATATCATTTTTTACTTTTTTTTTTTTTTTTTTTTTTTTTACAAAAAAAAATAAATGAAGCAAAAAAACATGCTAGTTTTTGTAAAGCCCTTAGTATGTGATATCAGAAAACAGTATTTGGTGTCCCTGTAATCGTAATAAGCTCTACAATAAATACATTATATATGGTGATTAGTAAATGGCGCAATCTTTTCCCCTTATTTCAGTGATATACTATTTTTCTGTGTTCCAGTTTTATGATCTATGTGAGCTCTTTAGGACCGGAGGACAAGTCCCTGACACCAATTACATATTTATGGTAAGTTACCACGTCCCCTCCAAAAGGTTTTCGGGACTCATTTTATCACTAATAGGGCTGGAATAGAGAATCCTCACTTTAGTCATTATTAGAGTTGTCACAATACCAAAATTCTGGTTTGATTTCGATGCAGTAAAAAATTATTACGATACTCGATACCATGCAAAAGGAAATATTTCTTAATATTTTAATAGTTCTGACTTTTTCGGACGTGTCGATACCTTATATGTTTACTTTTTTATTGTTTAAATATTTTTATATGTAAAATTAGGAAAGGGGGTGATTTTTTTTTTTTTTTTTTTTTTTTTTTTTCTTCAAACTTTTTATTTAATAACTATTAGCCACCTCAGCCAAGGGCGGTACTAGGCTGCGCAGTAGTGCAGCCTAGTATTGAAAACAGCAAATCCCAGTATGGTATCGATCTGAGTGCAAAAGTATTGATTGGGTATTGAAAGTTCGATACCTGGTGCAACCCTAGTCATTATAGGGGGTTGTTGGATCTGAAATTGCAAAATGAAAAAAACAAGGGGGTCATTTATCAAACTGGTGTAAAGTAGGACTGGCTTAGTTGCCCAAGATTTCATCTTTCATTTTGGACAGCTCTTTTGGAAAATGAATAGAGGAATCTGATTGGTTGCTAATGGCAACTAAGCCAGTTCTACTTTATACCAGTTTGATAAATGACCCCCTTGGTCCTTCACTAAAATGGAACAGAGTTAAGAAACCCAATCATTTACAGTGTTTAAAGGGGTTGACCACTTTCTGGTTACTGTTAACTTGTGTGTTAGTGAGATGATTATATGGCACTTACTAATAGTCTTTGTTGAAATTCTGCACCATTTTCTATATTCATCAGGTATGCCCCTTGTTTAGGGCTCATGCACACGGCGGTTGTTCGGCTGTTCTGTGCATTGGGGTCTGCAATTTACAGTCCCGAATGCACGGGCAACATCCGTCCGGCTGCCGAGACGGATCCAGACCCATTCAACTTGAATGCGTCCGTGATCCGTCCATACTGTGGCGTGGAGGCACGGACAGAAACCCCATGGAAGCACTCCGTACTGCCCCTGTGGGGTTCCATGCCTCTGTACCGCACTGACCTTCCGGACTGCGGACCCATTCATTTGATCAACCATGATGTGGGGTGCCTGTGTATTGTGGACCCATGCTCTGTTCCTGTAAAAGCCTGTTGTGTGCATCCAGCCTAATGGGGATGTGCGGCATAAATGCTCTGTTATGTTTTCAGGGAGACTTTGTAGACCGAGGATATTACAGCCTGGAGACGTTCACCTACCTTCTTGCTCTGAAAGCCAAGTGGCCTGACCGCATTACACTGCTGAGAGGGAATCACGAGAGTAGACAAATCACACAAGTATACGGATTCTACGGTAAATAGTCTTGTTGCATACAGTAGATCTAATCCGGCACGTTTTGCCTTTGTGATATTGATAACTTATCCTCCAGATCGGTCATCAGTATTTGGGGGGGTCCAACACCAGGCGCCTCCACAAAGCCGCCAGAGAGTAATCAGTGCACAGAGCTGGAAGCAGCAGGCTCTGTACATTGTGTAGCCGCTGCGCCGGCGCACTTCATCTTCGTTCCTGCTCAAGTGAATGGGAGATGAACTGCAATGCGCCAGCAGAGCCTTCTGCTTCCGACTGTTGTTTCCAATGCCGGCAGCTGCCAAAACAGCTAATCTGTGGAGCTGCTCGGCGTTAGACCTCGACTGACCTAATGCGGTTGACTAATCTGGAGGATAGGTTCTCAATATTTGAGGACCCATCATAATTTTTTTTTTTTTTTATTAGTCTTCCAAGAGTTATGTTTTCAGTCATTGATGCTATTTTGGGATATTATATCATTTTTTATTTATTTTTTCGATAGCTGCAATTAATTGATTTAGCTTTGGTTTAGTGGGTGATTTAATCAGACTTAGGCCCCATTCACATGACTCGGAACACACGCTGTGCGGCCCCATTGAAAATGCCTATACTTGTCCGTGCGCACAGACAAGTATAGGACATGTTTCAAAAGAGCCGCGGCACGGAGCTAGCTCTGTGCCGCGGCTCCCGGCCCCATAGAGGTGAATGGGGCCGCATCTATTCCCGCATTTTTGCGGATAGATACGGCTACATTCACACGAATGTATTTTGTTTGTGTCGATTCCGTGTTTTTTTTTTTTTTTTTTTTTTTTGTGTGTGTGGATAGGATGCAGCCCCAATTCATTTGACACTGTGTGCTATCCGCATCCGTATGTCCGTTCCGTAGCCCCGCAAAAAAAAATTTAAAAAGATAGAACATGTCCTATTCTTTTCCGTTTTGCCGACAAGGATTGGCATTGTTACAATGGATCTGCAAAAAAACTGCCATACCAGACATGCTGTGACTTGTAGTGTCCATAACACCGAGTGAGCCATAGTTTGCCTACTTCTCTATTATATTGTCTGGTTCTAAGGGGTAATGCGTCTTCTTTATTTTAGATGAGTGCCAAACAAAATATGGAAATGCCAATGCATGGCGGTACTGTACCAAGGTGTTCGATATGCTGACAGTGGCAGCTGTAAGTATCCACGTCTGATTTATGTGTGTGTTAGAATGTTTTTTCCAAGACGTAATGACAAAACGTAAATGACAGAATTTCAGATGGTCCTATGATCAAGAATTCCTAAAAGTCTGAGATTCCTGAAAATCAGTCCTCAATGCAAACACTATGGGGCACATTTATTAAGACCAGCATTTAGACGCAGGGGTTGTCCAAGTTATATATGCCATCAATATCAGATCGGCGGGGGCTCCGGCACCCGGCACCCCCGCCGATCAGCTGTTTGAAGAGGAGGTGCGTGCCGTGCCAGCGCTGCCTCCTCTTCATTTTTTACCTGCTCGCCGTAACATCCGCAGCAGTGAGCAGGTGTAATTACACCTAACCGTCCCATTCATTCTAATGGGTCCGCTCGTTCCCATACACTTGGACAACCCCTTTAATAAGACCCTGTGCTTTCGGTGGATCGCCAAAGTTATGAAGAGGTGCCAACCTCTACATAAGGCTCCATTCACACGTCCTGTTTTTCTTTTCTGATTCGATCCTGATTTTTAAGGACCCATTGAAATTAATGGATCCAGATCAGGATTAGGATCGAATCAGGGACGAAAAACAGGATGTGTGAATGGAGCCTTAAATGTAAGGCGGCTTCCTTGCTGTCTTACATTTAGACCCTTTTCT
This sequence comes from Rhinella marina, assembly GCA_900303285.1. NCBI lineage: Eukaryota > Metazoa > Chordata > Amphibia > Anura > Bufonidae > Rhinella > Rhinella marina. Next base: position 511,319 of record ONZH01023302.1, read on the forward strand.
ACACCTAAACCAGGCGTAGGAAATGGTAAATGAGACCGACCTGACGGCCCCTCCCTTGCCACACCCACTTTTTTTTTACTTGACATGACCGGGGAGAAGTCACAGATTGGGGCGCAAGGTCCTTTGTGTCGCAGTCTATGCCATACATTCACCCAATATAGGCGTATTTCTGGTTAATAAATGACCCCCTATGTATTTTTGTCTCTCTAGTTAATAGATGAGCAGATTCTCTGTGTACATGGTGGACTGTCCCCAGACATAAAGACTTTGGATCAGATCCGGACCATTGAACGTAATCAAGAAATCCCTCACAAAGGAGCGTTCTGTGACCTGGTATGGTCAGACCCAGAGGACGTGGACACTTGGGCTATCAGCCCCAGAGGGGCAGGTTGGCTGTTTGGTGCAAAGGTCACCAATGAGGTAATTTTATTTTGGTCCATTTTTGTTTTTATTTTTTACTTACTTTTCTAGACTAATCTCTTCAACTTTTAAATCATTATTAGGGCTCATGCTCACAACCGTATGAATTTTGCGGTCCGCAAAAAATATGGATGACGTCCGTGTGCATTCCATATTTTGAGGAACGGAACAGCCGGCCCCTAATAGAATCTGTAATGTGGACAATAATAGGAAATGGAATGCAAACAGAGTAACTTCTATTTTTCTTGCGGACCCGTTGAAATGAATGGTTCCGCATACCGTCTGCAAAAAAAATGGAATGGACATGGAAAGAAAATACGTTTGTGTGCATGAGCCCTAATGCTGTGTGATCTTGTCAGAGGGACCTCACACTGAGACGTGCTGCAAGTTTCTCACATTGAACTCGCTCATCTGGGTCTGCCCTTAAAGGGATTCTGTCACCACGATTTTGACTATTAAGTTATTTATAGCACTGGATTCAGCTGACTATAAGCATCTCCAAAACGTTATTGTTATAGGGCATAAATGAAGATCTGATGTTAAAAATACCTTTTTTATCAACTGTCAATCTCTTTCTTAAGGAGCCCAAGGGGATGTGCCAGCGATGTTGGAGCCCGGCCACGGCGATTCAGTTGGAGCCCAGGACCGCCCACCTCATTAATATTCACTTCACTGCTTGAAGCAGTGAAGCTCCGGCACGGCTGTAATCCCGCGCAGGCGCAGTACATCCTGTGAAGCTGTAGCCGGCAGACCGCACGGCGCAGACCACTTAATGTACTGCGCCTGCGCGGGATTACAGCCGTGCCGGAGCTTCACTGCTTCAAGCAGTGAAGTGAATATTAATGAGGTGGGCGGTCCTGGGCTCCAACTGAATCGCCGTGGCCGGGCTCCAACATCGCTGGCACATCCCCTTGGGCTCCTTAAGAAAGAGATTGACAGTTGATAAAAAAGGTATTTTTAACATCAGATCTTCATTTATGCCCTATAACAATAACGTTTTGGAGATGCTTATAGTCAGCTGAATCCAGTGCTATAAATAACTTAATAGTCAAAATCGTGGTGACAGACTCCCTTTAAAGGGGTATTTCTGTCACATACAATGGGGGCATATCGCTAGGATATGCCCCCATTGTCTGATAGGTACGGGTCCCACCTACAAGGAGAATGGAGCAGGGAGAGCTGTGGCTTGAGGACTCCGGGTTTCCTTGGGGTCCATCCACCACCAAGCGCTGCTCCCATACAAATGAATGGGAGCACACTGCGCACGCACAGTCCCTGCTCCCATTCATTTCTATGGGGCAGGCGGAAGCTGAGCCAGCGCACAACTATTTTCGGCGGCCCCATTGAAATGAATGGAGGGTGGCTGCGCATGCGCAGTGCGCCCTCCATTAATTTTCCTGCTCCTTTCTCGTTGTAGGTGCGATCAGATAATGGGGGAATAGCCTAGGGATATGCCACCCCATTGTATGTGATAGCAAAACCCCTTTAAGGGATTTTCTGGGACTTGGAATAGGCTCCGGTGCTTCAGTATAGAACAGCTTTTGTACACTGGGCGTGTCACTGTTCAGGGCAACTGCCATTTAAACGGTGCAGTACTAAAGTACTAAAATTTACAACCATGACCCAGTGTGCGGAGCTGTGCTATTCTGGTGCCTGTGATGACCTATCCTAATGATGGCTCCCCAGTATTACAGTCCCAGGTGACCCCTTTAAAGAGGACCTCTCCCCTCTCCTGACATGCCTGTTTTAATAGCTTCTTACATTCCCCATGTAATAACAATTCTGGAGCATCTATTCTTATGTCTCTATGTTGTGTCATTCCTTTATTATTCCTACGAGAAGTTATGAATTCCTAGCAGTCTGCAGTAAGGGTACAGAGGGGAGGTGACCAGTTGGGGGTGTGTACCTGCACAGACTCACTCTAGCCAATCAGTGCTGCCATTTTCGGACTGTGGAGGGTTCACACCCCCCAACTTGTTACCACCTCTCTGTACCCTTACTGCAGACTGCTAGCAATTCATAACTTCTCGTAGGAATAATAAAGGAATGACACAACATAGAGCCATAAGACTAGATGTTCCAGACTTGTTATTACATGGGGAATGTATAAAGATATTAAAACAGACATGTCAGGAGAGGGGAGAGGTCCTCTTTAATGTTTTGTAATTTACATATATAAGCAGCTTATTAATATTTGACAAATGTTTTTTTTTTTTTTTTTTTTTTTATACTTAGTTTGTGCACATAAATAACCTGAAACTTATCTGTCGAGCACATCAGCTAGTGCACGAGGGCTACAAGTTCATGTTTGACGAAAAGCTGGTAACCGTCTGGTCTGCCCCGAACTACTGTTACCGGTGCGGCAACATTGCATCCATTATGGTTTTCAAGGATGTGAACACGCGGGAACCAAAACTGTTTCGTGCTGTTCCAGATTCAGAACGGGTGATCCCACCCAGAACCACCACACCGTACTTCCTCTGAAGTCTCTCCTCCTGTCGTGTACTGTGCTGGATTTTTTTTTTTGTCTGTTTTAAGCACTTTGCTGCTGAAATGCTGCATCTTGCCTTTCTTTTAATTTATCGAACATGAAATGTGTATGTATTTTCTTTTTTTTTTTTTCCATTGAGAAATTGTACTGCTAATCGAGCACCTACGAGTAGACAGTAAATTCTCCAGTTCCCTCCTTAGTTTAGGTTAGGCCTTAAAGGGGTTGTCCCATGACTAATGTGAAAAATGGAAATCAGACATCATATAGGACATGACAATCTCTTTCTAACAAAGCCAGAACCAGCCCTGTACCTCACATGGATCCAGGGATCTCCACATTCCTTGCTCTGCTAGATTTATATCAAGCTGACAGCTGTTTTGCTGGTGCAGCTAAGGGGTTGTGTCCTTTCTGCTGTGGTTCTCTCGCGATCACAGCTCAGGAGGTAGTTGTAGAATAAAACTGAGCATGTGCGGCCATCTCGGTGAGCTGGACACAGATATATGGGAAAGAACAAACAGCAGGTGGTGCTATACAGATGTACTTTATTTGAGTCCATGGCTATGCTAGATTTTTTATTTACATGCATCTACAAAGTATTCAGATCCAGGTGCTGCTGAAAATGGTAGAATATTTTTCATGGGACAACCCCTTTAAGTTAAAGGGGTATTCCCACCTCATAATGTGATGGCATATTGTTATGACATGCCATCATTTTGTGGGAGGGGTAGGGTCTGACCTTTGGGTCCCCCACTAATCCTGAGAATGTAGGGCGTGCAGTACTGAGGTGCTCCCGGCCACCCGCTTGGCAGCCAGCCCTGTTCATGTGCTCTGAAGTTACCCTGCGCTGCTGTGCAGGAAAAGACTGTGGGGGTGGGGGGGGATAACACCTGCGTCTCTGGTGAGAGTAGCAATATGCCCTCACTTCATTAGATGGAAATGCAGCTTTGCACAAGAAGAGAAAAAAAAAAGCAATATGTCGGCTTCTAACCTTTCCGAATCCACACACGATGAATATATTGTGCCAAATGGTTCGTCATAAGTGGCCATTTACAAAATGAACATTTATTACTCTCCGGCGCTGAAAGTCTGTAGATTATTTTTTTTTTTTTAATATTTCGCTTGCTGCTGATCATTTTCCATCCGTTATAGTTGTGAAGGAATATTCATGAGATGGAGCGGAATCGAGCAGCGCTGTGCAAAACGCAGATCCTGACCGCTTGCATGCCACCATTGAATGGGGCCTTAGAGTCCCCACACCCGGACCTAATGAAGCAGTTATTTACTTGTGCTCTTAAAGGGGTTGTCCCAGCATAGACAATGGGGGCATATCGCTAGGATAGACCCCCATTGTCTGATAGGTGCGGGTTGTGAAATCTGCCGAATAATTGCTGGTCTGGCTCCGAGGTGTTGATTTACAGCAGGTATCGTGCAGGGCTCCTGTTACCTACTACCCATGCACAATATTCGGTGGGCATCGGACAGCTGCGTCTCGCCATGCCCATTGTCAGACCGGGCTGAAGAGCACTGGCTGTACAGTCCCTTTAGCCCTTTGCCCTGATAGATGCCACCAATACCTGTCAAAATTTGGGTGAGGTGACTAATGAAATGACTGATAACATTTATTTTTTTTTAATTTGCACTTCGCTTCTGATCTCCATAATAAAACGACAACCCAACCCACTGTTGTGTGTGTATATATAAATTTTAACCCTTCACTTGAGTACTTTTCAGACTCGTCGGATGCATATAAATTTATTATGAATTTTTAATAGTTTCTGTGCTTATTTCTACATCTTAAAGGGGGTTATCCAGGAAAAGACATTTATGACTTATCTTCAGGATAGGTCAGAATCAGATCTGCGGGGGTGCGTCACTCAGGACCCCCCCACTGATCAGCTGTTAGTCCTTGAGCGCCGTACTCACATCGCTCACATGGCCTAATTGCAGCTCAGCCCCCATTCAAGACAATGGTGCTGAGCTGCAATACCAATAGCTGCCACTATACAATGTACGGCGCTGTCCTTGGAACGCTGCCGGTAACCCACAGCGGTAAGCGATAATGGGGGGAGGGGAGTATGCTTTCCCTCACTCCTTCCACTGTTAGTGTCTGGCATTGCAAGTCGGCTCCCTTTTAGTGGGGCTAAGCTGCAGTACCAGTCACAGCTCATGGACAAGAGCGGTCCTGTTTCAAGGGAAATAAAAATGGCCCCTTATCCTAATCATACAACCCATTTAGGCTGTGGAATGGACATACGGATGTGGACGGCACACGGCGTGCCGTCCTCATCTTTTGCAGCCCCGTAGAAATGAATGCGTCCAATCCGCAAAAAAATCCGGATCGGATGTGGACAAAATAATACGGTTGTGTGCAGGGCGTGGACATTGATGTTATATTGCTAGGATATGCCCCCAATGTCTGAGAGGTGCAAGTCCCACCTGCACCTGTCCTTAGAACGGAGTGCACACTGTGCGTGCACAGCCGACCTCCATTCATTTCTATGGGATTGCTGAAAGTGACCGTACTCGGCTATTTCCATAAGCCCCATAGAAGTAAATGGATGGTGCGCTTGCCATTCATTTCAGTGGGACTTCTGAAAATAGCTGAATGTGCTGCTTGGCTATTTTTGGAAGCCCCATAGAAATGGAGGGAAACCCATGTGCTTTGGGGGCTCCGTTCTAAGGACAGGTGCGGTTGCCAGAGATAGGACCCGTCCCTATCAGATATGGGGGCATATCCTAGTAATATGACCCCAATGTCCAAGATGGGACAACCCTTTTAATGCAATAGACATAGTAGATTTAGTTATCGTCCTCTATTTTTATTGTATGTATATATTGGGGGGCCGAGCCCCACCTTGTGAATTGGTGACAGTGACGGTGCCCGTAAAACCTTCAATAGCTATTCCTCCCCCATAGACATGCATGCTCAGTTTGACCGAGCATGGATGTGTTTTTAATGGCAAGAGAGGAGACAACCACAGCAAGACACCTCTGCTGGTGGATTATGTCCTGTCAGACCCACCGGTCCAATCATTGTCTCCCCTAACATCCCTATGGGGAAAGTCTGGACTCTGCAGGTTCGCTCCAACTATCATCTAGTGGCCCATCACATACGCTAGGATATGCCCCCATTGTCTGATAGGTGCAGGTCTCAGAGATCGGAGTGAGGAAATTAATGGAGGGCGTACTGCGCATGCACAGCCGCCCTCCATTCATTTCAATGGGCCCCATAGAAATGAATGGGAGCAGCGACCGCGCATACGCTCCCATTCACTTGTATGGGAGCAGCGTTTGGTGGTGGTTTGACCCTGGGAAATCTGAGGTCCTCCAGCCACAGCTCTCCCCGCTCTGTTCTCCTTGTAGGTGCGGGTCCCAGAGGTGGGACCCGCACCTATCAGACAATGGGGGCTTATCCTAGTGATATGCCCCCATTGTATGTGATGGGAATAACCCTTTAATTTTTAAAGGGGTTCTCCAGGATTAATGACTTTTTTTTTTATCTAATGCCTGCCTCAGTAAAGAGACTGGTTGCCGCATGTTCCGGTCCCCAGACTGTTTACATCCGAGGTGCATGGACCTGATCACATGTTCTGCTGCGGCCAGTCACTGGCTTCACTGGTGACATGGACACAAGCAGCATGTCACCGCTGATGTCATTATTCCCGGAGAACCCCTTTTAAGCTGTAAATATCTATAACCAATCTCTAAGGTAGTGAAATGGATTTGGAATGTGAATCTGACCACCCCTCCCCCACCCTTTCCCATTTCTCCATAGTCTTCTATGTGTTAAGTCAAACTGTAAGTTTCAGCAGCAAAGTTATGACAGGTCTCCTTGTAAATGCCTTGTGTTGTGTGGGCAGAAATGTAATTCTCCCTTATGAAATATGTTTTAAAGCAAATATATAAATGAAAAAAAGTAAAGCTTTGTCAAGGGCTGCAATTTTTCTTTTTTTTTTTTCTTTTTTTTTTTTAATTTACTGAAATTGCAGCTTTTGGAGTTGTACATTTGAATAATTGTATTGATCTTAGTTATTTTCCCTTCCAGATATCTTGTATTTTAATAAAGTAATCACAAAAGACACTTATAGATGAAATATTGGAAATAAAGTATGTCGGTCTGTAAACCCGTGTCAGTGTTTTTGTGGGGATAGATTTTTAAGGGTTTGTTCAGGAAAAAGGGGTTGTGTCTGGCATTACGGCCCACCCTCGTGCAAGTGGAGAGGGATGAACTGCAATGCCAGACACAGCCCATGTGCCTACAGGGTGCTGCCTCAGCGGTGAAAGCGAAGAAAAAATTCGGATAACGCCTTTAAAGGGCATCTGTCAGCAGTTTTGTACCTATGACACCGGCTGACCTGTTACATGTGCACTTGGCAGCTGAAGACATCTGTGTTGGTCCCATGTTCATATGTGTCCACATTGCTGAGAAAAATTATGTTTTTATATATGCAAATGAGCCTCTAGGAGCAACAGGGGCGTTGTCGTTACACCGTTGCTGTGCAGACTGCACTTTGACAGGGCCAGACAGTGAATACGTCATCACACCTGGTCCTTTTGATCAAAGTGAGTGTCAGATGAAGGTACTTTAGGTAAGTCAAAGAAAATTAGGACTCACAGTCAAGGACTGTCCATAGCCTGTAAGTGGTTGACTCCAAATCAGCAACAAAGGGGGTTGTCTTCTACTAGACCTTTGTTGTGACCCTCCACTGCCTGACCTCCATATTGACCACTTCTCCTGCCATGACTTTGGACCATTTACTGTATTGCATGTACTCTGCCTGGCCTAGCCCTGACTACGATTTTGCCTGACCCCTTGGTGTGTCACATCAGTGTTTCTGACCCCCATGGCTCAGCTGTCAATCATATAGTACCTACTTAAGGAAGTATCGACCTGGTGGTTCCCCTGCAGCGAAGTCCAGATCCCTGTATAGGGGTTAAGGAGGAAAACTATGGAGCTGTGAGGATAAGGCCCTTAGGCATTGGTAGACAGGGTCGTTCCACACCAACTGCTATAACAGGTTCCTACAGGGCTGCCCCAAATTGCATAGCTGCCTGTTCGGACATGTACTTTGGTACCTCCCAGGCATCAATACAACATCCAGAAAATTCCCATAAAACATACACTCAGCGCCTATTCATCTTCTCTGCAGTGCAGAGCACCCACATCATACTCCTACATTTAGGGCCAGTTCACACTGAGTTTTTTGGTGCTGATTTTTGGAACGTTTCTGCCTCAAAATGTGCTCCAAAAACACCGCAAAAAAGTCTCCTATTCATTTCACTTGCTTTTTTTGCGTGGAAAAAAAAAAGCATCATGCCCTGTATTAGGGCATGTATAGGTAGCAGAAAAAAAAAACGGCTCTAAGTCCATGCATTTTTGGCACGTTTTTTGGCACATATCTGCTTCAAAAACTTCAAGCTGTAAATTCAGCTTTGTATTGAACCCATTGGTTAAAAAAAAAAGTGATTCAAAAAGCTGCATCAGTCCTGCCAAAAACCGCGGATTTTTCAAAATGAGTTGTGTGATGTGGCCCTTAAACATTACACATGCAAACCCAGGCAATGCAGATACAAGAACTCCATGCCAAAGAACTGGCAAACTATGTAGCAGTTCCAAAAGATTCCTGTTCTTATTTATGCCCACAGTCAAAGTAGAAGACTCTTATACCACGTTCATGGCTGTAGATTGAGAGGTTGTTAATGATGATCAGAGTTGTGCACATAAGTAGGGTCTCCTCATACAGCCAGACCTTTCCCCGAGTAAAAAAAAAAAAAAGTGGTGACCTTCTACAAACAAGACCCAGGGACGGTTCCTCCATTAATAAGATAGATGAGGCTGATACTGGCATTAAACCGCAGCAGGGGAAGTTAGGCTTTACTGTGGAGCCATTAACTGTCCAGAATACACCACCTGCTAAAATAAGATGAAGACAAAAAAAAAAACTATTATGAAAAGTCTTCCGGTCCAACAATCTACAGGAGTAAAGGGTGATGTCTTGAGACAATGATGGAAATATTGGACATGAAAATGGCTGAGCCTAAAGAGGTTTGTGAAGGCACCTGATGAAGCTCCCATATTTGGCTGTAAAAGGAGAAGACCAACGACCATGGAACCTCAGCCCAGGACATTACAACCAGCAAAACAAACCACTGCATTAGAAAACAACTGTGTCTTGGTACCACCAGTCCAAGGAAAACCAGAGCTTTGGACATCACCAGGAGTCAGCAACTCCATTAGGTGAAAAACTCGTCTTAAGGGTACCTATCCATCCTGTGGAGCAGTAAGTAACCATTGCTTATCTATTGATTGTCACTTCAGTAACCATAATATCCTTTTATAAAATCTGCATAAAGAGGAAGGGAGTTATTACAGGGAGATGGCGGTTATTCATTCTTTTTACTTTTTCCCAGTAATGCATGAAGTGATGATGTCACTTTCTATACCTGGACCTAATATTAATACAGAGTAAAGCCTTGGAGTTTAGAAGAACATCTGGAGATAAAGATGCCACCACAAGTCAGTGATATACTGTCCATCAGCTTCATTTCAGTATCAAAATATTTCAAGACGAGGCAGATTCCAGGCTCGGTCTCTGTTCTCAATACTGGATATGGTGCTATCAGACTTTCCACAGTTAGACATATATCTGCTGCAACAAGAGGCAAATTCTGAGCTCATTCTCTGTTCTCAATCCTGGATATGGTGTTACCGGACTATCTGCAGTCAGATACTGTATATATTTTATCTGATGCATCAAGAACTAGATTCCAGGCTTGGTCTCTGTTCTCAATACTGCACATGGCATTACTGGATTTTCTGCAGTTAGACATATCTGCTGCACCTAGAAACACGTTCTGGGCTTGAGGTATGCTCTCAATACTGGGCATGGTGTTACTGGAATTTTCACAATAAGATATACATTTTATCTGCTCCATCAAGAGTCAACATATTGTAATTAATATTACCTAATAGGAACTGGGGACCTTAATGGTGATAAGACCAAGCTGTAAAAGTGACATGAAGTAGGTGGTAATGAAAGGGCTCAATATTATTATAGACATACATGTATGCAATGGTTGCCATTTTATGGCATTATAAATCTCATTACAAATGTCAACCCCCTCCCACCATAGAAGGTGATAAGACAGGATGTGGGTAACATTTTTTGAGAACTTGTAATAGGATGTAAATGCTTGAGAGCGATCAAGTTGAGTTTTACCTAAATTTGTAGCACAACATCCTGTTGCAGTAGCAGAGCAATCAATAACTGTGGTTGGGAACATCAATGATGCAAAAAACCCACCACTCCTGGGTTTTATGTATCCTCTATAGAGGTCACGGTGGAAGCTACCCACTATCAGATGAAATCGCCAAGAGTGAGTTTAAAGAGGACCTTTCACGGATTTGAATTACTGTAGATAAATACCTCTTGTCCCGGGGTACCCCCCGCTGATGCTGCCACTCTGCCTAGTTTTTTAAAATACAGCTCCTACTCCCCGCTGTGCCCGCCTGTAGTTTTCGCGCATCGGTACAGGGAGGAGGAGACGCCGGCATTTCTCAATGGGCGTCTCCTTCTCCCTGGCTGTGCCGCGATCCAATCACAGCGGAGAGCGTCACAGCCAGGGAGAAGGTGAGGTTTTTTTTCTCCCTGGCTGTGACGCTCTCCGCTGTGATTGGATCGCGGCACAGCCAGGGAGAAGGAGACGCACATTGAGAAATGCCGGCGTCTCCTCCTCCCTGTACCGATGCTCAGTATTTACATACTGAGCGCGAAAACTACAGGCGGGCACAGCGGGGAGTAGGAGCTGTATTTTAAAAGACTAGGCAGAGTGGCAGCATCAGCGGGGGGTACCCCGGGACAAGAGGTATTTATCTACAGTAATTCAAAACCGTGAAAGGTCCTCTTTAAGTCTTGACCCTTGACTGCCCTGAAATGCATAATGGTACCTAAAAGTGCCTCCATAGGTGACAGTGGGGCGAATTGATACCTTATGTGGCCAAACCACACCTCCTTAACAAGTGGTCAGTCACTATATACTCAGTGTTGGAGTGGACCTAGAGCCCACCAGTAAAATACATTCTGGGGTCCCACTGTACAGCTAGATACAAATATTGCCTAACCAGTATTCACAAATATCTGGCTGACACATTACCTCAAAAACTTCAATAAAAAATTAGCAGGTTTTGAATGTGGCTATGTCTCCACTGAAGTATGTGGAGATCTGGTGGACTCCCATTCACCTAATAGGTGAGGATCCTAGAGATGGCATTTATGATTTGTCCTTTAAAGGGTGACATATAGCAGCCACAGGGCGGCAAAGAACCTGTCATGGCATACAGTGAATACAGGTCCTGGCACAAAATAAAGGGGACAAAGAACCTAGTACTGTATAAAGGGGCACAAAGCAAGAGGCACTATATAAACAGGTGCAGAACCTGGCACTATGAAGTATTTCTGAGTTTGGTTTTGGTGTTGTAACTATGTTACAAGCATGGTCCTGGTGCTGTATATTAATTATGGGCTTGGTTCTGTGCTGTATACATATAATGAGTTTGGTTCTGGTGCTGCATATATGTAATGAGCTTGGTTCTGTGTTTATGTTACAAGCTTGGTTCTGGTTGATGTATATATGTAATGGGCTTGGTTCTGGTGCTGTATTTATGTAATGAGGTTGGTTCTAGTGCTGTATTTATGTAATGGGCTTGGTTCTGGCACTGTATTTATGTAATGGGATTGGTTCTGGTGCTGTATTTATATAATGAGCTTGGTTCTGGTGCTGTATTTATGTAATGGGATTGGTTCTGGTGCTGTATTTATATAATGAGCTTGGTTCTGGTGCTGTATTTATGTAATAAACTTGGTTCTGGCACTGTATTTATGTAACGACCTTGCCTCTGGTGCTGTATTTATGTAATGAGCTTGGTTCTGGTGCTGTCTTATGTAATGAGATTGGTTCTGGTGCTGTATCTATGTGATGATCTTGGTTCTGGCTCTGTATTTATATAATGAGCATGGTTCTGGTGCTGTCTTATGTAATGAGCTTGGTTCTGATGCTGTATTTATATAATGAGCTTGGTTCTGGTGCTATATTTCTGTAATGGGCTACTTCTGGCACGGTATTTATATAATGGGCTTGGTTCTGGTCTGTATTTATGTAATGAGCTTGGTCCTGGTGCTGTATTTATGTAATAAGCTTGGTTCTGGTGCTGTATTTATGTAATGAGCTTGGTTCTGGTGCTGTATTTATATAATGATCTTGGTTCTGGTGCTGTATTTATATAATGAGCTTGGTTCTGGTCCTGTATTTATATAATGAGCTTGGTTCTGGTCCTGCATTTATGTAATAGGCTTGGTTCTGGTCCTGTATTTACGTTAGGTGCTTGGTTATTTCCTGTATTTATGTAATGAGCTTGGTTCTGGTGCTGTATATATGTAATGAGCTTGGTTCTGGCAGTGTATTTATGTAATGAGTTTGGTTCTGGTTCTGTGTTTATATACTGAACTTGGTTCTGGCGCTGTATTTATGTAATGAGCTTGGTTCTGGCACTGTATTTATGTAATGAGCTTGGTTCTGGCACTGTATTTATGTAATGAGCTTGGTTCTGACACTGTATTTATGTAATCAGCTTGGTTCTGGCGCTGCATTTATGTAACAACCTTGGTTCTGGTGCTGTATTTATGTAAAGAGCTTGGTTCTGCTGCTGTAGTCATGTAATGAGCTTGGTTCTGGTGCTGTATTTATGTAAAGAGCTTGGTTCTGCTGCTGTATTCATGTAATGAGCTTGGTTCTGGCGCTGCATTTATGTAACAACCTTGGTTCTGGTGCTGTATTTATGTAAAGAGCTTGGTTCTGCTGCTGTAGTCATGTAATGAGCTTGGTTCTGGTGCTGTATTTATGTAAAGAGCTTGGTTCTGCTGCTGTAGTCATGTAATGAGCTTGGTTCTGGTGCTGTATTTATATAAAGAGCTTGGTTCTGCTGCTGTATTCATGTAATGAGCTTGGTTCTGGTGCTCTATTTATGTAATGAGCTTGGTTCTAGTCCTGGATTTATTGGTTGCCCTCTCTGCTTCCCCTGTGGCTCAGTGTGTGGTTCCATCATGAATACATTTGAGGTATCCTCCAGGCAGGGTTGCCAACCAGAATTTTTATTTTTACTGGACAACTTATCCCAAAATCACAGACATCCAACATTTGTTATGGACAAACTGAAAACCATAATGAATGATAAAGATTATAAGTAATCCATATCTATAACTCAGTATACTGACATGAACTCATTACCAGCATTTACTGTGAACTGTAAAATGATAATAATCTAGTCACGTACCACCAGCCTCACAAAATTCACGGACACATCTATTTTTTTTCATGGACACAGGAAAAAAGTGGCCTATTTTTACGGACTGTCCAGGAATTTCTGGATGGTTGGCAACCCTGCCTCCAGGGTGTCTTTCCAATGGCAAGGGCAATCTCTCAGCCATGTCAAAGGATTACCCCTTTATTCCAACACTCAACGCCATATCCCCTCCTACACCCACGTCCCATCTCCCCATACAGTGAGGTCACGCTCGCTCATAAGTACCACAGCTTTATTTTCCCGCTCTTCTAAGCACTAGACCTGATAACGGTCTCCGCTCCACCTGCACCTTCCTCGTCCTACCGCAAGAGGCCGCTCACCCCACTTCCACATCCCGTCAACCGAACAGAAGGGGAGGTCAGTCAACCCTGACGGACAGGCGTGTCTGCCAATCAGCGACAGCTGCCTCCCTGAACTGACAAGCGTTGACCAATGGAGTGTCGCCGGGGGGCGGGCCTGACGAGGGTCGGGTTTGGTTGCAGAGAGCAGCATAACACGGCTGTAGCAGCAGAAGCAGCAGCTGGTGGAGAGGAGCTGCGGTCAGGAGCCGGGCCGAAGGGAGAGGAGGCCGGGACGTAGCGTGGAGAACGGGTAGGAACCTATTCTGTCTGCTCTGCCTGATAATGGCGGAGGTTCCTGTATATCCCCACGCTATTATTTTAATGGCCGGTGTATTTGTATGTATTATACCCTATGGATACAATGTATATGTATTATGTATCTCTATGTAAGTGTATATTGCACCTTGGTGCCTGTGTTCAGCACTGTACAGGAGCAGGATCCCAATGTCACCTGTCACCTATACATTGCAGGTTCAGGACCGCCAAATACTAACGCGAAGCCCAGTGTGTACAAGCTGCTATTGTCTATGCTGGTAGAACTGGGAATACGGCACCGGATTCTACCGGATGGGATGTTGGCGAGATGTATGATTTGCCCATTTATTTATTTTTTTAGGCGATATTGGTATCAAGCCTACGTTATTCACTTTTGAGATGTAAACAGATGAACGCTTCTGCCACCATGATCTGATGCGTTTTATAGACGTGCCCCTGATCGCCCAAAATGTGTTGCTCTAGTCGCTTAGGTCCCCTGCACACAACCGTCTCTGGATCCCCAAAATACGGATGTGGTCCATGTGCCGTCTGCATTTTTTTTTTTTTTTTTTTTTACTAAAATAGGTCCATGGGCCACATTTTGCGGACATGTTCTCTCTTTGGAAGAATGGTCGTTCAGATTCGTCCGCTTACCGCAACCGTGCGTTCCTTGTGCAAAAAGATAGAACACGTCTTATACTTGCACGCAAAATGCGGATGCAACATGGACGGTATCCATATTTTGCAGATATGCAATTTGTAGACTGGGAAATACATACAGCGGTGTTCATGAGGCCCTGGGAAGGGAAAAATAAGGTTACAGAGGTCAACGGGCATGACCTGGGGTACAGGTAGAATTTCGCCAAAGGGTTAGGTGATCAGGATGATACACATGTCCGTGTGCACGCGGCCACAGTGCCCCTGAATTAGTGCCCGCTATGTGCTTCTTTAATTGCAACAGATTTTTTTTCTCCATTAGTGGCAGATGTGCACAGGTACCTACCTGCTTATGTATTCCCTGCTGGAGCAGTTGCTGGTACCTGTGGCTATCCCACCAGCGTTTTATGACAGCTGTTTTCGGAGTCTTTTTTCTGGACACCCACAGGCAGGGTTTGGGTTGCAATTTCATAATTGTCAGCCGCAGTCCCACCTTCCTGAGTGCTTCCCAATTCTGTATCTAGGTCATTGGTGGTCCAATCACCTTCAGTCCCCACTGACTGTGGAGGCATCTTCCCCAGATCCATGATGACATCCGTGACAAGATGGTCAGATGGTCATCCATTAAAAGATCCACGTTTCGTCCGTGAAAACCATGGACCAAACACGGATGGCGTTGTTTCCATGGTTTTCACAGACCTATAGACTATAATGTCCATGAAGTATCCACGATCAAGGACAAAAATAGGACATGCTTCTGTAGTGTCAACACGGACCGACCGTGTGTGGAAAACCACTGATGTGTTAATGCACACATTAAAGTCAGTGGATGCGTGTGCTGTCCACGATTCAATGATGTGTGAAAGAGGCCTTAGGTTAGGTAAAGAGATCATGATTGTGTATGAGGTTGTCTAAGGGGGTACAGTGTACATCCCTGGTGGTGTGGAGTGGTGCAGTGGTTAATGAATGTATCCCTGGTGGTCTGGACTGGTGCTGTGGTTAATGGGTGTATCCCTGGTGGTCTAGACTGGTGCTGTGGTTAATAAGTGTTTCCCTCGTGGTCTAGACTGGTGCAGTGGTTAATGGGTGTATCCCTGGTGGTCTAGACTGGTGCTGTGGTTAATGAATGTATCCCTGGTGGTCTGGACTGGTGCTGTGGTTAATGGGTGTATCCCTGGTGGTCTAGACTGGTGCTGTGGTTAATAAGTGTTTCCCTCGTGGTCTAGACTGGTGCAGTGGTTAATGGGTGTATCCCTGGTGGTCTGGACTGGTGCTGTGGTTAATAAGTGTTTCCCTCGTGGTCTAGACTGGTGCAGTGGTTAATGGGTGTATCCCTGGTGGTCTAGACTGGTGCTGTGGTTAATGGGTGTATCCCTGGTGGTCTAGACTGGTGCTGTGGTTAATGGGTGTATCACTGGTGGTCTAGACTGGTGCTGTGGTTAATGGGTGTATCCCTGGTGGTCTGGACTGGTGCTGTGGTTAATGGGTGTATCCCTGGTGGTCTGGACTGGTGCTGTGGTTAATGGGTGTATCCCTGGTGGTCTGGACTGGTGCTGTGGTTAATGGGTGTGTCCCTGGTGGTCTGGACTGGTGCTGTGGTTAATGGGTGTGTCCCTGGTGGTCTGGACTGGTGCTGTGGTTAATGGGTGTGTCCCTGGTGGTCTGGACTGGTGCTGTGGTTAATGGGTGTGTCCCTGGTGGTCTGGACTGGTGCTGTGGTTAATGGGTGTGTCCCTGGTGGTCTGGACTGGTGCTGTGGTTAATGGGTGTGTCCCTGGTGGTCTGGACTGGTGCTGTGGTTAATGGGTGTGTCCCTGGTGGTCTGGACTGGTGCTGTGGTTAATGGGTGTGTCCCTGGTGGTCTGGACTGGTGCTGTGGTTAATGGGTGTATCCCTGGTGGTCTGGACTGGTGCTGTGGTTAATGGGTGTGTCCCTGGTGGTCTGGACTGGTGCTGTGGTTAATGGGTGTGTCCCTGGTGGTCTGGACTGGTGCTGTGGTTAATGGTGTGTCCTGGTGGTCTGGACTGGTGCTGTGGATAATGGGTGTGTCCCTGGTGGTCTGGACTGGTGCTGTGGTTAATGGGTGTGTCCCTGGTGGTCTGGACTGGTGCTGTGGTTAATGGGTGTATCCCTGGTGATCTAGACTGGTGCTGTGGTTAATGGGTGTATCCCTGGTGGTCTGGTTTGATGATATTGTTTTCTGTAATTAGTCCCAAAATTCTTTGGTTATTATTTTCACATAATGGGGGACAGGGGAATTCATTCAAGGCTGTTTTCTGGAGTACAAAAATCACCACTTTTTGCCCAAGTGACATTGTGCCTAAAAGTGTCTGACTATTGTATTATTTCACTGAGCTCTTCACTTATGAAAAATGAGGGCAGGGCTTAGCTGGAGGGAGCGTGGCCTCTGTAGCCCGAAAGATTCCTATCGTTTACACCAGAAAGTGGCGTAAATTATAACACAATCTTATGTCTGATATAGATATGTTTTTCTAGAAGAAACCCCAGATTTATTACATGTGAAACGTCTTGATACATTTGTTCCTCTTTATAGGAGCAGCAACCATTATAACTATTACTTCTCTCTTCTACTCCCTCCGATCTCGTGCAGGTGCACATTTTTTTTTAATGTTACAGCATTTGCTTACTGTGTGTAAGTACTCCGGCCGTTGGGTTTCCATTTACCAGTCTCCCCTGGAACTTGCATTGCCTTCTTGTCCTTGTCACGTCTTTTCGTCTAAAAGAACGATTTCTCAACAATCCAGGAGAAGCGATCTGCCATGTATTATTTTTCGGACGTTGGTCGGAACCAGAGGTTTATGGCCCAGATAATTTGTGGTCCGGTGGAGGGTATCGCAGCGCTCCCACTGGGAGGTTTCAGTGCGTCTGACAATCCTAATCTGTGCGTCCGTGGAACTGTATCAACCAAGAAGCAGATGAGCGAAGACCAGGTGTGGGTCAGATCTTTCCCTTAGGGCTCATGCACATGAACTTATTTTTTTCTCGTGTCCCTTCTGGTTTTCTTTGTGGCCCATCTGCGGAACCATTTACTCCCATGGGGTAGCAAAACAACGGAGATGACTCCTTGTACATTCCGTGTCCATATGTCTGCATGGCCATTCCACAAAAAAAGATAGAACATGTCCCATTCGTTTTGTGGACAAGGATAGGCACTGTTACATTGGATCCGCAACAAAAACGGACGCAATACGGACTTAATCTGTATTCTTTACGTTCATGTGCATAAACCGTTACATCTGATCTCTATTCAGGCTTCACTACTGGTGTTGGCTCACAATAACCGATGGAAATAACTGATCAAATAACTGAAATGTGAACACAGCCTTAGGCTTCATTCACACGACCGTATTTTGTTTCCGTGTCCGTTCCGTTTTTTTTGCGGACCGTATGTGGAACCATTCGTTTCAATGGGTCCGCAAAAAAAACGGAAGGTACTCCGTTTGCATTCCGTTTCCGTATGTCCGCATTTCCGTTCCGCATAAAAGATAGAACATGTCCTATTCTTGTCCGTTGTGCTGACAAGGATAGGCATTGTTACAATGGATCCGCAAAAAAAAACGGACACGGATGCCATACGGAACGTCATCCGTTTTTTTTGCCGATCCGCAATTTGCGGACCGCAAAACACATACGGTCGTGTGAATGAAGCCTTAGAATTACTGATGGAAGACAATGGGAGGATTTATCAAAACTAGAGTGTGAGAAAAATGGAGGTGTTGCCCATAGCAACCAGATGGCAGCTTCCGATTTCTAAGACTTTGATCATTTGCTAGAAGAGGCTTCTCCTTTGTAATAGTTTTGATAAAGCTTCCCCATTGCCTTCTGCTCGATCCCGCCAATCTGTTGTTTGAAAAGGCGTGAGTTAGAGCTGGCCGATATGGCCAAAAAAACAGTTTTTTTTTGTTTTTGTTTTTTTTTTTACATTTTTGGACGATTCACGATTTAAATCTCGATTTTCTTATGTTATTAAAAATGTAAATAAAAAAAAGCCCACTGAGCCCCCACCAGACCTCAGATCAGCCCACTGTGCCCCCATCAGACCTCAGATCAGCCCACTGTGCCCCCATCAGACCTCAGATCAGCCCACTGTGCCCTCATCAGACCTCAGATCAGCCCACTGTGCCCTCATCAGACCTCAGATCAGCCCATTGTGCCCCATCAGATCTCACATCAGCCCATTGTGCCCCCTTGAGACCTCAGATTAGCCCCCAGTAGTGCCCCCTTGAGACCTCAGATTAGCCCACAGTAGTGCCCCCTTCAGCCCACTAGGCCACCATAAGAATAAAATAAAAAAATACTTTACCTGTCCTGCGCCGCGGCTCCGCTCCAGGTCCGGCGCTCCTCAGTCTTCTTCTCCCGGCGCTGCACTGTCACCTGACTGCGTGCAGTGTCAGGTCAGAGTGCGCGCACTACGTCCTGACGCTGTACACGGTCAGGACGGTGCAGCGCGGCCCTGGAGAAGAAGAGCCGCGGCGCAGGACAGGTGAGAGATTTTTTTTATTTTATCTGGTGGGCGCCATTTTAGGAAAATCGAGTTCACGATTTTCATAAAAAATAAAATCGTGAGGCTTTCAATTGGCGAATTAATCGAAATAATTTGATTAATCGCCCAGCCCTAGCGTGAGTGCAGCGTCCTCTTCCCCGGCTGGTGACGTCACCTTCATTGGTCATCCTAGGCCAATGACATTGCGTAGATTGGTCACATGACCTAGTTGCGGCTCAGTTCCATTCAAGTGAATGAGCTTGGGCTGCAATACCAAACTGCTGATTGGTGGGGGTGCTGGGCGTCAGGCCCCCACCGATCATATATTGTGAGTTGCGCATCAATATAGGAGTCCCGGAACCCCCTTTCATAATCTGGATCAGCAAC
Organism: Rhinella marina; assembly: GCA_900303285.1. Classification (NCBI taxonomy): domain Eukaryota; kingdom Metazoa; phylum Chordata; class Amphibia; order Anura; family Bufonidae; genus Rhinella; species Rhinella marina. The sequence continues at coordinate 530,735 of ONZH01023302.1, forward strand.
CTGCGGCACTCCGACTGTTCTGAAACTACAACTCCCAGAGTGTTCCATTCAATTTTATGGGAGTTTTTATTGATTCTGGGAGTTGTAGTTTCACAGCAGCTGGAGTGCTGAAGGTTGCTGATCCCTGATCTAAATTAACTGGCTTATCCAGGAAAAGATATTTATCACTTAATCTCGGGATAGGTCATCAGTATCAGATCTGCAGGGGCGTGACACTCGGGACCCCCGCTGATCAGCTGGAGCTTGAGCGCTGCAGCCTCTTCCTAGCCCAGTGACATCACTGTATATCATTCAAGTCAGTGGGGCTGGGATGCAGTACCAATACCTGCCACTATACAATGTACAGCGCTGCACTTGGAAACCTGCCTCTGGCTGCATCGATCACCAGAGGTCTGGTGGGGGCGCTGGGACTCGGATCCCCAGTGATGTGATAATAATGACCCATCCTGAGGATAATCCCTTTAACCTTCTTCATAATTGGAATAATTTTAATGACTTTTCTCGAGCTGCACTAATTCTCTAGAATGTGTTACCCTGCACACTAAGGTAATGATTGCCAACATTCACAGTTTTAAGTGTGCCCTAAAAACACGTCTTTTTGGGCAGCTTTTTCTCTAATCTGATTTCTTTTACGCCTTTTCTGCGTTTTCTTTCAGGACCTGTTCCTTTCATTCCCTAGTATCCCCCAAGCTGCATGCCCTTCATATAGTGGCGTCGACTGTCTCATGCAGATATATGTGCAACCTGGGGCTCATTCAGATGGCCGCAGTGTTGTGCGGTCTGCAAATTGCGGATCCGTAAAACACTGATACCGGCTATGTGCATTCTGCACTTTGCGGACCGCACTTGGTCGGCACTATTATAGAAATGCCAGACAAGAATGGGACATGCTCTATCTTTTTTGCGGGGCAACGGAACTACGTATGTGGACAGAACAGGGTGTCCTATCCGCATTGTTTGCGGCTCCATTGAAATGAATGGGTCCTCACCCGTTCCACACAGATGCAGACTCATTCATACAGTGTTCAGTAGAATAGATGGATACACCATTGTTCAGTACAAACAATTTTTACTTTTTGTGTTGTCCCTGTTTCCTCGTAGATTGTAAGCTCCTGTGAGCAGGACCCTTATTTTTTTTTCCTATGTAAAATCTATGGCATCGTGTAAAGTACTATAGAATTTGCTGGAGGTATATGAATCCATAAAAGCACCTGACTGGGACAGACACTGGAGCAGCAGCTGAGATGGTTCATCCTGATCTTGCTGGTTCATGCATGGTTTGAATTAATGGTGAGTTGAACACAGGAGAAGCAGGAGAGAGGGATCACGGGAGATGATGTAGGATTGCATCTTACTACGGATCCGCCGTATGACAGGAAGATTATCTGGCAGATGTGGACATGCCTTTACACCCCCCCGGGTGGATCGAGCCCTATAGGGTGTGTGTGTGTAAAAGTGCTGGCTTAGGGGAAAAGGGTGGTGAGGAGGTTCTTCCTTTCTGTACAGATTGTCAGCATGTTCTTCATGCTCAAAATAAAGTCCTGACGCTGTCGATGCAGTGCGGACGCTCTGAGGTAAAATGTCAGCAGCAGCAGCTTTTTGTCTGGTACGTTTACCCCTTTAATCCTTAGTACTAACCAGTGAGTGCACATAATACATTCTGACTGTATAGACCCAATCCCAAGGGCTGCAAAAAACGTTTTCCGGGTGTTTAATATTGATTGCGTATCATCATCAACATCTGATCTGCAGGGGTCCGGCACCGATCGGCTGTTTGAAGAGAGGAGCGCTGTGTTCTCCTTACAGCATACCAAGCACAGCGCCGTCCTTTGTATAGTGGCTGTAATTGGTACTGCAGCTCAGGCCCGTTCACTTGAATAGGACTGAGCTGCACATAGGCCACATGAGCGATGAATGTCACTGGCCTAGGAAGAGGCTAGAGTGCTGTGACCTCTTCATACAGCTGATCTTCAGGGGTCCCGGAAGTCAGACCCCCACAATCAGATATTGATGGCCAATATTAAACACTTGGAAAACCCCTTTAAGAAAATTTACACAGGGGAATGTACGTCAGCCCAGTAATTGGCCAGTGTAAGAGGAAATTCACATGACCGTGTTTTCGGTCCTCGTCCAATCTGCATTTTTTTGGGGATCTGATGTGGACCCATTCATATCAAAGGGGATGCAAAAAATGCAGACAGCATAGTCCAGTCCACGGCCCCTCAAAAAAGAATAGACAAGATTAGACATTTTTAACAAAGGGTGAGACATGCTGATCCGCAAAATGTCAAGCGCATATGGCCGGTATCTTTGTTTTGCAGACCGCAAAAAGGATACAGTTGTGTGAAGGCCTCCTAAGTAGTGTTGAGCTACAGCTACTTGTGTTCAAAGAGGACCTTTCACCACTCCTGACATGCCTATTTTAATAGCTTCATACATTCCCCACGTACTAACTATTCTGGAACATCTATTCTTATGGCTCTATGTTGTGCCATTCCTTTATTATTTGCACTAGAAGTTATGAATGAATTGCTATTTGTCTTCAGTAAAGGAACAGAGGGGAGGTGACCAGTTTGGGGTGTGTCCCTGCACAGACTGACTCTATCCAATCAGTGCTGCCATGTTCAGACTGTGCAGACACACACCCACAACTTGTTACCTCCCCTCTGTTCCTTTACTGAAGGCAAATAGCAATTCACATATAACTTCTAGTGCAAATAATAAAGGAATGGCACAACATAGAGACATAAGAATAGATGTTCCAGAATTGTTAGTACGTGGGGAATGCATGAAGCTATTAAAACAGGAATGTCAGGAACGGTGAAAGGTCGTCTTTAAGTTTGGGTTCTTTTTATGGATGGATCCCGCTATGGATTCCGCTACCATGGACCATAACGGAATTTGGAATCCATGTTGGGATTCTTCGATAACGTGAACTTTGGACGCTGAACTTAAAACACAAGTTCGCTCAACACTACTCCTACGGCCACCTGCACGTGCTGCGGAACATGTGCTGATTTTCCGTACAGATTCCCGTGCAGAAAAACCACAGTGTATTACGTACCAGCAAAGTGTATGAAATTAGTCAAATCTCATGTACACTTTGCATATTTTTTTTTTTTCTGTGCGGATTTCCAAATGTGCAGCAGATTTCACCCTTTTCCAATGAAGGGTGAGATCTGCAGCAAAACCGCTTTAAATCCGCGCAAAAAATGCGGATATGGTGCAGAAACGCACCTCTTGTGTGCCTTCACCCGCAATACTGTGCTGGTGGCCTAATGGTGCTGCACACGCTCATTCATCGGATGAAATCATCGCTCATACGGGCGACTAAATCATCGTTTCTGAGCTGCAGAGGAAAAACAAGGCTCCTTTTCCTTCCACAGGTCGTCTGTGGTATTGCAGCTTAGCCCAATTCACTTCAGAGGACCTGAGATGTCATAATTTTGGAAGAATGCGGCCATGGACAACCCCCGCTAGGTCCATGTACCCTCTTCACCAGTGGTCCTGTAAGACGTCTCTCTCCTTGTCCAGACTGTGAGAAGTATTAGGTCTGTCAGGGTTTGCAGCCTCTGCTTGCAGTGTTGCCGCTTACAGCAAGCGGAGATCTTGAGTAGCTCCCATTCATTTGTTAACTACTTCCGAAACACCCACTGTAACTAGACGCCCACATTTGACGTATATTTGAATCCATTCTTCCTTTGATTTTTGAGATCCCGATCTTACTCACAACCACTGGTCCTGATGACCTCATCGGTTCCCAGTCCTGTGATCGCTATGACAACCAAAATTTGTTTTCTCCGAATGTGTCCTGTGTGAGTGAGAACGGTGGAGGAAGAGAGACTTTTGCGCAGTGTACTGTACCTATAGATTACACCAAAATGAATTTGCTTTTAACCCCCTCCTGCCTGCAGGCCTCACTGTCTTGCATGCTGTTTGATGTCGCTACCTGCTCCTGGGAACAGCGCCATCCCCTAGTTCAGGTTGTCATCACGGACCAACCCTGTCCTGTGACAGCTGAGTAAAATATAATACCCAGAGGGAGCGCTCCTAAGGGACCGTATTCTTGTAGTGCTGTATTGGCGTCATACGTCAGACACGCGTGTTTGGCACTGCTGTGCACAGGAGAATTTTTGGGGTAAATGTTTTAGATTGAGCTCAATTGAAAGGGATATAGAATAAATGAGAGAATGTGTATTTTTTTTTTTTACCTTTTGTCTCCTAAAAAAAAAAAAGATATTGAGGCCAATTTGGAAGAATTAGAAAGCCTGATGTGCTCTGCAAGAAAAAAAAATTGGGCCCTTTAAAGCGGTGGTGGTGGTGGGTGGGATTTGATTGCTGGTTGGTGCTGATTCACGCGCATAACAAAACACAAGGTGCATATTAAAATATATAAATATAACATAAAATGTCCCTATACAGAACCCCACATATAAAATAGCCCTTCTTCTCAGTAGATGCCCCCAAAGTGCCCCCCAATAATGTGCCAGTAAAAAGTGCTAACCTCCATCAGGCTGGCAGCAGTGCGATGCAGGCCTCTTCCGGCCTGTGTCCTGCGCTGTACGGCGCGATGACATCATCACGCAGCCTGATCAGAAGAACGGGGAAGGGAGACACCTCTCCCTCCCCTGCCCTGCAGCATAGGCATCTGTATCGCCGTCCTGAGGAAGGCGATACAGATGACTATGGAGATGAACGCTTCCACAATTAGCAATTATATGCTAATAACTGCTGGAGACCCCCCCCCGCCTCGGCCTGAGGAGACACAGTAAGTGCAAACTGCCTGTCAGCCAGTGAATCAGTGTGCTGAGAAAACCCCTTTAAGGCAAGTACTTCTTAGTATATCTAAACTTTCAATAAATTGTGCATAAATCAATTATCCAGTGTAGGGCTGGGCGATTAATCGAATTAATTCGATTAATTCGCCCATTGCAAGCCTCACGATTTTATTTTTTAGGAAAATCATGAATTCGGTTTTCCTAAAATGGCGCCCGACATAAAATAAAAAAAATATCTCACCTGTCCTGCGCCGCGGCTCCGCTCCGGTGTCCAGTGCTCCTCTTCTTTTCCGGGGCTGCGCTGCACTGTCCTGACCGCGTACAGCGTCAGGACGTAGTGCGCGAACTCTGACGCTGCACGCAGTCAGGTGACAGTGCAGCGCTGGGAGAAGAAGAGGGGCGCCGGACGTGGAGCGGAGCCGTGACGCAGGACAGGTGAGAGATTTTTTTTTATTATTATTATTATGATGGTGGCTGCTCTGAGGTCTGGAGGGGGCACTTTGGGCTGCTCTGAGGTCTGGAGGGGGCACTTTGGGCTAATCTGAGGTCTGGAGGGGGCACTTTGGGCTAATCTAAGGTCTGGAGGGGGCACTTTGGGCTAATCTGAGGTCTGGAGGGGGCACTTTGGGCTAATCTGAGGTCTGAAGGGGGCACAATGGGCTGATGTGGGGTCTGATGGGGCACAATGGGCTGATGTGGGGTCTGATGGGGCACAATGGGCTGATGTGGGGTCTGATGGGGCACAATGGGCTAATCTGAGGTCTGATGGGGCACAGTGGGCTGATGTGGGGTCTGATGGGGGCACAGTGGGCTGATGTGGGGTCTGATGGGGGCACACTGGGCTGATGTGGGGTCTGATGGGGGCACAATGGGCTGATGTGGGGTCTGATGGGGGCACAATGGGCTGATGGGGGCACAATGGGCTGATGTGGGGTCTGATGGGGGCACCGTAGGCTTTTTTTAGTTTTTTTTTTTTTTTTTTTTAATATATATTTTTACTAACATAAGAAAATCGAGATTTAAATCGTGAATCATCCAAAATTTTTTAAAAAATCGAGATTTTTTTTTTTTGGCCATATCGCCCAGCTCTAGTCCAGTGCATGTTCTCTCTGTATGCTTTTCCTCTGAGCTGTTTGGAGAGGTTAGCTGCTCTCATGGCTTCTATATGCTGCTGATGCAAAGCACAAAGGGCCTTATATATTTCATATATATATATATACTGTCTAGGTATAGAAGTTTCTTTGTTGCCCATAGAAACCAATTAGAGCTCCCCTTTCATTTCATATAGTGCTCTGGAGAAATGAAAGGGGAGCTCTGATTGGTTGCTATGGGCAACAAAGAAAGTCTTAGACCTAGACAGTTTTCATACATCAGGCTCTTAGTGAGCTGAACCCAGAGAAGCCTGATACTGAAAGTTCAGAGTAAAGATATCAGTAAAACATATATTACAAACTCTTTTTGTCATGACATATCTGTACTATTCATTTATGCAAAGTTTGTTTAAAGTTATCACTTAAACATGCGCCATTTATGAGGGAGTCGGGGTCAGGGGAAATTGAGGAGTTGGAGTCGGGGCTTTGGCTTACCGACTCCACAGCCCTGGATGGCGATGGATAGGTCATCAGTATCAGATCGGTGGGGTCCAGTACCCTACACCCCCACTGATCAGCTCTTTTGGGGTAACGCCGGAAACTAAACAGTGGACAGAGCCATATACAGGAGGCTCCATCCACCGTGTAGTGCTGCGCCATCAATTTCAAAACGCTGGAAATTGGAATACCCCTTTGAGAAACAAAAATAACAACCTCCTTTGCAATGCAGTGTTCCCATATGTGAATTTTTGCTGAGGTCATCAGGACACAGAACCACCTCATCGTGAAAGGTTTAAATTGAACCGAATGCGTAATTGCAGTTATTAAACCCTTTTTCCCTAATGGGGCCATAATAAGGAAGCAGAACAGAGTCCACAACACCCTTAGGGCTCATGCACAGGACCGTATTTTTTTCCGTGTCCATTCCATTTTTTTTTTTTTTTTGTGGCCAGTATGTGGAACCATTTACTTCTGTGCATTCCGTTTCCGTACATCCACAAAAAGGATAGAACATGTCCAAAGGATAGGCATTGTTAGAATGGATCAGCAAAAAAAAACGGATACAATTTGGATGTCACACGGACGTCATCCGTATTGCGGACTGCCAAATACATACGGTCATGTGCATGAGTCCTTTAATTCTGTGAACGCATACCTCCCCCCCCCCCCCTGTTAGTATTCACAAGAAGTGGAATGGATAGATCAGAAACGGACGATGAGAATGTAATCTACAGAAACCAGAAATGAAATGTCCTCCGTCTTCCAGCGCAGGATAGTAACGTGTCGTACCTTGTGTTTCTCCCACCATCTCTGAGGTCCGGGGGTAATGTAGCACAGATAGACTGAGGATGATAGATAATTAATATATACCCCCTCCCCCCCACCCCGACTCATTGCTGGGAGAGCAGCAGGGGCAATCCCTGGCTGCTGCCGCTCGTGTTTGGAGTGGAATCGCCATTGATTGCTTTGTTGTAATACAATAATGTGCCCGGTGTTCACTCTCCGCCGTCTCTGCAGCCCACCATGCATCTGTTTCCTGCTGCCTGCCTATTGAATGGCTGTGAGGATTAACCCCGTCACCTCCTTTTGGGGTTTTTAACCTCACACCTGCTTTTTTTTTTATGTATGGGCCGCTCCACAGTTTCCCATTCTTAAAATTCCTTGCTTGATTTTTTTCACACATGATGATGCCAGATCAGTCAGTTCTCTGGTACCAGGCCATGGAAAGCTATGGTGAATTATAATAGCCCTCTAATATACATACAGAGCCTTGCGAAAGTATTCGATCCCCTGGAACTTTTCAACCTTTTGCCACATTTCAGGCTTCAAACAAAAAGATATAACATTTTAAATGTTTGGTGAAGAATCAACAACAAGTGGGTCACAATTGTGAAGTGGAACAAAATTTATTGGATCTTTTAAACTTTTTTTGTAATAATAAAACTGAAAAGTGGGGCGTGCAAAATTATTCGGCCTCCTTGCATTAAGGCTACTTTCACACTAGCGTTTTAAAATTCCGGTATTGAGTTCCATCATAGGGGCTCAATACCGGAATAAAACGCTTTAGTTTTGTCCCCATTCATTGTCAATGGGGACAAAACTGAACTGAAGACAACGGAATGCTCCTGAAAGCATGCTGCGGTTTGCTCCCCGGTCCAGGCATCCGCACCAAGACGGATGCGGAATGACCCCCAATGCAAATCAATGGGGGTGGATCCGTCTGGTGTGACCACAATGGTAACCGGATCCGCCCTCCATTGACTTTCAATGGAGTACATGACGGATCCGGCTACACATACAGACATAAACATAAACATACACAGACATATAGACATACAAATACACATACATACTTACATGCACCCCGGCAGGTCTTCAGAGCGTCGGAGGGACAGGACGGCGCGCATAGGTGACGATTCCACCAGGCGCCCAGCAGAGGGTGCTGTGGGGAATTGTCACCTGTGCGAGCCGTCCTGTCCCTCCGACGCTCTGAAGACCTGCCGGGGTGCATGTAAGTATGTATGTGTATTTGTCTGTGTATATGTGCGTGTATGTTTATGTGTATGTATGTACTGTGTGACATGTGTGGGGCTGGAGCGCGGTTCCGGCTCCACACGTCACTGCGGCAGGCCTGATCCGGCAGCACCCTTCACCTGCCGGGTCAGGCCTGCCGCTAGTGTGAAAGTAGCCTAATACTTTGTTGCGCCACCTTTTGCTGTGATTACAGCTGCGGTTTCTTGGGGGATGTCTCTATCAGTTTTGCACATCTAGAGACTGAACTTCTTGCCCATTCTTCCTTGCAAAACAGCTGGAGCTCTTTGAGGTTGGATGGAGACGTTTGTGAACAGCAGTTTTCAGCTCTTTCCACATATTCTCAATTGGATTCAGGTCTGGACTTTGACTTGGCCATTCTAAGACCTGGATACCTTTATTTTTGAACCATTCCATTGTAGATTTTGCTTTATGTTTGGGATCATTGTCTTGTTGGAAGATAAATCTCCGTCCTAGTCTCAGGTCTTTTGCAGACTCCAACAGGTTTTCATCCAGAATGGTCCTGTATTTGGCTCCATCCATCTTCCCATCAATTTTAACCATCTTCCCTGTCCCTGCTGATGAAAAGCAGGCCCAAACCATGATGCTGCCACCACCATGTCTGACAGTGGGGATGGTGTGTTCAGGGTGATGAGCTGTGTTGCTTTTACGCCAAACATATCGTTTTGCATTGTTTCCAAAAAGTTGGATTTTGGTTTCATCTGAGCAGAGCACCTTCTTCCACATGTTTGGTGTCTCCCAGGTGGCTTGTGGTAAACTGTAAAAGAGACTTTTTATGGATATCTTTGAGAAATGGCTTTCTTCTTGCCACTCTTCCATAAAGGGCAGATTTGTGAAGTGTTGGACTGATTGTTGTCCTATGGACAGACTCTCCCACCTCAGCTGTAGATCTCTGCAGTTCATCCAGAGTGATCATGAGCCTCTTGGCTGCATCTCTGATCAGTCTTCTCCTTGTTTGAGATGAAAGTTTAGAGGGACGGCTGGGTCTTGGTAGATTTGCAGTGGTCTGATACTCCTTCCATTTCAATATGATCGCTTGCACAGTGCTCTTGGGATGTTTAAAGCTTGGGAAATCTTTTGGTATCCAAATCCGGCTTTAAACTTCTCCACAACAGTATCAGGGACCTGCCTGGTGTGTTCCTTGGTCTTCATGATGCAGAACCCTGAGACTATCACAGAGCAGGTGCATTTATACGGAGACTTGATTACACACAGGTGGATTCTATTTCTCTTCATCAGTCATTTAGGACAACATTGGATCATTCAGAGATCCTCAATCAACTTCTGGAGTGAAAGTAAATGGGCCGAATAATTTTGCACGCCCAACTTTTCAGTTTTATTATTACAAAAAAGTTTAAATGATCCAATAAATTTCGTTCCACTTCACAACTGTGACCCACTTGTTGTTGATTCTTTACCAAAAATTTAAAATGTTAATCTTTTTGGTTGAAGCCTGAAATGTGGCAAAAGGTTGAAAAGTTCCAGGGGGCCAAATACTTTCGCAAGGCACTGTATATTTTCATGTACATTTACGTATCTGATGCCTTTTATTTTATTAAAGGGAATGGGTCGTCAGAAAATAACCTATTGTTTAAAATTTTGATGGGTATTTTTAATTTTCTATGTCAATTTCTATATTTAAACAAAAATCATAAAATCCTGCAGTTTTCGCCCTGATCACTAAGCCTAATTGGCGCCACTTCTTGGTCTGTACAGATCACTTTACTGCAGTTATCTGCTTATCTGTCATTCTAATCCTGCTTGTAATGATATCACCTCTGTGGATAGATAAGACGTGATCCTCCATTCACAATTGGTGATTTTGAAAGCTTATCTATTATTTTTCCTTGTACAATGACCTCTGCACAGGTCACAGAGCATGCCTAGTCTAAGTAAAGTATACAGTGATGAAGGATACACATCCCAAAATATAACCATATCTTTCTTGTGAAAATCTGGTTCTCTAATCCTGAGAAATTCTTCTTTTTATTATGCAAATAAGGTTTCTGGTGCACTGTGGGTGGAGCTGCTCAGTTTGGTGCATTTTGCTAACCCTGCATCATCCCTACCAGCTATGAAATGCCAGGGACTTTCAAATAGACAAGAGAAGAGGTGCTTGGTGGGCTTTGCCAATGAGAGATGGTGCATCAGATGGAGCGGCCCCGCCTGTGGTGCACTAAAGATCTTATTTGCATAAAATAAAAAGATAAATATGAACGGAGCCTTAAAGGGTTTCTCCGGAAATTAGGAAAATGACAATACTTAAATATTATTTTATAATAAATATATTCCCAAATACCTTTTATTAGTTATAATGGCTCATATTGTCTAGGGAGCAATCATTAGGAGAAATAAAATGGCCGCCGTCCTATCAGTACACACAAAACCTGTCCTAATCACACAGCAGGACAAGTTACTTAACAACCCTGAGATAAAGAGCCGCCTCATCCTACTCTCTGCTCTGAATTATGCTCCTGAATACATGTGAATTTCTGGGGAAATGGAGATGACAAGGAGACATGAGAGGATAATGAACAGCAGCGCTTGTCTCTTCATGAACTAAATTCCATAGAGATTCAGCTAAAGTTCTTATCAGCTGTATTCAGGGAGGAGGATGAAGCAGCTCTTTAGCTCAGTGTTCTGAACTTGTCCTCCTGTGTGATTAGACAGGTTCTGTGTGTACTAATAGGACGGCGGCCATTTTGTTTCTCCTAATTGCTCCCCAGACAAAACGAACCCTTATAACGAAATGAAAGGTATTTGGGAATATATTTATTATAAAGTAATATTTAAAGAAGAACTCCTGCAAACATTTTTATTTTCTGACCTGTTAGAAAGGTGCATGATATAATCTGTAGTGAATGTCATTTTCTTATCAGTGACTGTTTCTGTGAGTAAAAACGCTCTCTTCTTATTGTAGCTGGGTCATGTGACCAACTCCCTGACCTCCAACTGACCCAGGACAGAAAGCCAGTAACTGCTCTATTCATTCCTATGGGAGCCTCACTTTCAGTCTCATAGGAATACATAGAGAATTAGACTTCCTGTCCACACATAAGTCTATGTGTGAGTTGGTGGGTCTAATTGCTGGTCACATGACACAGATAAGAAACTTCAGGATGATATAAGTCAAAAATTCAGACACTGGTAAGAAAATGACATTCACTACAGATTATATCATGTACATTTCTAGCAGAACATGGAATAAAATTTTTGTCGGGAGTTCTTCTTTAAGTATTTAATTTTCTTAATTCCCAGAGAACCCCTTTAAGGCCGGCCATACACATTGCATAGCTGTCAGCCACACGTTTCTCCCGATTCCTCTATACTCAGTCGAGCATGCATGTGCCCTGAAGGAGAGGAAAAAAAGCCTCTGGTAACTGCTGATCTTACATATAACAAATGGATTGGGTATGCTAAAATTCAGCTGGCCAATCCTTACGTCCCCTGACATCTGAAACGTACGGACTCCCTACACAAGATGTTCGGCCTGTCCACCGAAATTGGCAGATCTCTCTTTAGTCACTTCTATGGGACTTCTAGCTGAGTAAGTACGCTCGGATATTTTTGGAAGTCCCATAGAAGTTAATGGAGAGGGTCCCATATTTGTGACCATCTCTCCATTCACAATGGCAGGAGACCAGGCCAGGTTCTTGAGATTGGTTTGGTTCCCACCTGTTGGACATTTATGGCATACCCTGTGCATATGTCATTCATGGGAATACCTCTTTTCGGCTCTCTGGGCAGGTCTGTTTTAGTAAATAATTGAATTCCCCATGAAGTAAAGCTACTGGAGCATCTTCTCTTAAAAATCTTCATTGTTTTGTTCCTTTGTTATTCCATCTGGAAATTTAAACATTGCGAACTGGGCTTTGCCATTCCCCCTGTCTGCCACTTCTTCCCTGGTTGGACATTGTCAAACTATATAGGGGCACACCCCCAACTCCTAATGCTCAGGTGGAGACGATGAGGAGTGCATTCAGTTCTAACTAAAGGTGCTGCCACAATAGACAGGTCCTCTTTCAACTGGAAGCAGAACTTTAAAAGGGTTTTTCCAAAATTTTTATACTGATGACTTATCCTCTGGATAGGTCATCAGTATCTGTTCAGTGGTGTGTCCAACACCCAGGACCCCCACCGATTAGTGCGCCTGTGAGCACCACAGCCTCCTTACAGCTTACCAAGCACAGCGCCGTGCATTGTATAGTGGCTGTGCTTGGTAATGCAGCTCACCCCATTGAGTTCTATAGGACTGAGCTGTGCCTAGGCCACATGAGTGATGAACGTGTCGTCACTGGCCTAGGGAAAGCTGAGAGAAGGCTGTGGCGCTACTTTGAGCACCACTGTCAAACAGCTGATCAATGGGGGTCCCAGGTGTCGGATCCCCACCGATCAGATAAAAAAAATCTCGGAAAACCCCTTTAAAAGACCAGTCCTGTATGGAGACTTAACGGTAATGCTTCTTGAGAGAAGAATGTGCAAAGAAGTATCTCCAAAGGAAGAGACCCATCTTGCTTGCTAGGAGATCCAGCACCCTGCCTAAGGCATCTCACCCACCCAGCCAGTAGGAGTCCTCCTCTGTACTGATGAGGAGCAGGAACAGCTGTCTTGGTAAAAGGGAGTTACTTCCAGTAGGGGTGCCGATGAGATGCTTAGAGCATTTCCAATAGGTCTCCATACAGGACTGGTCTCTTTAAGGAGAAAATCCAGTTCTGTTTTTGGCACTGCAGAGCAGTAATATGTCCATGTGCATAAAGCCTGAGGTGTGTTTATACAACCGCTAGAAGACCAAATTTTCATCCCTTTAAGGTCGGATACACACGACTATATGTAGGATGTTTTATCTAGTTGTAAGTGTCATGGCTTATAGGGAGTCATTTAAACCTGCGGTTGGACCTTGACGCATGCGAGTAAGGCTACCTGCACACGAACGTATGTGTTTTGTTCTATAATTTTACAGAAAGGCCATATGGATGCTGACAACACAAGGACGTCATCTGTATTTTGCAGATCCGCAGTTTACAGACCGGAAAATACATATTTTTGTGTGAATGAGGCCCACTAGGCGCTGTTAGTACGTCAGGCACGCAATCGTATTTTTGATCCACATTTTTTGCAGATCGGATGCTGTCTGCATCCGTATGTCCGTGCCATAGTAACATAGTTTATAAGGCCGAAAAAAGACATCTGTCCATCCAGTTCGGCCTGTTATACTGTAAGTTGATCCAGAGGAAGGCAAAAAAAAACCTGTGAGGTAGAAGCCAATTTTCCCCACTTTAGGGAAAAAAATTCCTTCCCGACTCCAAATAAAAAATCGCAATAAAAAAAAAAGAATGTGTCTAAGGCCGCATTCAGACGGCCGTAGTATTGCGGGTCCGCAAATTGCGGAACACACGGCCGGGCGCCCCGTTCAAAATACCTATTCTTGTCCACTATTGCGGACAAGAATAGGCCATGTTCTATAATTTCTTGCGGAGCCATGGCTCGGCAAGAATAGGTGCCGGCCATTGAAGTGAACGGGCCCTTATACATGTCCATTTTGTGGACAGGGATAGGCCATTTCTATAAAAAGAAAACGGCAGCATGCTCACGACCGGTGTTCACGTTTTGTGGATCTGCGGTTTGTGTACTGCAAAACACATAGTTGTGTGCAGGAAGCCTAAGAAAATCTCTTCTACATCCTTCTATGGGCTCATGCACAGGAACGGATTTTATTTCCGTGTTCATTACGTTTTTTGTTTTTTTGCAGACCATTTGCAGAACCATTCATTTCAATGGGTCCGCAAAAAAGCAAAAGTTACTCCTTGTGCTGCATGTCGGTTCAGCAAAAAAATTAGAACATATCTTATTATTGTCCGCATAACGGACAAGGATAGGACTGTTCTATTATGGCCAAGCTGTTCCGTTCTGCAAATTGCGAAATGGACACGGACTTCATCCATATTTTTTGCGGATCTGTGTTTTGTGGTCCGCACCGCGTGAGCCCTTACACCATGGTGACCAGACCCGTGTATCGCAGACGATATGACGCTTGGTTTGCAGGTTCTTCTCTGTTTTTGTGTCTCCTAAGATTATATTTGCTTTTTCAGTAATTACCGGTAATCTGTCTGCACATATGTGGTTTGGCAGAGACGGAGACATGCTTGTTTAGAGAAGGGTGTCAGATTTTCGCTTTGTGCCAGGTAGATTCTTCTTCCTCCTTCACTTTTGTATTTCCGCCCTTGGATTGTTGCAGGCTTTGGTTGTGGAACGTTACAGCTTTGCGTTCTACATTTTCCTACGTAATCCAGTTTTAAAGGGTTTGTCTCACCATAGAAAACCCCTTCGTCTGGCAGCCACGGACGATCAGACCTTTCCCCTACAGCAGCCACTACAGGTGAAGTGCAGTATTACATGCTGAATGTCTCATAGATCAGGATTCCCTTCTAGGATTCAAAGCAGTCAGCTGCTAAGTAGTAATATCTCCTGTTCTAGCACTTGGGTCGTCCATGGATTTCCATTACAGTATATGGATGGCCAGGTTGTAATATTAAATACATATGCAACCACTGCAGGAAAAGGTTAAGCCAACTTTCTCCCGCCCCACTTCCCGAACTTCTGATCGCCATAGACAAGACTGATACATAGCAATCAGCTTGTTGGTGTTGGTTTTTTTTTTTTTTTTTTTTTTTTTTTTTATAAAGGGGAGGTGGTCTTTAAAGGGACTCTTATCACCTCTGGCTATCACTCTTAAAGGGGTTGTCTGGTTTAGTGTGGAAACTGAACAACCCAACAGGTAAGTGCTTACCTCGCGGATTCTGCACCGTCACTCTAGTTTTCCCTGTTAGGTTCTATATACCTGGCTGCAGCAGTTATGTCATGTCAGCAACATGTGACCGCTGCAGCCAATCACTGGCAACCTGAAGCTGGACAGTCCCTTTAAGTACAGTAACACTGACTTCAGATCAGTAATTTCTATGTCAATCCACACCCCTGTTTTCCTGCCGAGCGTCTAGAATGCTTTCAGAGGATCCTACTGGAGTCCTCTCTATTATGTGTGCAGGCTCAGGAGTCCTCTCGATACATTTAGTTGATATTTTAATTATTTTTGGATGTTCGGCCTGTTTGTATAATCTTTGTGGTAATTGTGCTATAAGGTTTTCTTAGACTTTTGATCAGCTCTCCAGATTATTTTAGTGTGATCCCTATTTGTGTATTGGCTATACTCTTAATAGGGGGTGAGATTTGACATAAAAATTACTGATTTGGCGTCAACAGCAGCAGGACTGTATATCAATAGCTGTATTTTTAACAAACTTGTGATATATCATAGCGACATAAGAGGTTTTCAACGGTGGTGGTCTGAGCGCTGAGAAGAAGTGTGCATACAGAGCGCTATATCTTCCCACCAATTAAAGGGTTATTCCTATTTCTTTGATGGCATGTCACTATAATATACCATCAATGCCAGGTTCAGGGGTCCCACTTCTGGTGGGACCTGCTCCTATCTCCAGAAAGGACCCCCCCCTTCCCGAAAGTCAGAGCAGCTGTGCATACGTGGCCACCTTCCATTCACTACTGTGGGAGTACCGAAGTAGCCAAGCACTGGCTCAGCTATTCCCGCCAGTCCCACAGTGGTGAATGGAAAAGTGGTGGAACGTTTATAGTGTAATCTCCACTCACTGCTATGGGACTTCCGAAAATAGCTGAGCGCACTCGTTTGGCTGTTTTTGGAACTCCAATAGCAGTGATTGGAGAGCATGCACCCTCCTCCACTTTGGAAGCCCCATTGTGGAGATAGGAGTGGGTCCCTGAGGTGGGATCGGTACCTATCTGACATTGATTGCATATCCTAGCAATACGCCATCAGTGTCTGAGATTGGAATACCCCTTTAAAGGGGTTTGTCGGCTTTATTTATATTGATGACCTATCCTCAGGATAGGTCATCAATATCAGATCTGTGGAGGTCCGAGTCCCACCACCCGCGTGATCAGCTATTTGAAGAGAAAGCAGTGCTTGTATGAGCACTGCCTTCTCCTCTGTTTAGCTACTCGCCGCAGCAGCGAGCAGTGCAATTACAAGTATGGCGTCCACGTTCTTCTATTGGACGGCTCCCTCCTATCCAGTTGAACAGACGGCAGCCGTCCCATAAAGTGAATGGGGTCATACTTGTGATTATACTGCTCGCCTCTGCGGTGAGTAGGTAAACAGAGCAGAGAAGGCAGCGCTCGTACGAGCACTGCTTTCTCTTCAAACAGCTGATTGGCGGGGGTGCCGGAACTTGGACCTCCGCCTATCTGATATTGATGACCTATCCTGTAGTAAATTGGTATCATTGGGCTTTTTCCCATCATTATATAAGTCATCAGGCGACTTGGGTAGAACATAAAGCAGATTTATTGGAATACAATTTCTGAACAAATAACTTAAATTCCTGTAAGTAACTATGCAAGAACTAGGAAACTTTGTTTTGCAGATAATAAATCTATGAATTTGTCCTCAGAAAAAGCATTGCCTCGGTCAGATCCTCCTTCATGAGTGTCCTCAGATTTGATCTAATTATTCTGACAGCAGAGAAAAACATCTCTACACTAACTTGGGTTGATGTAAAACCACTGACCACACAGCCAACATCTCTGACAATTTCAGGGTAAATAGGAATGGCTTGTTGCACATGTTACATATGTCAATACAAGTGTATTGAGAGCGGTGAGGAAGTGCGGAGTGAGATTCTAGGAGAGGCCATAAAGTGACTGCACAACTTCATGACTGTAGGGCTTCTTCTGAGCAGCTTCTCCTCGACTTTCTGTGAGCAGTGGATGGAAGTTAGTCTCAACCCACCATGTCTGAGAGAATTGGAAACTGGATGTTCAGCAAGCATTGAACATGAGGAGGAAAGGTGAGAACTGATAATCTATCTCCAGTAGAACACCCTGCTTATCACTGAGTATAGTACAAGGACAGGAGAGAACACAGGAGAGGTGAGAACTGATGCTCTATCACCACTAGAACACCCTGCTTATCACTTATTTTAGTATAAGGGACAGGAGAGGTGAAAACTGATAATCTATCTCCAGTAGAACACTCTGCTTATCACTGATTATAGTATAAGGGACAGGAGAGAACACGGGAGAGGTGAGAACTGATTATCGCCATTAGAACACCCTGCTTATCACTGCTTATAGTATAAGGGACAGGAGAGAACACGGGAGAGGTGAGAACTGATGCTCTATCACCACTAGAACACCCTGCTTATAGCCATTTATAGTATAAGGGAAAAGAGAGAGAACATAGGAGAGGTGAGAACTGATAATCTATCGCCACTAGAGCACTCTGCTTATCACTGATTATAGTATAAGGGACAGGAGAGAACACAGGAGAGGTGAGAACTGATTATCTATCGCCATTAGAACACCCTGCTTATCACTGCTTATAGTATAAGGACAGGTGAGAACTGATTATCTATCACCCTGCTTATCACTGATTTTTAAAAATAAGGGCCTTAGATTGATAGAACATAAAATATATACTTATGATTAACATTTCTAAGCTTCCTATGAAAGTTAAGTCAATTATACGATACTTATAAGACATTTTATCTAATCCGTAGTCTGTACATTTCTTCCGTCTCCTGCCAAAACTAGCTCAGACTTCACAGCCCTACTTTTTTTTTTCTCCTCATTTCAGTGACTGGCAAGTGTCAGCACTCGGACCACCGCTGATAAAAACTTCTGATGTCTCTATGAAAGTACAGGAGCACTTTATTAGGGCTGGTCAAACGTTATAAACTACCTTTAAAGTTGGCCATTGACATGAGATTTACGATTTACATAGTTTCAGTTTCATGCCTGGTGTTCCCCTGGCAAAGGAATCATCAAACATAGGTTGGAATTTAGCCTGCCAGATCCTGTGTTCCTCCTGGAGATAAGCAGCTATCTCCAGCCCTTGCCCAGCCGTCCTCCATATTGTGTAGGTGGCCAATAAAAATACGTGAGGGAGATTTTCTTCTGCCAAGTTGTCATGTCTGCTCTGCCATTTCTTAGTTTTATCAATTGCAGTCTAGCTTTTCTAGATACCAGAATAGCAAATGTGTCTAGTTATCTGATAACAGCCTGCCTGACAACCCCTATTGGAGATATAATGACAGCCAGAGAAGTTGTCACCCAGCTTTCCCCGGTCTAGGAACGGCCGAAAAGAATGTAAAAAAATCTGAGCCAGAAGATGGCATCTCTAAGTCTTGCTTTTGCTTGGTCTATTCTTGAAGACCCTTCATGATGGACTGCTTATCTTCTGTATATTCAAGGTAGTATCCTGTGTCATGGATATCAATATCTATAGATCTATTTTAAGTCCGCTATTTTCCGGAACAATTCTGTTTCTGATTTCTGGTACGGTGCTCTTGTGGTTAGAGCATTGGTTATGCTGGAATCTCCTGTTTTGTAGCTGTGGATGGTGCAGGAACGTACAAAATTGAGCATTTTATGTAGAAATCGTTTGCGATCTGCTTGTCTTCAATGGAGTAAGACTAGGGCTGGCGATTTTGGCAAAAAATAAATTCTCGTGTTTTTTTTTTTTTTTCTTCATATACATAGACCAACAGTGGAGGGGTAACTACAAATAGGCCAGGCGGGCGGGCCAGGGAAATGATGCAGCGGGTGGTCCAGGCAAGTAACAAAAATAAAATAGACTCATCAGAGGTTTCAAGGGCGAATTAATTTGATCACTGGTAATTGCCCAGCCCTAGGTAAGACTTAGGGCTCATGCACACAAACGTGTGCTGTGAGTGCCCAGCTGTGTCTCCTTTCAAACCATGTACGCTATATTACCATCTAATTGGAGGCTACTTCCACCATATTGCCGATGCGGCTAATCGGTGGTCTGAATTCACCAGGATGTAGGCAGCCACTACTGGGATCCTATTGAGAAAAGCATCTTCAGTTATATGGCGAGTCCATAAAGAGACACCGGACAGAGTGCATCTTATCATGTAGAAAAGCAGAAGACTGGCACTGGATTCAGACATCTGATTCCAGTTAAGACATCACATGGGAAAATGTTCTCCGGAGTTTCCCTTTATGTACATTTCCGGTTGCCGGCAGCCATGCAGAGATGTTTCAGCTTCTGGGGATTACTTTCTCATAAAGTATGTATGAATCCTCTACTGATATGGCCACGATATATATATACCTAAAATGCATGTAGAAAGTCTTCAGACCCTTTCTCTTCCTTCATATTTTGTTATGTTGCGGCTTTATGCTTTAGAATAAAAAAAGTTGCATAACACGTCGCCATGTAGCCACACCGTTTTGTGTCATGCAGTGTAGCCGTACCCTCATGCTGCCACCACCATGCTTCACTGTAGGGGTGGTATTAGGCAGGTGAGGAGCGATGCCTGGTTTCCTCCAGACATGATGCTTAGAACTGAGGCCAAAAAGTTCAATTTTGGTTTCATCAGACCAGAGACTCTAGTTTCTCGCAGTCTGAGAGTCCTTTAGCTGCTTTTTTTTGCAAACTCCAGGAGGGCTTTTATGTGTCTCTTACTGAGGAGAGTCTTCTTTCTGGCCACTGTCGTAACGTCCAGATTGGTGAGGTGCTGCAATGATGGTTGACCTTCTGGAAGTTTCTCCCATCTACACACAGGCTCTTTGGAACTCAGTCAGAATGACCATTGGGTTCTTGGTCACCTCTTACCAAGGCTTTTCGCCCATTATTATTTGGTGGGCTTTGGTGGAGCGGTCAGCTTTAGGAAGAGTCCTGGTTGTTCCAAATTTTTCCATTTAAGAATTATAGAGGTCACTAAGCTCTTGAGAAATTTTTTGCGCCCTTCAACAGACCTGAGCCTCCACGCAATCCTGTCTCTGAGCTCTACAGGCAGTTTTTTCCTCCTCATGGCTTTTTTTTTTTTGCTCTGACATCAGTCAGCTTTGAGACCTTATACAGACAGGGCTGTGTCCTTCCAAATCATGTCCAATCAACGGAATTTACCACAGGTGGACTCCAAGCAAGGTGTAGAAATATCTGAAAGATGAAAGGAACTGAGAGGCCCCAGAGCTAAATTTCAAGTGTTAGAGCAAATGGGGTGAATATTTAAAGGGGTTTTCCGGGACTTTAATACTGATGACTAGAGTTGAGCGAACGTGCTCGTAACGAGCACCGTACTGCTCGGATTCCCTGCGCTTGAATGGCCGCAGCCATCCGGATCCGTCCTCCTCACTTGACTGCAAGTCAGTGGGGATGGATCCGTCCCCATTGACTTAGTCAGGTGAGAACGGATCCGGATGCCTGCGGCCATTCAAGCGCAGGGGATCCGAGCGGTACAGTGCTCGTTACGAGCATGTTCGCTCAACTCTACTGATGACCTATTCTCAGGATAGGTCATTAGTATGTGAAAGGTGGGGATCTGACACTCGGGATCCCGCTGAGAGAAGTCAGCGGCGCTCGCAATAGTAGTTCTCTCAGCTTTTCCTAGGCCAGTAACGACACGTTTATCGGTCACATGCCCTAGGTGCAGCTCAGCCCCAGGGGCCTAGCACAGCCTCTATAGCAGGGATGTCCAGCTGTTCCAAAACTACAACTCCCAGCATGCTAGGAGTTGCTAAATCATCAGTATTAAAGTCTTGGAAAACCCTTTTAAGTCCATCTGAAATTTTATTTTTTAATAAATTGTCAAAAATCTGTAAAATTCAGTCGGTATTGGGTATTTTTTTTTTTTTTTTTAAGCACAAGGCTGCAACATAAACACTTTTTCCAAATGCACTATATGTACTTGGAAGAGACATCCAAGGTGCTTCTAGACGCCTTGCTTGGTTTCGGCGTTTATCTGGTAGAGGTAGGCCATGCCACCAGATGGAGACTTATAAATAGGATTTTCTTTGCTCTGCACAAATGCACAGAAGACAGTGATTTTTTTTGTGTCCTCAGTGCATCTGTTTCTACAGCAGATTTGTATGCAAGTCTCCTGGATTCCGAATTAGGCTTCCAATTATAATATCTATAAATACAAAGTCGCTGTACCTTCGGGTTTCATCCGCTCTGCAGTACGGATCCCATATACTTTCTATGGATTCATATTCCACATGATGGGAAAGCCGAGCAGTGCCGATGAAACTCCAAGCTGCAAAACGTTTTGAGAAGTGCCCCTGCAACTTCTGTGGTTTCAGCAAAGGTTTAGGTCCCTTTTAGGTGATACTGGAGAAGGGTATAACTACAGGACCCGATAGCATAGTTTAAAAGCATCCCCTGATGTCTTGATCTAGTGATGTCACTTTTTTGGGGAGGGGAGAGATTATTGTTATCTATTTATTTGTACAGCCTGGTATTTTATACATCATCCGCCAACAAAGTCTAGGCCTCACTGAGGTGCAATTAAAGGGCACCTGTCAGCAGATTTTCCCTCTCTACTTTGATTGACAGGGCCAGATGTGATGACATTATCACTGCAGAGAGGGCACAGCACTTGCAGAGAGAGTAGAGTCTCTAGGTGTAATGACAACGCCCCCGTGGCACCTAGAGGCTCATTTGCATATACTGAAACTTTTTTCTCAGCAATGCGGGCACATATGAACATGGGACCAACACAGATGCCTTCAGCTGCCAAGTGCACATGTAACAGGTCAGCCTGTGTCATAGGGACAAAACTGCTGACAGATGCCCTTTAATGTTTTATTTATCCAGAAATTACACGACAAACAGCTTTACATGTTATTTGGGTTATCCTTCCACAGGGGTGAAACTGGGAGGGGTTGGTGTCAGTCAGGTCTTCCTCCCTCTCCGGTCTGTGATCTTTTCAGTTACAGCACCAGGGCTTCTTGCTGGTTGTTTTAACCTGATCCACGCAGAAGCTCAGTTGGACAGACAGAAGAGCAAGTGGTTGCAGAGAGCAGCGGTCCTTTACTTACCACTGCTCCCTCTCTGCTACTGGGATATGAGAGAGATGTGGAATGTGTGCATTTCTATGTGTGTGTAATACTGTATATATGTGTCTATTGTGTATATGTGTGTACCATATAACAGTACTATATATGTGCATGGTATAGCAGTGCTATGTATATTGGCAGTATAGGAGTTCTATGTATGTGTTCAGTACTGTGCCATTATTTATATGCGTGGTATTGTGCTACTGTGTATATGTGCAGTATAGCGGTACTGTATATGTGCAGTATTGTGCTATTTTTGTATATGTGCGGTATAGCGCCAGTGTGTGTGTGTGCTCACAGGAGCCCAGAACTGTACACAGTACTCCGTGTGGTCTGACTAGTGATTTGTAAAGTGGCAGGACTATGTTCTCATCACGGGCATCTATGCCTCTTTTGATGCAACCCATTATCTTATTCATGGACACCATGAAAATTTTCCCTGGTGAAACAGTGCCTAGCTACAGCTGTACCCTCCTTTACTCAGAACAGAGCTCCCCTTTAATGGGTTGTCACACTGCAGCAAATGGCATTTATCATGAAGGCAACCCCTTTGTTGATTATTAAAAATTGTCACCTCTGTTCCCCCTCCCTTTCCACAGTTGTCCCCACATTCCCAGTAGGTACTGCAGTCCTCGAACTAGTGATTACCATAAGACCACAGTCTCTTTTTTTTACTAGTTTTGCACTCTTTAGGTCCTGTTCACATCCGACTCTGAGCCTCTGTCGCAGATACTGTCAGATTTAACAAGAAGCCTAACGAGGCACCCATCCCAATTCTAAGTCTATGAAATCCACCAGACAGTACAACAGCCCCGGCTTTGCGGCACACTGAGATGCATATGTGAACAGAGTCTTAGATTAATACCGCTTTTAAAAAAATTGGTTTATGAAAAATGGTACAAAAAATAGCAACGAACTGTTGTAACTGAGGAACGGCCCCATACTGATCCATAGCCATTAAGGCCGAAAATAGCCCAGTCCTTACTGTAAAAATCCGGGATATCATTTCAGGAGGAGGGGGAATATTTTGCTGATCGATATTATCAACCACGTGCTAGTATGGATTGGGAGGCGCATGTAGTTTTGTAATGGAAACCGCTGGAGCCTGAAATACAACTCGCCCAGGCACATTGGATTTTGCCCAGCAGTACTTAGCAGGTCCTATTGATCACGTCCCCAGGGTCGGCAGTTGATACGATCAGCAGAACTAATTCACCCGCACGTGTCAGCCATGATTAGAACTACATGCGTCAGAACAGACCGGGTGAAGGAACGACCAAGGTGGAGCAGTGTGAAATAATAGAAATATCTATCCACAGCAAATTTCGCGATAGTGTCCCTTTAAAGGGGTTTTCTCCCCCTCAGCAAATAGCCTTTAACATGTAGAGAAAGTTAATACGCGGCATTTACTAATGTATTGTGATTTCTGTATGGTCTCCTTTGCTGGCTGGATTCATTTTTCTGTCACATTATACACTTCTTGTTTCCATAGTTACAACCACTCTGCAATCCATCAGTGGTGGTCATGCTTTGCGCCATATAGAAAAAAGTGTCGGCCTCTCTCGTGTCCGGTACCGTGGGACCGCACATAGGCTGGTGATTTTTCCTCTAGTGTGCAAGCACGACCACCAGTGATGGATTGCAGGGTGGTCGTAATCATGGAAACAAGCAGTGTATAATGTGATGGAAAAATGAATCCAGCCAGCAAAGGAGACAATATGGACAATCACAATACATTAGTAAGTGCCTTGTATTAACTTTTGCTGAGCATAGTAGAGAAAGTCCAGCTCTCGGGTGGGGTATAAACAGCCGATCATGCACGGATCCCAGTGGTGTGTTCACAGCTTGCAGTACAATCCAAAAAAGCAGGTTGGATCCAGCGAATAAAATATGTATAATTTTATTGAAAATAAGTAAAACAACACACATAAAAAGATTCTTTTTCTGTGTGGTGTTTTACTTATTTTCCATAAATTTATACATATTTTCACTGGATCCAACCTGCTTTTTTGGATTAACTTTCTGTACATGATGAATGCTATTTGTTGAAGTGACACAACCCCTTTTAAATCCTTTGTTTCACTGGTTAAACATTAAAGGGGTCTTCCCATGATATTGTGGCTAGTATCTAATATTATGAGCAACCTGGGTCTGACCTCTGGGAGTCTTTGGAAAGTGAAGACCCTTCAGTGCTTACCCCCTCTATTATTTATGGTGATGGTGGGTGGTAAAACTAGTTCCCGAACATATCAGCATGTGGATGTGTTAGCTTTTTCCTATTTCTACCCTAGTTCAATGACTGGGATTGGAGTCAGCTCTGATCCTGGCCGTTTGACTCCTTAAAGGGGTTGTCTCATCTCAGACAATGGGGGGCATATCGCTAGGATATGCCCCAATTGTCTTATAGGTGAGGGTCCCACCGCTGAGACCTGCACTTATATCGAGAATAGAGCCCCCCAAGGTGGTGGCTGAAGGACTCTAGTCCGGCCACCACCAAGCCGACTCCCCATAGAAGTGAATGGGAGCGCACCGCGCATGCGTGGCCCCAGCTCCTGTTCATTTCTATGGGGCCAACGGAAATAGCTGAGCCAGTGCACGGCTATTCTCAGCGGCCCCATAGAGAATGAATGGAGGGCAGCTGTGCACGTGCAGTGCTCCCTCCACCACTTTCAGGGCTCCGTTCAGCGCTGGGACCCGCACCTATAAAACAATGGGGGCATATCCTAGTGATATATTTCCCCATTGTCTATGATGGGACAACCCCTTTAAAGGCTGCGTTGAGTAGGAAGTTTAGCACTGAAGAGGTTTTACGGAAGCAGAGAGCTCCCATGGTAAACACTGTAGAAAAAACTACCTAAAAAACATAGCCAGAATTACTCTCATTTGTGTTCGTCCTGCCTCCTAACAGGTGATATGCTCCCCAGAATGGTACTAATGGAAACTACAGCTTATCTCCCAAAAGACACAAAGCTACGTCAGTGGAAAATGAAAATGTTATGGCACTTGAATTGTTTTAATTGGGGAAAGGTAGTAAAAACGTAAAAGATAGAAATCAAATGTATACATTTGGAATCGCCACAATCTTAAAGAGGAAATCTAGTAGTACAAATACCCCCCACAATGCCCGGGCCCCTCCTATAGATAATACTTACCCGGCACCCGCTTCCCTCCGAATCCCTGCCCGGCCACCCCTGCATCGCCCTGTTGCGCGGATTAAAACATCCGGTGACGGGGTGGAGCAGCCAATGGGAGGCTGTGACGTTGACCAGGTTCCCTAGCATTGCAGGTGACGCTAGGGAGGCATCCCTGGAGGGACGGGGGTGCCAGGGATCGGGTAAGTATTGCCTATAGGAGGGCCCTGGCATTGTGGGAGGTATTTGTACTATTGGATAACCCCTTTAATGACCAAGTCCCAAAAAACTAAGGTGGGGTTGCAGATTTATTTTCATGACTTCCCCCCTAGAAGTTTATGAATGAATTTCTGGCAGTTTGCAATGAAGGTCTAGATGGGTGTTAGCAGTTGGGGGTTTGACGCTCCATAGCTTGACACTGGCAGCACTGATTGGATGGTTTCAGGGGCACACCCCCAACAGAACAACAACATTTGTAACTTCTAGAAGGAATAATAAAGGAATGGTACATCATAGAGTCATAAGAATAGATGCTCCAGAATTGTTATTACATGGGAGTTATTCTGATGCCTGATTGGAGTCGGGAAGGAATTTTTCCCCTAAAGTGGGGAAAATTGGCTTCTACCGCACAGGGGTTTTTTGCCTTCCTCTGGATCAACTTGCAGGATAACAGGCCGAACTGGATGGACAGATGTCTTTTTTCGGCCTTATAAACTATGTTACTATGGGGGATGCATGTAGTTGCTAAAATGGACAAGTCCTCTTTAAGGAGGATATCTCATGAAAATCATTTATCACTTATCTACAGGATCAATGATAAATATATGATCACTGGGGGTTCGAGCACTAATCAGGAGAGGGTCCCCTGCATAAATGGAGCGGTGGTGAGTGTACTGATTATGTCTATGGGACAGATTGATAGAGCCCAGCAGTATTTCTGTCAGTCCCATAGAAGTCAGTGGAGAAGAGTGCTATATCTGGTAGTGCCTGGTATTGCAACTCCGTCCCAATACCAAACATGTCTTCGACTAAATGTACGGAGCCGTGCTGCTGCCCCTTCAGTGGGTTGATCGGCGGGGGTGCTGGGATTTGGATATCCACTGATATGATTTTGATGACCTTTCCTGGAAAACCCTTTTTAATTAGTCCAGTGACTTAGGCAGGACCCAGCAGTCGAACCCCCAAGATCAGTAAGTGATGGCGTAGCTTGCTGAGATCCCATCACTTGTGATAGTGGGAAAACACCTTGAAGGCATATCTTACCGCTGTGCCGTAAATATCTCGCCCCTTCAGGGCGATGAGTGGTCACCTAGGGGTGAGCGTCAGGCTGCAGGTTACTGCTCGGTGTATGTATTCATCCCCGCACACAAGTTCCTCCACAGAAGCTCAATATTTTGCATGTTTTGGGAAATTAATAGCGTTGATTAAGATTTCATGGAACAAACATTGGTAATCGGGTCCAGATCTGTGACAGGCGCAGCATGAATCCTCCCTCGCTCCCAGCTGCTGCTGGCATTCCTGCTCCTTGGAAGGCTTTGATTTTTCCATACATGGTTAAATAGTTGACTAAATAGTCACGTTTTTTTTGGCCACGTTTGTATGAGATAGCTGTATTAGTTGATAGTTACTGCAGGTTGATCATTCCATGGCCTGGATTTTTTTTTTCCTATCTGGAATATATCCCACGGATAGGTCATCAGTATCTGATTAGTGGGGGTCAGTTCTCTAGCACCCTGATGATGAACTGTTGGATGGGGCCGCCGCTCTCCGTTGAGGGCTGCGGCCTGTGACGTCACGTCCATCAGTCAGCTCAATCCCAGTCAAGTGAATGGGATTGAGCTGCAGTACCAAGCACAGCCACTGTACAATGTATGGCGCTATGCTGGGCATGCTCTACTGAGGCCACAGCACTCCCCTGACCCCTCTCCTTCAAACAGCCAGTTCCGGGCGTCGGACCCCCAACCAATCAGATATAGATGAAATATCCTAACAATAATCTATAGATCTGGGATGGCCAACCTGCGGCTCTCCAGCTGTTGCAAAACTACAACTCCCAGCATGCCCAGACTACCTACAGCTATCAACCTACAGCAGGGCATGGTGGGAGTTGTAGTTTTACAACAGCTGGAGAGCTGCAGGTTGGCCATCCCTGCTATAGATATTTAATGCAATGATCTATAAAGGTGGTCGCTAAACAGCGGGTGGGTTCACATCACATTTTACGTATATGTTGCCAAAAAAAAGGATACAAAAACGCCGCACACCATGTTTTGTATTCTGCACAATCTGGTAAAAAATGTACTTTTTTTTTTTTTTTTTTTTTTACATTGGTAAAAAAACGTATACGCTTTTTTTTTTTTTATAATGAAACTGGTGAACGGATGTCACTGTATGGCATCAATCTGAGGCATCCCTTAAATAGATACATTTTTTTTTTGTATACCTTAAAAGGATGGGAAAAATGTGATGAGTCTGCAAAAAATATAGATAACGTTGATGTACCTTCCGTATTTTGCGGAACAGAACAGCTGGCTTCTAATAGAACATGATGTGGACAATAAAGTTGTATTTTTGGATTTTATTATTTTTTTTTTTCTTGCGGAATGGACATACGGAAACGGAATGCACACAAAGTAACTTCCTTTTTTTTTTTTTTGCGAACCCATTGAAATGAATAGTTCCGCATAAGGGCCGCAAAAAAAAAAAATGGAACTGACACAGACAGAAAATACGTTCGTGTGAATGAGCCCTTTCTTCCAGTGCCACACCTGTCATAGCCTATATGTCTTGGCCTGTACCCAAGGGGCCACCCGAGGCCGCCTCACAGCCGCTGGCCAGGTACATAACAATCTGATGCTCATGCTAGGGGTATCCGATACTGCGCCCCTTTTAATATAACTGTATGACCGCCCTCAGTATGGTGATATGGCAGTATTTTATGCTGCACTATGGTATTTGGTTCTGCAGGGGCGGTATTTAGTGCTGCACTGCGGTATAGCTCACCCCGCCTACTCGTGATGTCCCACCTTCTGCCAATTTGGGCTAGCCTACAGCATAGGGCCACTTTACATTCCTATTCCGCCCCTGTGTACAACCAACCCTATAGTTAAATCACACTTCTGTGGATGACCGTTTCTAGACGCGCCGTAACGCCCTGCATTACATTAGATGCGACCGCACTGATCCAGTATCTCCTCGCCACCTGAATATACTCGGGTTTCGACATCATTACTGTACATGTAAATGCAATCATCAGCCTAAATATCCCCCCTCTCTACAACCACTGCATTAGCATTGCTTTCAGAATTGTGAATAATTGAGAAAGCTTGAAATCCTCTTAACGGGAAGCGATCAGGTTCCTAAGGAGAAGCTTTCTTCCAGAGGATTGAGGATCTCCGTCTGCAGATGCTGGCACGCCAGGGACTTGAGGATTTATTGGAAGTTTAGCTCCGGCTTGGAAAAGGAAACCTGGCAGGAAGAAATAAAATGGTGCGTTATTGTCTGCAGGAACTTTGGGGGGAGATATATTATCCGTATTGGAGAAAGGTGAAGAAGTTCTCCATAGCAATGATCAGATTTCAGCCCTTAAAGTGATCCTCCAGTTCAAGAACAAAATAAATCACTCTAACCGGGGAACTAACAATTACATGGTGGCCTTTTTTTTTTTTTTTTTTTCTCTTTCCAGCTAGTCTTCTCTTCTGTCCTCCAAGATGGCCACACCACTTCTCAGACTACCTGATGCCTACTGTGAACTTTGGTAGTCCAAGACACTTGCTGCTGTCTTTGGATTGGCCGGCACTGCTCATATGACCAGTGCTGGCCAATCCAAGAGTAGGGCTGGACAATCAGGAAGTGTCTTGAACTACTGATTGATGCACAGTGCATTAAGTAGCCATCTTGGGTGACTGAAGAGGAGCCCAGGAACCCAAAAAGATGAAAAGGAGGTCACGGGGTAAGGGTTCTGTTTGTTCCCCAGTCAATGCAATTTTTATTATTATTTTTTTTCTTGCAAACGAATAGGCCATCAATATTTATTTGGTTGTCGGAACCTGACCCCGGTGGATCAGCAGAATTAAGGTTCCTTTATTGTGGACATACATATCATCATATTATGCCTGGTACTACACGTGCTTCAGTACCAGGCACAGCCACTGGGGGGCGTAGTGTCAAAGAAGTTCTCTGAGAATAAACATTTACAGCCTGCGTGATAAATGTCTGATCTCTGGTGTCTCACAAGCCTTGAGAACAGGATGACTTTGTTCCCTTTTCCCCAGTAAGCGCTCATGCAAGCGAATGTATTTTTTTTTTTCCTGTGTCCGTTTTTTTGCGGCCCGTATTTGGAACCATTTAATTCACTGGGTCTGCAAAAAAAAAAAAAAACAGAAATGACTCTGTGTGCATTCCGTTTCCGTATGTCTGCATGGCCGATAGAACATGTCCTGTTGTTGTCCATTTTGTGGACAAGGACAGGCATTGTTACAATGGATCCGCAAAAAAAAAATAAATAAATGCAATATGGATCTCACATGGACGTCATCCGTAATTTTTGCGGACCACAAAATGCATACAGTC
Organism: Rhinella marina; assembly: GCA_900303285.1. NCBI lineage: Eukaryota > Metazoa > Chordata > Amphibia > Anura > Bufonidae > Rhinella > Rhinella marina. Next base: position 560,756 of record ONZH01023302.1, read on the forward strand.
GTGTGCATGAGCCCTAAGGAGATGCTGGGATAGAGCAGTAAGTTGAGCATGCTCACCGCTGCTCCATTTATTCTATTTGAGACTGCTGGAGATCGCTGAGCGCCGTGCTTTTCTATCTCCATCAGTACCATAGAGCTGAAAGGAGTGCAGCGGACATGCTTGACCACCACTCGGTTCAAGCACCTCCTTACTGCAGAGGGTGCAGTGAGGAGCAAAGGGGACTTGGGGCCCCAACAATCTGACATCAGAAAGTCAGTTCTGATAATACCCCTTTAACTTACCCATTCTGCCGATAAGTAAAGGTCCCAGGGCACCCCCCACTTCCCAAACCTAAAAAATGGCCATATATTAGCACAGTAACTGTTATTGCAGTAGCAAGGTGTTGTAATAGACTTTTCTGTATAGGATATTCCCCCTGTAAATTTGCATGATTTACTTTTTCACATTTTCATTGCACGAGAATGAGCTATTAGTGATGGAAGCACCCGAGCAGTTTCTTCCTATGTCATTGTGCGTTATTAGAACGTGCTAGCTCGCGAGGCATTAGCCGCCATCCATTACCCCGATGCTTTCAGCAGCATTTTACCTTGTGTTTGGGAGGGTATTATTGTATGCCGTGCGTTCTGCTCCGCTACAGGCACTGGATGCTCTGACATCGCCTCTCCGCCTCCTGCGTACGCCGGCTCCGACAGCCGAGAAATCAGGACTGAGCCGTTACACTGATACATATTAATAAATCATCCGGGTGTAGTGATCATCGGGCCATTACATGAATTATTTATTCAGTGTGTCCACAGAAAGGCTGGGCTTTATTCTAGAGGAAAGCCAGGAGGAGCTGATTTCTTCCTGGCAAAAGCTAAATAATAAAAAAAAATTATAATAAAAAAGTAATCATAAAATTACAATAAAATAATAATAGAAATAATAAAATAGTAGTAATAAAAAAATGTGCACAAAGTGTATTTCTTTGTACATATTCATGTCAGAATTAAAAGTGTAAGTTAGGCTTGGCCTCAGAAAACAAGCAGTTGTAACAGAACTTCAGCTCTGAAATGCTCGGTGCTTTTCCGCCATTAATTTCTATGAGAGTTGCGAAAAACAGAGTAACACCAGCCCGCTCAGCTGTTAACATAATTACATCCACTTTGTTATTCCAGTCTCATTCATGAATGGCTGAAATGGGAATGCCCCTTTAAGTGGACTTATGTGTCTCCGTGGTTACCACACAAACCAGTACATTATAGTCTGAACCCACAGCCTTCTATCTCTCCCATACTGATTGACTCATTTGGTAGGTTGCAAGAATTAGGGTACATATTGAAGAGCTACTGACTGCAGGATCAGTGTTTGCAGTCTGTTACCATGGAGACCCATTTGCCATGGAGACGCTATTTTGTCTGGTAGAATGATGAAAAATGAAACCTTTGCGCATGCGCCGTCACTTCCGGGTTCAGGGAAGTGACGGCACATGCGCAAATGAATGGAAGCGCTTGCAGTGTTCGGCACTGCAAGCGATATTGCGCATGCGCCGGGCACGATTACAATGCGCAGGCGCGGGATTTCAGCGCTAGACCGAATGGTCTAGCGCTGTCAATCACTCAACGAAGGGGCGTGCACTTAGGCAGGGGGGCGATCCTCGGAGCCGGGAGGGCGGTGAAGAACCAGTGCTAGGAAGGAAAGAGCCCGCCCCCCGGTGCTCCGAAGGCTCATTAGCATAATTTTTAAAGTAAGGATTTCTCCTCAACCGCTGCTTTATACTCTGCTATTCAGGTATGTGCCTTCATAGGAAAACTGCCCCTATTAATCTATGTATTAATATACATAGGTTAGAACAGGGTGACAGAGCCTCTTTAAAGGGGTTATCCAATCCCTATAATGTCCCCGCTCCCCAGCACCCGCAATGTCTGACTAAATTGACAACTGAGTGTTACTATTCTCCTTGTTGAAGGGATAGTCCCTGTGCTCTTTAAGCTGTGTGGAATTTTTTTTTTTTTTTTTAATTTTTTTTTTTTTTTCATTCATTCTGAGCAGTTTGTTGAACTGCTTTTTGTCTATATTTTACTTATTGTGCCTGGAGGTCGGTTTGGTAAATTTAGCAAGTGTCACAGTATTCAAATGTCTGCCACTTAAAACTATGTTCGCAGTGGAGAGGAAGCCATTATTTGTTGTATTTTTTTTCCCCTTCCATCTGTTCAGACCTGGTTTTGCTGTATGTGGTGAACGTGGCAGTCTTCCCGGCGGCATGAATAATTGTTGACCTGTAATATGGCAGCAGAGTGTAGATGATATACAAACCATTTAGGACACCTGCTTTCTCAGGTTCTGTCCAGTTTTAAAATGCCAGTGAGCTCTCGAGACATTTGGCCGGGAATGATGACAAGATACGTTTTGGATAGTCCTGCAGTTGCCCTAAACTAATACAACATTGTTCATGTGGAGTTAATTTTACTGTGATACAACTATTTTCTGACTTTACTGAGGTTCTGAGGAGGATAGACCCATCCACAGACAGCTGTTTTGGGGTTTTTGCATCTCGTCGTTGCACTTCATGGTCTGGTTGGCTGGATGTGAGACCTCTTGGCATGAGTTTTGGGGAAAAATGTCTCCATGTGGAGGCCACCCACCATGTTTCTTAAATGCCAAGCATTACTCCCTTGGAAAAAAGGTATGTGATGTACTTCTTCTCCAAGAAAAAAGAAAACTGTCTCTCTAGCCTCATCTGTTGAGGGTGGCTACCTTATGAGTGAGTGCCTGGCCTGTAAGACTTCCTACAAAACACAGTGGTCACAAGGAGAAACTTTACTGCTCGAGACCTACATCACTGGCTTCTAACCCAGTCAACCAGTACACTCCTCTGCACCTCTAACGAAACAGCTCTCTGTGGATGAGGCTGTAATACTTTTTTGAGAAGATTATGGTTTGCTTTGTATGGCCTCTTTCACACGGTCAGTATTTGGTCAGTAATTTTGCATCAGTATTTGTAAGCCAAAACCAGGAGTGGGTGCAAAACGCAGAAGAGACACAGATATTTCCATTATACCTTTTCTCAGTAGGTTGCACTTCTGGCTATGCAAAATATTGACTGTGAGAAACACGCCTATCTCTAGTCATGCGGCAAGGCCTATTAAAAGGTTCAGCATTGACTTGTAGGATAGCTATCTCTAATAAGTTCCCAAGGAGCCTTGCCTGTAGGGCTGTACAGTCGAAGCTAGTTTTCAGTGCGGTCAGTTAGTACAAATGTTCCCACTCCAAATTTTTTAAAAAAATGTGTTTGGTATTAATATTGTGCAATTAATTTATTAACTTTCATATGAATTTTGAAAAGTTTCGAAATGTTAGTCATAAATATATTGTATGTTCAATCTAAAGCCCTTACTTATCCCGCAGGGTGTTCTAGTGGTGATAGATAATCAGTTCTCACCTGTCTTGTCCTTATACTATAAACAGTGATAAGCAGGGTCTTCTAGAGATGAATAATCAGTCCTCGCCTCTCGTGTTCTCTCCTGTCCTTACATTATGTACAGGGATAAGTAGGATGTTCTGGTGGTGATAGATAATCAGTTCTCCCCTCTCCTGTGTTCTCTCCTGTCCCTTATACTGTACACAGTGATAAGCAGGGTGTTCTAGTAGTGATAGATAATCAGTTCTCCCCTCTCCTGTGTTCTCTCCTGTCCTTATACTATACACAGTGATACGCAGGATGTTCTAGTGGTGATAGATAAACAGTTCTCATCTCTCTTGTCTTCTCTCCTGTCCCTTATAATATAATCAGTCATAAGTAGGATGTTCTAGTGGTGATAATCAGTTCTCACTTATCCTGTGTTCTCTCCTGTCCTTATACTATAATCTGTGATAAGCAGGGTGTTCTAGTGGTAATAGATAATCAGTTCTCCCCTCTCCTGTGTTCTCTCCTGTCCTTATACTATACACAGTGATACGCAGGGTGTTCTAGTGGTGATAGATAATCAGTTCTCACCTCTCATATGCTCTCTTCTGTCCCTTATAAAAAAATTTGAATTGAATCAGACATAACATAGTACATGACAATCTCTTTCTAACAAAGCCCTGTACCAGCCCTGTACCTCACATGGATCTAGAGATCTCCCCATTCATTGCTCTAGTTGCTCTGCTAGTTTTATTTCAAGCTGTCAGCTGGGGGGGAGGGGGTGTTCTTTATAAAAAGGCGTGTCCTCTTTGCTGTTGGCAGTTGAAGAATGACACTGAGCATGTGCTTCCATCTCAGTGAGTAGGATGGAGAAATTAGAAAAAGAGCAAACAGCAGGTGGCACTATACAGATAGAGTTCAGTGAATAACTCGGGAACTATAATACATTTGTAATTACAAAAGTAGTCAGATCCAGGTGCTGGTTTGAAAACTGTAGAATATTATTCGTATTATATAATGGTGTGATGATCGCATCACTTGTCGGGGGTGACACAGCCTTGCTCTTTTTCTTCTATTTCTTGGGTTTCACCGTTCCGACTTCCTTCCAGGCATCACGAAGGCCGGGACGCTTGTTATTGTGTGCGGCTGCTCTCGGAGCGAACATTTTCTTAATTAGAACTTTAAACAGCACTAATGTAAATTAATTGCATTGTGGAAATGTTAATAGCCTGGCAGAGGTAATTGCCCTTATTATAGTTTTCTGCAGCGCAACGTCTCTGAGATCAGCCATGCAAGTGCTTGATGTTTGGTTCTGTCAAAGCACAACGTGCCGGATGGGGGCAGCGGCAGTGAAGAGGTTAAGTCGTTTCACGCTGGTGACATGCACATGTATTAAAATTGCTGTATGTATTGATCTCGCCTTCAGACATGAGATTGCCCTTGTGATGGTAGCTCATGAGCCGCTGTTATATATGACCCGTCAGTGGCTCACTTCACTGTGAAGGTCACTGGTAGCCCCGTGGATAGCTTGCATTATGGCGTTATTTGATATCGACATATGGGTGCAGCTATTTCTACAGGAGAAGATAATACGATATTATTTGTAGTGGTATATGACATCCTCGTTTTTTATATGGACTTTAGACCAAAAGATCAGGTTCTCAACCTTTTTTTATGCTTGACCTTGCATGCTAAAGCTGCTTTCTAATAGCCGTAACACAGGTGTTTTTTTGCCCATTTAACGGACCATAGTGCTCTTAGGGTACGTTCATTCACACAAAAAAGTCTGTTAAAAACAGGTAAACTGTCAGTTTTTCATGGCCATTTTGCACCGGTGTGGTCATCCATTTTCTGCTGGTTTATCTGTTTCTAATGTCTTTTATGCGTTATTTTTTTTTAATGGAATTTTATTGCCTTTATTTTTAAATCCCCCACAGTGACCTCACTGTATATTATTCCACCCCCCAGTGCCCTCAGTATATATTAGGCCCCCCCACAATGTCCTCAGTATGTATTATGCCCCCACAGTGCCCTCCGTATATACTAAGCCCCCCACAGTGCCCTCCGTATATACTAAGCCCCCTGCAGTGCCCTCCGTATATACTAGGTCCCCCACAGTGCCCTCCGTATATACTAGGTCCCCCCACAGTGCCCTCCGTATATACTAGGTCCCCCCACAGTGCCCTCCGTATATACTAGGTCCCCCCACAGTGCCCTCCGTATATACTAGGTCCCCCCACAGTGCCCTCCGTATATACTAGGTCCCCCCACAGTTCCCACAGTGCAAATGGAGGGGCAAGTGATCAAACATGTCATCACGCCCCCTCACTTGAAGCACTTTTTGGCTTTTTATCAGTGCAGGAAAAAGAGACAGCCTCTTTGGTGGCTGGCACCATGGGAGCACACATAGGCTAGTGCTTTTTCCTATTGTGTGCAAGCACAACCACCACTAATGGATTGCAGGGTGGTCATAACCATGAAAACGAGCAGTGTATAATGTCATGGAAAAATGAATCCAGCCAGCAAAGGAAGCAATATGGACAATCACAATACATTAGTAATTGGCTTGTATTAACTTCCTCTACATAATAAATGCTATTTGCTTAAGTGAGACAACCCCTTTAAGGAGCGACGATCTATTGTATAGCAAGTTGATCAGCACTCGCTTAGCTCAGTTTACATTCAGCAGTCATCAAAGTACATGACAGAATAATTAGTGCAATGTTTCAGTACTGTCTGAGGCACATCACTATATACATTGGGCTATGTGCCTCTGACAAATGATGGTTTCCATGTCCCCTTAAAGGGGTTATCCCATGACTAATGTAGAAAAATAGGACATCGTTTAGTACATGACAACCTTTTTCTAACAAAGCGAGAACCAGCCCTGTACCTCACATGGATCCAGAGATCTCCTCATTCATTGCTCTGCTAGATTTATATCAAGCTGACAGCTCAAGGGGAGTGTCTTTTCTGCTGCAGATCAGGGGTCGTGTCTATGCTCTTTCTATCACAGCTCAGGAGGCAGTTAAAGTATGAAACTGAACATGTGCGGCCATCTCAGTGAGCAGGACATAGAAATAAGAAAAAAAACAAACAAACAGAAGGTGGCGCTATACAGATACAAAAACAAATGCAGTTGTGTGCATGAGCCCTTATTGGGATTTTATGTGATGAACCAACACAATGTAGTAAGTAGGCTCTATTTACTGATTAGGTGACTTCTGAAGGCAATTGGTCACACTGGAGAATCAGGGTGGTGGTGAGGGATCTGTGAGGTAAGTAATTACTAGTCCTTTATTTCAGACGGATCCTGTGCGTTTGGTTTCCTCCTGAAGACATACATCCCCTTTAAGAGTGGGTTCACTCATAGGTTTTTGCTGGAAGTTTTCTGCATTATGCCATTTTTAGTGTTCCAGATGTAAGTGGAAGATCTATGGCAGGGATGCCCAACCCGCAGCCCTCCAGCTTTTGCAAAACTACAACTCCCAACATGCCCTGATAGCTGTAAACTGGACAGGCATGCTGGGAGTTGTAATTCTGCAACAGCTGGAGGGCCGCAGGTTGGGCATCCCTGATGTGTGGGAAGCATGAAATGCAAGACACAAGTTGTTGGGGTTTTTTTTTGCCAATTTGCTACTGGCATTTTTGTTTATAATGTGAAATTTTTGTCTTTCTGGCTTCATTTTTTTTTTTAAAAAAAGTGCTATGCTGGAGCTCTTGGCGTCTTCTCTGTAGGGGAGAAAAGACCATTAAAAAAAAAAAAAAAGTTATTGGTGGAATAACATCGTAACATAGTTTGTAAGGCCGAAAAAAGACATCTGTCCATCCAGTTCAGCCTGTTTTCCTACAAGTTGATCCAGAGGAAGGCAAAAAAAAACCCCTGTGAGGTAAAAGCCAATTTTCCTCACTTTAGGGGGAAAAATTCCTTCCCGACTCCAGTCAGGCAATCAGAATAACTCCCTGGATCAACGACCCCTCTCTAGTAACTATCACCCGTAATATTATTACCCTCCAGAAATACATCCAGGCCCTTCTTGAACTCCTTTAGTGAACTTACCATCACCACCTCCTCAGGCAGAGAGTTCCATAGTCTCACTGCTCTTACCGTAAAGAATCCTCTTCTATGTTTGTGTACAAACCTTCTTTCCTCCAGACGCAGAGGATGTCCCCTCGTCACAGTCCTCGGGATAAATAGATGATGGGAGAGATCTCTGTACTGACCCCTGATATATTTATACACGGTTATTAGATCTCCCCTCAGTCGTCTTTTTTTCTAAAGTGAATAAGCCTAATTTTGATAATCTTTCTGGGTACTGTAGTCCACCCATTCCAGTTATTACTTTAGTTGCCCTCCTCTGAACCCTCTCCAGCTCTGCTATGTCTGCCTTGTTCACAGGAGCCCAGAACTGTACACAGTACTCCATGTGTGTTCTGACTAGTGATTTGTAAAGTGGTAGGACTATGTTCTCATCACGGGCATCTATGCCCCTTTTGATGCAACCCATTATCTTATTGGCCTTGGCAGCAGCTGTCTGGCACTGGCTTCTACAGCTTAGTTTGCTGTTCACTAAAATTCCTAGGTCCTTTTCCATGTCAGAGTTACCCAGTGCTTTACCATTTAGTATGTACTGGTGACTTGCATTATTCCTTCCCATATGCATAACCTTATACTGTACACTGTAAAAAAAATACCTGAAAAAATATGCATCATGTTATTTTGGCATTTTTTTACTGATTAGAAAAAAACACCAGCAAAAATTCACTTGTACACGATGACACGTCATGTAATGTTTGTCAGTGGTGTTGCAATGTGACACGCGTCATGCTTCAACACAACAGTCCCAAAAAATTCCGGATTATGTGTCGCAGACCAGCACGACTTTTACTCCATTGACTTTAATGTGAATTGAGCACAACACAACTCGGCTGCTTTTTCACAGCAAAATCACATTTCACAAATAGTCGTACGTATTTTGGTTGCGCAGCACTTAATCCCATGTTGTTGGTGTGCTGCATGGTGTGTATGCTGCTTTTTTTTTTTTTTTTTTTTTTTTAACCATGGCGTACAGCTGCCTGCCTTCTGCCTGGATCTGCCGTCCATATAGCCAATAAGTCCATTTACCAGGAGCAGTAAATCCGTCGCTCGGTATTTATAGCTGTCGGCCGGCAGTAGGATTGAGCTTGTCGCCCACGGCTAGTTTTACATTATTTTTTTTTTCTTTTGATTACTCACATTTTTATTGATTGTGGACAAGAGTGGCAAGTTAACAGATGGCTGTCCCGAGGCTTCCATTATTTGACCTTTTTAGTAAATCTGCAATGTCCGGGCAGCGAGGCTTATGGCAGGCACTTGCTGTTCCCGTGAAGCTTCTCAGACTGCATGCAGCAAAGGCTCCCTATTAAAATATAACCCGCTGGCTGTTTTTTTGGAAACGAGAGGACTGCTGCAAATAACATTTTCTAAGAAGCTGATGAATAGATGCATGTGTCAGGAAAAAAATGGCTTCTCTTCCGCAAAGATTGCTTCGGCTCCAACGAATTTCAATGAGCTAAATCTATAGGCCAGGCGACTGCTGTGTTAATTTGCTCCGTTACATACATTGCGTTACTTAAGGGTGTATTACACTGCCCGATGATCGCTAACGAGCGTTTGTATGAATGCCTGGATCATCTGGCAGTGTAATACTGCCGCCGATTGCTCGACGAGCGAGCAAACGCTCGATCATCGGGCAGTCGTGATCTTTCAGCATGCTGGCGGCAGATTGTACTGTCTCATTACGATCTGCCGCCGGCAGACTACTGGGCAGCATGGGAACAAGTGATGGCATAACGATTGCTCCACCCCATACTGTGGAGGAAATCACTGCATGTAATAGCAGCGGTCTTCTCCAGAACAGGTGAATGCCGGGAAGGAATTCTTCCCTCCTGACATTCGTCTGCCTGATCAGATGTCCAATATACCCTTTAGGCCCCGTTCACATCTCTGTCAAGCTGGTTGTCATTGAAAACAGTCTGCAAGCCATGTCAACACTCAGGTCTGTGTAACATCAGCAAGAGTGAGGCATCTTTCACATATCTGCGTCCGTGACGGCAGGGTCCATGATCCACCACTATCTGATCTGTGGTTGTGTGATTTTTCAGTTCATGTGTCATCCATGATTCACAGACACTGCTAGGCAGAAAATTACTTTCTAGACCATCTTGTAGGAACAATCCGTGAAAAACCACCTACCAAACTCGCATGGCCTCCATGATGGGTCCTTGGTTTTCACAGATTCAGACTATGTGCGTGAGTGATCTGTAATCAAGGAAAAAAATTGGACATGCTTCCATGTCACCATGGTCCACTGATTTGTGGATACCCCCTTAAAGTCAATAGGTTGAAACCATGGACTGCATACGAATGTTAAAGGGGTTCTCCTGGAATTAAAAAAATTTAAATACTTAAATATTATTTTATAATAAATATAATCACAAATACTTTTCACTACTTATAATAGCTCATTTTGTCTAGGGAGCAATCATTAGGAGAAATAAAATGGCCGCCGTCCTATCAGTACACACAAAACCTGTCCTAATTACACAGGAGGACAAATTACTTCAAAACACTGAGCTATAGAGCTGCCTCATCCTCCTCTCTGCTCTTCTGTCAGGAATTATGATCCTGAATACAAGTGAATCTCTGTGGGAATGAAGAAGATAGAGACATGAGAGGAGGGTGAGGAGTGGCTAATGAGCAGCAGCACATGTATGTAGTCTCCATTACCACAGTCTGTCCTGTCCATCCTCTCTGTATTTCATTTCTCCTCATGAACTAAATTTCCCAGAGATTCAGCTAAAGTTCTTATCATCTGTATTCAGGATCATAATCCATGAAAAGCAGAGAGAAGGAGGAGGAGGCAGCTCTTTACCTCAGTGTTGTAAAGTAACTTGTCCTCTTGTGTGAGCACGACAGGTTTTGTGTGAAATAATGGGACAGCGGCCATTTTGTTTCCCCTGATGATTGCTCCCCAGGCAAAACGAGCCATTATAAATAATGCAAAGTATTTGAGAATATATTTATAATAAAGTAATATTTAAGTATTTTCATTTTCTTAATTCCCAGAGAACCCCTTTAAGCACCGAAGAGGCCTAAGTAGTCTGGGTGTGAACTTGGTGGCAGAAATCTATTGTAGGCGGATTCAATGCATATTTTGGCACCGGATCTACACCAAAATCCGGAAGGTGAGAATGGTGCTGTAGACGCAGTGGGGTATATAGCTTTTCCTAAATGATGTTTCGTGTCTGTCCACAGTTGGCAATACACATACTTATGATTCCCCAATCTTATCATTTACAAATGTTACTAATATTTGTGGTCAGGACTAGACTATCTGGTTACTCTCCATTGCTAGCCCTCATGCATATGGCCGTATTATACCACTAAGGTGGCCATACTGTGTCTCCAGTTTCATACCGAGGAAATAAAACTGTTCCACGTGCCACTGGATGACCTATAAATGAGGCATCCTCGCCTAGAAGCTGTATTTCTGTAACTACAAAGATTTCTGCACATTTTTTACTACAGGACAGACTCTCGGACAGGAATGTGTTCCTGAGCCCTTGAAATCACTACTGATTTATTAAAGCAGCTCCAAATGAATTTCACATGATTAAAGAAGAACTCCCGCAAAAATTTTATTCCATGTCCTGCTAGAAATATACACGATGTAATCTGTAGTGAATGTCATTTTCTTACCAGTAGCTGAATTTTTGAGTTATATCATCCTGAAGTTTCTTATCTGTGTCATGTGACTAGGAATTAGACCCACCAACTCACACAGCACCTTATGTGTGGACAGGAAGTCTAATTCTCTATGAATTCCTATGGGAGCCTCACTTTCAGTCTCATAGGAATGAATAGAGAAGTGACTGGCTTGCTGTCCTGGGTCAGTTGGAGGTCAGGGAGTTGGTCACATGACCCAGCTACAATAAGAAGAGAGTGGAAACTCTCAATTTCAGCCTCTGATAAGAAAATTACATTCACTACAGATTATATCATGCACCTTTCTAACAGGTCAGAGAATAAAAATTTTTGCGGGAGTTCTTCTTTAAGTTATTTCTACAGCCCCAGTGTGTTCTTCAGGACCTGCACATGATGGTCACCAGTAAGGAGACGAGATGATGGTTGATGGATCATTTCTCTGTGCCTTAGGTATAGTCCAGAGTAGTGGGCAGCCCATGGTGTGATGAGGCATGTAGTCCATGTCACAAATGAGCTAATGTTGTTCCATGAGGAACTTGGAGTTGGAAGCCATTTTGACCATATTCATTCTGGGTTAACTGAAGTACCCAAAACTTTTTGGCTTCTAGGCCATTAAAAATTAATTAGACCCTTGGGATGGGGTCACTTGCTCCTGTATTCTGTAGTAGCTGTACGTGTACTGATACAGGGGCATATGGGGTACCCAGGGTAGATGAGAGTGCCCAAAAATAGGCAAACTTTTTGTTTTTTTTTTCCTTTCTCTGCATCTTCTTACATTTAGGCCACTAAAAGCCCTTATTCTATAGCATTTTGTCCATGTAATCATGGCTGGTACGTGTAGCGATGCAAGGGCATGTAGGGTAACCAGGGTAGCTGAGAGTGCCCCAAAAAGTGCAAACTTTTGGCTTTTTTTTCTCTGCAACTTTTTATTTCTAGGTCGCTAAAATCAACTAGACCCCTGGGATGGTGTCACCCGCCCCCATATTCCTTAGTATTGTGTCCATGTAATTATGACCACTACGTGTAGAGATAGAGGGGCATGTTTCGTGTAAGCGATTGCCTTGTAAATGGCTTATGATGCTGTAGTTGGAGCAGGTTTAATCCTTGGCGTATGGACATTTTTCAGTATAATGCCTCCAGTCATGCTGTTGGCTGAGCACACGCCGAAGTAGATGCTAGAATTTATGTGCTAATTTTCCTTGGTGCCGCAGGGAAAGTGATTTGTGGTCTTAATTGTCATGGCTTTTTTTTTTTTTGTTTGCAAAAAATTACAGCAGTTTGTTACTGGAGAAATTCTCCCCTGTCATGCTGGACACTGCCGGACCCATACATTAAATCTTCTATATATTTGTTGAGGTGTCACTTACATGGTACTTTGCTGTGTGGCCATCTAGGATAGGAGGTTAGCAGATCAGAGAGGACTTTAAAAGCATAAAGTAAAATAGTTTTGGAGTATTACACGCCAACCCTTCAGATTACCGGTATGTGCCAACTGGAGAAAGATCTCTTCTTTGGCTGATATGGTGGGATCCTGAGCAGTGACAGATGGAGATGTGGATGCACATTGATTACCCTCCCCAAGGAAGTCTACCGGGATAACTGAGCCAGGGACTGGCCATCAGAGGACCCCTGTTTTTCCTGAGATGTAGAGGTCCCAGAGGTGTGCGATGTATACATATCAGGGGGCAAGAAAATGCTGGGCCTTATAGTAAACATTTTGAAAAGTGTCCATCAAATGGCATCCAGTAGCGCACGTCACAGGCTTCTTCCTGCTTGTGGCCTAAAGGGTTCTATGATGTCATCGCATCACGCTGAGAGGACGCCCAACTAAAATTATAATGGCCCAATCCTGTGATGGCTAACCTCCGGCACTCCGGCTGTGGTAAAACTACGACTCCCCATATGTACACTTGCTTGGCTGGTCTTAAAACTCCATAGAAATGAATGGCGCATGCTGGGAGACGTAGTTTCACCACAGCTGGTGTGCTGGAATTTAGCCATCACTGGGCCTTAATCAGTTGTCCTGATCTGGATAGGTAGTGTTACCTCTTAGGGCCCAAAGGTGGTGAGAGCACCTATGGAAACCAGCTCTATACTGGTATATGTTGCCCATTGACTCCAATTTTATGAATATATCGCAGGGTATTTTTTATTTAATTTTTTTTATTTTTTTTTTCCGTTTTTGTTTTTTGGTGCATTTGCGCAAAAAACATGAACCATTATAAATGCAAAAAAAGCACAATTTCATCCAATCCAGGGGGCAAGAAAATGCTGGGCCTTATAGCAACCCTTTTTGAAAAGTATCAAATGGCATCCAGTAGCGCAGGTCACAAGCTTCTTCCTGCTTGTGGCCTAAGGGGTTCTATGATGTCATCGCATCATGCTGAGAGGACGCCCAACTAAAATTAAAATTAATTAAAAACACTTTTCCCTGATAGTCAGCAGCCACTCCCCCCTCCATGTAACTAACAGGTGTGCATTGTGGTCTGGTACTTGGTATCTCTGTCCCTCTAGTAGCCGGAGCACCATTGTCCTGTCTTAACCCTTCTAACCTGCTAAGAAAATAGTCCCTGACATGCTGCCCCAGTGATCCCGCTAATAAATAGCGCTATCCCAGTTTTGCTGACCTGATCAGAGACTGGCGGGTAAGTAGATGCAGTCGCTGTGAGGATTGGTCTGTTCTAGCTCTTCAGCTTTTGAACTACCTTTCATGTGGCGCTTAAGTGGACTCTTATGACCAGGGGCGTAGCTAAAGGCTCATGGGCCCTGGTGCAAGAGTTCAGCTTGGGCCCCCCCCCCCCCCCCATTCCTTCATTCCTTCAGCGCTGGTGCACCTAGCTTTTCTGCTGGCCAAGTGAAAAATTGACACCACAGTTGTTTTTGTGGCCTCCGATCTGCATATTTTGCGGCTCAGATGCGGACCCATTCACTTAAATGAACACTGTGTGCTGTCTGCATCTGTATGTCCATTCCTATTTTTGTCCATTTTGCGGACAAGGATAGGCATTGTTACAGTGGATACGCAAAAAAAAAACGGATGCCATACAGAACATCATCCGTTTTTTTTTTTGCGGATCCGCAATTTGCAGACCGCAAAACACAATTTTAGTGTGAATGTAGCCTAATACAGCGCCCCATACCTCTTACATCCAGTATAATACAGCACCTCATACCTCTTACATACAGTATAATACAGCGCCCCATACCTCTTATATCCAGTATAATACAGCGCCCCATACCTCTTACATCCAGTATAATACAGCGCCTTATACCTCTTACATCCAGTATAATACAGCACCTCATACCTCTTACATCCAGTATAATACAGCGCCTCATACCTCTTACATCCAGTATAATACAGCGCCCCATACCTCTTACATCCAGTATAATACAGCGCCCCATACCTCTTACATCCAGTATAATACAGCGCCTCATACCTCTTACATCCAGTATAATACAGCGCCCCATACCTCTTACATCCAGTATAATACAGCGCCCCATACCTCTTACATCCAGTATAATACAGCGCCTCATACCTCTTACATCCAGTGACGTCTCCTCTGATGTAGATCTTCTCTTTCCTCATCTTCTCCTTTCAGATCAGACGCCATTTTTCAGCCATTTCTCATCTCTGCAGTTTGACAGAAAAAAATCTTAGTTTACTACTTTTCCATCATCCTCCCGTCTTCTGGACAAATCATCCTACCACCCCCAGTACTGTGCCACTAGTACCACACAGATAGTGCCCTTCAATAATTATTGGCACACAGTGTCCTAAAATAACTGCGCCCAGCAAATAGTGTCCCTGACAGTAATAGTGTAAACATAACGTCCCCCAGAAATAACTGCGCTATGCTGATACTGTGCCAGGGTGCCCCCCCCCATAGTGCCCCCAAAGTCCCAACTAATAATTCTCTGCCAGAGTGCACTTGTTAGTAATAGTGCCCCCAACATTACTAATGTCCCCGAAGTAATAATGCTTCCAATGTGCCAGTAAGAAGTGCCCCAATAATGTGCCAGTAAGAAGTGCCCCCCAATAGTGTGCCAGTAAGAAGTGCCCCCCAATAATGTACCAGTAGGTGCCCCCATAGTGCCCCCCAATGTGCCAGTACGAAGTGCCCCAATAATTTCTCAGACGTGCCCCCAAAATTCCCCCCCAATAATGTGCCAGTAAGAAGTGCTCCCCCCAAAATCATGTGCCAGTAGTGTCCCACCCCCATAGATGCCCCCCAAATCATGTGCCAGTAAGAAATACCCCCCAAATCATGTGCCAGTAAGAAATGCCCCCCAAATCATGTGCCAGTAAGAAATGTCCCCCAAATCATGTGCCAGTAAGAAATGCCCCCAGCGCCAGTAAGAAATGCCCCCAGCACCTCTTCCGGCCTGTGTCCCGCGTTGTGCGGCTCAGGCGGTGAGATGACGTCATCGCGCTGCCTGAGCTGGCCTCTGATAGGCTACAGGCAGGCACTAGGCCTGCAGCCTATCAGAGGAATGGGCAGGGGAGACGCCTCTCCCTCCCCTGCCCCGCAGTACAGGCCTCAGGACGGCGATACAGATCACTATGGAGATGAGCGCTTCCACAATGGAAGCGCTTATCTCCCTCTGCCCCCCAGCTGTGACCAGGGCCATGCAGCAACTTGCCTAATTGGCGGTGCGGCCCTGTAAGTGGCAAGGGGGGGCCCGATCGCAACTGCAACCGATGCGACCCTCTATTGCTACGCCACTGCTTATGACACAGCAGATCGATAACTTTGTGGTAATGTACTGTGGATATGTAGGGCCCATGGCTTTAGATGTGGAGGGACAGTTGAGTAGTTGGTGTAGCGTAATGTGCACTGTGTAATTGGGGAATAGGATGCAAGGTGGACATATCCCATGTATACTGATGAGTCCCCTAGAACTTGTAGTATACAGTGTGAACACTGCATGGCTCTGATGTTGCCTCAAACTTCTATGCATTTTAAACTTTTTTTTGCTTGCTGTCAGTGAACGAAAATATCCTTGGTTTCATTCAGAAACTAAAAACCTACCCTGACCTATTGCTGCTCACATATGCAGGACTTTTGAAGTGAATGGCAGCTGAGCTGCAGTAACCCGGTACGGCCACAACACTGGCGCTGTGCTTCCTGTTCCATTCAAAGTGCGCCAGAGGCTGCAAGGAACAGCTGATCTGTGGGGGCATGGGGTATTGGGCACCCACTGATCGGATATTGATAACCTATTCTAATTATAGGTCACAAATATCGGTCCGAAAACCCCTTTGAAGGGGTTTTCTAGGCTCCTCTTTTGTACTGATGACCACTCCTTAGGACAGGCCATCAGTATCTGATTGGTGGGGATCCCACACAAAGGACCCCCGCCGATCTACTGTTTGAGGAGGCCATGGTGCTCACTGGAGCACAGCACCATACAGCTTACCAAGCCACTGGCATCACTGGCCTAGCGTGAGCTGCTCATCAAACAGCTGACGCTCACTAATGGAGGGTAGGTCATCAGAATAAAACAATCTGCCTCAACTTGATTGACAGGAGCAGGTTCTTACATAATCATCTCATCTGGACTATCAATCAAGAAGGAGAGGGAGGGACTGGTAGAGGAAGTGGGAGGAGTTATGGTGCAGAGAGTAGCTTGGGCTCGCCCCCAGTGCACTTAAAGGGGTATTCCGGTAAAGTAACTTAATTTTTGGAAAACTGCATTAAGGCCTCAAGCTGTGACCCAACCAGAACTCATACCTATACATATAACCAGAGCTTCAATTTACCCTGCAATCCATGTGTCTAGCTCCTGTGTGAGCCTGCAACACACCGTGTATCATGGCTCCTGATCTTCCCTCACAAAACTACAATCCCCACAATGCCTAGCTTCCTGCTGTGAGTTTCTGCTTGTTCATGAGTGTTGCTGTTCACTGATTGGCTGCCTGATCTCACAGTGCAGTCACACCCCCTCTACTCAGTAATCAGCAGCACACTGACATTTAGCTAGAGAACTGATAGCAACACACTGAGCATGCTCGACCTGACAAAGGCTCAGAACTACAGCACTGTTTCAATTTTTGCAGATGACACTAAGCTTTGTAGTAGAGTCCAGTCTATGGAAGATGTGCAGAAGTTACAAGCTGACTTGGACACACTGAGTGTTTGGGCATCCTCTAGGCAGATGAGATTCAATGTGGATAAATGTAAAGTTATACATCTGGGTACTAACAACTTGCATGCCTCCTATGTCCTAGGGGGAGTAACACTGGGAGAGTCACTTGTAGAGAAGACCATAGACTGCAGAATAGCATGCAATGTCAATCGGCTGCTTCTAAGGCCAGCAGGATATTGTCGTGTATTAAAAGAGGCATGGACTCACGGGACAGGGATGTCATATTACCACTGTATAAAGCATTAGTACGGCCTCATCTGGAATATGCTGTTCAGTTCTGGGCTCCGGTTTATAGGAAGGATGTCCTGGAGCTGGAAAGGGTGCAGAGACGGGCAACTAAACTGATAAGGGGCATAGAGCATCTTAGCTATGAAGAAAGATTGAAGGAGTTAAACTTGTTTAGTCTTGAGAAGAGACGTATAAGGGGGGACATGATCAACCTGTGTAAGTATGTAAATGGCCCATACAAAAAATATGGTGAAAAACTGTTCCAGGTAAAATCCCCTCAAAAGACAAGGGGGCACTGCCTCCGCCTGGAGAAGCAAAGGTTCAGACTCCAGGGGCGACAAGCCTTCTTTACTATAAGAACTGTGAATCTGTGGAACAGTCTACCGCAGGAGCTGGTCACAGCAAAGACAGCTGAGGGCTTCAAAACAGGCTTAGATAAATTCTTAGAGAAAAAGAAGGTCACCACATATTAAGAAATGTAGAGCCATGTCTTAAGGTTACCCGTCCCCCTCCCCTTCATCACTCCTACCCCTCCCTTGGTTGAACTTGATGGACTATGTCTTTTTTCAACTGTATTAACTATGTAACTACAGGTCGGTGCCATGGTAACTCATGAGAAAACACAGTGGGTAGCAAGGAAGAAGCTACTTTATAACTACTAAATGGTAAATATGTGAAACGGACATTATATTAGGCAATTATTGATGATGAATTAGTCTAAAACATAAGTTACATTTATGGTAACCGGAATACCCCTTTAACTACTCATTTGCATATGGATTAGAAGTACTTTTTCTCCAGAATGAAGCACTCACTAAGAGCTCATGCACATGAACGTGTGCTGGCCGGGCCCGCGACTGCAAATTGCGGTCCGCAATGAACGGGCACCATATCATCAGAATTGCGGACCCATTCAAGTGTTTGCGGGCTGCAATATGGGCATGGCTGGTGCATGAACCCTAAGGCTACTTTCACATTAGCGTTTTTAAATTCCGGTATTGAGTTCCGTTATAGGGGCTCAATACCGGAAAAAAACGCTTCAGTTTTGTCCCCATTCATTGTCAATGGGGACAAAACTGAACTGAAGACAACGGAATGCTCCTGAAAGCATTCCGTTCCGTCTTCAGACCGGAGAACAAACCGCAGCATGCTGCGGTTTGCTCTCCGGTCCAGGCATCCGCACCAAGACGGATCCGGAATGACCCCCAATGCAAGTCAATGGGGACGGATCCGTTTGGTGTGGACACACCAGTAATCCGGATCTGTCCTCCATTGATTTCCAATGGGGGGTCATTCCGGATCCGGCTACATACACACAGACATACATACAAACTAACATACAGACATACATACAAACATACAGACATACATACATACATACTCACATACTCCCGGGACGCCGGCAGCAGGTCTTCACGCGCCTCCTGCGCGCAGCGATGACGTTTCCCACTGCGCCCAGCAGAGGGCGCTGTGGGGAATCGTCATCACTGCGCGCAGGAGGCGCGTGAAGACGTTCTGCCGGCGTCCCGGGAGTATGTGAGTATGTATGTATGTCTGTATGTTTGTTTGTATGTATGTCTGTGTCTTGTTTTAATGTGTGTCATGTGTGGGGCCGGAGCGCTGCTCCGGCTCCACACATGTATAGCGTTAGCACGGATCCGTTGGCACCCTTTAGGTGCCGGATCCGTGCTAACGCTAGTGTGAAAGTAGCCTAAGTGACAGGTATCATTATGTACAGCTGAGCTAGTCCTACAAGGTATTGTGTCAGGATACAGCCTCCCATGACTACCACCTGACAGAACACATACGCAGTTTACTGTGTACAGTGCACCATCTGTATGGCAGTATGGAACAGGAGCTCGCCATCACGCACAGATTCCATGAGTTTTCCTCTTTTATGAGGATTCAGATTTTTCTTCCTGTCAGTAAGTGATCTTATTAAAGTGTTGGACGTGAGAGTCTTAATTGTGCGAGGCATCAGACGTGTCACCATCCACCAGTAGTCTCACACTCGCGTTTCACGCCCACCGTTCTCCAGAGACTGTCACCGCCGTACAGCAGCTTCTGGAGGTGTTGCAGCTCCCTGATTAACTCTTTACTTGTTCCAGGCTTCCTCTTCAGGAATAACTCGTAGCAATGCAGGAACTATAGCTGGGCTGGTAGGGTACTGGCTAAACACTGAAAGAATTTAAAGCTTTAATAATCTATAATCTACATCTTTAACGGGTTCTTGAGCTACAAATTTCATCCACGGCTCCTCAAGGAGGTCACCCAACTTGAATGCCAATGGCTGACCACACCAGTTTTTGCATCTGGTGGGGGATGTATATCCGCATAGCGTTGCAAATTAAAGCAACCCTCCAGGTCAAGAAAAAGAAAAATCACATTAACTGGAAAACTAACAGAACATTTACACAGTGTCCACCTTTTTATATGGAGATCTGCCAGTTTTCATCCTCCTCTTCTGTCCTCCAAGATGGCTATGTAGCGTCTTGGACTGCCATATGCACTGTGTGCATCAGGTTGCCCAAGACTTGTCCAGCTTTGCTTTTGGATTGGCCAGAACTTCTCACATGAGCGGTGCTGACCAATCCAAGGGAAGCTGGAAGTATCTTGGCCTACCAAATACACAGTGTGTATCAGGTAGTCTGAGAAGCGGTGCAGCCATCTTAGATGACAGAAGAGGAGCCTGGGATTTGGTGAATCTGCGCCTAAAAAGATGGAAAGGAGGTCACCAGGTAAGTCGTCTACTTTTTACTCGGGTGGTGTGAAATTCTTTCTTGAACCGGAGGACGCTTTTAAATCTGGCCATACAAATTAGATGACCTGTATGGCGGACCTCCTAACCCTACCCTGACAGCAGATTGAAGCTTCATGCACACAACCGTATTTATTTTCCGGATCCAATCCGCATTTTTTGCAGTTTGGATGTGGTCTCATTCATTTCAGTTTCATATGTCCATCCCGCAAAATCTGTCTCGCTCAGCAACTGCGGCACCCTCTGCACTTTGTCAGGACCGGGCAGTGTAAATGTGATCATACTTGGCCCTGTCAATCAAAGCGCAGAGGGTGCAGCAGTTGCAGAGAGAGCTGAGCCTCTAGGTGTAATGGTAACGCCCCTCTTGCTCCTAGAGCCTCATTTGCATATATTAAAACATAATTTTTGGGCACATATGCACATGGGACCAACACAGATGTCTTCAGCTGCCAAGCCCACATGTCACAGGTCAGCCGGTGTCATGGGTACAAATCTGCTGACAGATGCCCTTTAAAATCCTCTCATACGCAGAAGTTAAAGGATCTGTAATGCTTATGTAAGCTATAACGTGCAGTCACATGACTGGTAAAGCCTCAAAAACAAACAGCGCTAACATGTTCTGTAGCGCTGCATGCAGACAATGCCCGTTTATAAGAGGACAGTTGACTTGACTGTATGTTTTGTGCTTTGTTTTTTGTGTGTGTATATATGGCCGGCATAATGTTGACTTGTCCCACCTCTGGGACCCTTATTTACTGGTTTTGACTGCTGCAGCCAATCACTGGTCTCAGCAGTCTTGTGCAGGCCAGTGATTGGCTGCAATGGTCACGTACAGTATATGGCATGTCACTGCTGCAGCAGCGGGGAGAGTGGGAGCAACAATTCAGGAACAGAGGGGGCTTGTGGCGCTAAGTTGTTTTTTTATTATAATTATGGTAATTAATAAAAAAAAATAAAAAATATATTTATACATACAGTATATACTGTGTATATCTGTCTTCTTTCACTGGTCTTCCAGTCCCAGTCTTGTAAGCTTCCACATGTGCACTCCTTCTGCCAATAACTGACTTCACTGATGACACATCCTCACGTCAGGTGTAACCCAACATTGACCTGCTGCTTGGGAACACGTCACTGTTGAGGCCAGTCCTTGGTTGCAGCGGCGCACCTGGCCCATTCATCTGGAAGTTTTCAGGAAGGGATCTAGAAGACCAGTGAGGGGAGCCAGGAAGCTGGAATTGAGCACTGGGGAGGAGGTAAGTATAATTTGTCACTAGAAAATGACTTACAGCTTAAAACATGTTTGTTTTTTAATTCTTGGTGAGTTGTTTTTTTTCATGTCACTATCTATATATTTTTTTAAATGTACATAATCCTGCAATTTTGATAATAGTAGGTCATGACGTCTTTTTTTCTTCTGTACAACTTTTCAGTAGCTATTATCACCACAGGCAGAATTACAATGACAAGTATCACCACTATATATAGATAACACAGAATCCACTATTCACAGTAGGAGAAATCACCACTTATCAGCTCCCTCCTGACCTCTGCGCAGGTCACAGAGCATGCCCAGAAAACTCTCCAATAGAAGTCAATGGGGTCCCCTCCTATCTATGGCCCATGTAGCTGCCCTAAAAAAACAGGAAGTCTTAACATATTTGAGGCCTAGTGGCCAGTGTGAAAATTTCAGGATTCTATACATATTTTAAAAATATAGGGGTTCATTTATCAAACTGGTGTAAAGTAGAACTGGCTTAGTTGTCCATAGCAACCAATCAGATTCCACCTTTCATTTTGGACAGCTCCTTTGGAAAATGAAAGGTGGAATCTGATTGGTTGCTATGGGTAACTAAGCTAGTTCCAGTTTGATAAATAACCCCCTTAGTGAAATGGAAAAAGATTCTAAAAAAAAAAATGTTTAAAAAAACGTGATTTAAACAATAGATCATTTTCTGATGACAATGCCCAAAGCTGAACCTCCCCTTTAAATCTCAAAGCCTTAGCCCAGATTTCAGTAATGGCATAGTGTCAAGCTCAGACAGTGTTGTCATGGTCATTCATTTAACGGAGGTCTTGCCTCTTTTCAGGGTAAGGAACCTTACAAGAAGGAGCAATGTCTGTGGCCAATGACGAGGACATCCCCCAGGTGGAGAGGAAGACAGTCACCGATTTCTGCTACTTGCTGGATAAGTCTAAGCAGCTCTTCAATGGCCTGAGGTAGGTGTCCCTCGAGCAGCCAGGGGGATAGATTATGTTTGATTGGGAATCGATCAGTCTGCATTGTGGGCAGAGGTTACCTTGCCCCGAGCCGCCAGTGATTTTTTTTTTTCCCCTCCCAGTTTGCTTAGTCTAATACATCCCGTGACTCACCAGGCCGGCTTTCCTGCAGATGTCTATTAAGCGATCGCAGCTTTCTATGACTGGCACAGAGGGAGCACTTCACAGATTGAATTGAATTAAACACATCTCAGCTGAAAAAGCATTTCCGACGTCGTCACCACATGGCTGCTTAGGAGGTTGAGCGTTCGGCGCCCATTAAAGCCACCAGCGTGGAAAATATTACGTGGGGTTTTTATTTAACATTTGCATTGTGGTTTAGGTGCAGTAGAGGGTGACCCGAGACGGCAATTGTAACGCTCCCAAGCTGAGCCATATCACAATACATATTTTAGAGTTCCTTCACATTTAAAGGGTAGTGGTCATCAGCATTTTTGGTGTCCCACTGACTCCTGGAATCACGTGGACGGTGCAGAAGCCCTACAGAGTCATCTCTGTAAGCACGCCTTCTCTTTATTGATGGATATCTTCTGACGTCAGATGTCAGTCAGTGAGGAGTAGGAATACTTAAAGGGGTTATCCGAAGTCTAACACATTGACTGGCTTCTCATATAGATAATGCTTACCCTGCTCCCCGATACCCGCATCGCTCCTGATCCCTGCACAGCTGCCGCTGCATCTCCCTGTTGCGTGGATCAAAACATATGGAGGGGTGTGTGGCAGTCAATAACAGGCTGTGACTGGGACGAGCCTCCCTAGCGTCACCCCCCCATCGACAGATGTTTTTTATCCGCACAACAGGGAGATGCAGTGGCGGCTGTGTGGGGATCAGGAGCGATGTGGGTGCTGGGGAGTGGGGTAAGTATAATCTATATGAGAGGGGCAGGCATTGGTGGCCTATTGTTAGACTTTGGAAACTGCTTTAAAGCCTATGTGCCCCTTCTGGGCATTTTTTATGATTTAATTTTACTCATTTTGGCCTAAAAATAATTGTTTTCAAAAATACGCATCTGTTTTTGAGATACAGGGTTAAAAATCAGTCTGTTTACAGGCTGTCTTTTCCCGGTTTTCTTTGAATCCCGTCATCTGACGACTCGTGTAGCTCTTATCGCTGACTTCATAAACACTTATTTAAGCCATATTCTTATCAGCTTCGAAAGAATTGAGCTATAATAAGTGTTTAAGAAGTCAGGAGATACGAGTTACACATGAGCTGTTGGATGACAGGATGTCAAAGAAAACAGAAAAAGACAGCCTGCTAACAGACTGATTTTTGAACCTTGTATTTCAGAAATAGCTGAACATTTTTAATAAAGATGTATTGAAAAAAACGATTTTTACTCCAAAACGAGTAAAATGCAATCATAAAAAAAAAGCCTCAAAGTTGTACATAGTCTTTTTAAAGGGATGACTCCAGGCCCACGGGATTCCAGCGATCACATTTGCATGCCTTACCCGCCAGTATAAGACTTACCTTTTTGATCAAAGGGATATAATGTAACAGGGGCATGGTTGTAGTACATCTGTCCTACCGTCCCATCCAGTTAGAGGGACACAAAAACAGCTGGTGACCAATTCCATTTAAAGGAAACCTATTAGGTGAGTTATCCTGCCCAGTCTGAGACCAGTATTTGCCAGTACTCTGGACTGTACATAAGGCCCAGAACAGGGAGGCATCATCTGGGGATCGCTGGTCTCCTTACTCATGTCTATCACAATAAAGAAAAAAACTCTTGAAAGTGATATTCAAATCGCCTGATTGGGAGTAATACATATTGTGAATTTTCTCGTACCGTGCCACAAATACTGCCTTCAGTTGGGTAGTACTACCATATGGTGCCTCTGGAAAACAAACCTGTGGGGTGATTTAGGCTGCCGGCCACAGGATATGATTTGGGAAGAGGAGCTGAGCTGAGTGATACACAGATTTATATGATTTTAAGCCGGTTTTCTGAGTAAAAAGTGTAGTAAATCCTGACAGGACTCCTAGGAGAGACAATAAGAGTCCTGATTTTCCCCGCTCACACAGGATAATTGACAACCTTCTGTGTACAAACACAGGAAAAGCTGTCAATCGCCCGATGCAGCCAGGACTCTTAGTCTCCCCTAGGACTTAAGGTGACCATACAGATTAGATGTATGTTGGCAAAACCTGTCAATTTTGGTGGGGCAAACCTATGCCAGCGAAGGGTCCTATTGGCATACGAGCGGGCAGTATGTGTTTTTCACCGCACTCGGGATCTTCCAATGGAGCAGTAACACTTATATTTTTCTTTCACAATGAAAGTCAAAGGACAACATACGCTAGGCAGTGGTATGACATACACTTACATAGATCAGCTTTCCATATATGATTACCCTACCAAGTTATCACTGCTACATTATATGTACAGTACACCATGTATTGTCCTTGCTATAGCCACAAATTGTCAAATATTTGAGAGAATTGTATTGTGGACTTGCAGGCTGCATTGTGAATTCTTTAGGATACTACTAGGCGTGGTTACGCTGGGTTTTCCTAGCCACGGACTAGATAGTAATGTTTAGGTTTTCTGTTTTTGTTTTTTTCATTTTGTCTTTTTAATTCCCTTTCATGTCTCGGGATATGGAGGTAGTTTATAGCTAGAAATGACAGGTTCCTCATGCAGTTTTCATGTATTTTATTGAATCTATTGTACCGTAATTGATGCTGAATAGATCCAACAAGAGAGCAAGGCAGCCATGGAGAATTCCTTGTTCCATGTGGCGCAGTGATTTTTATTAATAGTAGTATTTTTATTGGTATTGTGCCATCAGCTTCCATGGCATTGCAAGATCCGTAGGTTAAACCTTCGTGAGAAAACACTGGCACCACTGGATTGTGTCTGAGAAATCTATGGAGTACAGACTTCTCTCTTCCTCACCGAGTGCCGACCGACTTAGCCCCCCCCCCCCTTTTCTTTTTCTTTTTCTTTTTTTGAACTGTTCTTGCTGGGTTTTTTCACTTTTTTTTCTTCTTTCTTTTGATCTCTTACCTCCGGATTGGAGGTACAGTTGCTTTTTTGGTTCATCCCATGGCTGGGGGTCCTGTTTGGGGGTCCTGTTTGGGGTCCTGTTTCGGAGATGTCCTTTAAACAAAACTTATTGTAGTTTCACGTGTCGTCAAAGCTATCCTTCAGAGGAACAGGCTGCTGGAGGTCACCCTATTCATCATAAATGGATACCCATTGAC
Organism: Rhinella marina; assembly: GCA_900303285.1. NCBI lineage: Eukaryota > Metazoa > Chordata > Amphibia > Anura > Bufonidae > Rhinella > Rhinella marina. The sequence continues at coordinate 586,512 of ONZH01023302.1, forward strand.
TATATTGGGACCCGATGGAGATACGCCCAGTTTCCGTGCAAGCACAGGTTTTTGTCCATCCGAACCCAGGCTGGTTCCCCGTCGGGTTCCGTTATAGTCAGTGGGGTCTGGCGGTGCTCTGGCTATGCTGGATACAGCCTACCGGATAATTTGGACGCATATGTGTAAGCAGCCTAAGGGCATGGTGCCCAACTCATTGTACCCTTCATAAGTGGCAAGTGGCAGGGCCTGTGTGCCTTTGCAAACTATGATTCTTGTTCATTTCTTTTAAAATGTTAAATAAAAAAATTAATCAAAAAAAAAAACCTTTGCGTGAATGAATGAAGTTCCCTGCTGTGACCGATTCAGAGAACGCAGAGTAATTATTATGCAGATGAGATTGGGTTTCATCATTCAGATGCAGTCTTCTTCCATGAGCACAAGTAGTGTGCTGCTGAAGGAAACAAGGACCTGTTCGGGTCAAGTACCAATATACCATATTAGAGTGCCTACTGAATACCGTGGTATGAGGATAGCAGTTCTGTATTCTCCTGCACAGTCTGGCCTGGCTTGTGAGATCTGATAGTGCATCACTGTCTTTATCAAAATATCCAATAGGTCTGTGAATGTGAAAGGTGGATATTCCACGAAAATGGGATGTGGAACTATCCTGAGAGCGAGGAGTTCCCGAGTCCCCCCTCTGAATAGTGCGGCAGTGTTCATGTTGGTCCACTGCTCTATTCATTTCTATAGGACTGACAGAGCACTGACTGCATCAGTCCCATAGGAGTGAATGAGCAGCACAACAAAATGTGCTTGGGGACCCCTTTTGAGGATCGCTGGGGGTCCCAACAGTCAGGCCTCCAACGATCTGATATATATCACCAAGACCAAATGACATAAAGTCAAAAAGAAAACAGCGGTGATATTCACCTAACCAATCTCTCACCGCTCCTGTTCCAATACCCGCACAGGAAGTGACCACTTATTGGCTGCAGAAGTGATCTGCCTCAGCCAATGATTGGTTGAGCAGTCATTTCCTGGGCATTGAGAAGGATCAGAAAGTAGAGACCAGTGGGGATCCGAAAAGCTTGAATATCATATCATTTCTTTTTTTTTTGGATCCTTGTGACCGGATCCAACACGGCCTACAAATGTGGTTATCTTCTGGTGTCTGGGTCCAGTGCGTGATCCTGTTTTGCAGCCATATTTGGGGCTTTTATTTTCCAATACCGTGATGGGATGATTCATACACGGAAACTCGCCATCAGCGTGCACTTTAATATATCTAAACACCTTCTTAAAACACCTCCTCTAAACAAGTTGTTAACATCGAGCGGATCAGATCCCCCGACCGTTTCCACAGTCACTTACTGTTATCTTGGCCATTTCCAGCGCACGGTAATAGGAAACCCGTCTGTAACGAAATATAGAAAGATCCATCTCAATGCTCCTTCTACAAGAGTCTTCTGGATTGCAATGGGATCGATACAGTGAGTGCGGAGGCATCTTGTCCTAAATGCATCATAATCACCTGCGTGCGTCATCATAAGGCTAAAAGCATTAACCCTTTCTTGTGTATTTTTCAAGTTTGCATTAAGTGCTTGGGTTGTGTGAGTTTATTGACACGTGACGCCATGTTAAACAGCAGATTGATGTCCATGCACGACCCCGTGATTGTGCCTTCCTGAAGATGCCAACATCTCCCTTACAGCAGTGGTCACCAAGTGCGCAGCAAAGCTATGGCTGGCCACCTGACTGGCCAAAGGACATCATTCATGATGTTTTGATGATGTCAAGAGTCAGTACCCGGTGGAGCAAAAAACCTGTCACCAGCGATTTTTAGCCAAGTGAATTTAGACCTGTTTGAAGAAAATCCAGGAGACTTCTATTCTAAAATTATTATGGCTGATGAAACATGGGTCCACCACCATGATCCTAGAAGCACAAAGGGGTCACCATGTCCAAAGAAATTTTGTGTGCAGCAGTCAGCTGGATATTGGAAATAGTTTATTTGGATACAGGAGTCGTTTGAAAATCAGGATTCATGCCACCCAAGATAAAAATAACTGAAGACACCTATGCTTCAATAATGAAGGCATTACATGAGGAGTTCTGGGCAGTTGTGTTGCTGCTTCAGGACAATGCACCAACTCACAAGTCTCGCAAATCACAAGCTGCTAACCATCCACCCTACAATCTAGACCTGGCTCCCAGTGTGTTATGACCAGCGGATGAGAACCAGCTGTCACACGTGACCAACTCCCTCTGAGCACACCCCTCGTTCTTCATACAAGACCTCTGAGTGAGGGGTGTTCAGGTGCTACCTCAGAGGGGAATTGGAACACAAGAGAATTGGGACCGGAGTGAACCCACTGGATTGTTACCTCCAGGTGACACAATAGTGGATGCTGGGAGGCCAGAGGCTGATCAGATGGAATCGTAGTCCTGGTACAAAGGCAGAAGTCAGGGCAGGCAGCAGTCAGGCAAAGTCTGTAAACGTAGACCAGGGTCATGGCAGACGGCAATCTGGCAACGTCCGTAAAATATAATCGAAAGTCCGGTACACAGAATGTTAAAAAGCAGAGCACTTTAGCTCAAACAGGAAGCTAGACTAGCCTAGAAAGTAATTGCTCAGGCACCTCCCAGTTGAATGAGGCACCTTTAAATACACATTGCAGACCAGTCATAGGCTGGGGAAGATAGAGGGCATGTGCGTGTGTGTCTACTCCTTTTGTGAGGCAGCATGCGCACACCCTCTATCTTCCCCAGCCTATGGCTGGTCTGCAATTTGTATTTAAAGGTGTCTCCTTCAACTGGGAGGCACCTGAGCAATTAGGTTCCTAGCTAGTCTAGTTTCCTGTTTGAGCTAAGGTGCTCTGCTGTTTGTCATTCTGCCCTAACAAACAATACAGGACTCTGAGCCGGATCTGGAAGAAGGATGCCAGAGACTACGAAAGCTGCACCCATGTAAGTACGGTAAGTAAGGAAGCCCTGGCATGGGACATATACAACAGTTAAAGAGAACCTGTCATCTGCGAAACACCCCCTGAACTAGTGTAAGCGGTGTATAGTGTAAGTGATGCTGAATCCAAATATGTAAGTTTTATCTTCATACTCACTTCCATTCTGACGCTGTGCTCCCACAAACTGACAGAAAAATGCACTCACTGGACTCCAGTGCTCACTCACATAGTGGAGACGACTCAAAGAAGAGTCCTCTCAATGCATTTTACTGCTGGTTTGTGGGAGCACAGCGTCGAAATGGAAGGGAGTATGAAGATAAAACTTACATATTCGGATTCAGCATCACTTGCACTATACACCGCTTACTCTAGTTCAGGGGTGTTTCGGAGATGACAGGTTCCCTTTAAGCTGCCTGTGCTCGTCTGCATGGTCCAGCAGCAGGAGGAAGTGAAGAATCCAAACGCCCATGGCTGTGTGTAGGGGCAGCAGTTTAGGCACGGAGCACTGGGCTAACACAGTTATTACTTTCTCCTTTGGGCAAAGATTTCCTGATGATAATGCAGTCAGAGGCGGCAACAGGGTTCTTGCAGCAGCAAAAAGTCTCCTATCCTTAGTGCAGCCGATCACTGGAGGCGAAGTGGAATAAGTGTGTTGAAGTCAAGGGGAATTACTTTTGAGAACAGTAGTAAATTCAGTTTTCAATTTTGTTTTCATTCAGATATATAACGTATTGAACCCCCCTCGTAGCATGAGACCACTGATTGTCTGCAGTGGTGTGCGTCACCACTCCATTTATGAAGATAAAGCCCGGCGGGAAGCAACAGAGTGGCAGACCTCGAGCGGAGGGGCATCAGAAATTTTAGCTTCCTTGCCAAAAAAAAAAAAGAAAATGAATTTTGACAGTACCTTTAAATATTACATTACTATTTTTCTTGTGTACCTCCAGCTTCTGCTGACCATTTTTCTTTGCTCCTGTGTTTTATTGTAGTTTCTGAACCCTCAGAAGAGGCCATGTACAGTATATAATCCACGACTGGCATTATTTCTGTACGAGTCACATTTGCGTACTGTATGGTGTTGTGCCGCTGCATCCCGTTCCCCTTACAGGGACGTATCTAAAGTCTCATGGGCCCTGGGATATTAAATCAGCTTGTACCCCTGGCTACAGCCAACACTGATGGAAACCACTGCGGTGTGTATTTGCATATCGGTGCACATCTCTATTGATCACCGTTAGATGCCATCCATTTTATATACTGCATTTAAAACTTGCTGCCTCCCAATCCAGTGACTTGCCAACGCGAAAATATAATACCTGCAGCCTTTCCGTGAAGGACGCGTTCAAACGAAGGTTAAATTGGCACGTACCTCCGCTGGTACTTTTTCAATGTGAATGACCCTTTTGTCCTTCACTTCTGGGCAGGAAAGGGTTATTCCGTGTCGTTTGTGGTGTAGATTGAAGCCGCGACATTTAATAAGGTTGTTTTAGAACCAGGGTTTCAGAAGCACTTTAGATGCTTGGTGCTGCCGCAATTCATGTGTGTAATGTCAATTTTCTGTTTTCCTTCATTTTCTTTCTTTTTTTGCTCGGTAAAAAAAAAAAAAAAAAAAAGTCTTCTTTCCAGCTCTGGAAAATCAGCAACTGTTGAGATTTTCACTTTTAATTTTCAGCTTCACTGCCCATTTTCCTGCCAGTGGGATGATGTGCTCTGACTTCACAAACTCCGAAAGTAGAAATTGGGGACAAATAAACGGACTCCTTTGTAAAAGTAATAATGCAAGCTGATGGAAGGGGCTGACTGCAGCGTGACTTGGCGGGACTAATGGCGGGTTTAACCTTTACACGGTTTACAAATTGTTTGGCAAAAACGGAGGGCGCTTTTCAAACTATGTCTCAATTCTGCATTAACCATTTGCTAAACTAGCAATTCCCGGAAATGTTCCCCTTGGAGAATTTTTCACATTTAGTTAATACAGAACAGCAACTAATGGAAATGGAGGTTCTTTTCGTCTTTCCGGTCAGGTGATCAGGGGCATGATTAGAAGAGAAAGGAACAGTTGTAGCTATACTCTGTCCTATTCAAGTGAATGGGATTACACCTGCTCTTCGCTGCAATGTCGACGGCGAGCTGGTGAAGAGAATTCAGTGCTTGCAGGACATACAGCAGATTGGTGGGGGTGCCGGGAATGGGAACCCTGCCTATGTGATATTGATGACCTATCCTCAATATAGGAAACTAGACAAGACCTTTAAGGCTATACAAAATGGTATAGTGCTTACAAAATATTAAATAAAGAGACACAATGACATGCAAAAAGAAAATGAAAGGGAGAAAATAACAGCAGACCTAAGACCTGCTTCACCTCTGCGCTGTTAATTACGGTTTTGAGATCCAACAGAGGATCTTAATATCGGAATTAAACGGATCAGTTTTGATTTTGCACATCAGGGTGCATCAGTTTCGTTAGGATGCGGTTGTTTGAATTCAAAATGTAAAAAAACGGATCCGTCACTAAATACATTGGAAGTGAATGAGTGACCTGTTTTTTTAGGATCCTAAAAAAACAGATCCATCACCATTGACATACCATATTTTTCGCTTTATAAGACGCACCCAATGATGATAAACACCCTAGGAGGAAAATAAGAAAAAAAATGTTTTTCATCAGACCTCAGATTAGACCTCCATAATAAATATCAGGGCATTGGATCAGACCCCCGTATCAGCCCTCCATGTCAGAACCTCATATCAGACCCCCATCAGACCTCAGATCAGACCTCCATGTCAGACCCCCCCCATCAGACCTTAGATCAGACCTCCATCAGACCTCAGATCAGCCCTTTATTTCAGACCTCAGATCAGACCTCCATGTCAGACCCCCCCATCAGACCTCAGATCAGCCCTCATTGTCAGACCCCTCCCCATCATCAGACCTTAGATCAGCTCTCAATGTCAGACCCCCTATCAGAGTTCCTTGCCAGAACCATCAGACATCAGATCTCTTTCCATTCAGAATACATGAGGACTAAACAGAACCGTTTTTTTCCGGTTTCGAGATCCTCTGCCAGAATACGAGAAAACAATGATGCAAGTGTGAAACAGGCCTAACACAAGTCTTCTGCGCCTTGAGGGTAGGCAGAGCAAAAGAATTCATACCTTAGTCTTGGTTAGTCTGGCTCTCAGAAAATATGAACTCTTGATTTATTGTCTCAAACATGTTTTATACCTTCATCCTTCCGTTCAGGTTTCAGATCAGCGATTGTGAGCTAAAGAGATAATAGAGTGGAGGCTGCACAGAGATAAGGTGTAATGGAAAGATCTGCACCTGTTCTATGTTTTTGACCCGCGCCTGGTTTTGGCTCACAATCTCTGATGGGAATCACTGATAAAACACTGACCAAACACTGACTGTGTGGAAGCAGCTTAATAGAGGGAAGTTCACTTGCACAAACAAACGTCCATTTGCTTTTTTTAAAGGGAACCGGACAGCAAGATATTGGATATTTTTACTACGCACTTTACCCTATCTGTCCAAGCATGTTGTCCCCAATGCGTGGCCTTGTCTTGATTTTGCGTTTCATGTTTACAGAAAAAATAAAAAATCTTTATTCAGCACTTCCTCTGTGCGCTAGTGAGCAATTTCAAGTCAAAGGATTGCTTCACTATAGGGCTGCAGCTATCGATTATTTTAGTAATCAAGTATTCTACCGATTTAATCCAACGATTCCTCTAATAAGGAAAAACTAATTAAAAGAACGTTTTGTATAAAAACTCATGAGCCCCCCTGCCATTAGTCTCCTCTCCCCCCAGTGCTATTAGCTCCCCCCCAGTGCCAACAGTTGCCCCCCCCCCCCAGTTCCCTCTCCAAGGCAATTAGTTCCTCCAGCAATGCCACCGGCTCCCTTCAGTGGAACCAGCTTCGCCATGTCATCATTTGCTTCCCCTCCTAGTGCCATCAGCTCCCTCTCCAATGCTACCAGTTGCCCCCACTGCCATCAGTTCCCCCGATCTCCCTCCTATCCATCAGTACCCAGCCGCAGCGCCAACACTCCAGAGATCTTCCATCATCTTCTTCACACGCTGCACTGGGACTTGACATCACACAGCATCAGGTCATAGTGCGTGCTTATGTGCACTATGTCCTGACGATGTGTGTTAGTCAGGGTCCAGTGCAGCGGGTGGGCCGGCGGTGACCACGGAGCGTGAGTAAGAGCAAGCTCTTCACTTACACTCTGTGGTCACATGGCACAAACGAATCATCGATACGAAAAATTTGCGTCGAGGACTTTTTTGTGTTGAGTTAATCGATTTATTCGAGAGAGAGAGAGACTGTGCAGAGAGGGGAGAGGATAACATAACCACAGCTCTGAAACTTCAAGCAAGCGGTAGGGCCTGGGTGCGGCAAAGCTGACTTGGAGGCTGCAAGCACTAGCCTCTTTCACTTGAAAATTGTGCTGGATAAAGATATTTTCTCTGTATACGTGAAACACAAAATCAAGACATGGGCACCATTGGGGCCAACATGCTTGGCCAGATAAGATAATGTGCTTAGTTAAATATCGAATATCTTGTTGTCAGGTTCCCTTTAAGAAAAGAGCAACCCCTATAAAAACAGGGTCAAACTTTCCTGCCAAGTACAGTTAAGAAATACAGCTAGGCCGCCAAGTGTGCCTTAACCCTTGAAATGACATGAATATGCTAACGTTTTTATCACTGGTTTATCATTTAGACCCCAGACCAGACCCCTTAATTATCAGACCCCAGACCACACCTTGTCCAAGAGTATACAGAAGGAGCTATAGTAAATCTTGTAAAACTGCAAACCAAATATTGCTTACCTGTCAAATCCAAGGGCATCGGCACCAACACTCTGGTGGTTCCTGCCGATTTTTGTTTACTGTTCCTGCAGTGATGGTGTCCCGTACATTTATATGATTCTGCAGCCAGTCACTGTCCTCGGCAGTGATACCAGCATGTACTGCACCTAACCATGGAGGCCAGAGAATGCCTATAGCATCAGGTGGATATACTGCATGTCATCAGTGTAGGAAAAACGAAACAGACCGGTGCACCCCACCAGCAGGGGTGGAATGGCCATAGACTCTACAGGGAAATTTCTCAGGGGGCTACCCAAGGCCTCTTCATGGCCACCAGCCAGGGACATAAAGATCTGATGCCCTCAAAACTAATTAATTTAGGAGCACCAAGCGCTCATGCACCTGGCCGGCAGCCGCAGGTGCTCTCCTGAATTCCACTGTATTGCTGTCCTCAGGATGACGTTTCATAGTATGGTGAAGGCGGCAGCATTTTGTGCTGCTCTGTTGTATTTGGTTCTGCTGGGGCGGTATTTTGTTTTGCTCTACAGTATTGCTGCCCCTGCCTACTTCTGTAGGCCCACCTTCTGTCAGTTTGGACCCACCTACTACATGGGGCCAATTTTATTTTTTTTTTCCATAGACACTTTAAGTTCCCAGTCTGCCCCTAACCACCAGAGCATTGGCGCTGGACCGGCAAGAGGATTTAACAGGTGAGTACCACACACCAGATCCCAGTATGCTTACCAGTCTCAGGTCGTCTTCACTTTTGGGCGTCTTCTCACTGAAACGCCTGACATTGGCTAACATAATCATGGGCGTAGCTATAGGGGGTGCAGAGGTAGCAGTCGCTACTGGGCCCAGGAGCCTAAAGGGGCCCAAAGACACTTGTGCCGCATAAGAAAACACACTAAGCACTGATGGATGGTGGCCCAAGCTGAACTCTTGCACCAGGGCCCATGAGCCTTTAGCTACGCCCATTAGTACATTGGATATGATCGTCACACCATGTCCAGATGAGAAAGCCCCGGGCTCCTCTAGAATAGTCATTACACCACTGATTTAAGGGCTTTAAGGGTGGATTTCACAAAGTTTGTCAAAATCCACATGTGGTAACTTAAAATTAACTTAGTTTTTCCCTGGTGCATATGAACTTCCATGAAGGTCATGTGAATGTCCTTGTCCTCATCCTTGAGGGTGAATTCCTGCTAAGTATCAGCAGTTCCAGTCCTGCAGACCCGGCCTGTCCATGTATCACATTTCATTAGTGACATAATTAAAAACCGTGACATGGGGACAGCATAATACCAGTGTACCGCGTGCATACAGTGTTAGGCGCGGCGGGATTTGAGACTTTGTAGTCCTTGATCCCTTGGGTCCCTTATCAATGTACTTACACCTCAGTGCAGACTATGTTAGTTTTCAGGGTGAATTTATTTGTCCAATAATCATTAAAATTGATCACAAAGCAGCATGTCTGCGGCCACCGTACAGTAAATGTGGTTGACGGATGACTCTGCGTATGTCATGATAGCCTGGAAGTGCATGAAGCAGTTATTCCATATTCCAGGTGCAGTACGTCAGTGTTATGTGGCACAGCTCTGTATATAGCCATGGTATCCATGGGTATGGGTAAATTCTGATTTATTAGTTTGATGTGTGTGCTGTGAGTCTACTAAGAATCAATCATTATACTCATCTCTTCTTCTTCTAATATTTGACTACATTTAAGAATACATTTTATGGAGAAAATAGATGCTGTAGCAATTTTTATAAGCCCTTTTTTTCAACGACTTAAACATGCCTAGGTCCACCGTAATGACGGCCAAGTTTGTCCATAAGCCAGCCTTAGTGTCCCATAACCTCTACAGTTTTTTCACATAACTGACAGCCTATGTGCCCTCTATAGCTCCCCCATAGCAGTTGGCTTCCACAGCTCGCTCCCCCCTGTAGCAGTGGGCGTCCACAGCTCGCTGCCCCCTGTAGCAGTGGGCGTCCACAGCTCGCTCCCCCCTGTAGCAGTGGGCGTCCACAGCTCGCTGCCCCCTGTAGCAGTGGGCGTCCACAGCTCGCTCCCCCCTGTAGCAGTGGGCGTCCACAGCTCGCTCCCCCCTGTAGCAGTGGGCGTCCACAGCTCGCTCCCCCCTGTAGTAGTGGGCGTCCACAGCTCGCTCCCCCCTGTAGCAGTGGGCGTCCACAGCTCGCTCCCCCCTGTAGCAGTGGGCGTCCACAGCTCGCTCCCCCCTGTAGCAGTGGGCGTCCACAGCTCGCTCCCCCTGTAGCAGTGGGCGTCCACAGCTCGCTCCCCCCTGTAGCAGTGGGCGTCCACAGCTCGCTCCCCCCTGTAGCAGTGGGCGTCCACAGCTCGCTCCCCCCTGTAGCAGTGGGCGTCCACAGCTCGCTCCCCCCTGTAGCAGTGGGCGTCCACAGCTCGCTCCCCCCGTAGCAGTGGGGTCCAGCCGTCCCCCGTACAGGGGTCCAGCTCGCTCCCCCCGTAGCAGTGGGCGTCCACAGCTCGCTCCCCCGTAGCAGTGGGCGTCCACAGCTCGCTCCCCCCGTAGCAGTGGGCGTCCACAGCTCGCTCCCCCCGTAGCAGTGGGCGTCCACAGCTCGCTCCCCCCGTAGCAGTGGGCGTCCACAGCTCGCTCCCCCCGTAGCAGTGGGCGTCCACAGCTCGCTCCCCCCGTAGCAGTGGGCGTCCACAGCTCGCTCCCCCCGTAGCAGTGGGCGTCCACAGCTCGCTCCCCCCGTAGCAGTGGGCGTCCACATCACTGTCCCTATAGCAATGAGGCACAATGATACTTCCACCCTTCTATTTAACACTGAAGATGGCTTTCCAAAGGTGGCAGCCACAAATGTCAGCTGTTGCAGTTGCCATTGGGGGTTGTTGCTCAGCTTTCCAAACATCTTCAATGACAGAAGTCTGGCCGTCCTGAAACCCCTGCATTGTCACAGTAAGGCCTTATGCACACGGCTGTAAGTGTTTTTCGGATCCGCCATGGAGCATGCCGCAACAGACTTACGTACGTGCTGTCTGCATCTTTTGCGGCACGGTTGAGGTGAATGGGTCCACATCTAATCCCCACAAAATGGATTGGACGTGGACTGAAAGTACGGCATGCACGAGCCCTATTTCTGATATTTTTGTCACAAACTAGAAAGCTCAGGATGATCAGTGCTATACATTTCCCTCAAGGATTGCTTATCTAATGTGTATGGGAGCCTCGTCAATCTCCCAGTGGCAGATGTAGGTAGAAAGAAAGATATACCAGTTGGATTTCAACGTGCCCAATATTTTAGTCCTTGGGGAGATAGTTGCCTCCAAAAGTGTCTGGCTGCGGCTCTCTCCATTCAGAACACATGCACGCTTGGCCGAGAATGCATGTGTATGGGAGATCGGGAGAGATGGCGGTCAGCTGACAGCTAACTGGAATGTATGGCAAGTTTTATGACAACATTGTTTACATCTCTCCATGGTAACAGACTACAAACAAACTCTGTGTAGTCTAGTCTAGCAATCGTATTGCCATCCACCTGTCCCCTGCGCCTTGCTAGCCTACCAGATTATAAATTACTAAAAATTAGGGCACAGGTGGAGGGGAGTATGACTACTGGATCTGTCTACACAGGGTGGGTTTGTTTGTAGTCTTTTACCATAGAAATATATAGTTTGGAATGGGCGGTGTAGACCTAAAAGGGCAGATTTTTTTTAAAAATTAAAGCAAATTTGCTAAGTGACTTCATTTTCCAGTCTGGATGTTTTGGAACAATAACACAAATGGCTGTGAAGGTGGACCTTCCCTTCATGGTGGTAATCATTATAATAGACTTTATAGGATTACACGTTTCCTCCATTGCAGTGCTATAACATGCATAACTGATTTCTGTTCTGTTAACTCCATAACATCTCCAGGTGATCCGCTGACTCTTTGGGTCCACGTGACAGCATCATCTCTGATGGCTATGTTGAGAGAAGACAGTGCTTCACGGGCCGTTGCTTTTTGCACGTTGTATTTTCCTTCTGATGTTAATAAGACATTTAGTACCTCTCGGGTGGAAGGATGTCAGAATCATTTCGCAGCGTTAGGCATATCGTTGCATTTTCCCTCCACTTTTCGCCTAAAAATTTTTCTGTATGAGAGGGCAGTGAGTCATCTCTTCCTCCGACTTCTCTGGATCCTTCTTTGTAGGAGCTATCGGAACAAAACTCATGAACCCTTTAGTTTACCTTAATCCATCTTGACTTTTCTGTGTTGTGAAATCCAGAGGCTTATATTGTTGTATTAGAGTGTCATGGTGGAGTTTCGCATGATCTAAGCATCTGACCATGTTGTCTGCAGTGCCCCTAATCTTAAAATTTATTCTAGGGGCAGAAGAATGAGAAGACATGACTCGTGGTGGTGTTTGAGTCTTCTTCCGACCTCAAGTTTAGACAGCTCCTTTTATTAGCAAACCCCTGGGTGTTACCCTTACAGCCTAAAAATACAAATGAGCCAATAGGATTCTGTCACACAGATCTATAGGTCTTCAAAATTTACCATCTGGACCCAATTATGATGCTCTCCGCACAGGAAAACCAAAGCAAAGGGACTCCTTTGTCTAGGTCAGTGATGGCTAACCTTGGCACTCCAGCTGTGGTAAAACTACAACTCCCAAGATGCCCCCCTTGCTTGACTGCTCTCAGAACTCAACAGAAATAAATGGAGCATGCTGGGAGTCGTAGTTTCACCACAGCTGGAGTGCCGAGGTTAGCCATCACTGGTCTAGGTACATGACATCCCCTTTGTATCCATCTAGCTTTTATACCAAATATTGCAACCTAGGTATATCCAAGATTTAAAGACTATGTACACCTTCACAGGCAATTTTTTTATGACTGCATTTTACTCATTTTTTGGCTAAAAATCATTTTTTCAATTGGCCTTTATTATAAAAATATTGAGCTGTTCTGTCAAAGTTTTAACTGGTTTTCTAGCTGTGTGACTGGTACTTTCACTTTGTGGCGGTCATCTAATAAGCCTTATTTCTAAATTGCAGAATTGCAGGAAGTGTCAAGCTATTATTGAGCTTATTGGCCAGTGTGAAAACTTTTTTTTTTTTTTTTTAATTTAAACAATAGTTATTTTTCTTTAAAGGAACTCTGTCACCAGGATAATCGTTATTGAAGTAAAGCCATAGTCTAATAGCACTTAGTACCTTATTACCAGATGTGCCTTGGTTTCAGCAATAGATGTCTTCCATCTTCTGAAAATCCAGTTGATTTGGTATGCAAATGAGCCAGTAAGGCGCCCAGAGGGGCGTCACTCTTGCAGGAAGGAGCCCAGACATGCCTCCTGCTAGTTCCCAAGCTCGCCCTCATGCTGGGAGCAGGAAAAAGGGGCGGATTTATTGGGCTTGGAACATCCTTATTTTCCACCATAATTTGCAAATAAATTCTTTAAAAATCAGACAATGTGATTTTTCTGGATTTCTTTCCTATTTTGTCTCTCATAGTTGAGGTCTACCTATGATGTCAATTACAGGCCTCTCTCGTCTTTTTAAGTGGGAGAACTTGCACAATTGGTGGCTGACTAAATACTTTTTTCCCCACTGTATACGTCCCACACAGTCCAAGCAGCAAAAGATCCCACTGTATTAAATAAACATCTTCCTTATTTCATCATTATTCAAAGTCCATGTTTTTAAAAAGTCCAAATCGCAGAGGCAGATAATGCACAAAACTGTGCTACCACAACGTTTTGGGGGTGTTCCCCTTCATGCCTAAAGAAGGGGAACTCCCCTGAAACATCTTGGTGCAGTACAGTTTAAAAAAAAGTGACATTTTTGGCAGGGTTTTTCTAATTTTAATGTGACTGTTAAGAGGTTAATGTGTGTATTCACACATAAGTGTTTTTTTCTAAGCATGCCTTTTTTGTGGCCATGATTACAAATGACGATGGACACAACACGGATGCCATCTGGAGATTCTCTGGAAACTAATTTGCACACAGAGAGCAAAAAGCGGACACACGGATCCTTCACGAATATCTTCATGGTTGAAACGCTGGTCGTCTCGTCACTGGTGTCATCATGGATGTATGAAAGAGGCCTTAGCTTGGATTTCTGCAGCAGATCCACATGAGTGTTAGCTCCAATCTTCTGCATTTCTCCTCAAAATAATTAACTTTTTAATGATTAATTTATTTTTTTTTTGCTAAAAATCCCACCGAAATTGCAGAACCCTTATTCACATATATAGGATGCAGCTATTGTCACCAACACATATGACCGTAGCCTTATACTGTTACAATCGGTTCATGTCTCCCGTGTTTCGGCCCGTTCGTGCTGGTTATTTGCAGTGTCACTGAATCCTATCAATCGGAGCCGTTGCAGATCTTGAACAGATATTACAGCATCGTATAAGATGGTATATCCTGTCTCACAATGGTAGCTGGTATGTAATTCTGGCATGCAGAAGCTAAGCAGCTCTTACTGTAACGGAAGGTATTGGGGGGGGGGGGGTTAAGGCTTTTGGGGAACTATTCACAGTGGCAGCCTGTTTCCATGGAAACCTCACCGCAGGTGGCTGTGCTTTGTGACAGCGCTGGCCTGCTTTGTGCCGGCAGAGATGGAGGACATTGCCCATCAAAACATGCTGAGAATGTGCTAGGAAATTGCTGCCCCAGACAGGTTAACACAGGTCCCTCCGGCAAAAATAAACTAGGTGAAGCAGGGTCTGATAACCGTCCTCTTCCTCATTTACTGCACTTCCCCACATCTGGAGTGCAGGTAGAGCTCGGCGAGCGCGCGGCATTTCTCTGCGAGGAGCATAAGGTCATTTAGATGGGAGGGGGGCAGCATCGTCAGCCCAGGGTATCATCTCATTCCACAGCCCATTAATTTCACATTCTGTGCTGGGCAGGACAAAAACCTTTCCCGGTTCAACCAGCCAGTGGCGATAAACTTCATCGTCTTGAGTTGAATAAATGTTTTGACCTTTGCCCTATTTCTCTTTGCTGCCCCCTCTGTTTTTCAGGAAGCCCTCCTGTACCAAAATGTGGGTTCGCTTACTTATTGTGATCTTTCTTTTATAGGGATTTGCCTCAGTATGGACAGAAGCAGTGGCAGTCGTACTTTGGAAGGACCTTTGATGTCTATACGAAGCTTTGGAAGTTCCAGCAACAGCACAGGTGATGAATCCTAGATGTAGACCTTGACCCTTGGGCTCATTAAAGCAGATCTCCGACTCCAAATGGGAAATACATCTACATTTTTTTAAAGGAACACTCCAGGCAAGGCAATACTGTGTTATGCCTAGTGCAGGGACTAGGGTTGGGGGCATGACACTGGGGTTTTTACTATTGTAGTCTTTGAATCTGTGTCTCATGCACCGTCCACTCAACGCCTACACTACGCGTAACACAGTGTATGAATTTTGTTTAAAGAATTCCTTTCAAAGGGGTCATCCCGAGAAAAGCATTACTGTGCAATGAATAGAATATGAATTATTATTACAATATATATGCAATAATAATATTGTAAGGTTTTGTTCATTTACTGTACATTTTCCTCTCTGGTAGCGCCCCCTGCTGTTTATCCTCTTGGTCCACCTTCTTCTGCATTCAGTTGTGGACAAACATGCTCAGTGGCCTCACTGCTCCTTTCTTCTCCCCTCAGGGTTGCAGTAGTGATCTCATAGAGAAACAGATATAGTGGTCCAGACACCTTCCATTCATTCATCCATACTTCTGGTAGAAATTTATAACTCTATCTCTTTCTATATAGTAGAGAAGGAACTGGTAGCGCCCCTCTTTTATTCTTCTGGTCCACTTTCTCCTGCATTCAGTGGTGGATAGACATGCTCAGTAGCTTCCCTGCTCCCTTCTTCACCCCTCAGGGTTGGGTAGTGATCTCATAATGATCAGATGTAGTGGTCCAGACACCTTCCATTCATTGACCCATACCTCTAGCAGAAATATATAGCTCTATCTCTTTATACAGTAGAAAAGGAACTGGTAGTGCCCCCTTCTGTTTATTCTTCTGGTCCACCTTCTCCTGCATAGAGTGGTGGACAGACATGCTCAGTAGCTTCAGTGCTCCCTTTTTCTCCCTTCAGGGCTGGGGTAGTGATCTCATAGAGAAGTAGATGTAGTGGTTCAGAAACCTTCCATTCATTCATCCATACATCTGGTAGACTTATATAGCTCTATCTCTCTCTAGACAGTGGAGAAGGAAATTGTGGGGGCATTACATACTATACACATCTTTGGGTTTATGTGTAAGGGAGTAGTTTCTATGCATGGGGATGAAGAGGGTTAAAGGGGTTGTCCGAGTTATTTTTTTGTTCTTTATATGTTTCTAACTTGTCAGGTATAACAACTTTCCCATATACTTTGTGTTTCCAAAGCTGCTGGTTTCTCAGAGTTGACTCAGGGTCACATGACCTGTGATGTCACCTTATCTCTCTGCTCTGTGATGTTTGGTGTACAAGCCTCAGTTCAGATAAGAGTCTGTACACGAGACGTCACTGGCCACGCCCCCTTTCTTTGCCGGGCTCCTGCTATCTGCTTTCTTCCTGGTTTCCTTCAGATAAAACATTAACCCCTTCAGCCAAAACACACTGAGGGCTCAAGGCTTTAGAACAAACAGTAGCTGCAGCAGGGAGAGGAGACAAATGCTGGGCACAAGAGCTGTAGAGGAATTGTATTGTACAAGAACAGTTAGGGAGAATTTCCTGTGTGTATCAGCAGTGTCATTGTACAGCTGGGACTTGTAGTCCTACACATACAACATGCTGCTGAGTATTCCAGCAGGCAGACATGTCACTCAGCACTTGTATTCATTCCCTTTGCAGAGAGGGGGGGAGAAGGGGGAGGGGCTGAGATTGTTGTTATTGCATGTAAACAAAGACCAGAAGAGAACCAGGGAAATTAGGAAATATGGATTTTTTTGCCTAAAACTTGCTTAACTTAGTTATATATTGCTGCCCATCAGATTTGAAGTGCTATATATTTTTTTTTTCATAACTCGGACAACCCCTTTAAGAGCAGCTAACTACAGTACATCCAGGGAAATGCAGGTTCTTGATGAGCTGCTGCCCACCCACAGAAAGGAAGAAAGTCTTCCATATGGGCAGATAAGTGCGTAAGAAAAAAGGAATTTTGAATTTGTGGTATAACCAGATTATCATCATGAAGGCAATCACTTTTTAAATTGAAATCAGCCAGGCAGTGAGTGGATTGTCTAGCCTTTGGTGATCCTCTATCTCCTTGGGAAGCTCTGTTTGGTTACATATTATACAGCAGCTGTTCAAACAATTGGCCATCAATGTAAGGGTGAGTTCACACCGGCGCTGTGTATTTTTGGTTTTCTGCTAAGTCAGAGGAACAGGACAACTAACATAACGGAGGTGTTTGATTCGACACATACCTGACCCAAACAGAGCTGAACAGACTCCAGGTTCCATTAGGGATCCCTCAACACAAATTTGAACAAGTGGTTAACACAGTGGGAACAGTTTTTAGAACAAAAAAGACATTTTTACAAATTTTAACATTTTCTTTTTTTCCCCCTCCTTTTAGGCAAGTGCTTGACAATCGGTATGGCCTCAAGCGTTGGCAGATTGGAGAAATTGCCTCAAAGATTGGTCAGTTGTATTACCACTACTAGTAAGTATCTGCTGATGGGAAATGGAAATAACCAGATGGAAAAGGATGTAGAATGACTGCAATTAATATACTTCCTCCTGGGTATCTCTGTGTCATTGGGATGATGCAGGAGGATTTATTGCACTGTGTGCAGGCTGAAGAGCATTTAGTAGCATTTTGGCAGGGGTCCAGATGAAGAGCATAAAGTTGGCCATAGCTGCAAATAGCTGCATTCTCCCTATGCAATAAGCACCCCATTTTGTTTAGTTATAAATGGACCATACAGGAGTAGATGGTTCCCATGAAATTAAAGGGGTATTCTCATCTTAGACAATGGGGGCATATCGCTAGGATATGCCCCCATTGTCTTATAGGTGCGGGTCCCACCGCTGGGACCCGCACCTATTTCCAGAACGGAGCCCCCGAACTGAATGAGGGCGCACTGCGCATGGAGGACCCCAGGAACGGAGCGGGGAGTGCTGCGCCTGGAGGACCCCAGGTTTCCGGGGGTCCGGCCACCACCAGGCGCAGCTCCCCGCGCCGCTCATAGAAATTAATGGGAGCCGGGCCGTGCATGCGCGGTGCGCTCCCATTCATTTCTATGGAGCCGACGGAAGTAGCCGAGCCAGCGCTCGGCTATTTTCGGCGGCCCCATAGAAATGAATGGAGGGCGGCTGCGCATGCGCAGTGCGCCCTCATTCAGTTCGGGGGCTCCGTTCTGGAAATAGGTGCGGGTCCCAGCGGTGGGACCCGCACCCATAAGACAATGGGGGCATATCCTAGCGATATGCCCCCATTGTCTAAAATGAGAATAACCCTTTAATGTGGGAGGCTTATGGATCCTGTTTACCACTCTGTGTGGGTGGGGTAAGCAGGACCCCCAGGCTTTCTCTGAGTCCTCACAACATTTATATAGATTTATATATGAAAATACAGAATAAAGTCATAGAAAGCTCCAGTCTCAGGTTCCTACTACTTCCTATACTTTGGTTAAACCCCCCTGGACTTCCACCTGTTCATGAATGAGGGAAGTCCAGTCTTAAAACTGGCTCCCCCCCCCCTTGCTAAAGGCAGCAGGCGCCATGGTTACTGGATTTCTGCTATTTGAAACAGTAGACACCTGGGGCTAATGTCTGCGATTGTCAATAATGCCGATCACAAAATGAGTAAAATGCAGTCATTTAAAAAAAATACCCCCAAAGGTGTCTATAGCCTTTAAATTGGAATCTGCACAAAATTTTAATATACACGCCTTGATGATTCTGTACCGTCCCAGTGCCATCAAGACCTGCCTGTTCCTAGTCCACCCTGTCTATCAGCCATCCATATGTGATGCATTGATGCCCATGACAATTCAAGTCACAGGGAATCCAGTTGAGGACCACTGCTATAAGGTTCCATGTATGCTGACGTCATTTCATATAATGATCGGCTGCCATGGTCCTGAGATGGTTCATGGTCTTTGTTATTGCATGTGGATGATAAACAGGTTACCAGCCGAGCAGGAGTCGCACAGAACTATTGTGCTATGTTTAGAAAAAAAATTTTTTTTTTATAAAATTGAGTGATTGGTGACCCCCACGAAACTGTGAGACCTAGAACTGACGTGAGCGTATAATATGTACAGTGATCCTTTTCAGTATCCCTTGAAGTTGAAAAATGAGCCGGGTCACCATGTCGGATACTCTCGCAGTAGAAGGTTTCGGCTTTCTCTTCAGCCTGCTTGTTAACTTGAAAGGTTTGCAGCCAGCGGGGCTTTGGTTCCTGCTCGAGACGCTTCTGTTTGAAGATTTAAGGCCTTGTGTAAGGTCGAGAGGTTGCTTTTACCTAATTTTGAAGCCTGTAATAATTTGTTACGTCCTGTAAAGCCAAGTACGTTGTAACAAAGCGGTGCACTGAGATGGCGGGTCCTTCATTATTTTACTGTGGGATGAAAACGGGTGGATTAATACTGAAAGGTGATTGTACGAAAACTGCTTATACGCACAAATTTAGCTTATTTCATTTGTCTTTTTAAAGGGAACCTGCCATTTTGGAGATGCTGTCCAGAGCAGGAGGAGCTGAGCAGATTGATACATAGTTTTATGGGAAATCATTCTGTATAACTTGCAATTTTTTAAAGGGGTTATCCAAGACTATAAAACTATAAAATAGTCCCCCATATGCTGGGCCCCTCACATTGAATATACTTACCTGGCTCCCTGCTCCCTGTGCTGCTTCTGGTCCCCGCACCGCTGCTGCTGCTGCTGCTTCTCCCCGTGCACAGATGAAAACATTGTTTTGGGGGGGTGGGGTGTTGGAGAGCAGCCAATGGCAGGTGGGGACAGGAACAGGGACGCTAGGGAGGTTCGTTCCCGTCACCGCCTGCCATTGGCTGCCCCCCCGAACACCGGATGTTTTTATCCGCACACGGGGAGAAGCAGCAGGACCAGGTAAGTATATTCATTGTGAGGGACCCGGCATATGTGGGAGCATTTTATATTCTTGGATAAACCCTTTAATTCAAACCTCTGCTCTGTTTATGCTAAGGAGTCCACTAGGAGGTCCAATCAGCAGCTTTCTGTATGAAATCATGCAGCGATTCCTGTCAGTCACGGTTAGGACCACCCACCAGACTCCTAAGCATGGCAAGCAGATTGGTTTGAATAAATAAATTATACGTTATATGAACTATATATCAGTCTGCTCAGCTCTCCCTGCCCTATAACACATACCCCGCAGATTGGAATTCATTTTTAACTTGAAAAATTCTCTAAAGCGGCTGATGGGAAAATACATTTTTCTACCGTCGAGTGATATTAACATTCGAAGGTTTATTCCTGTCTCAGGCCTTTGTGGTGTGTCTACAGGATTTGCCATAAATCTGTGATGGATACAAATCTCGCCATCTCCAGATTTGTGGTCCATGATCTCTAAATCCTGCCTTACCCAGGTGGAATAAAAATGGAGAAGCATCCATGCATGTGCTTAGTTTTCCTTGATTTTTTTATCTTTTTTTTTTTTTTTTTTTAAATGGGAAGTTATGGAAAGTGTTTCAGTTTCTCCCGTAAAAGTGAAAGGAGAGAGCTTTGCAGTCTCATCCTTCTTGATGATCTTGGTAAAATCACAGTCAGCGTCCACGAGTCAGATGCATAAGGACAGATCTGTCATCTGTCGTAACAACACGGTTTTCCATACTAAGATAGTTGTTGGCCAAGCTTAGGTGTTTCAGTTTCTCCTGTAAAAGTAAATGGAGAGAGCTTTACAGTCTCATAAGACTTAGGTCCACATCCTTATTGATGATAATCTTGGTAAAATCACAGCCAGGGATGCAGAAGGACAGATCTGTCATGTGTCTCAACAATAAGGCTTGCAATACCACTGAGAGAGTTGTTGTCCGAGTATGCAGGTTTATTTTAATGAAGAGAGGTGGGGAAAGCAGCATCCTGTCTCCTGTAGGAACAGAGGATAATTAATTCCAGTTTGCCCAGTGCCTCAGTGTTTTCAGTGGGGTACACAGCCTCTCACAGATCTCCTGTATATTGAGAAGTGTGGTCAGATACTATTTTTTTGCATACGTCAGGTAGTTCTATCCTATGGGCTCCATAAGTGCAGTGTTAATGGATGGCTGTAGACGTAATCCGCCCTCACATAGAGATGTTACACATAGTAGGGTTACACAGATACGTGTAGGAGTGTGAATATAAACTTTGCTTCTCTTCCAGTCTTCGTACGTCAGAGACAAGTTACCTTAATGAAGCATTCTCTTTCTACTCCGCAATCAGACAGCGATCCTATTATTCCCAGGTCACCAAAGAGGATAGGTAAGACATGACAGCCCCGCGTATGTATGAAACCTTTGCTACATTGATTTCATCTATTGATACTGTTTTGCACCATAAATTTTAGATTGTTGGATTATTGTTTAAATATTTTAATCACCCATTTTTAGATTTTTTTTCTTATATCCGTTAATGCCCTCTAGAGGTGGTTGTTGGAAGTGTTTTTCTAGTCAACCTGCTCTATCTTGTACACAAAATTCAGGTATGCGTATCGACTGTTTCATCCAAGCTTGCCTGTGACAAAACATACATTTTAGGGGCAAGTATGGTTTGACTGCAGTCAAGTTTCAGCAATTTTTTAATCTTTCCATAGACTATTTTTCATAGTGTTATGCAGAAGGTATTGCCCTTTTATCTAATTTCTTTCATAGTGTAAAATTGTGGTTGAGCCATGTAATGTGATGGTGACCCTCAGCTCTTTGAGTCTTTATGCTCCTGCAAAGGGTCACCATCCCATAACATGACCCACTTTTTTCAGAATACAATTCCGCGTGCCTCTGTTCATGCCAGTCTGTCTCCGTATCGGCTTTTTTCCGAGTAGAAGCTCTTTCACAACTGGTGGCTCCTTTCTCCACTTCCAGTACCACAGAGCGCCTTCATTTCAGAACGCTAGTAGATTAACATCTAGACCTTTTTTGGACGGCAAGTGAGGGCCCATTCATATGACCGTGTACATTTTGCGGACTGCAAACCGCCGGATCCTCAAAACACGGACACCAGCCATGTGCATCCCGTATTTTCTGCACCATGTAGCAAATGCCTATTCTTGTCCGCAAAATGGACAAGAATAGGACATGTTCTGTTTTTTTTTGTGGTGCTGCGGAACGGACCATGTGCTGTCTGCATCTTTTGCAGCCCCATTGAAATGAATGGGTCCGCATCAGATCCGCAAAAATACGGTCGTGTGGATGGAGCCTAAAGGTGGTCTTGGGAACTGTAGGCACAAAGAGGCAGCTTTATGGCGAATGTTTGGAACTGGAGGCATGGAGGGGTAGTGTGAAGAGGCATGACAAGGGATCTTACGAAATGTAGCGTGAAGTGACGTGACTAGGGGGCAACTTGGGAACTATAGGCGCAGAGTGACTTGTGAAGGAGCCAGCACACACAAAGGATCACTTCCCTGAGGGAGAAAAGAAGAGAGAGGAAAAAGCAAGGAGGTGGTCTCAAGACTAGTAATTCAGTCACTTGAGGTAATGGTATAGAAAGGTGGTGAAATGCTATCACTTTAAAATTTATTGCAAAAAAAGGCAGAGTGCTTCCTTAAATAGGTGTTTAAATGAGACATTTATCTGTGGCCATGAATGTACTATAAGTCCATGATCAGAATATGAAGATAGATTCAGGGAAATAATGGGGCTGATTTTAGGAGCAAAGAAGGATTAGTGGCAAAAGTATATCCCGAGGGACATGTGGGTCATATACCATCAGCACTGCAGAGGTTTTATCACGTTAAGTTGGTTTTCTGACCACTTTGGACCTTGGCCGACGCTGTGTCTCTTTACGTTGCTTTAAGTAGAGCTTGTCACTTTAAAAGTACAAAGTTGTTTTGCCTGAATGAAGGATTTCACTCATTGACAGTCATTGCAGTCAGCAGCCCTTAAGCTGCTGACATTGGTTGTCAGGATAGATTACTGCGGAGGCTTTCATGGACGTGAGAATAACTCTGCACGACAGGTACAAATGCATCGGGGAGGAGGGATGTTTGATGGGATGTTGACGTACCAGCTGATTCGTAAAGCATCTAAAAAAAGTCTGAACCACCAGCCGTTGAGAATATGGACATCTGACAATACAGTCCTACATCCTATGGAAAAATGAGGAGGTTTCCTGCCATACATTCCACTATACCATTCTCCTGTGGTGTCACAAGAAACTTGGCACTGGTCCTAGTGATGCATGGATACGATTTTCTTCTGACATTAGGAAATGTTCTACATGGTAAAAAGGCAGTTTGGAGCAAATTTTTCACTTAGATTAGGGAACCATAATTTTCTAGTATAAACTATTGGAATCGCTCTCTTTACAAGTGGAAGAAGTTCTCAGAGCTACTAAGATATGAAGTGTCCTGCTGGCTCACTTTGCAGAAGATGGTCTCCATTTAAGCTACCATACACATTATATTAATGTTGGCTGAAACCCGCTGATTTCAGAGGGACTGGATTTCAACATGCCTAAACCCCTTGTTTCAGGTCTGGCTGCACCTTTCTCTCTTCTCCCAATTCAGAACATACGCTTATAGATGGGTGGGTCGTGGGAGAAATAGCTGTAGGCCAAACAAACTTTTTGGCCAACAGCTATGTAAAGTGTATGGCTAGCTTTAGTGCAGTGCTGGCCATTAGGAAAATGGCCATGATGCAACTTCTAAACTTGAAAGTGGCACAAGTGACTGGAAACATTGGCTTCAATTTAAACATTGACTGCACCATTCTACCAGCTGTCATTTTCGGTGTCTTCCTTGTCTGGATCAGTAGACGGTCTCTATTTGATGGAAATATTCTTAAAGTGGTTTTCCAAGATTTTTTCTGGTGGAGTTTCGACACCCAGGACCCCTGCCAGTCAGCTATTTGAGAAGATGTTGGTGCTCACACATGTGCCGCGACCTTCTCTCAGCTCACCAAGCACAGCGCTGTACATGGTATAGCAGCTCTTCTTGGTATTCACTTCATTGAGGCTAAGCTGCACCTAGGCCTTGTAACCGATGAACGTGACTTCACATGACCTATGCAAAGCTAAGAGAAGGCCACAGCGCTACTGTGACAGCCGGAGCCTTCTCAGACAGCTGATCGGTGGTCCCGGGAGTTGGACCCCACCGATCTATTCTGATGACCTCTTCTGGAAAACCCCTTTAACCTTCTCTACTTCATTACAGATGAGACATTTAGGGTTTTATTTTTGTTCAGACTATGAAACAGACTCTTGGCTTGGGTCATCATTTTCAGTTTTTTCCCCTGCCCACGCTCACTGTGAGTATTTGAAGGCATCCCTATTCCAAATCTGTTGAAGATATAGTTGTATCCAAGATATTATGCACAATGTATTAAAACCTTGTCAAATAGGACACTATTAAAGAGGACCTTTCATGGGATTGAGTTTTAAAAAATGGTATGCTTACCAGATAGGGCGGCCCCTGCAGATATCAGCACTTTTTTTTTTCCCTAAAGTACCCCTTCGTTCCGGTGCTGTGTTTTTGGCACCTGATATGTTAGTTTAGAGTATTGGTACAGGGAGGAGGAGACAATTGGGTTTCTCAATGGGTGTCTCCTTCTACCTGGCTGTCCAATCGTAGCATGGAGGGTCACAGCCAGGGAGAAGGTGAGCTGTTTTTTCTCCCTGGCCGCGCTACAGCCAGAGAGGAGACACCTATTGAGAAACCCGTCCGTCTCCTCCTCCCTGTACCGATACTCTAAATTAACATATCAGGCGCCAAAAACAGCAGGAGACACAGCGCCTCAACGGTGGGGTATTTTAGGAAAGGAATAAAAAAAAGTGCTGGCATCTGTAGGGGCCACCCTATCGGGTAAGTATACCAGTTGTTGCTCAGAATCCCATGAAAGGTCCTCTTTAAGTGTGACACTGATGTTATTACAGGAAGAATTTCATATGGCCACAAGACTTGGACAACCCATGGTTCTTCAAAACCATAGAATCATCTAAAGCCAGCCATACACTTTATAGACATCTGTCAGCTCGTTCGACTAGTTATTCTTCATGGTACCCCCAACATATGCACGTGGTGCTATAAAAAGCTGATTGCAGACTCTCTCTTTCAAGAATAAAGAATAGGACTTAGTAAAGTCCAACAGCCTGATCCTTCTTTACCCTTGACATCTGCTATCAGGGAAGAGTCAGGACGCCGCCATATTCATTAGACTGTCGGCCATTCCTGGCCGATTCAGCCTAAGTTCATCTAATGTGTATAGTCATCTTAATTTAGATGACCAGTGACTTTTTCCTGTTCTTCTGCATGGAAATTGCTGCTGTTTTTTGTGGCACATGTAATAGTTAAAGTTCACGCTCTCATTTCACTGTTAAACAGCTAGTATTTTAGTAGCCTACCTCTTTCAAGCCCATAGGAACCTGGTTTTTGTATACACCGTGCATTAAAAGCTCTGGGATTGCACCAACTTTAAGTAATCACTGTGATTGTCTTCTAGACCTGAGCTGGTGGTGAAGAAGCTGCGGTACTATGCTCGCTTCATTGTCGTCTGCCTCTTGCTCAATAAAATGGATGTTGTTAAAGACCTAGTCAAGGTAACTGATGGACTGGGAACTCCTCATTTCAGTGATTCATGCCCCTGTGCTTGTCAGATGGTTATTTAGCGCAATAGCCTTATGAATATTTTGGTTATCTTTTATTATATTCAAACTCGATGCTCAACAGTGGTATTTGTACCGTAGGAGCTGTCGGATGAAATTGAAGACTATACACATCGCTTCAATACAGAAGACCAGTTGGAGTGGAATCTTGTACTTCAAGAAGTAGCCGCATTTATTGAGGTTCTGTATATTTCCTATATTGTATCCTGAGGTCGCATCCTAGTTCTTTCTACAAACGCTGACAATATCAAAATGGCTCTCCTATGAGGCACTGAAGACTTCAATGTGGCCACTGATTATGACCCTTGTCACTCAGATTTCCACATGTTGAGCATAGCCGTTTCCAATTCTTGGCTCTTTAAGCAGTTTGGGAAGCTACAGCTCCTGGCATGACCCGACCGCTCCAAACTGTGCATGCTGAGAGTTGTGGTTTGTCAACAGCTGGAGAGCCACAAGTTGGAACACCCTGTTCTTGACCATTCCCCTTTACTATCAAAATTTCACTTGTAAAAGGGTTGTCACATCAGTTACTTGGTGCTACCTGAGTGCTGCAGTCCTTTCAGATGCCTGATTGGGAGCAGAGTTCCATGTTGCACCCACATTGATTTCCTATTCTTAGGATAGGGCTTCAGTTGTCTAACCCCCTAACACGCTCCTTGATGCTTCTCCCTGTTCGGCAGTATTTCAGAGTAAGGCTAGGACTACTCAACAACATGAAGACCTCAGTCATGACATCACATCTAATGATTGTCAGTAGGGTTATGTTGTGACATGTGACTGACCATGAAATGACGCAAAAAAAAGAAACAACACTTGGAGTTTTGGTGGCAAGTCACATGAGGCTTTGACTTCACAGACCACAATGCAAGTTGCTTCATACCTTTTCTTCTATTTGGCTGTTTTTACACCCAAATCACAGCTATAATGCAGCCACATGACAGCAAGTTGCAGATGGGTCGCACAAATGTTTTTGGTCATGACCTGCATATCGTCATGTAGTCCTAGCTTCAGACAGATTTGTCTCTAGTGAGGCAGTCTATTGGGATTTCATTCTGTCTGTCGTTTGGCAGCATGAACCTCCTGACTAGTTCCCTTTAAAGGGGTTTCCAGGTTCAGAGCGGAACCTGGACATATCCCCCTTCTTCACCCAAGCAGCCCCTCTGAGATCCGCCGATGCTCTCTCTTGCCCTGCACTGAATTGCACAGGGTAAGGACTCTTTCAGAAGATCCGATGGCGTACCTGGTCTCTGCTAGGCGGAAGCTTCAACCTAGCAGTGTTCCCGGTGACGTCACTGGGAACACTGCTAGGTGGGAGCCTCCCCCTAGCAAGTTAAGTTTGAAAACAAAAAAGCCATTGCCCTGCGCGATACAGAGCATCGGAGCATGAAATGCTCACCTGAGAGGGGCTGCCTGGGTGAAGAAGGGGATATGTCTGGGTTCAGCTCTGAACCTAGACAACCCCTTTAAGTCTGAGGAATGCTCAATGTGGACATGTTATTCTTTCATAGCTGACTATTAGGGGTACAAATGCAATATTTAGACAGAGATTAGCCAGGTTATACATTATTCATTAGCGCAGTGTAAAAAAAAGCAGATCATTTACTCATTCCAGCTTCAAAGAACGTATCCAGTACATGAAAAATCCTTGTTTTCCTCCCGAGACGATTCTTCCAGCATGGCATCTCATTTACATTTAATCTAAATAATGAAGTGGTAGCCGGCACGGGCTGATGAACTGCCGGAAAGTTCCAGGGCTCTACAATTATTCCCTCATGATTGGGTCGCGGTGGTTTTATTTCACATGGCCTTCAGATCGTGTCTCCTGAGACGTCATCTTGAATATATTTCATGTCTAATGGATCTTTTCTTCACCGCAGACTGTCTGTTCAGCAGTTGGCTATGTCCACGTGATAAAGCTGCACTTTTCACCTAATATTCAGCTTCTCTCCGGTGGCAGGCAGACCCTGTGATGGTGTTAAATGATGACAACACCATTGTGATCATTTCTAATCGACTCGCGGAGGGTACAGGACCCGTGTTGGAGCAGGGCATGGTCGTGGGGCAGTTGGTGCTCGCTGATGCTCTCATCATTGGCAACTGCAATAATCAGGTGAGGACGTTTGGTTCAGTGGACTACATCAGTGTAGGCTTTCCCTACCACCTATGGAGGAGAGGCCTTCAGTGTTTAATCCCAAGGAGACTCAGGACTCAGGACTCAAGATAGATGTCAGCTCCTATGATTACCCCATAAACATGCTTGCTTTGATGTGCCCAAGGGAGAGAGAGCATTCTTCACCTTATGAGGCCACCATACACTTTACATTAAAGAAGAACTCCCGCAAAAATTTTTATTCTCTGACCTGTTAGAAAGGTGCATGATATAATTAGTAGTGAATGTCATTTTCTTATCAGAGGCTGAAATTGAGAGTTTCCACTCTCTTCTTATTGTAGCTGGGTCATGTGACCAACTCCCTGACCTCCAACTGACCCAGGACAGCAAGCCCGTCACTGCTCTATTCATTCCTATGAGACTGAGAGTGAGGCTCCCATAGGAATACATAGAGAATTAGACTTCCTGTCCACACATAAGTCTATGTGTGAGTTGGTGGGTCTAATTCAGGGCCGCTTTATTCATAGGGCATATGGTGCATCTGCACCGGGCCCACCAATAGGTCACGTGGGGGGGGGGCCCTTACAACCGGCCGGTATGGGCCGCCGATAGGGCAGTACAACTGGTACTGCCCTATGGGGCCCGGACTCTAGGACACTGGGGGGGGGGGGAGGGGGCGTTAATGATTCTTACCCTGCCGCTGGCGTCGGTCTCCAACTCCTGGCTGCGCGCTTCCTCCTGGGCTGGCTGTGTGATCCCGCGAGATCCATCGCTGGGTCACAGGTCTCGCGGGATCACACACTGCAGGAGAAGAAGGCGTGCGAAGGAGAAGAAGACCGGAGCAGCTTTTTGTAAGTATTTTTTGTGGCTGGGGCCCCCGGGGGGGGAGGGGGGTGGTGGTTTGGCTGACCTGAGGTCTGATGGGGGCAGAAATGGCTGACCTGAGGTCTGATGGATGGGGCACAAGAGCTGACCTGAGGTCTGATGGGGCACATTAAGCTGACCTGAGGTCTGATGGGGCACAAGACCCTGATCTGATGTCTGATGGGGGAACAAGAGCTGACCTGAGGTCTGATGGGGCACATTAAGCTGACCTGAGGTCTGATGGGGCACATTAAGCTGACCTGAGGTCTGATGGGGGCACAAGACGCTGATCTGAGGTCTGATGGGGCACAAGACCCTAAGCTGAGGTCTGATGTGGGCACAAGAGCTGACCTGAGGTCTGATGGGGCACAAGATGCTGACCTGAGGTCTGATGGGGCACAAGACGCTGACCCGAGGTCTGATGGGGCACATTAAGCTGACCTGAGGTCTGATGGGGGCACATTAAGCTGACCTGAGGTCTGATGGGGGCACAAGACGCTATTTGAGGTCTGATGGGGGCTCAAGACGCTGACCCGAGGTCTGATGGGGGCACGATACGCCGACCTGAGGTCTGATGGGGGCACGAGACGCTGATCTGAGGTCTGATTGGGCCACGAGACGCCGATCCCTGTACTGTGACATCACTGTGTTTATTATCTCTGTACGGTGACATCACTGTGTTTATTATCCCTGTACAGTGACATCACTGGTGTTTATTATCTCTGTACGGTGACATCACTGTGTTTATTATCCCTGTACACTGACATCGCTGTGTTTATTATCCCTGTACTGTGACATCACTGTGTTTATTATCCCTGTACAGTGACATCGCTGTGTGTATTATCCCTGTACAGTGACATCGCTGTGTGTATTATCCCTGTACAGTGACATCACTGTGTGTATTATCCCACTGCAGGAAGAGGTAAGTGGTCTGTGTTTGTGTGTTTGTTTTCTATTTTTCAGGGTCGTGAATGCAGAGGACTACGTCGGATTCGGTGGACTACGTCGGACCAGCTTTTTTTTTTTTTTTTTTTTTTTTTTTTTTTCTTCATAAAATGGTCAAACAGGGGTCTGGGGGAGTGTTTATTTCAATAAAATGTTTTATACTTGTGTGTGTGTGTGTATTTTTTTTTCCCCAATACTACAGTTTTAGTAATTACGGCTATCTACAGACGGCCCTGATTACTAATACTGGGCTTAGTGCTTGCCGGTATGGCAGGCCAGCACTAACCCCAACATTATTACCTCGGCACCCACCACCAGGGGTGCCGGGAAGAGCCGGGTACCCGCAGGACCGGACCTTCAAAATTGAGGGTCTGGCTCTGGGGCGGCTGCAGGCTGGTACCATTAGGCTGGGAAGGGCCAATAACCGTGTCCCTTCCCACCCTGGTAGTGCCAGACTGCCGCTGCTGGTTGTATCTGGCTGGAAAAGGAAAAAAGGGGGGGACCCCACGCCATTTTTTTAAAAAAATTCTTTAATTATTTTTGTAAAAAAAATGGCGTGGGGTCCCCCCTTTTTTTCCTTTTCCAGCCAGATACAACCAGCAGCGGCAGCCTGGCACTACCAGGGTGGGAAGGGACACGGTTATTGGCCCTTCCCAGCCTAATGGTACCAGCCTGCAGCCGCCCCAGAGCCAGACCCTCAATTTAGAAGGTCCGGTCCTGCGGGTACCTGGCTCTTCTCGGCACCCCTGGTGGCGGTGGGTGCCAAGGTAATAGATGTTGGGGTTAGTGCTGGCCTGCCATACCGGCAAGCACTAAGCCCAGTATTAGTAATCAGGGCCGTCTGTAGATAGCCGTAATTACTAAAACTGTAGTATTGGAAAAAAAAATACACACACACAAGTATAAAACATTTTATTGAAATAAACACTCCTCCAGACCCCTGTTTGACCATTTTATGAAAAAAAAAAAAAAAAGCTGGTCCGACGTAGTCCACCGAATCCGACGTAGTCCTCTGCATTCACGACCCTGAAAAATAGAAAACAAACACAGACCACTTACCTCTTCCTGCACTGGGATAATACACACAGCGATGTCACTGTACAGGATAATAAACACAGAAATGTCACCGTACAGAGATAATAAACACAATGATGCGACTTGTTAAGAAAAAAAAGTTAGCCATTTTGCAATCTGTAAAGTTTACCCGAAAGGGGGGGGGGGGCCCACTCTTGATCTTTGCACTGGGCCCACCAATGTCTTAAAACGGTCCTGGTCTAATTCCTAGTCATATGACACAGATAAGAAACTTCAGGATGATATAACTCAAAAATACAGCTACTGGTAAGAAAATGACATTCACTACAGATTACATCATGTACATTTCTAGTTCTTTAATGGCAGATTTTTGTCACACCTGGAAGATTAAGGGTACGGCCACACGCTGCAGCCATGCTGTGGATGGGTCTCGCAGCCACCAAGTGGCCAAGTACCAGACAAGCTGCCTAATTAGAACCTCATGGTATATTCTGTGCTCATTGTTAATGGATGCACAGTTTTTGTAGGTCACCATTTGGCCATTAACAGTGAGCACCCAATAAACCCAACTGGTACTAATCAGTTAATATGACCCTGCTGCAGCGTGACTGGCTTCAGAGTCCCACCTCCTGCCTCCACCTCCCAAGTGCAGAGAGGAGAATAGGGTACAGTTTCATAGCCCATGAGAGAGAGTGCCACCAAATGACACTACACCCCCAATTGTGATTGTAAGTTAGGGCTATGGTTACTATGGTAACCCTAACCATTTAGATTTTTTGTTCAAGCATAAATGTGTGATTGTTGTTCATGGAGCCAAAATAAGCCCTGCCCCGATAATAAGCCCTAACCCTTTTTTCGAAGAACCATGTAGTCTTACCATACAGACTCATTGGAATGATTGGGCAAACGATCATTTGTTCGAAGGTTTGTTCCCAATTGTGGCCCTGTGTAAATATGTCCACCGATCAAACAGGCTTACACTCGTTTATAATGGTTTGTATCTCGGGAGACCCTCCTTAACCCTAATGATGTGAACAGAGAGCTGAGGTTGGTGTACAAGCGGCTCTGGCAGACTCAAGTATTACATGAATGGCCACCATATCATAGTACATTTTTTCTGCAGAGGCTCCATCCAGCAAAACCAGCAGTTTGCCAGGAACCAGACTTGCGGCAGGGCTATCACTGATACTACTGTCCTTAAAGGCCCTGTACCTCACATGGATCCAGAGATCTCCCCAATCATTGTTCCGATTGTTCTGCTACATTTATTTCAAGCTGTCAGCTTAGGGTCTGTGTCATTCATCGGGGGTTTGTCCTTTCTGCTGCAGCTGGTAATTGAAGGATAGAACTGAGCATGTGCTTCCTTCTCAGTGAGCAGGATGGAGAAATTAGAAAAAAAAGCAAACAGCAGGTGGCGCTATACAGATAGATTACAATGAATAACTCAGTGGCTATACTAAATTTTTAATTACTTGCAATTACAAAAGTAATTAGATCCAGGTGCTGGTTTGAAAAATGTGGAATATTTTTCATGGTACAACCCCTTTAATAACAATATAGCGATGCAGAAATACTCATATCTTTACTTACACTACAGATGAGCCTGTACAAGACGTGTCGAGGGAGATCAGGCTAGGAACAGAAGGTGACTGAAGTATACAGCCAGGGGCAGATGGGCCAATACCCATGGGGCCACCGGGGCCCTCCTCACAGCAGGCCATTGGAAGTTTTTGGGGATGTATTTTTGCTGCTCTCAGTATTTTCTGATGGACTGTGATATTTGTCTCTGTTGGGGTGGTATAATGTGCCACAATATAGTATTGCTGGTCGTGCCTACCTGTGTTGGCCCTGCCTCTAATCAATTTGGACCCGGCTACAAAACGGGGCCACTTTGTTGCCAGTCCACCCCTGTATACAGCCTCTATAATAGCTACATTATACTGGTATCAATATCAAATTTATAGGGAAGCCTCTCCAGAAGACCACCTCTGTCACTCAGAAGATCCCCCCTGTTCCAGTCCAGATTATTTGGGACTAATTTTCTGCTTCCTTATATTTCACATTCACTGTAGTTTTGGATCTGAAACATTCCGTTGGTTTTTATATGACTTTTTTATTACCCTTTTATCCACAGGTGAAGTTCAGTGAGCTGACAATTGACATGTTCCGGATGCTACAAGCTCTGGAGAGAGAGCCGATGAATCTGACTTCTCAAATGAATAAACCAGGATTGCAGGTTCTGTATCACCGTTGCCAAGTCTTAAAAAATCAGATCATAAAGAACCAGCGTTTAGGCTGTGTTCACCCTACAGTTTTGTGCTTCTGTTGTGGTTATGTCAGCCTTTTGACTGCTTGATTAGTGGGATACAATGCAGTAATCTCTGTATCCATTTGGAAATGGCATAGCTCTCATGGCTCTGTTAAATATTGGAGCCATGACGGTAGTTTGAACAGCTTGATATAGTATTGTATATCGTATGGGTGGAGTTTACTCACCTGTGCCTCATCTGTTTTGCAGGATCCTGCTGAGAAGCCTACAAAGAGAGAGAACCCTCATAAATATCTTCTCTATAAGCCAACTTTCAGTCAACTATACACCTTCCTTGCAGCATCTTTCAAGGTTAGTGCAGGTTTGGGTTATAGTAGGAAGTGTTTATATAGAGCCTTAAACATGGCGGTAGCATAAGGCCTGTCTTAAAGGGATTGTCTCACTGACTACATTTAAAAAATTAGCCCACAATTCAGTCCTTTTAGGCTACTCTCAGATAAGGTGCTATTGTTTTGAGAATTCATAGTACACTATGTGCGGATGAGGTTAGCAAAACCGCAACTACCCTGTTTCCCTGAAAATAAGCCCTACCCTGATAATAGGGCCTAGCGCTATTTTGCAGGGTTTTTGGAGTAGGCTTACTCCAAAAATAAGCTCTAGATACAGTAAGCTCCTCCAGCGCTAGGTTATGTCGCATGAAGTCCGTGACGTCACGAATAAGGAGTATAGGGTTATGGTACAGGATGGTAGCAGACACAATCCACTCACAATCACTACTGTAGATGCGTCTACTGCCTCCCGTGATATCATACCATAGAGAGGGCACTGTGCCACGGTCAGACTGGCTTCAGAGTCCTGCCTCCACCTCCCAAGTGCAGAGAGGAGAATAGGGCACAGTTCCATTGCCTGTGAGAGAGAGTGCCACCAACTGACACTACACCCCCAATTGTGATTGTAAGTTAGGGTTATGGTTACTATGGTAACCCTAACCATTTTGATTTTTTGTTCACGCATAAATGTGTGATTGTTGTTCATGGAGCCAAAATAAGCCCTGCCCCAATAATAAGCCCTAACCCTTTTTTCGAAGAAAAAAAAATAATATAAGGCCCTGTCTTATTTTCGGAGAAACACTGTATAAGCAGCAGAAAAACTCAGATTTTCAAATCCATGGCCTGTTTTGTTTTCCTTAGAAGTTGTGGATTTCACCCTTTCCTTGCAAAGCTGCAGCAAAATCTTCATGTAGCTCACACAAATTTTGCCACTGATTTTCCTCCAATTTGCATCAAAATCTGTGGTGGAAAAAGTCTGCTATGTAAGAATTTAACCTTATCCCTTTAAGGACCAGGCCCATTTTCATTTTTTTGCATTTTTGTTTTTTATTTTCCTTCCCACAATCCAAGAGCCATAACTTTTTAATATTTCTGTCTACAGAGCTGAGTGAGGGCTTGTTTGCGGGGCAAACTTTAATTTTTATTGATACCATTTTAGATTATGTACGACTTTTTTTTTTTTTAAAAAAACTGCGAATCATATTTATTCATTATTTTCCTGTTCACCACACAGGAAAAATATTTTTATGTTTTAATAGTTCGGGCAGTTTGGGAGACAGTGTCATCTGTTGTGTTTCATTTTTTATTATTCCTTTATTTTTATATGTAAAATTGGGAAAGGTGAATTACATTTTTAATATTTTTTTTTTTTTTTTGTTTTATGTTTTTTTAACACCGTAACTTTTAGCCCCCTTTGGGGACATGAACATGAAATCTTCTGATTGCTTGTCCCATAGACTGCATTAGAATACTATTTCAGTCTATGGGATTCTGAGACTCTGGGGTAGGTGTATCAAAACTGGTGTAAAGGAAAACTGGCTTAGTTGTAAGCCCATAGCAACCAATCAGATTCAAGCTTTCATTTTTCAGAGCTCCTCTGGAAAATGAAAGGTGAAATCTGATTGCTTGGTGAGGACAACTGAGCCAGTTTTCCTTTATCTCGGGCATGGCTTTTCAGGCACTTATCCATGATTGGCCTGGGAACCTCCACAAGGCCCCAGGCTGTCATGGCAACCAGTCTGAGCCCCACAGACACCGAGGTCGCTATTAACAGCGTCATCTGAGGGGTTAAGTGATAAGGTTCAGTATCATTGCTGATCCCGGTCATTTTAGCCGTGTTCCAGCTTTATTATACAGCCAGCACTAGAGATGAGCAAACGTGCTCGTAACGAGCACTGTACCGCTCGGCGCCCATGCGAGCGCAGGGGAGCTGAGCGGTACAGTGCTCGTTACGAGCTCGTTCGCTCATCTCTAGCCAGCACCCGCCATGTATGGAGGGAGATCCATACATCCCCCCTAACGCTGATCATGTACATAATTATGTTAACGGTTATTATGGAATACAGGGATCTTGTAATATTTGAGTCAAAGACTCAAGTGATAGCGTTAATCAGTTATCCAGATTACAGTATATAAATGTGAAGCATATGGGGATATTCATGCGGTATGTACTGTTACATACTGCTCATGGTCATCATTGTTGAAAGGAAACTTCTACAGGAAAAAGTTTCCTTTTTTAATTATTCATTAGGGGATGCTTCAGACTCCCAAGTGATTTATATTTTCCTCTGTGTTTGATAGGCCATGCCTGAATACTTTCAGACTGTTGCCTAGCAACGACTGCTTCAGCCAGCTGGTGACTATGCTGGGCCTGGAGAGACCGGAATAGCCGCCCACCAATCTTCATTACCAGTTATGGAGACTAATTATGAGCCTGTACTAGCAGTCAGTTTCACGCTGAAGATTGCTCTTGGGAAGATGAGCTCTGGTCATAGTCATGTGCTGTGGTTGTTTATATCTTTACTGGTTATACTTTGTCCACCTGCAGAGTATTCTGGATATAACTCCATAAAGTAGGTTACCCTTTTTACACTTGGAGAAAACTATTTCTTGTACAGATTCCTGGGGACATCTTCTGCTTGTGTAGTTGCCAACTGTCCATAATTTTCAGAGACGGCCTCGGCAAATTCAGGCCGTCCTGGATTGAAAATGGGAGGGGCCTGTGCAAGCCCCACCTTTGAAGGGGTTTTCCGGAATTTTACTACTGATGACTAGTGTTGAGCGAGCATGCTCGGCCGAACACCGAGTGTACTCGAGCGCAATGCTCGAGTCTCTTCCACGCACTGTAATGTACGCTAATTCGTACCAATTTGTATGCTAATGTGTATGCATTTGTATGCTAATGCGTACGCATTTTGTACGCTGTGTACGCATTGTGCGCTAATGCGTACAAATTCAGTTAATTAGCATACTTTTACGAGTGAAAGGAGTAAAAGAGGAGAAGTCGCGATTGTAACTTTTTTCTATTAACCAGACACCCTACCCTCTTCCGAACGGGGGGTGCCTGGTTTAGTCCCATTGACTAACATTATGTTCGGGTGCTCGGCCGAGCACTCGAGCAACCCCTAGTACTCGGCCAGAGCATACGAGCACAGAGGTGCTCACTCAACACTACTGATGACCTATCCTCAGTATAGGTCATCAGTATCTGATCGGTGGGGGTCAGACAATCCTGGAAAACACCTTTGAGTGGGTGATCCTCTGGGGTTTGGCAAATTCCCATGGCATAATTGAACTAGATGGGGACCAGATTTGATGACTATACATTTCCAACGTACAAATTTTAGTTTGAGATGGGAGAGGGTTGGTTTAGAGAAGGGCCTCCAGGATAAAAAAAAAGCAACGTTTTCAGCTGCTTTCTGGTGTCTCCTAGGAAGGAGTTCCAGCATGCTCCATTCATTCCTGTGGAGTTCCGGGAACAGCCAAGCAAGTGTGCATCTTGGGAGTTGTAGTTTTACCACAGCTGGAGTGTCAGAGGTTAGCCATCACGGGCATAGGGTAAGGACTGTCCTATCAGTAGGGAATCTGACTTAATGATAGGCCATCAATATCAGATTGGTGGGGGGCCAAAATCCCACACCCTTGTCAATCAGCTAGAGATCCAGAACTGAACTGGGTCTTGAATAGTAGTAGTGGTGAAGCAAGTGCACAGCTGCTTTATTCAGAGTTTGTAGATAGTCGGAGATAGCTGAAAGCTGTGTTCGCCTATCTCCAGTAGGCCCAAACAGATAAAATGCATAATGCAAGCCATACCAAACAGAGGAACCTTCGTTCTTGGGGGGGGGGGGGTCTAAGATGTCAGACCCCCAACGAGCAGACACTTATCACCTATCCCAGCGGACCCCAACCACCGGGCCGCGGCCCAAGACCGGGCCCTGAATCGATGTCTGCCGGGCCGCGGCGGTGGCAGGGGACAAGGAGATAAGCTCTTCCATTGTGTAAGCGCTCATCTCCATAGTCATCTGTATCGCCGTCCTCAGGACGGCGATACAGATGCCTGTGCTGCGGTGGGGCAGGGAGAGGCGTCTCCCCTGCCCGTTCCTCTGATAGGCTGCAGGCCTAGTGCCTGTAGCCTATCAGAGGCCAGCTCAGGCGGTGCGATGACGTCATCGCGCCGCCTGAGCCGTGCAGAGCGGGACACAGGCCGGAGGAGGCCTGCATCGCAGCGCCGCCAGGCTGATGGAGGTAAGTATAAGTGTTTGTTTTTTTTTTATTGTACAAAACTGAAGGAGAGGGTCACTATGCTACTATAACTACTGTGTGGGGGCACTATGCTACTATAACTACTGTGTGGGGGCACTATGCTACTATAACTACTGTGTGGGGACACTATGCTACTATAACTACTGTGTGGGGGCACTATGCTACTATAACTACTATGTGGGGGGCACTATGCTACTATAACTACTATGTGGGGGCACTAATGGGGAATAACTACTGTGTGGGGGGCACTATGCTGC
Source organism: Rhinella marina (assembly GCA_900303285.1). Lineage (NCBI taxonomy): Eukaryota > Metazoa > Chordata > Amphibia > Anura > Bufonidae > Rhinella > Rhinella marina. The sequence goes on from ONZH01023302.1 coordinate 624,110, forward strand.
TATAACTACTGTGTGGGGGCACTATGCTGCTATAACTACTGTGTGGGGGCACTATGCTACTATAACTACTATGTGGGGGCACTAATGGGGAATAACTACTGTGTGGGGGGCACTATGCTGCTATAACTACTGTGTGGGGGGCACTATGCTACTATAACTACTGTGTGGGGGGCACTATGCTACTATAACTACTGTGTGGGGGGCACTATGCTACTATAACTACTGTGTGGGGGGCACTATGCTACTATAACTACTGTGTGGGGGCACTATACTGGTATACCTACTGTGTGGGGGCACTAATGGGGAATAACTACTGTGTGGGGGGCACTATGCTGCTATAACTACTGTGTGGGGGCACTATGCTACTATAACTACTGTGTGGGGGGCACTATGCTACTATAACTACTGTGTGGGGGGCACTATGCTACTATAACTACTGTGTGGGGGGCACTATGCTACTATAACTACTGTGTGGGGGGCACTATGCTACTATAACTACTGTGTGGGGGCACTATGCTACTATAACTACTGTGTGGGGGCACTATGCTACTATAACTACTGTGTGGGGCACTATGCTACTATAACTACTGTGTGGGGGCACTATGCTACTATAACTACTGTGTGGGGGCACTATGCTACTATACCTACTGTGTGGGGGCACTATGCTACTATAACTACTGTGTGGGGGCACTATGCTACTATACCTACTGTGTGGGGGCAGTATGCTACTATACCTACTGTGTGGGGGGCGCTAATGGGGAATAACTACTGTGTGGGGGCACTATGCTACTATACCTACTGTGTGGGGGCACTATGCTACTATACCTACTGTGTGGGGGGCACTATGCTACTATACCTACTGTGTGGGGGGCACTATACTGGTATAACTACTGTGTGGGGGGCACTATACTGGTATAACTACTGTGTGGGGGCACTATACTGGTATAACTACTGTGTGGGGGGCGCTAATGGGGAATAACTACTGTGTGGGGGCACTATGCTCCTCTCCCCAACAACCGCAGCGCCCAGGCCCTGGGGAAATTGTCTAGCGAGAAACCGGGCCTTGGTGCAAAAAAGGTTGGGGGCCACTGACCTATCCTATGGAATGGTGAGAAATTCTTATTATAGGAAAACCCCTTTCTAGGAACTTGCAGATTTTTGGACCCGCGCTGATCTGATATCGATGGTCTATCTGGTCTATCCTGGACAATGCCTTTAACGCCTTTCCTGTGGATAGGTGATAAGTTTTATTATGAGAAAAACCCCTTCAGCTTTCTTTTGCTTCCATATTCTTTCTTAAGGTGTGTTTTCTTATTGTGCAAGATGTTTCTTTCTTCCGTTTTCGTTCTAAGAGAACTAAAAAAAGGTACGATATTTGCTCTTTAATGTGATTTCAGTTTCATCATTATCAAACAAGCAAAACAGAATGCACTTTATAAAGTAATGAAGCCAAGTCTTTTACTCCATTAGGACATTTATTAATAATTGAAGGCATTTAGCTTTGTTCATAGTCCAATTATATTTATGTGGCATGAATATCTCAAAAGCTTCAGGAAAATCAATAGAACTGTTTTTAGGAGAAGTGAGTTTGGCTGGAAGATTACGATACTTACAAATCCAACTAGTGAACACAAGGACCATGGTCTGTTAAGTAGCAATCCTGGCTTCGGAGCAATTACATTCTTCCTATATAAGGCTGACCATACACATTAGGCTAGTTTCACACTAGCGGCAGCACGGATCCAGCGGGTGAAGGGGCCCACCAGATCCGTGCTGCCGCAGGTGCACCTGTGGGGCCGGAACCGCGCTCCGGCCCCTTTCACTGTAATGGGGGCAGGCCCCGGATCCAGCCGCAGCGGGTTAACTCCTGCTGAGAGGCGGACGGAATGAAAATACAACATGGAAGCATTAAGAGGGCATTCTACTGTGGGAAGCACTAAGAGAGCGTAACCACGGAGTGGGTGAGGTGTTGTTTGGTGTTGACCGTAAGATGCTTGGGTGAGGTGAGCTGCTGAAAAATTCACTATGCCTCCCAGCATAACAAAAGCAAACAAAAAAAAACATGAAAAAACTGGCACAAAAAACACAGAACGAGGCATGATTATTGATTTTTTTTTAATGCATTTATTTTTTTTATTCTATGCATTTTGTATTGCACTTTTCTGGATTATAAAATGGATACCTTCTCTCCGTTGTTCTTTTCTAGGAGCTGCCTGCAAACAGTGCCCTTCTGATTTACCTGTCTGCCACGGGAGTCTTCCCAACAGGTCGCTCTGACTATGAAGGTACGATAAAGGAATGCTCCCTGTCATTCACAGGGCTTCAGTTCCCTTTACTCCATGCTGTGCGTTGAGCGCCTCACTGCTGGAGCAGCCTGACCCGCATGTACAGGACTGCTTGTCTGGAGCATTGCTAATTTGCTGCTTTGTAGTAGAGGCCCCTCCAGTGGTGCAGGGGCTAACACAACATTCATATCCTGACGTGGCTGCCATTGCTCATCTGTCTCATCACATCAGTCAACTTCCAAACGCTGCAGGTCTTTTTTAATACAAGGTAGTGGAAGTGTAACATTTAAAGGGGTATTCCCATCTTAGACAATGGGGGCATATCGCTAGGATGCTGGGACCTGCACCTATATTGAGAACGAAGCGGGGGAGCTCTGAGCCTGGAGGACCCCGGGGTCCGACCACCGCCTGGCGCTGCCAGCCCCCCCCCCGCCCCCCGGTGCGCTAATAGAAACAAATGGGAATGCCCCCAAACGAAAACGAATGCCCCCATTGTCTAAGATGGGAATACCCCTTTAACATGTTCTCAGAAACATGACCATTATTTCAATTTAGTCTTCCAAGGCTTTCAATATGGACGTGCATTAGGGATGTCCATATGCCCCATGGATCCTTACAGCAGGCTGTTTTTTAGGCATCTTGTATTCAGCCTATGCTGCAGAGAGCACATGCTCTCCTAAAACAGCCTTTCCCTGCTGATGGGATTTTACAGAAGGCTGTTCTTTAGGCATCTTGTATTCAGCCTATGCTGCAGCGAGCACAGGCTCTCCTAAAACAGCCTTTGCCTGCTGATGGGATTTTAATTCCTCCCTGCTGCCCTACTTTCTTTTCTGAATTGCTCATGTTGTTAATGGGAGGGAGTTCAGTAGTAGAAGTGTATTGAGAAATTGGTCCGCAGTACCCTAATAAGCAAGCTTGGGGACATCTTGGATTATTCAGGGTTGAAGCCATGCTTCAGTTCAACTTGTCATATGGTTAAAGGTGACATCCCCATTATATAAACATCCCAACTTTACTGATTTGGGAGGGGGGCTAGCCAACCTGTTAATGTCTGTGGGGTTGTCCTGACATTCCCCAGAAGGCCAACATGTACAGTCGTTTGTTATCATAGTAGATCAGCAGTGTCCGTCAGCAGCTTAGTCTGCTCCCCCTATTCAGAACACATGCACGCTTAGTGAAACTGAGCATGCATGTGATGGACACTTTAAAGGGGGTTTCCACTGTCTAGCAACCATCTCTCATATATCACAATTTACTGCGATGTCTCACATTCTAATATAAGGTCTTTACCTGGTTAGCTGCTATAGCCCGCTCCAGAATCCAGTCACATGACCTATCCGCCGTGCTCACCGCTACCGAATCTGATATCACACGTGTTGCATTGCAGTGGTGTCTTATGATCTTTGCCTGGAAATAGAGTATAAATGTCCATCTAATTTACATGGGCAGGGTAAAGTCACTATATTAGAACATGAGAGATTGCGGCACATTAGAACCCATGAGAAGGGGTTGTTATACAGTGGAACACCCCTTTAAATGGGAATCCAGGTGTGTGTAGGGGAAAATTGCACCACAACGTCATACAGGTTTATAACTATTAGCTTTAATATTGACCGTGCATTCATGATGCAATTTAGAATCCACCGGGTGAGCTTTGTGTGAACCAAGACATGAAACAATTGTACATTCCAGAAGGGATACCAAAGATCTGCATCCATAAATCACTTCTCATCAGCTGGATTAAACATGCATTCCTTTATCTGAAGCATGCTATCCATTGCCAAGCTCCAGTTTGCATGGCTTAACGCTGCTGAGCATGGCAGACCGTTTTAGATACACGACAAGACAGAGTATCGGCCACATTATGGCTGAGCTGTATCCTCAGGACAGAGAACTTGAACATACTCTTAGTAAGACGATGGTAGTAGTAGAGTTCTGTCGTCTTCTTTATAACAGGTTTTGCTTCCCTTTTATGTATCAAATGGAGTTATTTCCATTCACCACCTTTATTTAAAGCGTCACTAACTTTTTACAAAACTTTTAGTATGTCAGAGACATAGTAAAAGTTGTGATTGGTGGGGGACTAAAGAACTAGAGGAGAGAAGCATGCACATATCGCGCTCTATCTCCAAACTGCTGAGGACAGAATCAAGATGGACCAATAGAGCCTATGGAGTCCATTGCGGGCTGCAAGGAGAAAGAGAGCACATTATGTGAGCGCTTCTCTTCCATCGTTTTAGGGATCGGTGGGGATCTCGATACTCAGACCCCCATCGATCACAACTTTTGATATGTCTCTATATTGGGCGGGGGGCGTGGCAGTGGGCCCTAGTGAAGCTTTTGATCCCGGAAGGGATGGGACCCTTTGGGAGGACCCGGGAGGGATGGGACCCTTTGGGAGGACCCGGGAGGGATGGGACCCTTTGGGAGGACCCGGGAGGGATGGGACCCTTTGGGAGGACCCGGGAGGGATGGGACCCTTTGGGAGGACCCGGGAGGGATGGGACCCTTTGGGAGGACCCGGGAGGGATGGGACCCTTTGGGAGGACCCGGGAGGGATGGGACCCTTTGGGAGGACCCGGGAGGGATGGGACCCTTTGGGAGGACCCGGGAGCGATGGGACCCTTTGGGAGGACCCGGGAGCGATGGGACCCTTTGGAGGACCCGGAGCGATGGGACCCTTTGGGAGGACCCGGGAGGGATGGGACCCTTTGGGAGGACCCAGGAGGGTTGGGCAATACATAGATATAGACGTACTAGGCTTATATTATGTAGCGATGAGTCATTCAACTACCTAGAAGGTCATTATTTTGTCTGACAACTAAGCTTTTTTCTGTCTGCTCGATGATGTCAATATAATGTCTCAGTAACTTTTATAATCTTTGTTATTATAGGAGTCTGGAAATATGTGAGATTTCATTAAAAAATTATCAAATTTTTTTACTCTAATGTATTTTAATATTATTGTTATACCATATTTTTTGCTCTATAGGATTCTCCTGATCATAAGAGGCACCTAGGTTTTAGAGGAGGAAAATAAGAAAAAACATTTTTTTCATCAGATCAGACCCCCAGTCTTTATAAGACCTCAGATCAGACAATAAAATAAATCAAATGACTTACCTCTCCTGCTCTGGATGGCGTACTCTTCCTGCACTCACCGCTCCCTGGTCTTCTGGGCATAGTGCACTACCTCCTGAAGCTGAACGCAGTCAGGACACAGCACAGTGAGCCCCCAGAAGAAGGCAAGGTAGCGGTGAGTACAGCCAGCACTACACTCACGCTCCCCGAACCTCCTGCATACTAATGATCACTTCCATAACAGGGGAAAAACGTGCAAAGAGCGCTACACTTGCTGCTCCCTGCGCCTCCTGCATACTAATGAGCACTTCTATAATGGGGGAAAAAAAGTGCAGCCAGCGCTACACTCGCTGCTCCCCGTGTCTCCTTCCTACTAATGAGCACTTCCATAACAGGAAAAAAAAGTGCAGCCAGTGCTACACTCACTGCTCCCCGCGCCTCCTGCATACTAATGAGCACTTCCAAAATGGGGGAAAAAAGTATGTCTTATAAAGCAAAAAATATGGTATCTGTTCAAACATGTCTTGCGGCTTTGTGCATAGCCAGATTAATGTCATATTCATTTCTTTGGGGGTGCACATCTTCCTGTACATCACGTGGTTATGTGAATATTATTTCTGTCTTTCCAAGTTCCCCAAAAATTTAAAAAAATTAATTTTTTCAACTCAAAATGGGATACTGGCAGATTGCACCCTTGACACCGAATTCTGACATTTCAAGCTGCTTGGGTGGTCTGCAGACTGCATGCGGAGGATGGGGAGGTTTCAAGCTGAAACTGCTTTGTTTGCTGAATCATTACAGGTCCTTATGATTTTGGAGGGGTCCTAACCAACAGTAATCGAGATGTGGTCAATGGTGATGCTTTACACAAGAGGAATCAGACTTACAAAGAAATGCACTGGTGAGGGGCTTTTGTTTTATTACATGTAGCATTTTTGTGGCCAGTTGTTGGTCATCTCTTTTATCACCTGTTCTGCTCTTGGACTTCAGGTCTGGTGTGCCATTATTACATAATCCAAAAAAAGAGGTCAACAGTATAAAGTACACCAATCCTAAAAAATTAAGTGCGACTATAGTTGAGTCTGTTATCCCCCTGACCCAATATCCAAATCACCAGGGACCAGGATGAAGAGTTATGGGGGAGCTTTTGGTGTTCCTCACACTTCTTCTAGTTGCTTTAGCTGTTTCTACCTGTAACATGGAGGGAGTAAGGAGACACCAGGAAACTGCTGTTCCTCTGAGCTACCTCAAAGGCGTCTCATCCAGCCATTACCCTGCTTTGTCATAAAGAGGGGGCAGAAACCCCAAAACAGCTTTGTACAGATGGTTGTTTCTAGTTTGGGTGAAATCCCTGGTCATGATTCGAGGCTCTTTAATGGGTCAAACATTGACTTGCTATTTGTGAATGGCACTGGAGAGGAAGCAATTTTCACATTCGTTCCCAGCAAGCATTGCCAGTATGATCTCCACAAGTAGTACCCCCGGGGATTTCCAAGGCTAAAGCTACTTTCACACTAGCGTTTTTGCTGGATCCGCTTCCTGATAATACAACCATCAACATCTGTTATTGACGGATCCGGTTGTATTATCTTTAACAATGCCAAGACGGATCCGTCATTAACTACATTGAAAGTCAATGGGGGACGGATCCGTTTTCTATTGTGTCAGAGAAAACGGATCCGTCCCCGTTGACTTTTATTGTGGGTCATGACGGACCCGTTTTGCTCCACTTCCCATGATGGAAAGAATACTGCAGCATGCTTGGACAGCCCCTCTGTGCTCTGAGAACCTCTTGTACATATAACTAAAAAGAAGAATTTTTGTTCATCAGTAATACCGATACCAGTATGGCTAGTTTAATAGGAAAGGCTATATGTTATCAGAAAATGACCTTTAGGCCCCATTCACACGACCGTATGTACATTTCCGCATTTTTGCGGATAAGATGCGAAACCATACGGACCCATTCATTTTTCTATAGGAGGAAAAAAAATGTATCTCACGGAAGTTCCCCCGCAAAAAAAATAAAACATGTCCTATACTTGGCCACAAATCACGTCCGTAGCCCCATTTCAATCAATCAATTCAGTTCAATGGGTCCGCAAAATTGGACTTTCCGTATGTCTTCCGTTCCGTTTTTATACGGATCATGGAATACATACGGTCGTGTGAATGGGGCCTTAGTTTAAATCAAATTTTTGTTAAACATACTGTATTTTTGCATGTCACCATCTATATTATTAATTATTAATTAATTTTACAGTCTGGCTGCTGAGCTTTATTATAGACCGAGACTTCCTTTTCTGATCACTTCTCAGCAGTCATCTCATTATCATCATAGGCAGGATTATAATGAACGGTTTCATTTATATATGGATGACACAAGATGGGAACGGCAGGGATGAAATCACAAGATAAAAAACAAGTTATACTTGCGATTCTGAACACCTTCGGTTTTGCTCGGATCCTCCCCTCCAGGCTTTGTCTTTATGACTGCAGCTGTGATGTTCCCGTATACCACACATGTCCACTGCAGCCAGTCACTGGCCTCACCAGTCTTGAGTCTCATACCTCTGAGGCCAGGAGTCTACTGCAGTGGTCACGTTTGGTGTACAGGCACATCATCACTGCAGCCAAAAACAGGACGTGGCTAGGGGCATCATTGCAAAGGGGAGGGGGTTTAGGATGGTGAGCATAAGGCTTTTTTTAATTATATATTTTATTAATTTTTTTTTTATTGTAATATCATCCCTGCCTTTTACTATTATTATTATTTTTTTTATAGCATGAGGTCTAGTGCACGTAATACTAGGACATCTGGCTCACTGATCCTATAACACCTCATTTCTTTTGGCTGTGCGGCGAGGCTTATGGCATCAATTACCTTGATATTCGCACCACCTGCCAACACAGATGTTGCCGGGCCGATTCTGAGGTCTGTAACACACGAGAGCAACGTCCTGTTTAGAAAGGCAGCGTTGGATATGTAAAGGCTTTAATTTGCTGTAAATGGCACTATTCATTAGCATGCACACAGATTTGGCAGAGCGGAGTTTGTCTGACATAAGATATCACTGTGTTTTAGGTAGGACTGCCAATAGTCCTGATGAATCAGATTTTACAGACCTTACATGACCAATCCATCTCTGCTGCAACTTTACTTTCTGTTCCTAGGGCTACATAGTGGTCACATCTGACAGTCGATCATGCGGGAATCCTCGTGCTTTCCAAACGCTAATTGGCAGCTTTTTCCTTATTGCTGTGCATGGGTGAAATCTGACAATCAGCGTCTGGAGGGTAGGGGAGCCCAAGTACCATGCATATCATTGAACTTGTGTACTCCAAAACAAATTCAGATTAACACTTAAAGGGGTTATGCATTACTATAAACTGCCTCCCCATATGCCTAGGCCCCTCACAGTAAATATACTTACCTCGGTCCCCGCTCCCCGCGTCGCTCCTGGTGCCTGCACCGCCACTGCTGCTTCTCCCCCTGTGCCCGGATAAAAACATTCTGTGTCGATGGGGAGCAGCCAATGGCAGACGAGCCTCCCTAGCGTCACCCACGATGCTAGGGAGGCTCGTTCCCGACTGCCATTGGCTGCTCCTCCCCGACACAGGATGTTTTCATCTGCGCACGGGGAGAAGCAGGAGCAGGGTAAGTATATTCAGTGTGAGTGACCTGGCATATGGGGGGGGGGGGCAGTTTATAGTATTAAATATCCCCTTTAAGTGACAGAGTTGAAATTAGGGCGTCTGTCGCTGCACCATAAGCCGTCAGAGAGATAGGACAGCATAACGGACCTGACACATTCACTTTAAAGCAGGGATGTCCAACCTGCGGCCCTCCAGCTGTTGCAAAACTACAACTCCCAGCATGTCTGGACAGTCTACAGCTATCAGGGCATGTTGGGAGTTGTAGTTTTGCAACCGCTGGAGGGCCGCAGGTTGGGCATCCCTGCTTTAAAGGAGTCTTCTAGGATCTCACGTTAATGACCTACCCGTAGAATAGACCATAGATGTGTAATCGACTAGAAGTCCACCCCTTGCTAATCAGCAGAATCGGGAAGATGGCAGCTCAACCCGTTCATGTGAACGCAGCTACATGAACAAGGGCATCACTATGTCCATATTGCAGTGAAGTGGTCCCCTTGTTCTGCTGAGCAGTTGCAGTTCCTGGGGTCAGACCCAACCAACAAGACATCCTATAACATTCTTATGAATCCCTACAGCAAAATAAATATTAAAGGGTTTATGCCATGATGTGAAAAAATGTAAATCAGACATCATATAGCACATGGCAATACCTTTCTAACAAAGCTAGAACCAGCCCTGTACCATGGACCCAGAGATCTCCACATTCATTGCTCCGATTGCTCTGCTAGATTATCTTCAGCCTAGCAGCTCAAGGGGGTGTGTCCTTTCTGCTGCGGCTCTTTCCCTGTAACTGCCACAGCTTCTAACACAACATATGGCTGGTGGCAGTTAAAGATTCAAAATGAGCACGTTCGACCAGCTCAGTGAGACGGATAAAAAAAAAATAAGGGAAAGAACAAACAGCAGGTGGCGCTACAAAGATACATTTTATTGAATGACTCAGTTGGTATACTCCATTTTTAATTACATGCAGTTGCAGAAGTTTTCAGATCCAGCTGCTGGTTTGAAAACTGTAGATTGTGCTTGGTGACACAACCCCTTTAAGCACAGAGAAGACACGCTTTTTATTACATTTGCAGAATCTCTATCCGGGTGGCAGTGGTTGGTTGTCATAGATCAGGGCTTAGCGATAATGTCACCTGTTGATCATAGTTTGATCCGGGGACTTGGACAGTCATGGCTTATCCTGCTGCCAGTGATGACTAATGTAGTGAATGGAGACAGCCTTCATCTCTCTGCTGATGCTGCACACTAAGCTTCCATCAAATAAGTACATGGCTGAGATGCCAGGGCTTTAATGTACTCCTTGTCGTGCTGCTTATGTTGGATCTACTGAGAAGAACAGTCCGTCTGTGCTGGTCTTTAACCTGTCTTACTGAACCAGTTGTTTTCTTCTAGCCTTCATCCCGGGGATCTCTACCCTTTCACCAGGAAACCCTTATTTATTATCGTGGATTCTTCGAACAGCGTGGCATACAAGGTATTTCTTGTCTGTATTATGTTTGCGTCTTTTTTTTTTTATTTTTATTGTGTCAAATATGAGCAAAACAGATGAGGTACAGCCAGAAATATGCTTGACATACAGCACATTTTCTGGGATAAATATTCATATAAATGCTTGTTTCCAATACTTGTCCCTTGCAAAAGGTGTCGCCAGTCACCCGACGAACAAGCAAACGCGCAAAAAACATTGTTGATCGCCAGCATATCATCCTGTATGAACGGGTGTACTGCATTCAAATAATGAATCTGTACGGGGATGAATGATCGTAGTAGCGATCATTCATCCCCATGCAAAGAGGATGGTTGCTGCATGTAAATGCAGGTCTACTGTAGCTCAGTGATCGGGAACGAGTGGTTTGCTCCTGTGTAAAGGGGCCTCCAAGGCTTTGTTCAACCCTTTGCAATTGATGGCCTTTCCTGCACTCCCACCAATCAGCTTTTTGCAGTAGCTCCGGTTCTAGAAATACATAGCTCCCTCTGTTGTGCAGTGGACGGGGCTGGTTACTGCAGGGCCTTTCCCATTGAAATGAATGGAAGTAAGTGCGAACAGCTCTTGAACCACCAAACAAAATTCCAGTTTTCCATGGCATTTTAGCTTAAAGTTACAATGGTCTCCCAGTGGTTTCTATCTGTCAGTGGAGGTCCAGCTCCATGAACTCCCGCTGATCTTCTGCTTGGAACAGCACTGCAGCCTCTTCAGAGTATACCAAGCACGGCACCATATATTACATAGTGGCTGTGCTTTGTACTGCATCTCCATCCCAGTCACGTGAATTGGACTGAGTTGCACAAAGGCCATGTGACCAATGGGAGTGATGTCACAGAATGAGGAAGAGGCTGCGGAGAACCCCCTTCCACAGCTGATCGCCAGGGGCGCCAGAAGTTCATCAATCAGGATAGGTCTTCTATCAATGTCAAGAGATATTTGGTATGGCTACGTGGTATGCCATAAATATGTGATAGGTACGGGTCCAACGTCTGGGACTCCCATGAATGTCTGATAGGTATAGATCCAACGCTTGGGACTGCAATAAATGTCTGATAGCCACAAGTCCCACCTGTAGAACTGCCATAAATGTCTGATATGTGCAGGTCCCACGTGTAGAACTGCCTTAAATGGCTTATAGGCATAGGCCCCACCAGTAGAACTGCAATAAATGTCTGACAGGTACAAGTCCCACGTGTAGAACTGCCATAAATGTCTGATAGGTACAAGTCCCACCTGTAGAACTGCCTTAAATGGCTTATAGGCATAGGCCCCACCAGTAGAACTGCAATAAACGTCTGACAGGTACAAGTCCCACGTGTAGAACTGCCATAAATGTCTGATAGGTACAAGTCCCACGTGTAGAACTGCCATAAATGTCTGATGTCCCACCTGTTGAACTGCCATAAATGTCTGACAGGTACAAGTCCCACGTGTAGAAATGCCATAAATGTCTGGTAGGCATGGGCCCCACCTGTAGAACTGCCATAAATGTTTGGTAGATACAGGCCCCACCTGTAGAACTGCCATAAATGTTTCATAGGTACAGGTCCCACCTGTAGAACTGCCATAAATGTCTGATCTCAGTAATGGGAATTAACCGTTAAAGGGGTTGTCTGAGTTATGACAAAAAATATATAGCACTGTAAATCTGATGGGCAGCAATATATAACTAAATTAAGCAAGTTTTAGGCAAAAAAAAATCTATATTTCCTAATTTCCCTGGTTCTCTTCTGGTCTTTGTTTACATGCAATAACAACAATCTCAGCCCCTCCCCCCCCCCCTCTCTGCAAAGGGAATGAATACAAGTGTTGAGTGACATGTCTGCCTGCTGGAATACTCAGCAGCATGTTGTATGTGTAGGACTACAAGTCCCAGCTGTACAATGACACTGCTGATACACACAGGAATTTCTCCCTACCTGTTCTTGTACAATACAATTCCTCTACAGCTCTTGTGCCCAGCATTTGTCTCCTCTCCCTGCTGCAGCTACTGTTTGTTGTAAAGCCTTGAGCCCTCAGTGTGTTCTGGCTGAAGGGGTTAATGTTTTATCTGAAGGAAACCAGGAAGAAAGCAGATAGCAGCAGCAGTGCAAGGGGGCGTGGCCAGTGACCTCCTTCTCGTGTACAGACTCTTATCTGAACTCTGAGGCTTGTACACGAAACGTCACAGAGCAGAGAAATAAGGTGACATCACAGGTCATGTGACCCTGAGTCAACTCTGAGAAACCAGCAGCTTTAGAAACACAAAGTATATGGGAAAGTTGTTATATCTGACAAGTTAGAAACATATAAAGAACAAAAAAATAACTTGGACAACCCCTTTAAAGCAATTAAACATTAGACGTTCTGTTCAGCTGTTGCTTAGTCAGATCTATTTTTAAGAAAGCTTGGGTGGCTACCAGTATGGCCACCAGTTCAGCTCCCACTGGGTCTGTAATTCTGCTCTCTGCCATGACTCACGGATTGAGTAAGCTGGGCAGATTTGACTTTCATAGGTCTAAGAAGATTGGCAGCTGTAATTGTGGAGAGCTCGGCTGTCACCTAACCTCTCCATTAATAGGTGTGACAAACCCAGTACTGAAAGCTCAACGACTGGTATCCCAAGGTGATTTCATACATACAGCGCTTGTATGTTCTGTACAGTGGGCGTATGGTGGCAGCTGCCCGGCCTGCTGCTTCCTGCAGTTGGGCACAAGCTGATATTAAGATGGCTTTGTTAGTAGTGCTAGCAGCCACAGCTGTGACACCAACTGCTCTCCGCAGCCTCTCCGGTCCTCTCACTATTTAATGTGACAGACGTGGAGGTCTGCCAACGGAGCGACTTATCATTAGTCATAGTTGGCACAGATCTGCAGCTTGTAAGTCCCAAGGAAAATTGAACTATATTGCATTGATCATTTTTATTTCTTTTGTATTTAGGCTAGGCAACAAGTTCCTTCATGTCTCGTGCCAATGGCCGCACACATTTGATTGAATAAGGGTATCTGTCAGCAGTTTTGTCCCTATGACACTGACTGACCTGTTACATGTGCACTTGGCAGCTGAAGACATCTGTGTTGGTCCCATGTTCGTATGTGCCCACGTTTCTGAGGAAAAAATAATGAAGTTTTAACCCTTTCTACCCCGGAGGTTTTTTCAGTTTTGCGCTCCCTGCCTTGATACAGCCATAACTTTTTATTTTTCTGTTCACTTAGCTGTATGAGAGCTTGTTTTTTGCGGGACAAGTTGTACTTTCCAACGCCACCATTTAATATTGCATATGGTGTAGTGGGAAGCGGAAAAAAAATTCCAAATCGGGTAAAATTGCAAAAAAAAAAAAAAAAACGCAATTCCGCCACAGTTTTATGTTTTTTTTATTTATGGCGTTCGATGTGCGTTAAAACTGACCAGTTACTTTCATTCTTCTGGTCAGTAGAATCCGGCTATACCTAATATGTATAGTTTTTCTTGCATTTTGATAGTGATAAAAAAATTATAAAGTTGGACTTCTCCCCCCCCAGTTCTTGACCCCTATAACGTTTTGGTATTTATGTGTACGGAGCTGTATGGGGGCTCATTTTTTGCGGGGCGATCTGAACTTTTTATTGATACCATTCTGGTGTGTGTGTGACTTTTTGATTGCTTTTTATTTAATTTTTTTTTTTTAAAGCGACAAAAAATGGCGAATCGGCCATTTTGACGCTTTTTTCCGTTTTGCTTTTTTCCGTATGGGAAATATTTTTTTTTATTTTTATAATATGGACGTTTTCGCACACGGCGATACCCATGATGTGTATTTTTTTTATTTTTTTAATACTTTTATATTTATTTTCGTGAACGGGGGGTGATTTGAACTTTAAAGTTTTTTTTATTTTATTTTTTTACCCTTTTTTTTATAGTTCCCATAGGGAACTATAAGAAGCAATCATTTGATTGCTTCTATCATAGACTCCAATGCACTTGCATTGGAGTCTATGATGATTTTACTGCTTTCCTATGGAGCCCTATTACACAGAAGGGCTCCATAGGAAAGCCTATGCAGCAGCCTCCTGTCATTTATTATGACAGGGGCTGCTGCAGGCACGCTCCGGCTCCTCCGATCGGCACATGGGGGAGCCGGAGCAACAGCGGAAGCGTATGAGGGGTTAAATGTCCACGATCGGCACGTTGCAGGTCACCCGCGGCCATCACGCCCACTCCGTGCAGGAGCGGGCGCCATCTTTAAAGTCCCAGCCAGCGCCGTACTAGTATATGAGCAAATGAGTGCAAATGAGCCTCTAGGAGCAACAGGGGCGTTACCATTACACCTAGAGGCAACTGCTGTGCCCTGCACTTTGACAGGGCCAGGCATTATAATGTTTCACTGCCTCACCCTGACAATTAACATGCAGAGGATGCGGCAGTTGCAGAAAAAGAACAGTCTCTAGGTGTAATGGTAACGCTCCTGTTGCTCCTAGAGGCTAATTTGCATATATTACAATTTAATTTTTCTAAGCAAGGCGGACACATATGAACATGAGACCAACACAGATGTCTTCAGCTGCCAAGTGCACATGTAACAGGTCAGCCAGTGTCATAGGTACAAATCTGCTGACACTAACGTATATGGCAGTCTCCCATTTGTCCCTGTGATGGCAGATGTTAGGAAGTGTGGATAGTCCAACAGTGTTGTTGGGCTGCACTCTATGGACTGGGTATGATCCCAAGTCAATTATAAACAAAATACCACTGAACACTCAAATTTGGATGCAAGGAAAAAAACACGCCATACGCCTTTGCCGCAGCACCTACACGCTGAGCCACGGGGACTACTCCAACTTTCTCATCTCCTCCTATGCGACTCTGTGACCAAGGTCGTGGAATTGACAGAAACATCAGAGACGCATTTGTCACATATACCCGAGGCATCTTTTTTGCCAATTTATTTGAAGGATATTGAAAATAAAAATAAAAAATGTACTTCCATATTTGAATGGGAAGTGTGGATAGGACATGTTGTCCATCTGGGAGATGAGCGTCTGGCAGAAGTGTCTGGTAACTTCTTATCGAGGAGATAACACACATACATTCTCCGCTGACCATGCATGGTTGCAGTATGGGTGAGGATGATACCTATGATCTTATCTATACGGCCGAGTTTACTTTTAGTGTCGTATCTGAGATGGTTTAGTGCAGTCATCAGATTCAGGTTCAGCGTCTCCAATGCAAAATATCTTAATTTAGGGCTCATGCAGACAAACGTAAGGGCTCTGTGCCCATATTGCGAACTTCAGACGGTGGGTCCGCAATATACGGGAACTGGCCACATGCACTCACATGTAACTCATTGACTTGAATGGCTCCGCGCTCCACAAGATACGACAAGAGATAGGACATGTCCTATCTTTTGCAGAACAGAGGCACGGACCGGAAGCACAACGAAAGGCCTCCCTGGGCTTTCAGGTCAGTGTCTCCACACTGCAAACATCAGGACATGTCCTATCTTTTGCCGTATCTTGCGGATCGCAGGCCCATTCAAGTCCATAGGTCCACAGCACAGAGTGCACACTGCCCAGGCCCATGCATTGGTGGCCGCTATTTCCGGTATACGGCACGGAGCACTTATGTTTTACGTTCGTCTACATGAGCCCTTATGCCAGTATAACATTGGATGGAGGAGAAAACATGGTGTATTTTTTCATAAGCACTTGATGCTTACACCTTCACTAATTCACCACCGATGGCATTTCGGTGCTTCTCTGGTCCCCGCATGGTCTCTACCTCCAGGTACTGGCGCCAGCACACAGGAAATATCAGGATAGGTCCACTCAGCCAGTCACAGGCCGAGTCGGATCACGTCTACGGAGAGTGCATGTCAAGACGGGAACCAGAAGTAGAGAGCTGGGAGGACTGGAGCAAAACCAACAGGGATCGGAGAGATTGAGTACCTGGACAACTCTGCCAATCATCTGGTGGTGATAGAATCCGTCTGAATTTTGGAGTATCCCGTACTTTGAACTTCTCATGTCACACAGTACAGCATTCATGTCCTGCTGCGTGTCACTATAGAAAACTGTGTATACTTATGCCTGGCATTGGGCACCAGCAGCCATGGGTTAGAGGTTGATGTTTGGTAGATGTTTTTGTGGAAGGTTTAGTATTAGATATATGTTTACAATGAATGAGCGACTTGTGACTTATAACGTTCTCCGCCACTACATCATTTGATTTTTAGCAGACCATGCAGTTTTATTGATTTGATGGGCTTTTTTTTTGTGTTACAGAATTTTACCAATCTCTTTGGACAGCCCCTGGTTTGCCTGCTTTCCCCGACAGCGTATCCTAAGGCTTTTCAAGGTATGGCCGACATTCTGCATTTTCTACATTTTTTCAGTGACAGTTCTTTTAAACTGATATTTCACACTCCAGAAAGTCTGAACATTAAAACGTGGTGTAGAATTTCATAAAATGGGTCAAGAGTTGAAAGGGTTAGCCTACAAAATCATCTATCACTTATACACATGATAGAGGATAAACGTATGATCACTGCTTCGACCAGTAATGATCGATAGAATGGAGGTCCTGAGCAAACACCCCCCCCCCATCTTGCCTGCTTACTGCATGACCACAGTGAGGGGGAATTTAAATGGAGCAGTGGTCAAATGTGCACGCTCGCACCATTTACTGTCTATGGGGCTGACCGAGATAGCACAGCAACTGTAAAAGTATACAACATGTAAAAAAAATCTTTATTAAAGGGGTACTCCAAGTGTTTAATACTGATAACCTATCCTCAGGAGAAGTCATCAGTATCAGATCGGTGGGGGTCCAACTCCCGGCATCCCCACCTATGAGCTGTCTGTAGACCATGGCATGCTCTAAGTGCCTGAAGACCTCCTCCTAGGTCAGTGATGTCATGTTCATCAGTCACATGGCCTAGGTACAGCGAATAGGGCTGAATCCCATTACGAAGCACAGCTGCTATTCAATGGACGCCACTGTGCTTTGTAAGCTGTTGGGAGCTCTGCCCATTTGATATTGATGACCTATCCTATTCTTTACGAGAACATATACAGTATAAAATACTCCACAGAACCGTAGTTCAGACTGATGTGTTGTGAAAACATGCAGCATCAGGCTCAAACATTAAAGGGGTTCACCAGGAATGATTTGAAATGGCTGCCAGAAACCTGTCCTAGAAGGTGAGCAGGACTGGTTTCCTATTTTTGTAGCTGACTAGGAAGATGAGGGGTTCAGGGTCTCACTACACTCTGACACTTGCGTATACTGTACATTGGTGAGTGTTCCTGTCAGGCTGCTCAGCCATGATGGCATATCGTAGGGAAGATCACATCATTACCATCTATTGTACAGCAGTTTAGGCCACGCTCCCTCACCCCTCTGCAAGCGGTGGCAACAAGTCATGCATGTTTTCACAACACATCAGTCTGAACTACGGTTGCCACCGCTTGCAAAGGGGTGAGGGAGCATGGCCTAAACTGCTGTACAATAGATGGTAATGATGTGATCCTCCCTACGATATGCCATCATGGCTGAGCAGCCTGACAGGAACACTCACCAGTGTGCAGTATACGCAAGTGCCAGAGCGTAGTGAGACCCCGACCCCTCATCTTCCTAGTCAGCTACAAGAAGAGGAAACCAGTCCTGCTCACATTCTAGGATAGGTTGTTGGCAGCTATTTTAAATCCTTCCTGGAGAACCCCTTTAACTAATGCCCCATATGTTTAACCCCTTCCGGACAGCAATGTTCAGTTTTTATTTTTTCATTTTTACTCACTTTACTCACGTTTTCCATTCAAATGAACCGTTACCTTTTTCCTGGGTCAGTACCATTACAGCAATATCACATTTTCATAGTTTTATTGTGTTTTAATAAAAACTTTGAAAAAAGACATTTTTTTTATTTGCATTGCAATATTCTGTACCCCATAACTTTTTTTTATATTTATGTCTACGGAGCCGTGTTAGGGTGATCAGTTTTTTTCATTGATACTTGGGGTTTATATAACTTTTTAGCACTTTTTATTCAATTATTTTGAGGAGGTGAAGAGACCATAAAACCATGTCAGTCATTTTTATTTATTTTTTTATTAACCATACGGGATAAATACCTTTTTTTTTTTTTTTTTTTTTTAATTTTTATATTTAAAATGAGGAAAGGGGTGATTAATTTTTTTATTTATTTATTTAATTATATCTATACTTTCTTTGTCCCCCTGGGGGACTTTAACATTCAATTGTCTGATCACTTCTCCCATAAACTGCAAAGGCAGGGCTTAATAGAGACTTGAGAAGGCCTGAGCCTGCCATAGCAACCAAATCTGGAACTTAGTGTTCACGGAAATTGACCACTCAGATGCCGTGGTCACAGTTGGCAGGTGCCATCTTTAAAGGGCCGACATCCGGCGTACATGTACACTCAATGTCAGAAAGTAGTTGGAGGTTTTCCAATGAGTTACCTATTTCCAGTATAGGCGATCAGTATCTCATCGGTGGAGGTCCGACTCTCAGCACTCCCGCCAATCAGTTGTTTGGAGAAACTGTGGTGAGGGCAGGGGTATTTCCCTAGGTCAGTGAATATCACGTTCATTGGTGACATGGCCTATTTACAGCTCCGTTCCATTCACGTGAATGGTCCTGGGCTGCAGTACCAAGCATAGCCACTATACAGTTACAGTGATATGCTTAGTATGCTGAGGCTCAGGGGCGGATTGGCCATAGACCTTACAGGGAAATTTCCCGGTGGGCCGATGCCCAGGGGGCCGCCTGGGCCCTCCTCGCGGCCGGCCAGTGGAAGTTTTTGGGTATGTATTTTGTGCTGCTGGCAGTATTTTGTGATGGACTGTGGAATTTGGCTCTGTTGGGGTGGTATAATGTACCACTATGGTATTGCTGACCCAGCCTTCCATCAAATTGGATCCGACTACAAAATGGGGCCACTTTTAGTATTTTGTCCAGGACCACTTTAAGTTCCCAATTCGCCCCTGCTGAAGCTTCTTCGAACAGCTGATTGGCGGGGGTGCTGGGAGTTAGACCCTCACCAGTATCATGTTGATAACCTATCCTGAGGATAGTTGATTCAAAATTGTACTCCCAGAAAACCCCTTTAATTACTTTGTGCTCCTCCTGTATGACCATATTGCTTCCTGTCTAAAGGCTTACAGTGCCACCTAGTGGTCAGATGTTTAAACACGACTGGCCAGTTTCACCTTCGTTCACATCACCGTTCAGCTTTTCCGTTCTCCTGGTCCTAAACGGAGCTGTGAATGAAGCCTAACTGGGGCTGCTGTGTTCCCCCCAAATAGTAACCATCAGTTGTAGAAAAAAAATGCATAAATTAGATATTGATTTAAAATATTCCCCAGAGGTCTTTTGTCTCATAGTCTTGAGACATGAAAGATAAGCTCTGAGCGGCACGCGTTAATCATTTGGTGGCTACACTACACACAATTATTAAAAAAAAAAAAAAAAAAAAAAAAAAGTATTCAGATCCAGGTGCTGGTTTAAAAACTTCAACCCTTTTAACAGGGGCAAAAATCACTTTTATCTCTATATGCGCTGCAAAAAATGTTTTATAAATATGTACCTCCAAACAGTCTGCAAAAATATGCAGTTTCTTATGCATTAAACAAGGTCTCATACAGACACGTCAACCAAACATTTTTTTTAAAGGTTATGCCTACAGAAATGCGGAGGAAAAAAAATAGTTGCTCATTAAAGGGGATGTCCAATTAATCAATTTTGTCTAAGCAATGGGAACTTATCAGAAAAATGGGGAAAAAAAATTCTTTCTGCGCCTTTCGTTTTTTTTGTTTTTTTTGCGGGCCGTATATGAAACCATTTATTCAATGGGTCCGCGAAACTACGGAAGTTACTCCATGTACATTGCGTTTCCATATGTCTGTTCCGCAAAAAAAATAGACCCTGTCCTATTATTGTCAGCATTGCGGACAAGGATAGGACTGTTCTATTAGGGACAAGCTGTTCCGTTCCGCAAAATATTGAATGCACACGGACGTCATCTGTATTTTTTGCGGACTGCAAAATTCATTCAGTCATGTGCATGAGCCCTTATACTTACTTTCCTGAACCCTTATACTTACTTTCCTGAACCCCTTCCGTTTCAGCATACCATTCCTCTCCTGCTGCCGCAGCGTGTAGATCTGACTGCTACGATTACGTACCTGTATTACGCATGTGACTGCCGCAGCCAATCATGTGTACAGCATGAGATTGCCGGCCTTTGTTTTTCTGGCAGTGACATGCCCATATAGTGCGCATAACCGCTGCAGCCAGGTAAAGGGAGGACGGAGCGGCTGCACTGTAACCGGGGGGGGGGGGGTGTTCAGGAAGGTAAGTAGAAAAGGTTTTGATTATTCTGATAGGTAATCGGACAACCCCCTTTAAGGCCATTTGAGGACCGGTAAGTAAGGGATTAAGAGATGATGATATCCCGACCATGAAGCAGTCATCACTCCGTGGAAAGCTAAAAGCGAATGGGTGTAAAGCCTTTTTACATCTGCCAAGCCGGCAGATTCTGGTGGTGGTGTGTCTCTCCTGTGATTTCACACTTCTGTCTGTGTGGTGCTCAGATGAATATTCCTGGCTTCCTTCAGCCCTCTGATACCTCTGTGATCAGTGACCTTAAATAAGCAGCGTGTTAAGCAAGCCACGATTCACACTGGCCTCCGTCCAGACTCACAACGTGCCAGGAAGATGGCTCGTCTGTTTTTACTTTTAAAGGAAACGTTTGACAGGAAGACATTGGGGGTCATTAATCAAAGATGGAAGTTTTACAGGGCCCTTGCGCTGCCGGAGGATGCGCGAGGCGTGCGCATCCTCAGGTAGCCCAGGTGCCTAGATTGAAATCTACTCTAGTCCCTGAATTTTGTCGCACGGGTGCTTAACCACTTAACTGTTCTGCCCGAGTCCAGCACAGGCAGTGTGAAAAGTAGCTAAGTGGAGGGGGAAGGGCTGCTGTAGATGGTGATATCTCCTCAATGGTAGCAGCTAGAAACATGCAGTTGGTCTTGTCTGAAAGCAGACTGTCCAGGCTTTAATACAAGACAGCTAAAGTCAAAGAAACAGAGGAGAAATCACTGTTAGAAATCAAGTCTGGAATAATCGCAACCTGTTTTTACTTTCATTTTCACCTACGTTCACAGCATCCCGAATTCTATCAGTGATATTTTTCTCTGTCCTGAACATATTGCTGTCATTTTGGGCTTGTATGAAAGCCTGGACTGTCTGCTTTAAAACAAGACCAGTTGCATGTTTCTAGCTGCTATCATTCAGGAGGTAGCAGCATCTAAAGCAGCCCTCTCCCCTTCAGGTAGCTACTTTTCTCACTGCTGGAGCTCCACTGGCTGTACTGTAATATTGAGCTCAATGTGCAAATGTATGCAGTAGGCTCCCCCTAGTGGTGGTTGCAGGTAGCCAGAATGTTCGCTTTTAACGCCAAATCTCTTACTTAGATAAGTTCAATAAAATAAATATATGTATATAGCTCTGTGTATGTGTGTATATATATATATATATATATATAAACAGCTAGCACCCCACTGTTCATAAGAATTCACTGTTTGAATTAGGTGGCTGTCGAGCATGTGCATGTTGACTCTCCATTCAAACTCTGTGGGATTAACAGAGGAAGCCAAGCTATGTACTCTACTGTGTTTGTCAGTCTCACAGACTCTGAATAGTGCACATGCTTGACCCCCGTTCTTGTGATCGGTGAGTTTCCCAGCAGTCACACCCGCAGCAATCAGACACAGGATAGGAGATACGCCCCCTTAAGTGGCACACAATTATGAACCTATTTAGGGTGAGTTCACATCTGTACTAATCAGTCATAAGAACAGAAAGCCGAAAATGACAGGGAGACAACATATGGCTGACACCAGGAGCACCAGGTCTGCATCATGGTGCCATTGTTTTATCAGACAAAATAGCCCTGCTTCCTGCATTATTTTTTTTTTACAGTTTTTATGAGAGCCTTGTCAGTGGCACTCGTCTGATCAGTGTTGGATTCAAGAGCAGCAGGCCATAGTCCTGGACTCTGATTTGGGGGCGGTGCAGTGGGTGTCTGTTTTACCTAATTAAGGAAATTTATGTATGCCCTTAATTGGGCGTATTCCGGTTATTTAGTGTTATCCCTATCCACAGAATGGGGGCTGCGTATTCTGCGGGAATGCACATGCTTGACCTGCCAACCCCTACATTTCAGGGGTTCTCATGTGATACAGGGCCCCCATACTTGTGATCATTCTGGGTCTCAGCAGTCAGATCAGTTATTCCCCATCCACAGGATAGCCTAAGATAATCAGAATAACCCTTTAATTAAAACCAGGTTTTTGTTTTGTTTAATACTTTGACCTTGTCCCTCTACTTCCAGATCACTCTCAGCGTGGGAGTCTCTTCACGCTCTTCCTGAATAATCCTCTTATGGCATTCCTATTCATCTCTGGCCTGTCCAGCATGCGCAAAGGGCTTTGGGACAAATGTCAGGACCATCTACGAAAAATCAATAGAGATATTGCACAGCTCTTGACACACTCCCGATCTATAGGTAAGAAATGATGGAATTATTTTGTCTTACATGTTTTTGCATTAAAGGGGCCGGTCTGAGATCAGAAGGGTCACACCACGCTTGGCCTTGGGCTGCGACTGGTACTGCCAGGTTCATTCACAGGAATCTGACTGACTGCAGTACCAGACACAGCCTGTGAACACGTGAGGCGCTGTTTCTAGGTGACATCTTTATTCTTGTCTCATAAAACCCCTTTAAGTGATTTCCTGAAATCCAAGTTTACTGTGCTTTCTCCCTCACAGACCAAGCTTTCCTTCAGTTTTTCGGGGATGAATTTTTGCGCTTACTTCTTACAAGGTTCATATTTTGCTCAGCAACCCTTAGAATGCACAAAAGCTTTAAGGTAAGTATTTAACCACAATGAGTTTTACAAGGGAACGTTAATTTTGCAAAGTATATAAGCCAATACTTTTTTAATTTTTCTTAATTTTGCTTAAAAGCTATGTACACCTTTGGGGCAGTGGCGTAACTACAGGGGAAGCCCGGGAGTAGGGGGCCCGGGAGCAGTGTCTTTTCTAGTACTATTCAAGCCAGGCCGGGCCCCCAGTGTGACTGTATCTACAGGGGGCCCAGTCTGGCCTGAAATGTACTAGAAATTGTATAAATGGTCTACATACCAGTATCAAGGACCTTTTTAGTGCAGTAATCGTAGGCTAAAGGACCTTCGATGACGTCATTAGGTTACATGATCGAAGGTCCTGTATCCTAACATTACTGCATTCCAAAGGTCCTTTAGCCTCCTAGAGACACCAGAGGAGAATGAAGAACCTGCAGCTTGTAAGTAAATAAGTATCTCTGTGTATATGTGTGTTTTTATATGTTTATATATGTGTGGGTTTATCTGTGTGTATATTATATATTTATACGTGTGTGTGTGTTATGTGTGTGTGTGTGTGTGTATATATATATATATATATATATATATATATATATATATATATATATATATATATATATATAATTTTTTTTTTTTTTTTTTTTTTTTTATATGTGCGTGTGTATGTGTTTTAGTATGTGAGTGTGTATCTATGCCATCTGCAATCTGCTTATTCTGTATATAGGAGATATCTGGATATGGGTAGTAGTGTGTGTGTGTATATATATGTGTGTGTGTGTGTATATATATATATATATATATATATACACACACACACACACACACAGTACAGACCAAAAGTTTGGACACCTTCTCATTCAAAGAGTTTTCTGTATTTTCATGACTATGAAAATTTTAGATTCACACTGAAGGCATCAAAACTATGAATTAACACATGTGGAATTATATACTTAACAAAAAAGTGTGAAACAACTGAAAATATGTCTTATATTCTAGGTTCTTCAAAGTAGCCACCTTTTGCTTTGATTACTGCTTTGCACACTCTTGGCATTCTCTTGATGAGCTTCAAGAGGTAGTCACCTGAAATGGTATTCCAACAGTCTTGAAGGAGTTCCCAGAGATGCTTAGCACTTGTTGGCCCTTTTGCCTTCACTCTGCGGTCCAGCTCACCCCAAACCATCTCGATTGGGTTCAGGTCTGGTGACTGTGGAGGCCAGGTCATCTGGCGTAGCACCCCATCACTCTCCTTCTTGGTCAAATAGCCCTTACACAGCCTGGAGGTGTGTTTGGGGTCATTGTCCTGTTGATAAATAAATGATGTTCCAACTAAACGCAAACCGGATCGAATAGCATGCCGCTGCAAGATGCTGTGGTAGCCATGCTGTTTCAGTATGCCTTCAATTTTGAATAAATCCCCAACAGTGTCACCAGCAAAGCCCCCCACACCATCATACCTCCTCCTCCATGCTTCACGGTGGGAACTAGGCATGTAGAGTCCATCCGTTCACCTTTTCTGCGTCGCACAAAGACACAGTGGTTGGAACCAAAGATCTCACATTTGGACTCATCAGACCAAAGCACAGATTTCCACGGGTCTAATGTCCATTCTTTGTGTTCTTTAGCCCAAACAAGTCTCTTCTGCTTGTTGCCTGTCCTTAGCAGTGGTTTCCTAGCAGCTATTTTACCATGAAGGCCTGCTGCACACACTCTCCTCTTAACAGTTGTTGTAGAGATTTGTCTGCTGCTAGAACTCTGTGGCATTGACCTGGTCTCTCATCTGAGCTGCTGTTAACCTGCGATTTCTGAGGCTGGTGACTCGGATGAACTTCTCCTCCGCAGCAGAGGTGACTCTTGGTCTTCCTTTCCTGGGGCGGTCCTCATGTGAGCCAGTTTCTTTGTAGCGCTTGATGGCTTTTGCGACTTCACTTGGGGACACTTTCAAAGTTTTCCCAATTTTTCGGACTGACTGACCTTCATTTCTTAAAGTAATGATGGCCACTCGTTTTTCTTTACTTAGCTGCTTTTTTCTTGCCATAATACAAATTCTAACAGTTTATTCAGTAGGACTATCAGCTGTGTATCCACCTGACTTCTGCCCAACACACCTCATGGTCCCAACCCCATTTATAAGGCAAGGAATCCCACTTATTAAACCTGACATGGCACACCTGTGAAGTGAAAACCATTTCAGGTGACTACCTCTTGAAGCTCATCAAGAGAATGCCAAGAGTGTGCAAAGCAGTAATCAAAGCTAAAGGTGCTTACTTTGAAGAACCTAGAATATAAGACATATTTTCAGTTGTTTCACAGTTTTTTGTTAAGTATATAATTCCACATGTGTTAATTCATAGTTTTGATGCCTTCAGTGGGAATTTACAATTTTCATAGTCATGAAAATACAGAAAATTCTTTGAATGAGAAGGTGTGTCCAAACGTTTGGTCTGTACTGTGTGTGTGTGTGTGTATGTATGTATATATATATATATATATATATATATATATATATATATATAATTAGAGCACTACTACTCCTATCCAGATATTTAGGACACTGATACTTGTTGGGAAAAAAAAAAAAAGCTTTTTTACTATTGGTGACCTGTCCTTAGGATAGGTATCAATATCGAAGGGGAAGGGGGCCTGTAGAAAATTTGCTGTGGGGCCCAGTCAGTTGTAGCTACGCCCCTGCTTTGGGGTAAATTTTTTTTTTTCAAGTTTTTTTTTTTTTTGTCTTACAGGGTTATGTTTCAGTATTTCTGTAGCGTATCTTACTTTGAGCCGTCAGGTTGCTGCTCTGATGGCTCGATCTGTAGCCCTTATCTCTGAACTCCTGACGGCAAATAAACACTCGCTTAAGCCATCAGTTTGATAAGTTTTTAGCTATAATAAGTGTTTGTGAACTGCCAGGAATTCAGAGATAGGGGTTATACAGCGACCTGATGGCTCAGTGTGAACAGAAAGTAAGATACTCTGCAGACAGGCTGAAATGTAACCCTATAGAATAAAAACTGTTGAAAATATTTAATAAAGACCAATTAAAGAAATGATTTTTAGCCCAAAATGAGTATGATGCAATCATTAAAAAAATTATCTGAAGGTGTTTGTAGCCTTTAAGGCTGGGGCTACATGATGATTTTGGCTGTGACATTAGTAGCACAGCTAAAGATCTCTGTATAACAGTGCAGTCAGTGAGCTGAATTCGGTTGCAACTTGACTCCAAGTTGCTGCGACCCAGGAAATCACATAAAATTCAACAGTGTTCCCCTGTAGCACACCCACAGGTGAAATGAAGTTGAATTCAAAAGGCTGCCCATCTTCTTAAAGTTTCAGGGTAGTCATCAATTATTTAGGCATTTTGGTGTGCAGTCTTTGCTCCTTGAACATAGTCAACAAGCAGGTTAGCTGCTGAAGGATCTACCTTTTATATGTCTACATTTGAACTGGAAAAAAGTATTGCAAAGTATGGGTTAGGTGCCCATACATCTTTACTATCTGCCAGCAGAATGCTGGTTCAGCTGACTGTGATCTCTGCTGACTTCCCATGCATACATACACTTGGTTCAGACAGAGCATGTATGTTTAGGCCGAGCAAGGAGGACTGAGGAAAAAGCTGTTGCCAGACACCTGTCCATAGAGAAAAATAGGATTGGGCGTCAAAATTCAAAGTGCCCCATCCTTCTTTTGTTACAAAAATGGAGATTTCGGCCAACGATAGCCTAATGTGTTTGGGAGCTTTAAATAACCTCTATAGCCGGGCTCGTTAACTCGTAAATCCACCTTAAAAGCATCCACCATAAGTGATGGCATGCAAGCAAATGCCCCTCCCTGTGCCACTTCCACAGATCTTTCAATTAGGCTCCATTCACACGTACTGTTTTTCTTTCCTGATTCGATTCTGATCATGATCTGGATCCATTCATTTCAATGGGTCCTGAAAAAATCAGGATCGAATCAGGAAAGAAAAACAGGACGTGTGAATGGAGCCTTAAAAGGGATTCAGGGCTTCATTAAAGTCAATAGGCAGTTTCCATCACCGAAAACCGTTGACAAACTTTCTGCTGTCCCACCAATGATTTTTGTTGATACTGTCTCTTTTGGATTATTTCATGATGCTGTTGTCTTACAGGAGACTAGGAATTACCCAGAAACCTATCCATCTCTTCCCCGAGACGAGCTGGTGGAGAACCTTCACTTGCAGAAACAGATTTTGGAGTTGGCCTCCATATTAGACGTGAGGAACCTATTTCTGGAGACCACCATGGATGAATATTAACAGAGCGCATCAGTTTTACTTGAACATTTGTGACTCTAAGGTCACAGAACCTGGAAGGTGCATATTTTCTAAGACGAAGCTCTTCTCTAGAGTACTTTTTAGTTTGTAAATCCCAAGCTTTGATTTTAAATCAAGCACCTCCCTGAGAAAAGGTACCGAGGAGCCAGTCGTAACCGCACTTTCTTGCCCTTTTTCCCCCGTCCGATCAGTAGTGTGGCACCTAGTGCTTGTGTTTTTCGCTTGCAGGTCATTGCCTCTAGCTTTCCTGCGCATGATGTCTTAGGTGTTCAGTCCCGGAATGACGAAACTCCCTCCCCTTCCCACTCCCCACAGCATGAAGAATTTACTTTGTGGAGACAGGAGAACCAAGAGAAGCATTTCAGACAGTCCAGACCACTGTCTCTTCTTGAGTATGGTTTTTTTGAAACCTCCCTCTACCGCACAAAACAAAGATGATCCTGCCTTCCACAGACGATGGCCAGTGCTGGCTTATTCCACCTTTGTATTTTCATATTGTTGAACTGTTCGGACATGGTACTTTGCATAAGTCGGTTATATATGAAGCAGTTGGGGACAGGCACAGTAGTAATATATATTTTATTTTAATTTCTCGCCTCCATACTACATCCTGTATCCCACCCAGTGCGTGCCAAAGACACCCAACTTTAGTACATTGATAGCCCTGTGGGATCCGTGCACTAAAGGGGTCTGAATTGGACATGGAAACCTGTAAGATGTGTAACATATGTCTGTCACAGGGTCAGCATTGCATAGTAGTGCCTTATGTGGTATGATTTTAGTTGATTTTTTTCTAGCCATAACCGAAACGATCCTTGTTTTTCTTGACAATTGTACATGACAATCTTACTTTTTTTTTTCCTTTCTACTTGTACAGAACCAATGTCTGTGACTAGCTGTAATACATTCTGCTTCGTGCGTAGAAGCTACCTTCTATTTCTTTTCTATTTATTATACTATTACTCATAAGCATAGTAGATGTTGAGGCTCATCTCAGATGTTCCTGGGATTTTAGCAACCAGGTATTTAGTGGAAGCTTAAGGAATCTGTAAAAGAAAATGTAGCAGAGCCTACTTGGAGATTGGCAGTAAATTTGAGGACTATAAAATACGTCTCTCTGACTTAAGTGAACATAGCAAATAATTTGTTTAAGAGCAGCACCAACTCGGCCTTCAGACTTGCCTCCAGAGATGCACCAGCATGCCCAGGACCTTTGATCCAATCAGTCCATCGAATAACTTAATGTAAACAGAAAGGCGGCAGCATCCCAATTCCAAAAAGGCTTTTCTTTATTCAAACGGGTTCCATAAAAATAGTACAAAAAGTTTGGCCATTGGGAAGGCCAATGCAACGTTTCGGCTAGTATCTAGCCTTTCTCAAGCATATTACACCGTGTGATTTACAACCTTTAAATAGTATATACAACTCCTCCTCTCTCCATGTACACCAATCACTAGGTTCAATTAATTATGCTAAACGATAGGTTTCAAACACTCCACCAATGTGGAGGGATACTCACATAGTGTTCACTCCCACTCACCTATCACAAGACAG
This sequence comes from Rhinella marina, assembly GCA_900303285.1. Classification (NCBI taxonomy): domain Eukaryota; kingdom Metazoa; phylum Chordata; class Amphibia; order Anura; family Bufonidae; genus Rhinella; species Rhinella marina. Next base: position 653,375 of record ONZH01023302.1, read on the forward strand.
ATATCATAATTCACCTGTGTAGGTCATCAGACAGACCCCCATCCTCGTGTGAACGTCTCCAAAGCGTCACTGGCATTCAACTGCGCATGCCCGCAGGATCAAACTGATCCTATCCCGCATCTCAGTTTAGCATATCTGGCTCATCCCCCATCCGTCATCTGATCATGTGACCGATCACGGTCACCTGTTCAGGAAGAAGACTTCAACTTGTGTCCGTAATGCGGAACTTGACACAGCGTCTCAGTTACCATAGAGAATCCCCAATTCACCATAAGAGACATGCACACTGGATACCGGCCTCCCGATGATCCATCTAAAATACAGAAGAAACACAAAACATATTAAAACATATTCATAAAAACACACAATGTTATCCCAATGGCTTACAGAAGAAGACATCATATAATTAGTCCAAGTTACTCACATTAAATTCTATATTCATCCCATACGGTTGTAGGGCCTTCAAATTGAAGATCCACCTCAATTCTTTCTTTCTTAACAATTTCTCCCTATCTCCACCTAGAATTTAATGTGAGTAACTTGGACTAATTATATGATGTCTTCTTCTGTAAGCCATTGGGATAACATTGTGTGTTTTTATGAATATGTTTTAATATGTTTTGTGTTTCTTCTGTATTTTAGATGGATCATCGGGAGGCCGGTATCCAGTGTGCATGTCTCTTATGGTGAATTGGGGATTCGATATAGAGAATAACGTGGCTCCCCTTAACTTGGGTGTGGATATTATAAATATTTACAATGCGGCGAGTGATAAAAGATTGATAACAAAGAGATCAAAATGAAGTGCTATCGGTTAGAAGACTGCAGGATCAATGCGCAAGTCTGCGCTGAACGCAGTCAATAACTTTAATTGGTGAGAGAGGTCTCTATGGTAACTGAGACGCTGTGTCAAGTTCCGCATTACGGACACAAGTTGAAGTCTTCTTCCTGAACAGGTGACCGTGATCGGTCACATGATCAGATGACGGATGGGGGATGAGCCAGATATGCTAAACTGAGATGCGGGATAGGATCAGTTTGATCCTGCGGGCATGCGCAGTTGAATGCCAGTGACGCTTTGGAGACGTGCACACGAGGATGGGGGTCTGTCTGATGACCTACACAGGTGAATTATGATGTCTGTCTTGTGATAGGTGAGTGGGAGTGAACACTATGTGAGTATCCCTCCACATTGGTGGAGTGTTTGAAACCTATCGTTTAGCATAATTAATTGAACCTAGTGATTGGTGTACATGGAGAGAGGAGGAGTTGTATATACTATTTAAAGGTTGTAAATCACACGGTGTAATATGCTTGAGAAAGGCTAGATACTAGCCGAAACGTTGCATTGGCCTTCCCAATGGCCACACTTTTTGTACTATTTTTATGGAACCCGCTTGAATAAAGAAAAGCCTTTTTGGAATTGGGATGCTGCCGCCTTTCTGTTTACATTAAGTTAAGTGAACATAGGTCACTAAGAGAACATTTTAATAATGTCGGTAGAGGGGCTACGGGAAGTGGCAACTTCTCCTAGCCTGAGAAAATTAGGCCTCACCAAATACATTAAGACTCCTCTCCGAGGCGGACTATTGGATGATTTTAGGTTTTCATGGAGGTTATCTAAGCCCATTAGTCTGAGTTTTTTCCACTGTACATTAGGCTCTTCAGCTCTTGCCAGCTTTAAAGGGGTTGTGCAGTGGGTAAATACCCTCAGGATAGGTCATCAGTATCAGATCAGCGAGGGTGCCGGGAGCTGTTTTGAAAAGGAGGCAGCACTTGCCTTTAAGCTAGAAGTCTTGCTTGAAGGATCCAATGGTTATATATGGGGGATCACAAGTTGATGTGTTTACAGTTGAAGTACTCAGCTACTGAAAAGATAGTTAAGTGGGCTCCAAATTATATTTACCATATAGGAATTCTTCACCACCATTTACAGCCACATGAATAGCTATGATTATAGACGGTGAAAGAAGCCGCTCTCGCTCCCCTATCCCAGCAGGAAGTTCAAGCACAACCTTAATCCCCAAGGGTTACATTAATGTGAATTTTAACCAAAATGTTTTGCTCTCTGTCTCTAGGCTAAGAGAGTGCCACCAATATGTCGAAACTGAGCATGTTTTAGCAACCTTCAAACACTGTGATGAAAGTTGCGGCTTGGATAAGCAGTAGCAGGGCTTCCAATTATTTGTCCAAAATTGTATAGTTCTACTCGGTGGACTGTTGATTGTTAACGTTTTTGCTGTATATGTTTAACAAGTTATAAGCTGCTCATAGATGTGTAGATTTCCCACTGATTTACCTTCGTCTAGGTAACGACGATCACATGGACACATATGCTGCCCGTGTGATCAATAGCCGAAGTGTGATTGACAGTCGTATTCCCACTGTAATGATCCTCCTGACCGTTTAACCCATTAGATGCTGCAACCAGTACAGTATGTGTCAATTGAAGGAGCCCAATGGTAATCAGTCGTATGTACTTAAAAAAAAAAAAAAAAAAAAAATGAATAAAAGCTCTTGGAATACTTCATAATGAAAAAAAAAAGCTTGGACGTTAAGGTCCAAAAAGACCCGTAAAGGGTTAAAGCAAACTGTAGAACTTACCATTAGCAACCAAGAAAATCTGGAATCATAAACAATTATTTTATAAGTTTATGTACCCAATGGGAGAGCTTTCTTTAGTTGGATATAACTATTATTGTTCAAGATCGTAAAATCGTTTCAATCTCCAAAAATATTTTTGACATCATTGGCTAGGTAATGTGAATACAGGGCCGGCATCAGCACCTGGCAAGGTTGGCCGGATTCCAGGCCCACTGCCGCTCTCTGTCCATCTTGTGTAGTTTCTCTTTGCTGAATCTTGAACCCAGGACCTGCTGTATGGGAGGCGGAAACACTCGCGGTGAGCCGCAGGCTGCACTGTTATCTATGAGAGGATTCGTATTCTTCTTCCGCCCAGACATCATGTATTGGCATATGACGATATCTCTGTTTTGCCAGTACGTTCTAGGTGGGTAACAAAAAAAAAAAGATTAAAAGTTACATTTTTTTATTTAAAAAATAACTGAGCAAAAATATGCATTATGCTCAGAAAGATTCTCTAGCAAAAATTAATTCATTGGCAAACATATTGTTACCTATGTGAAATAACGCATATCATTATGTACGCAGCATTCATGGCTGTGCTTAGCTAGTTTTAAAGGGGTATTCCGGTTTTAATAAGCTGCATTTATTTCTTTAGAAAATAGGATGCTGAACAATGTTCTAATGTCCATCTATTTAAAATTTTGTTCACAGACTTTTATTGTAGCTGTGTAGTATCCACTCTCTGAAGACTGGTGATAAAATGGTATGGCCCATTTTAGTCCAGTAAAATGCATCCATAGGAGAGTTGGATAGGACTAAACATGACGTCAGTCATGTGAGTCTTGCATGTGTCATGTGATCTGGCTTTTAGTTAACAGCCCTGGCATCTAACATCTAACAGGCATAGTAGTGTAGGAGAGAACAGAACATGTACAGTATTATTACCTGAAGTATCACCCCAACTTGCCTGTCAGTATCTTTTTTTTTTTTTTTTTTTTTATCTTTTTTTTTCTAGAGACAGGCAGCCATTTTACAAATCACCTAGAGACAGGCAGCCATTTTACAAATCACGTAGAGACAGGCAGCCATTTTTTTCACCTAGAGGCAGCCATGTGAATGCACACAGTAATGTAGTTACTGTAGTAACAAAAATTATGATTCCACCGCTAGTCCTTTTTAACACACGGATGTGTTCTGTGTGCTAACACAGCACATGTATGTCATGTAACACTGCTGCTTACTGAATGTCAGGGATTGTATGATGTGAAGAGGTGGATGCCACATTTCAGTAAGACCATGGGTGCATTACACAGGACCGATACGTGGGCTGTACCATTCTATTGCATATAGGGGTAAGGAGAATTTTGAATACACGTATATTAGAAAGTTGTATGATTTCTTATTATATAACTAAATAATGGAATACCCCTTTAAGGCAGTAAGTAGTTGTTCGGCCTTGTGAAAGTGATAGCTCATTGGTTCTCACACACCATTCCCATACAACTGGTCCTTCTACAAGTTTGTCAAGGTTTATATCTTTTTTTTTTTTTTTTTTTTCCGTCAGCCAATGATGCTTATGTTTAGGTAAAAGTTACATTTTACAAATTGTGGTGGTTGAAGGCCTGACCTTTCTCTAGATCACAATGGCCGACAGGATAACACCAACTTAGAGTTAGCGTTTTCTGCGATAAGCCTGTTGTAGTGGCTCATAGAGGGTTATTCCAAGCATTAAAAAAAACCCTCAATGATGTCCACGTGTTCTATTAGGGCATATGTTTAGGAAATGTCCAGATGGGACAAGGATCATCTGGAACATCCAAGCAATATGCCATCAATGTCAGAAGCAGTTCCCAAAGGTGGGAGCTATCTATCTCCAGAATGGGACTCTTGATATGGAGAGCACACCTCACTAACACAGCCACCCTCTATTTATAGCTGTGGGAGTTCCGAAAATAGCCGAGCGCTGGCTTATCTATTTCGATCCGTCTCATATAGGTGAATTGAGTGGTGGCTGTACTTGCACGGCATACTCTTTGTTAATTTCTGTGGGACTTCTGAAAATACCTGTTTTTGGGACTCCCGTAGAAATGAATGGAGAGTTTGCTGTGCATGCGTGGTATGCTCTTCCTCACTTCAGGGTCTCTGTTCTGAAGTGCACCTACCTGACATTGATGGCATATCTTACCAATATGTCATCAATGTCTGAGATGGGCCAACCTCCTTAAATGAACTGACACTTTAAAGAGGTTTTCCCACAAATAACACTTACCCTCTACCCACTAGGTCAAACACCCAATTTCTCATGTGAGTATAGTGGCAGTGTGCATGCGTGACCACCACTCCATTCCATTCTATGAGATTGTGTTGGTTCAACAGAAGGGAGTGGAGCATTGGCCTCTCATGCACACTACTACTCCATTGTCATGGGTGGTTGGGTACCTCCGACCTTGTGATCTCAGAGGTCCCATACAATCAGATACTTATTCCCTATCCTGTGGGTCTTACAATGTCAAGCCTCTATGGCAGGCATGGCCAACCTGCTGCTCTCCAGCTGTTGTAAAACTACAACTCCCACCATGCCCTGCTGTAGGCCGATAGGCAGTGTGGGCATGTTAGGAGTTGTAGTTTTGCAACAGCTGGAGAGCCTCAGGTTGGCAATCCCTGCTCTATAGGGTCCCTAGAGAGGGGTGCCCCAGCTCGGATTGGTTCCTTCCTCTCTCATGGGTGGTGTGAACCTTAAAATTTGTAAATGAGGGAGGGTGTGCACACTACTCTTCTATAAGGGATGAGATTTGAGTTGGGAGAATGCAGTAAAGGGCTGTTAAAATTTCAAAGCACAATTTTTAAGCTTAAAGAGACCCTATTGGCTCTTGTGACAAGTCCGTTTTAGTTGATATACATTCTCCGTAATGTAATTCTTGGGAATCTTTCTTAGAACCGTGTGTTGTGCCATTCCTCTTTTAATCCTCTTGATAATGTATGAAAAAAAATAATAGAGTGTTACCATTCCCCTTATCAATGGGTGGGGGGTCTATACACAGTTGGTGCTCACAGTGTAAAACCGCGCAGGAACATGAATTTATTGACAAGGGGTCATTTCCAGGAGCAATTACTGAGGAACTGCACAATGCAAAGAAAAGTTGCTTCGGGAATTTGATTTCTGGGGAATTCAAGTATTAAGTAAGAACAGACATGTCAGGAGAGCTGAGGGGTCCATTTTAATAAACTGTGAAAGCAAGAAACAATCTCCGTGGAGAAACGTAGAAAATCTTTTTATGCTGTATATATTTAATTACTGTGGTTATAGTCTGTGTGTCCACATCCCACCTCTCCCTTAACATCGCTGACATTTTCATTAAGGAGAGATTTTCTGTTGTATGATCATCACCTGAAAGCCGGAGATAATAACTGTGAGATGATTAGACCGATGCCTAATTATCTGCAGAAAAGGCTAAATTTAGGCATTATCTAGTAATAATTGATGCTTGGGTGGCCGCCAGCTTCTCTGCCCGATACCATCAGTTTCCTTGGCAAGTCTTTCCAGCTCTTCAAATGCAGTTTCCGATCCCATTGTTAAAAAGTGGCAGAGGATGACTTGACTGATGGTTCCCAGGGGTGAGGACCAGAGTATAGTTCATTAGGGGAGACCTGGGAGCTAAAAGTGACCCTGGAAAAATCTAAAAGAGGCGGGCGTCCATATTGACAGAAGATGGGGCAATACAAGTAGGCGGGGGCAACAGAAGTAAGTGGCACAAAATACCACCCCAGGAGAACCAATTACCACAGTGCAGCACAAAATACTGCTGCCACCCGCTGAGGACAGAGATACAGTTGAATTTATGAGGGAACCTATGGGCACCAGCCAGGTGCATAAGTACCTGATGCTCCTAGTAGTAATTACTAATGAGAGCATCAGATCATTGGGTATCCATCCGGCGGGCATGAGGAGGGCTCGGATGACTACCTCGGCATCAGCTCCCCCGGGAAATCTCCCTTTAGGGTCTATGGCCAGTCCGTCACTATAGTTCGGACAGTAGTAGGAGTGCAGTCAAGGGAGTGCATGCCACAAAGGCAAACCATGCGACTGCCATTGGGCCCCAGCCCTGGTTGGCCTAACCGGCTTTGCTACTGGGTGGGATGACCTGTGTTGTATTCCCCTTCCCAGCAGAATGGCCAGGATAGATAACAATGGGCAGAGGAATTGACTGAAGGAATGGGCAAGTCCATCTGTCCTGGGTGGTAAAACATGGCACCATGTTGTTGGAGGGCCGTTTTGATCTTTGCTCTATGGGGTCCCCTCTTTTCTATGCATGCCAATGGGGGCTTTCTGTCCATTCACTTCTATGGGACTTCAGAAAATTTGCAGTGAATGGAGATGATGCCGGACTCTTTATTCACTTCGGGGTCCTGTTCTGGAGATATGAGAGGGTTCCAGAGGTGGGACCTGAGTCTGACATTTATGGCATATCCATGAATGTCAAAGATGGGAAAGCTTCTGAAAAGTAAATATGGTACTGACCATATCTCTCTTTTGGCCTTCTTTAAGGGGGTCAGCTAATTCCTTTATATTGACGGCGTGTCCTCAGGATAGACAATCAATAACTGATAGATGTGGGTCAGTCACCCTGCACCCCCGCCAATCAGTTGTCCTGATGTAACTCCAACCCAGGAACTACACAGCTCCATACGTCATCTAGTGGACAGAGCTGGTAACTGCAGCACTGCTCCCATTGAAGTGACCAGCTCTGTCCACTGTGCAATAGAAAGAGCTATGAAGTTCCGGAGGAGTCGGACCATCGTTGATCAGATACCGATGGCCTATCCTCAGGATAGGCTACCAGTCCAAAAGGGTTCATATCCATAGGGGTTGGACACCCGGCACCCTCGCCAATCAGGCTGCCAAAGCATCAGCAACTAACAGTATACAGAGCGGAAGCAGGACAGTCAGTAGATTGTGTTGCTTCCAGCACTGGGGTACTGAAACTTTGCTCACATGAATGGGAGCTGAGCTGCAGTACCCCAACACGGCCACTACACAGTGTACGGCGCTGTCTCCCTCTACCTCTGTACACAGTATAGTATCTGGCTTAGCGGCAGCTTGATACTGCTGATTGTTGCGGATACTGGGTGTTGGATCCCCACCAATCTGATATTGATGACCTGTCTGGAGAAGAGGTCATCAATATCTGTAGGTCAGGAGGAATGACTGCTGGTCAAACGCTTGCCATCCAGGATCTATGACCACCTTTAAAGGGGTATTCCCATCTTGGACATTTATGTCATATCCATGAGATAAATTATATCTGATCAATGCGGCTCCCGTCACGGAGACCCATACAAATCTCCAGAATGAATGGAGAGGTGGTCACATATGCGCTTTAACTTATGTCTTGTGCATATGTGATAACTGTCTAATATGTGAACACGCCTTTAACTCCGGATCAAGGTTTAGTGTATGTGGATTCATTCCATATGTAAACCGTGAAATGATGTTCATAGATGCACATACCCTTTAAATACCTGACAAGAGGAAATGAATCCAGACAGACAAAACTTTTCATCCCCATTACATGTACTGTAATGTGTCCCCTATTGTGTTTCTACACCCCCCCCCCCATTTTACAAACAGAGTGAGAGGTATCTCCTATGCAAGAGGCCTATGTCCTATAAAACCAGATAAGCACACAATTACCCATGGTGGTCTCTGACCAGCAACACGTCGGATCCTTTTTTTTATTTATTTTTGTAGCATTTTGTCCTCTGAGCGAGAGAATGGTCGGGATTTATTAAGCTATTGTAATTAGCACAGTGTATATTGTGTATACTTATTAGAAAACCTGTAGTGGGTTAGGACTTAGACGTATAAACCGCTATGAGAGGATGACTATAAATCTTCTGTGATGTGGTTTTTTCCAACATTTTTTATTTTTTTAAGGGGTTTCGTTGCCTTAAACACTGATGAGATGATTACCTGTACCATCAATACCTTGTCTGTGATCCATATGCCATTTATGTTTATGGGAGAGAAACCCATTTAAAGGGGTTGGTTGTTTGTTTTTGTTTTTTTGTGTGTGTGCTAGAAGGGTCTCCAGAAAATAAGCTGATGACGGGTTGCCCTGCTGCTGGGACCCACAGTGATAAGCTATAAGGAGTGGCAGAACATGGCAGTGAGTGTTAAAGTCTATGTACACCTTTGGGGGCATTTTGTGTTATTGCATTGTACTCATTTTGAGCTTAAAAATATAACTTTTTCAATTTAGAGCCCCTTTCTCTATACAGCCTGGAGATTCTCCAGTAGCAGGCTCTGTATTTTTACTGTTTCCTGTCAGGCAGCTAAGCTGATGGCCCTTTATCTCTGATCTTACCACTCAAAAACACATAATATAGCTCATTTTTTTTCTTACTGATAAGAATGTGGCTTAAATAAGTGTACGATTCACACAGCTAGACAAACGGTTAACTCTTTGTGACAGAACGGCTGAATATTTTTTAATAAAGACCAATTGAAAAAATTATTTTTGGCCAAAAATGAGTAAAATTCAATCATAAAAAAATGCCCCCGAAGGTGTACGTAGCCTTTAAGTCTCTACTGCGCCCACCACAGGGGAAAGGAAGCATTACATGATGGCTATTGAAATCAATAGGCCGTACATGTACAGCTCTGACTTGATGGATCCTCCAGAGAGTGATAGATGCTATTTACAGCTGATTTCTGAATTGAGACCCCCAGGCAATCCCTTTAACCATAGTAGTCATTCTCAGCACTGTTCAGGTAGACATCGCCAAAGTATGGAATTTTCGAATTTCATGAGTGCGCTCCTGTCCTTTCTATACCGGCGGCCATTTTAACGGTCTAAAATCTGACCACAAAATGGCTGCAATCTGTGATCGAGGATAGGCTCGCTTTGACATAAGCTTTTTTTTTTTTTTTTTTTTTAAATAAACTTTATAAACTCGACAAAGCCTTGACAAAAGCCTCATGATTTTTTTTTTGTGTTTTACGTACCGCATAATAAACAGTCTCAGCAGAAGAAAAGTCCTGCGCCGGAGCAAATGAACCTGCGCAGGCGCGACTTGCAATAAATAGCTGCCTGACTCTGTCGGTTACTGCACGTAGCTGTGTCTGTGTTCTGAATACCAGTGTAGCTGACGTCTGAAGCCAAATGTGTAGGAGTAATGATGAGCATTGTGCCATTGTGAAAGACACGTAAAAAAAAAAAAAAGCTTGGGATTTTCTTTTTCCTGTTTTTCCATTGTTTTGCAGTTGATGGGCGTTCGTCTAAAGCTTTCTGTCCATTCGTTCCATGCTACATATGGAGTTTCATGTCCTCAGTCCTGTAGCGTGATTGTGCCACGGGACAGCACAGATTGTAAGAAGTCAGTCCGCTCCTCAGCTATTGTACATAGTTCTCACGGTTAGCTGCTCGGGTCATGTTGTAAATGTCGTTCTTGCCAGAATCTGAAAGCAGCGGTGAAAAAAAAGAAAAACCATGAAAAACGTGATTCTTAAACTTGAATATATTTGCTTGATGTCTGTGGTTACTTGTATGAGCATTTTCTCCTTCAGAATAAAGATTTTTTTTCCATACCTTTGTCTGATTTTTATGGTTTTTGGAAAATACTGTGGTATTTTTTTCTAAAAGTTAAGATAATGGCTGAATTTTTTTCTATTTTTTTTAAATCTATTTTCCAAAATTGGAAACTTAAAAGCCCAAGAAGACAAGCTGACATTGTTTTTAAAGGGGTTAGCCAGGAAATGATAATGATGACCTATCCTCACTCACCGGAGCGCTGATGAACGCGGCAGGCTCCTGGGAGTTTACCTAGCACAGCGCTGTACATTATATAGTGGCTGTGCTTGGTATTTCAGCTCAGCCCCATTCACTTCAATGGGGCTGAGCTGCGACCAGGCAATGTGACCAATGTATGATGTCATATGGCACTGAGCACCAACCTCTTCTAACAGCTGATCAGCAGGGGTCCCAAGTGTCAGACCCCCGCTGATCTGATATGACCTATTCTAAGGATAAGTCATCAATATTATTTCCTTTAAGGAGACTTACAAGACGTAGATTAAAGGGGTTGTCCAAAACATACACTTATGGCTCATCCTCAGGATAGGTCATCAATATCTGATCGGTGGCATCCCAACTCCTGCCTCTCAGCTATTTGAAGAGGTCACGGTGCTCCGGCCTCTTCTTAGGTCAATGGCGCTATATTCATCGGTCACGTGGCCTAGCTGCAGATAAGTCCCATTCAGGTAAATAGGCCTGAGCTGCATTACCAAGTACAGCCACTATATGGCGCTGTGCTTGATAAGCTGTGAGGAGGCATGGGTGCTCATTGCAGCCCTGCAATAACTGCTTGGCAGAGGGGGATGGGGTTTTGCCCCCACCAATCTGATATTGATGGCCTATATTGAGGATAGATCATCAATATAAGGCCAATATAAAAACCCTTGTAAAAAGGGTCATGTAGTGTGCAGTGTTAGCCCCAAGCTTGCACTTACTGACTGATCCAAATAATATCTACATCCTGACTGCGTCAGTGTATCTAATGATTAGGTTCCACTTATGACAACACTGCACCTGACAGACACACTTCTTTCATAAATAGCGCCACACCTGTCCATTGTCTGTGTCCGGTACTGCAGCTGAGCGGTATGAAAGATGAATGGGGCTGAGAAGTGTATATGTACAGAGGTATACCCTAGAACAGGCATGCCCAACTTGCGCCCTCCAGCTGTTACAAAACTACAACCCCCCAGCATGCCTGGACAGCCTACAGCAGGGCATGGTGGGAGTAGTAGTTTTACAACAGCTGGAGGGCCACAGGTTGAGCATCCGTGCCCTAGAAGCACTGGATACTTCCATAAACATGACACCTGAAACGTGTGTATGGCAGTACAAGGAGGATGCCGCCCTGTACGGTCGGTGTACAGGCCAAGAGATGTACACAAACCCTGATGACTGCATTAATGGTGGTACGGATAGAAGACGGGTGTACATTGGTAACCATACCATATTGCAAAAATACAAGCTTCGGCGCATTGGTCACCAGGCATAATTCCTGGTGGGGTTGATCCTGCTGATTTCAAATGATGTCTTGTGATCGGTTGCAGTGTCTTAGGGGAAGACAAAAAAAACTTTAGGAGCAATTCACAGGGCAAATTTTGCTCCCAACGTGGTGCCTGCCTCTTGTTCCTTCCAATAGAAGGAAGCGTTGCAGTTCATGGGCCGATGGTTTAAAGCCAGGACTGCGCCGAGAAGAGACATGTCCCTTCTTGGCGCGATGTGCAGACAGCCATGTTTGAAGTTGGCGGCAGCTTTCAGAATATAACCCTTTAATATAAATTACATCACCAATAAAGGAGATCCTTACTGCATACCTCCCAACCATCCAGGATCCGGTGGGACAGTCCTGGATTTCGGTGGCTGTCTACTGAAACCAGCTGATCTACAGACGAGAGGACGAACCAGCTCTTTGCTTAATGCAATTGGATCCGAATCCACAATATCCTTGTGAATGATAAGGTTTTAGTCAAACTACAAAGTCCCAGAAGGCCCTGTGGCCATGCAGCTCTCTGGTTATGCTGGGAGCTGTAGTTTCCAGACAGATGAGAGGACAACCCCTTTAATAAGAAGAGGCACTGTAATATGGTTCCTACCTACCGGCATGCCACCTGTGCCCACAAGACCCCTCAGTACAGTTTTTTTTTTACTGCGCCGTTCGTTATCAAAGGGTTTCTCTGTTCATTTGTTGGGAACTACAACCCCCAGCTGATTCTGAGAGCTGTAGAACGTTTGGCAGGTTCGGGTTCAGGTTTTAAGTGAATTATGGAATCCATCACATAATTCAATGCCGGCATTCCGCATAATACAAGTGTATGTCCAGCTCCGAGGGTTCCCTTCTGCTGGCCATACGCTTGTATTATGCGCCATGCTGGAATCCATTAGGTAATTCACTTAACCACCTAACTGTTCTTCCCGAGTCCAGCTGGGCCAGTGTGAAAAGTAGCTAACTGGAGGGGGGAGGGCTGCTTTAGATGGTGATATCTCCTCAATGGTAGCAGATAGAAACATGCACTGGTCTTGTCTTAAAACTGACAGTCCAGCTTTCATACAAGACCAAAATAACAGCTAAAGTCCAAGCAACAGAGGAGAAATCACTGTTAGAAATCAAGTCGGGAATAATCACGAGTGAAAGCTGTTTTTACTTTCATTTTCAGCTGCATTCACAGCATCCCGATTTCTATCAGTGATATCTTTCTTTGTCCTGAAAATATTGCTGTCATTTTGGTATTGCCTGAAAGCTTGGAATGTCTGTTTTCAAACAAGACCACTAGCAGAATCTAAAGCAGCCCTCCCCCCACCAGGTAGCTACTTTTCCCACTGCTGCAGCTCCACTCTGACAAAACAGTTAAACCCCAAACTCCTATCTGCCAAAAGGCAGGTTCTCTCAACTCTACTGTAGATCTTCTGAAAATGATGACAACTTGAGTGTTTACAACTCCCAGCATGTATTGAAAGCCTGCAGTTGTCAGAACATGATGAGAGGCTCAAAGGAGTGTCCACTTATCTTTTAATAGAGCTGTAGTCCACCAGGACACACTGAGTCAGTTTTGAAAGCCACAACATGCTGGGAGTTGTAGTTGGAGGGCATCAGATGCTTTGTAGTGCTAAGGACTCATTCACGCGGCCGCTCCGTGCATTGGGGGCTGCAATTTGTCCAAAAATTACCCATATTACCCCTAGATGAATACTTCCGAGGTTTCTAGCACTTGAGGTAATTTCATTTTAGTATTCTTTTCTCAGAAAGCCTCTGCCATCATAACCGTTCCGGGACATTTATACTTATCAGGATAACCCCTCTATGGTTTATGTCCTGCAGTTTATCCACAGAATATATCAGGTGTCCCCTTACATGAGAAAAGCAGCAGAATGTGAACAGAGGCGATGGTACCAGGTTGGTTACAATGTTTCACAGCGGCTGCAAAAATGATAAATTTGTGAAGAAATGCTACTTTATACAAGGTGGAGGCTCTTCACTCAGTGAAGCCCTAGGAAAAGGATTTGGGGCCTACGTATTTGACTCCAGTCTTAAGATCTGTAAGATGCGAAAAATGTACTAAAAGTTGAAGACCTTTTAAATTTGGCTATGTGCCCTCATTGCCAGGATAAAGGCAAAAATATGAGAAAAATTATAAAATAATAAATAAAAAATGTCACCTATGAATATATAGCACAGAAAGAAAGCCGTATCAGTCTCTGAAATACTGGGTGAAATTCACATGGAGACATAAAACACATACAAAGTTTCAATGCATTACATATGTAACTCCGGCATTAAGGGGTTAAATCACAGCTGTTGCTGCTGCCTATGATGTCACAGAATGTTGTCATCTTTTGCCACGCCCAGTTATTATGACATCACACCATCACACAGGTTATATAAGGAGCTGCAGAGCTGACACTCCCTTGAGGGTTGTAGTTAGTGGTGGAGAGGTAAGTACACTCCGTCTAAGACTCCTGTTGTGTCTCCGTTTTCTTCTGTCCTTTCTCCCCTCCTCCTGTAGGTCTCCTCCATGTAATATCAGGCTGTCCTATCTCCCTCCTTCATTTACATTGTATAGACACCTCCATGTTTGTTAATAATCTGAATGTATAAGCAGTCATCGTCCGTCCATCCATTCATCCATCCATTTTCTTTCTTTCCTTCTGTTATCACTTATTTCTTACATTTCTCTAGTTTGAGGCACTTGGGGCAGAACTTCCATTTTACAGAATTACACATAAAGGATCAGTCAGCTCTCCTGACATGTCTGATTTATTAAATACTTGAATGCTCTAAAAAAATAACAATTCTCACATCTTAGCATTGTGCAATCCCTCTGTTATTTCCCCTGGAAATGAATGAACAAATTAACAACTGGATGTTACCGTTATCCTTACCAATGTGGAATATACCTACACACAATCCAATCAGTGCTGTCAGTGTTCAGGGACACCGCCCTGATGTCAAGGGGAATGGTAGCACCCAGTGGTCAATCTAGTCATACATTTCCAAGAGGAATAACAGAGGTATGTTACCATGTAGAGTGCTAAGGAATTATGCTCCAGAATTGAGAGGTGATAAATCTTAATAAAATGCTATATTTAGTGGCTCTAAAGGTTTTGCTGCTTATGATGTCACAGAATGATCAGATTCTTAGTTCCGCCCAGTTTTTATGACATCACATACATGATATAAGGAGCCACAGAGCTGACACTCTCTTGAGGGTTGTAGCTTGTGGTAGAGGTGAGTGCACTCTGTCGGCTCTTTCTTCTCCTGTTTCTTCTCCTCTTCCTATAGGTCTCCCCCATGTAATGTCTGTGCTTCTCTCTTCTTATCTTCCATCTTACTTTCATATTATTCGCCATCTTTGCATTTACTTTTGAGGAAAATACTTAATTAATGATCTTGTGTTTTTTTTCTTATTTTGCTTTTTTAGAGATTTGGAGATACAGTGAGCGATATTGAGAAATTCAGGTAAATCTATATTTAATACATGTTATCCCAATGTGATCATAGATAGTAGAGGAACATTACCCCAAAAGTGCAACATCTAGTGTAGATACCAATGAGTGCTCTGTGTGTGGGTACAGATGGCGAAGTGCTGGTACACGATCAGTATAATGGTTGGGTACTGAGAGCTATGGTCATGTAGAAGTCCTCAGGGGCTGGTATGGGTTGGGTATGATATATGAGAACTAATAGTTTTGGGTATGTATATTAAACAGCGGGTACAGATTAGGCAATTGGTCATAGAAGGTTTTGGGCACAAGTTGTGGGTGGGTCTGGTAAGCATTAGGGCCCTTTAATACGACCGTGGAGCATGGTCTGGGGCGGTCCGTTAAATCCTGGACTGTGCTTCTGAGGGCCGGAGTGCACGGAGTCATTGGTTGCTATGACGCCGTGCGCTTCCTTAAGCCACCGCTGTACAGTGATACACTGTACACGCTCGTATAGAGTGTATCACTGTACAGCGGCAGCCCTAGGAAGAGCACGGCGTCATGGCAACCAATGACGCCATGCGCTCCTGCCCTCAGAAGGAGCATGGTCCGGGTTTTCATGGACCGCCCCGGACCGTGCTCCACGGTCATGTGAAAGGGCCCTTAGACATCTCCAACAGGCTCTCCAAGTAGGGAGCAGCCTGCTGGAGATGTCTGGATCAGGCATTGCCGGATGCTATCTGAATCCCCCCATATATCCCCCCAATATCTGGGGCCCCCACCCCCAACACACATCAAGACTGGAATAAAAGAAAAGAGAAAAGAATAAACAATGAATCCAAATAAAAAATCAACACATTAAGTTGACCTAGAGCCAATTAAATCATACTTACCAATACGAACCTATTACAAACAATCACAGCAAATAACTGCAAAAGGAAACAAAAAAGTTATATAAAAACAATAATAAATAATATATAATACACTCAATATAGAGATGCCATATCTTAGAATAAAATTTCAAATTAAAAATTAAAATTTTTTTTTAGTACTTGCATCCATATTTAGTACTTGCATCCATTTTTTAGTACATGCATTCATTTTTGACACGTATATCCTTTTTATTCACAATCTACACTATAAGGCACTCAACAATTCTGATATAATTATCTGAACTTATCCTAATGTCTGAACTCCATCCATATATTTGACTATACAAATATATGTTCGTAGCCATATTTTGGGATAAATCCATTCATCTACACCCCTATATATATATCTTTATAGATACATCTTTATAAATGGACTCATACTTATTATATAATCTCCACACATGCACACTTGCATTGAGGTATATATACTTGCATCCATATACTTATCTCATTTTTTATTTCCCATATCTCCTATTTCATTTCATTTTATATACATAGCAATGCGTCAGTCGATCATTTACCTAGAAATCCATATCTAATTCATTTTTACCCTTAAATTTCATGAATATTGGTATCCAGACAAGTGTACTTGCATCCATATATTCTATGTTTATTTTTACTTTTACTTTTTACTTTTATTTTATTACGATTTATCATCTATGACCCTTATGCCTGCTGAATATGAACATTGGTATGTTTTGATTATATATACTGGGACCAATATAACTTTTGTTGAGGTCCACTTGCATCCATCAATCTCTCCATATAACATTATGGGTATAGAGAGTATAAACCTGCATCCATCACTGCAGGTGTTTGAAGACACTTGTAAATCAAAGGAGGACACACCCTCTCACTGATTGATCACCTGTTAAATAAGCAAGGAAGTAAGGCGGACTTCCTAGCCATTGAGAAAGGGGTCAGCAGAACCCTGAAACGCGTTTGGCATTCCTGAAGTCCGCCACTATTATCACCTACAAGTGACCCACTATTGCAGTCACAGCAAGGCCTTCTGGTGTCCTAAAAGAAATAACCTCCGGAGGATTAGAAAAGATACACAAGACAAAGGGACACCACGCCGCCAACCAGCAGAGAACGCCTGCCAGCCAGATACGCTTCCACGTGGGACGCCACGGGAAGCACGAGCGCAACAAGAAAAAGCGCGCCTACATACCGTAAGTAAGCGGAGCAGTTACAGCGCTCCATACATCAGAATACAGCTGCAGGAGAACGGTAATCTTTGAGGAGAAATCCTCACAGTATACATCGTATATTATACTCTTGCCACAACCAGCAGACTTTAACCATATTCAAGTATTTATACAAGATCCCCCACAGGAAAAATCCTACCTGCTTTTGAAGTGATATTTCCATCAATATATCTGGCAACAAGGAAGCAACATCGTATCAATATATATTTTGAAAAAAAGAAATACCTCTAACAGGGGCTATTAACAATATTTTTATTATTATTTATTTTAGCCCATCGCAGACAACATCTGTGGACTATCCCTTTTTCTATTTGTTTACATTTCATTTTTTGATTTTACATTCATTTTTATTTTTTATTCATATAATTCTTCATTTTTTATCTTCTCATATTTTTTTATATGTCAAGTTGACTTTTTTAATAATTGGAAATATAAATAAATACTTCATATTATCATACAATTGCTTTGTATCCTAATTCCCACCTGTGAGTGTGCTCCATCCACATTTTATTTTTAATATTTAGGCTTTACACGATTAGTGGTTGGATCGAGGGTGAGAAGCACCTCTTAATTCTACCTCCTGTGATTGGTGAGCCACTGAATATATCTTTATTATAATTCACATTTTTTCAACCAATCAGTAGAGCTCCCAAATCATATCGAGGATGAACATCTGGGAATTCATGGATAATAAATATAAAAATATTGATGAATTTGAATTTGATACCACAAATGGAAACTACAACACAACCCCAATATCCAAAACAATAGATGAAACATACAAACACTTAGAAAAATTATTACACAAACAACTAAAGAATAAATGGGAAATCAAATCCCTTAACTTATTTTTAATTAAAGATATGATACCAAAAGGCTTATTACTTACAAAAGAGCCAGCACAGGATTTAATCACGGATGAATTCCAAAAAGAATGGAATGATCTCCTTAGAACACAATCAAGAGAATTAATTACATTAATTATTAAAAGGCGATCACAAATGTTATCAGACATAACATCACAGATAAACACCCTTAAGAACACTATAGAAAGTTATACCATAGATGACAATACAAAAAAATGGCAAGACCGTATCTTTAATAGTTTAAATACCCTTGAAAAAGAAATTATACAGAAGAAAATGAAGAAATTTAGTTGGAGGAAATATAAAGAACAATTTAATAACAGTGAACCAATAGAAAGTAGAGCACCACAAAGGAGAACCACAAATGAGGTGAATAACACAAACGCATTTAAAATCAACACGTCAAATAGATATGAACCACTTATGGAACCACATTTTTTAGACCAGACCCCACCGCATCACCGAACCAGACAAAGACACAAATCATCACCTCAACAGGAACACAAACAAACAAGAACGAGATCACCACCGCACAACTACAATTTGAGACACAGACAAAACCACCAACACACGAGGGATCACAACGAAACACCACAAACATACAGGAACCAACACAAAACCAGACCTCAACAACCACCACAACAGAGATACCACAACAATCACTACAACATCGAAACGTATCAGCACCAAAGAAGACAAGAAGAGGACAGAGGAAGACACGAAAGACGAATAAATCACCAGTAACACCAAACAATACGGCAATCATTAATTTAAGCGACACACAGTTGACTCCAGTACAAAATAACTTACTACAAAAGGGTCTTAAATTTGCCCCTACTAAAAAAACAGATAAATTCAGTACCTTTATAGGCATGGAAAAATTCATTAGGAATCTATGCTTGAAAAAGTACTATATGAAAAATCCAATTATAAGACAAGAGAACCCTGACACGATATACACTCACACAGAGCTCAAAGAATCCTCAAAAAGTTACCCCAGACAAGAAATAAGTGCAGAGATGTTGACATTTAAGAAAAATATAGAAGTAGAACTAAGGAAAATGAAAACAGACAAACCGAAATACAACTTGAGTAAACAAGAAGCCCAAGCCATAAAGGAATTACAAAATAATGAGGAAATAATCATCAGGCCAGCAGACAAAGGCGGGGGTATAGTGATACTCAACGCCAGAGACTATGACAAAGAGTGTATGAGACAGTTATTGGATATATCTACATATAAACCAATAACAACAGACCCCACCATAGACTTCAAAAAGGAGTTAGTAGAATATTGTAAAAGGGGCTTGAGTGAGAATATTCTTCTGGAAAAAGAATTTAAATTTATAACCTCCACCTCAGACAGACGTCCAGTCTTTTACTGCCTCCCAAAAGTACATAAAACACTAAATAACCCACCCGGTCGTCCCATAATATCAGGAATAGGATCCATCACCTCCAATCTCTCCCAATACATAGACAGACTGCTACAACCAATAGTAAAAAACATACCATCATACATCAAAGACACCACAGACATTATTCAAACCTTGGAAACAATACAATATCAATCACAATGGACAATAGGAACAATAGATGTCAATTCATTATATACCACAATACAACATGATAAAGGAATAAAAGCCATAGAAAAACATCTCAAATCACATAGTTCTTTTCCAGAAAAACAAATACAATATATCATCGAAGGTATCCACTTTATACTCACGCATAACTATTTTTGGTACAACACAAAATACTATGTACAACAACAAGGGACTGCCATGGGGACCAGGTTCGCCCCCAGTTATGCTAACATCTTTATGGCGCAGTGGGAATCTGATACCATTGCGCCACTACTGGGGGATAGCCTGGTCCTCTGGCGTCGCTACATAGATGATGTCATATTCATATGGCAAGGCACACAAGATCAGCTTAATTTATTTTTACAAAATATCAACATCAACAATTATAACCTAACTTTCACCACAACAACCAACAAAGATAAAATAGAATTTTTGGATTTAAGTATATCAATACAACAAAACGAATTAGTTTGCAGCACATTCCAAAAACCAGTAATGAAGAACAGCTTCATTTTATTCTCCAGCTGCCACCTACCTAGGTGGCTTACCAATATACCAACCAGTCAATTTCGGAGATTAAAACGAAACTGTTCAAAATCCGAAAAATTTGAAGAAGAGGCAACTACATTAACCAAACAATTCTTAGAAAAACAATACCCAAAACCATTATTAACCAATTCACTACAAAAAGTCAGAATAATGGATAGGAATGATTTTTTTAAACCAAAAATCACAAACACTAAAAGGGAAGAACCAATGAGAATCATTCTCCCTTTCAGTGCACAATTCAAGAATATACAGAACATAATCAAGAGACACTGGCACATACTCAAAGAAGATAAACTAATTGGCCCTATACTATCAGAAAGCCCATTAATCACATTCACAAGAGCACCTAATCTAGGTTTAAAAGTCGCACCAACAATTACAAATAAAATCAACGGACGCACTACACAAAATTGGTTACAAACAAAGGGATATTATAGATGCGGTAAATGCATAAATTGTCAAGTCACCAAATTCCCAAGAAAGACTACAGAGGTTATCTCAACTACGAACCAACACAAACACACCATAGAAGAATTCATCACTTGTCACTCCACAGATGTCACCTATCTTCTACAATGTCCCTGCGGAAAACAATATATTGGTAGAACAAAAAGGACTCTAAAAAAACGAATTTCCGAACATATAAATAATATTAAGAAAGGTTATCAATTACATTCAGTTTCCAAACATTATAAAGAGGTACATAACCAGGATCCCACATCTCTCATATATACAGCATTAGACAAAGTAAACAGACATTGGAGAGGAGGCAACCACATTAAAAACATGTCCAGATTAGAATCCAGAAGAATATTCGAATTTAACACCCTAATTCCAAAAGGGCTTAACGCGGAAATGGAGATCTTCGGTTTTTTGAAATAACCAACGAAGTAATGGAGTGGGTGCCCTTTTGGGACAGGCGTCATGGTCCGGCTGTCTAATTACCAGCACCGTGACTCCCCTCCCTGAGAGGCCCCCACCCCCAACACACATCAAGACTGGAATAAAAGAAAAGAGAAAAGAATAAACAATGAATCCAAATAAAAAATCAACACATTAAGTTGACCTAGAGCCAATTAAATCATACTTACCAATACGAACCTATTACAAACAATCACAGCAAATAACTGCAAAAGGAAACAAAAAAGTTATATAAAAACAATAATAAATAATATATAATACACTCAATATAGAGATGCCATATCTTAGAATAAAATTTCAAATTAAAAATTAAAATTTTTTTTTAGTACTTGCATCCATATTTAGTACTTGCATCCATTTTTTAGTACATGCATTCATTTTTGACACGTATATCCTTTTTATTCACAATCTACACTATAAGGCACTCAACAATTCTGATATAATTATCTGAACTTATCCTAATGTCTGAACTCCATCCATATATTTGACTATACAAATATATGTTCGTAGCCATATTTTGGGATAAATCCATTCATCTACACCCCTATATATATATCTTTATAGATACATCTTTATAAATGGACTCATACTTATTATATAATCTCCACACATGCACACTTGCATTGAGGTATATATACTTGCATCCATATACTTATCTCATTTTTTATTTCCCATATCTCCTATTTCATTTCATTTTATATACATAGCAATGCGTCAGTCGATCATTTACCTAGAAATCCATATCTAATTCATTTTTACCCTTAAATTTCATGAATATTGGTATCCAGACAAGTGTACTTGCATCCATATATTCTATGTTTATTTTTACTTTTACTTTTTACTTTTATTTTATTACGATTTATCATCTATGACCCTTATGCCTGCTGAATATGAACATTGGTATGTTTTGATTATATATACTGGGACCAATATAACTTTTGTTGAGGTCCACTTGCATCCATCAATCTCTCCATATAACATTATGGGTATAGAGAGTATAAACCTGCATCCATCACTGCAGGTGTTTGAAGACACTTGTAAATCAAAGGAGGACACACCCTCTCACTGATTGATCACCTGTTAAATAAGCAAGGAAGTAAGGCGGACTTCCTAGCCATTGAGAAAGGGGTCAGCAGAACCCTGAAACGCGTTTGGCATTCCTGAAGTCCGCCACTATTATCACCTACAAGTGACCCACTATTGCAGTCACAGCAAGGCCTTCTGGTGTCCTAAAAGAAATAACCTCCGGAGGATTAGAAAAGATACACAAGACAAAGGGACACCACGCCGCCAACCAGCAGAGAACGCCTGCCAGCCAGATACGCTTCCACGTGGGACGCCACGGGAAGCACGAGCGCAACAAGAAAAAGCGCGCCTACATACCGTAAGTAAGCGGAGCAGTTACAGCGCTCCATACATCAGAATACAGCTGCAGGAGAACGGTAATCTTTGAGGAGAAATCCTCACAGTATACATCGTATATTATACTCTTGCCACAACCAGCAGACTTTAACCATATTCAAGTATTTATACAAGATCCCCCACAGGAAAAATCCTACCTGCTTTTGAAGTGATATTTCCATCAATATATCTGGCAACAAGGAAGCAACATCGTATCAATATATATTTTGAAAAAAAGAAATACCTCTAACAGGGGCTATTAACAATATTTTTATTATTATTTATTTTAGCCCATCGCAGACAACATCTGTGGACTATCCCTTTTTCTATTTGTTTACATTTCATTTTTTGATTTTACATTCATTTTTATTTTTTATTCATATAATTCTTCATTTTTTATCTTCTCATATTTTTTTATATGTCAAGTTGACTTTTTTAATAATTGGAAATATAAATAAATACTTCATATTATCATACAATTGCTTTGTATCCTAATTCCCACCTGTGAGTGTGCTCCATCCACATTTTATTTTTAATATCTGAAACCCACCGGCCACATTAACTTTAATGGAGACTGGCCGAGATCCGGCTGCAACCTGACAAATATTCAAAGAATCGGCCGGACAAAAAATACTGCGAGCTGCAGTATTTGTACGCCCGATTCTTAGCATACCGTATTTGCCAGGTAGTGGTTGGATCTCCATCAGTCCCCTTTATAGTTAATGGGACCAAACAGCATAGCGGTACGTAGCTTTCGTCAATGCTGGAATGCAGAAAGATCTGACAACCATTTCCCTGCCAGAACAGCCTGCTGGATCTAATAGAGGTAGTGTGAAATTAGCCTAAATTAGATCGGTTGCTTTTTTCTAAACTCTAATCTTCTTTACACTATACAGGATAAAGTAGGAGAATAAGGAGGAGGAAGAACATCAAGAGGAAGTAGTGGAGGAGACTAAGGAGAAGGAGGAACATCAGTGGGAGAAGGAGGATTCGAAACATCTGAAGGAGAACAAGAAACATCAGGATATGGAGGAAAATCAGAAGGAGGAGGTAGAACATCTAGAGGAGGTAGTGGAGGAGACTAAGGAGAAGGAGGAACATCAGTGGGAGAAGGAGGATTCGAAACATCTGAAGGAGAACAAGAAACATCAGGATATGGAGGAAAATCAGAAGGAGGAGGTAGTGGAGGAGACTAAGGAGAAGGAGGAACATCAGTGGGAGAAGGAGGATTCGAAACATCTGAAGGAGAACAAGAAACATCAGGATATGGAGGAAAATCAGAAGGAGGAGGTAGTGGAGGAGACTAAGGAGAAGGAGGAACATCAGTGGGAGAAGGAGGATTCGAAACATCTGAAGGAGAACAAGAAACATCAGGATATGGAGGAAAATCAGAAGGAGGAGGTAGAACATCTAGAAAATGAGGAGACAAATAAGGAGGAGAAACAACATCTGGAGGAGGCTAAAAATGAAATGGAGGAACATCTGCAGAAGGAGGAGGCTAAAGAGGAGGAAGAGGAACATCTTGAGACTGAGGAAGAGACTAAAGAGGAGAAACATCTGAATATGGAGAAGGAGGAGGATCATTTGGTGGAGAGGACAGAAAAGGACAGCTTTCACATTGAGGAGCTGCACAAAGAACTCAGAGAATATTTTGATGCAAGGTATTGACATTACTGTGGCATATTTTACATAAAAATTGTTGAAAACATTGAGGGACATTTACAGTATTGAATGATTAGCCTCTGAAAACTGGAGGTATATTTGCCTTAAAATTTACATCTTCGCTCACCAAAGCGGGTGGGATTATCCAGGAGTAGCGTGGTCATCCAATATCCAACATATTTATTAGTCCTAGTGATATCTTAGCAGTAAACAGAGTCATCTCATAGCAGGCATTGATTTCATTTTCTGTATTTAGGATACATTTTTTAGGAGGTTGTGTGTTATTTAGTAAATTTAGTGCATTTTACTTCAAAGATCTATTCTTTATAACTGGTGTAGGAAGGTCTGATAACCCCAATATATGGTGTTCATCCTCCTGGACCTCACATTATCCCAATAGACAAAGAACCTCAAGACTAAGTGTGGGTGATATAAGAGAAAGAAATGCAGCGATCTGATTGGCTGCTCAATAATGAGGTTAATTGTATCATTTCTGGTAATACGAATTGCTATGACATGTATAAGTCATATTTGTCCGTTTCTTCTTCCATCAGCTGGCGGAACAAGGTGTGCGACTCCCAGCCTCCGCAACGGTAATTATACTTTACCATAACAACATTTCTTCTCTAGTGTTAGAATCTAGGAGTCTTCCTTGTAGGATGATGAAGGAGTAGTCCCGATCTGTAAACCGATACATTTCTATTAATAACAATCATCCTGTGTAATCTATGGGGAATTAATAACCATGGAGGAGATTTACTAAGCTAAATGCTCCAGAATTCTGCTTCTATTTGCCCAAAACCTGACGTACATGCCACGTACTGGATTTATTATGTATAAGGGGGTCATTTACTTAGAGAAATATGTCTAAATTAGGATTATTTCTGGCACAGATTGCGGTGCAAAGGTTCTTTTTGCGGCGCAATTTGTGACTTTCCCTGTTTCCAAGGGAACTAGCTTAGATTTAGAAGTGGAGGTTAATCCGCCTAAGGGATGTAGTGGCCGGCGCCTTTATATAACTTCGGCGGATCCTCCACCAGCACTGCGCCTTATTAAGATCGGCGTCTAAGGCCTCCTAAATATCTTGATGGTAAAAGATTGTAGATACAGAATTATTACTGGTGGCTACAGATAGAACTGCCATAAGTGGGCACCAGTCATGCAGCATATTGCACTTTCTAGGGCTCTCATGGGGGGCATATAGAAGAACACGTGCTGAGTGCTTCCTGATAACCGGAACTATGTTTTCTACTATAGGATAAGAACTGTGAAAAGATGCCCTCCATTTTACACCATGCCGACCATGTAAGTTCATAACAAGAGCATTTGGCCCATAACCCTCAATGCCCTAAGAGCCACCTCCATGTCTTGCTCCAGAAGGACTAGTCTCCATAATTCCTGCCATCTGGACCTAGAGCTCTTCATGATAAGCGTCCCCATTGATTTATCAAATGTGAATTGATTTATTATGTTTTATGTCCAACAGACAAGAAGAAATGGACAAAAAGGAGGAAAAGGAGGAAAAGGAAATGTAAGTCCAGAGATAATGAGATGATTACATGGAAACATTACAGACATGTCTATGTCCTGGTGAACGATATAACAATGGTGGCACACATAGTCATCTACAATAATCCATGGCGTTGGGGATGCCCGTCATGCCGCCTTATTCTCAATCACATCTTATAGACTGATGCTCCGTCCTCCGCTCATCACGTTTCATTAATCTTTTTTAATTTTTTGTAGACCAAGAAGAAGATCCTGGGTTCCTAAGTGTTTCCAGGGGAGCCAGATAAGGAGAATGTGAGTCCTGGCTGGAGATTGCCCCTGCTGTCCTCCCTTGTTATTGTCCTGATGTTACTATGATGTCATTCTGGAGGATTTCTTGTCTGCGTGTCTTACTCTTACATGCTTTACTGTCCCTGGGGTGTTGCTTGAAGATCTATCATCCAGGGACCGGTCTTTGGAAACGTGGTTCTTCAGGAGCGGGGCCCATGTCCATCCTCCATCCTGTCTAATCTCTGATCACCAACCAACCACAAGACTCCTTTCTCCTCACAACATCACACTTGTGTTTTTCTTGTTTTCTTAGATTCGTGAGACTAGTGTTCTGCTGCTTCAGCAGTGAAACTGTACAATAAACTGTGAGTATACTAGACCCCTCCCAGATGTTAACATGGTACAGTCCTCCTTCCACATAGATGACATTTAAGTCATTGCAGGAAAAAAATCTTATTTTTTTAGAGCAAGCTCCTCACAATAGGCCGCCACTTCCTGATCTTTCCACATCTCCCCTAAAGAACACCTTGGAACCTGCCAGGCGGATATACAGATGTGTTCTAAGGAGAAATGGGCCAAACCACATTGATGATTGTGGGGGTTCTAATGATTATCTGAGTGTCAATTCATATGCACAACACTATAATCCATGACCGCAAATTATAACTGCTCTACAACAGCACAGACTGAGCTTTATATAAATGTATAAATATACAATTTTACAGAAATAGCTTTATTAATCCCAAAATGATGACGTTTTCAGCAGGAGTAGGAATCCTGAGGGGCAGGCACTTATCATCTCTAATTAAGTCTGTAATTCTGTGCTGTTCATTTCATATCATCTTCATTTTTTTTTCTTACACAAAGTGCCAAATCCCCTGCCTTGCCATAGATAAAAATCCATCAGCTTGGAGCCACCACTAGGGGGAGCTGACTGCACATGGTTGAATACTTTTGCAATATGTTTTTGCTATAGTTCTTTGATATTCCCAGCCCTCATACTTTTCTCTCTTTTCATTGACAGCCTCATAACACAGAGAGGCAAGAAATGATGAGCAGTGACAAAAACTACCCAGGACCTCAAGTTATTGTTCAGCCCCCATCCTTCCTTCCTCAACTTTATATAGAATTTAAAAATGTGAAACTTAATATAAAAAAATAAAATTCATAAACTTAAAATAAACCTTTTTCCTGTTTTCTTTATTGGTTATCTGTGATCTGTGTGTTACGTTACTATGTTCATATGTGTCCGCATTGCTGAGAAAAATGATATTTTATTATATGCAAATGAGCCTCTAGGAGCAACGGGGGCGTTACCATTACACCTAGAGGCGCTGCTCTCTATGCAACTGCCGCGTCCTCTCCACATTGATTGGGCAAGAAGTGATGACATTTTCACTGCCTGGCCCTGTCAATCAAAGTGGAGAGGACGCGGCAGTTGCGGAGAGAGCAGACCCCCTAGGTGCAATGACAAAGCACAAAGTCTGCTAAAATTATACTAAAACGAATAAATATATTTTTGTTATTAACAAAAAAAGGGGGTTAAAGTGTGTGTATAAGTGTATACGTAGGCTGCTACAGTATTGATAAAACTTGAATCAAAAGGGTATAACTTTACTATTTATTTTTACTTTTTATTGATATTTTAAGTGCAAAAAAGGAATTAACCCCTTACTGTCAGTCACCTGCAGGCTTAGTTAATTTTAAAGCCAGCAGGGGGCGCTCTCACATTAAGAAGTGCGCCCCTCTGCCAGCATTTCCACTTTACGCTGTGATAGATCGTTGTAGCATGACACACAGAAACCACTTTTGCTAGTCTCAGAGATCCTTACTGTGACCGCACTGTGATCTGTGGCGCCACAGGTTGCCGGCAGTTCGCAATGTAACCCGACCCTTTTATTTGTCAGGTTACAGTTCAGAGCCTACCGCCACGACATATCAAGTTGTGCAGCGGTATACAAAATGTTAAGAAAAATAATGTAAATTATCTTATACACAATCTAGAGATCCCATGTTCATAATGTTCTACTTTTAAAAATGCACAGTGGAATGTTTAGTGGTTTAGTGATCTTGGATAAGTTTGATGTCAAAAAGGGGGTTTTCCAGGCTTCTGATGTTGATGACCTGTCCTCAGAAAAGGTCCATAATATCTATTTGGTGAGGGTCAGACACCCTGCACTTCCACCAATCAACTGTTCCCCTGCAGCCTCCTGCCCTGGAAATAGCACTGTGAATAGTAAAGGAAACACATCGTCGTGTAGTGGCCGTTCTGGGTTACTGTAGCTATTTTCCCAATGAAGTGAATTGTCACTTCAGCTAATGGCATTTATCATGTAGAGCACGAGTATTCAAGTACTTTTGGTAAAGGTCCACATACCTGAGTCTGCTGTAGGATGAAGGTCCAAGCAGCAAAACAAAAAAATATATAAGGAGGGACAACACCGGTGGCGTGTAACGCTGCATTGTTATTATTTTTTACAATAATCCACACCTTCAAGCCCACCTAATCTCCTTTCTGCCGACCAAACAGTAAGAATGTCTCTTCAGTGCCCCCTAACAATAATGATGCCCCTTTAATGCCCATAGGACAATATGATATCCCTTTAGTACTCCACAGAGTATGATACTCCTAAATGCATCCTCACAGCAGGGTGATCCCTTGGTGCCCCCACACATTATGATGCTCCTTAGTGCCCCTGACACATTGTGATGCCTCCTTAGTTCCTCCCCACAGAGTATGAATACCCTAAGTGCCCCCTCACAGTAGTAATGCCCTTTCTGTGCCCCTCACAGTAGTAATGCCCTATATGTGCCCCTTCACAGTTGTAATGCCCTCTTTGTGCCCCATTCACAGTAATAATCCCCATGATGCCCCCTTCATAGTATTAATCCCCATTGTGCCTCTTTCACAGTAATAATGCCCCTTAATAGTAGTAATGCCCATTGTACCCCATTAATAGTAGTAATGCCCATTGTGCCCCTTCACAGTAATAATCCTCTCTGTGACCCCTCCATAGTAATAAAGCCCTCTGTGCCCCCTCCATAGTAATGAAGCCCTCGGTGCCCCCTCCATAGTAATGAAGCCCTCTGTATAAAAAAAAAAACAAAAAAAAACAAAAAAACACAGCACCTACTCACTTTGTCCCGTTCCTAAAGCTCACAGTCCTGTATTCACTTCAGGCACAGATCGCTCTGCAGCACTGTGTGGGCGGAGCTTATGCAAATTTCCAGACTGTAGGCTCTGCCGACGCCCGCGCAATCTGTGCAGACTGAATGGTGGAGCAGAAGTCTTCTGCTTCACCGTTCAGAGCGCTGCCGCCTGAAGGAGGGGAGGAGCGCGTGAAGCTGAACGGTGAGTGACAGGACCTAGCTCCCTGCGCTCCAGCAATGAGCGCTTCCATCTGTATTTATGGAAGCGCTCATTGCTTCTGGACTCTGGCACCCCCTGACAGCCGACACCAGGCTGTATGCATGGGTCCAGACAGCTGCCAACCGCGGTCCGGATTCAGATCGCGGTCTGCCAGTTGATGTAGAGGAAGTTAACCCCTTCAGGACCCTGGGATTTTCCATTTTTGCATTTTCGTTTTTCACACCCCGCCTTCCCATAGTCCTAACTTTTTTATTTTTCTGTTCACATAGCCTTATGAGGGCTTATTTTTTGCGGGACAAGTTGTACTTTCTAATGGTGCCATTTACAAGCCATGTAGTGGGAAGCGGAAAAAAATTCCAAACGGGGTAGAATTGGGAAAAAACGCAATTCTGACAAAGGTTTTTATTTTTTTATGCTGTATACTATGTGGTAAAATTGACCTGTTATCTTCATTCTCCAGGTCAGTATGGTTACAACAATACCACACTGGTATAATTTTTGTTGTGTTTTACTACTGAAAAAAAAACTAAAACCTTTGAGAAGAAAAATAAATTTTATCACCATATTCTGACCCCTATAACTTTTTTGCACTTATGTGCACAGGATTGTTTGAGGGCTCATTTTTTGCGGGACGATCTGTACTTTTCGGCGATACCAATTTGAAGTGTGCATGATTTTTTGATCACTTGTTATAAAAAAAATTATTGGAGAGTTGGTTGTTTTTATTTTTTTTCCCGTTACACCATTTGCTGTATGCCATTAATATTGTTATATTTCAATTGTATGGGCATTTTCGCACGCAACGATGCCCTTAATGTTTATTTTTTTTATTGGTTAAGTACTTTTATTTATATTTTAAGGAAAGGGGGATGATTTGAACTTTTATATATATTTTTTTATATATTTATAAAAAACTTTTTTTTACTTTTTTATTTACTTTTTTTTAAGTCACCTACGGTGACAATAACTGGCAATCATTAGATTGCCCTTAGTGTTCTTTGATGGCTATATAGACATCATTGAATTTGCAATATAACAATACAATGCTGCCACCTAGTGGCCTGTATTGGTATGTACCTGAAATAGGATCCGATTCCAGCTTGAGGCTTCGGACTATTTTATGAATATAACAGGTTCCCTGAACTCAGCCGGGGAACGCTGATACCGGACAGGAAGCGCGCTGCTTCCGCTTCTGGGCTGCTCAGATGCTGTGATCACATTTGACCACAGCATCTGAAGGGGAAAATGTATGCGATCAGCCTTATGGCTGATCGCAAACATGTGCCGCCGGTCTCTGCTATTTAAAATAGCAAAAACCCTGCAGCTATGGTGCCCGCAGTACGCGCGAGTTAGCGCCATGTTTAGGGACCGGACTTCCGCCGTACATGTGCGGCGGAGGTCCTTAAGGGGTTAATACAAGGCACTTACTAATGTATTGTGATTGTCCATATTGCTTGCTTTGCTGGCTAAATTCATTTTTCTATCACATTATACTCTGTTTCCATGGTTACGACCACCCATCAGTGGTGGTCGTGCTTGCACAATATAGAAAAAAACACTAGCCTATGTGTACTCCCAGGGTACTGGCCACCAGAGTGGCTGATGCTTTTTCCTATAGGGTGTAAGCACAACCACCACTGATGGACTGCAGGATGGTCGTAACCATGGAAATGAGTGGTGTATAATGTGAGGATCGGTAATAAATTATAATAACTTGGACTACCCCTTTAACTGCAGTAACCTGGTATGGCCACTACATTCTCAATAGCGCTGTGCTTCCTGTTTTCTTCAAAGTGCTATGAAGTTTCAGGGGCAGAGGCTGAGGGAACGGCTAATTAATGGAGGTGCTGGGTGTCAAACCACCCCCCCATTAGATAATGATGAAATTCCTATTTCAAGAGCCTAATTTATCATCAAAATATACATCAGGCTAACCCTGAAGCTTAATGGATTTTATTTCTAGTACATTTTATTGCACATCCTCCTATTAGCTTAAAGAGAGGCTTGCCACCATCCAGGGTACCTGTCCTAAAGATAACTATACATTTCTTGGTAGAATTTGGTCTTCTAATGCTGAGAATTGCTTTTTTCTTATGCAAATAGGGTTTTTGGTGCACCATTCATATGTTTATGGGACTGCTAGAGATAGTAAAGTGTTATCTCCAGCAGTGTGCATGCTTGACTGCCATGGAGGGAGTTCTAGCGGTTGGGCCCCACTGATCAAGGCTTAGCCCCTTTGCTGTGGATAGGGGGATAGAATTAAAGGGGTTCAGTTTTGAACCCGGACATATCCCCTTTTTCACCCAAGGATCCCCTGTATTGTGCAGGGCACTTACCTTTTTACACTTCTAGGTGGAGGCTTCCGCTTAGCAGGGTTGACGGTGATGTCACCAACTCTAATGGGCAGGCTTTGGCACTGCCCTAGCCGTTTTACATGCTAGGGCAGCGCTTAAGCCCTCTCATTAGTGCCAGTGATGTCACCATACTCATAATCAGTGACATCACCGGGAACACTGCTAGGCAGAAGCCTCCGCCTAGCTTTACTCATGGAGGGCCTGGTACGTCCGTCACCGGATCTGCTGAGAAAGACTGCCCTGCACAATAAGAATTTCAGAAAACCCCTTTAACTCTTGGTACAAACCCATTAAAGGATCTACTGCTAATGTCTAGGTGCTAGATACCACAGGACACCTTCAGAGGTGCTGAGGAGTTTATGTGCTGCAAGCCCTGGCAGAGCAGCGGATGGGAGTGGTAGTGGCTCTGGCTTTAACAGTCAATCACAGTAGCAGTCCTCACACTGTTACTTCCTAGGGCCAGGGCGCACCCTTTCTTCCCTAGGGACACATCCTGATGTTGGGGCCCCTGCTTGGTGGTAGTTAGGGTGCACTTGATGTCATAGTGCTGCCACCAGCCACAGGGAGGTGTGTGAGTTTAGGTAATTTGTCACAGGGAACACGGTGTAGCCGGTGGTTCTACTCACGGTTAGTTGAAACTTCCCTGGGCCAGTGTGCAGTTGTGTAGAGGGTGGACACGACTTCCCTTGGGGCACACTCCATATGCAGGGCTCCAGGATGGTCAGTTGAGTTGCCCTTGATGTTAATTTTAACCGTATCGTACCCCTGGGCCCTGGTGTTTCGTGACGCCAGTGCCTTTTTAGGTAGACACACCCTTTGCAATGATGAGGAGGCAGTTGTTAATAAAACAAGAGGTATCTTTACTTTTGCCTTGAGTTCATATAGTTGCAATAAATGATGTTACAATGGGTTATGGATAAGATGTCCTCTTTGGCTGGTAGGTGGTTATAATAGGTAGTTAGTTAGGCACTGTCTCTTTAAATCCTGTTACTTTCACTCCTAGTGGGATCTTCTGTAACTAGCCCTGGTTCTGGACAATATTATATTAAGGTCACTTTTATAAGACCTTTCTTTTAGAAGGATACTCTGTGGGGCAGGAATGACACGTCTGCACCAGCAGGTTCCTGAAATATATATAATGATGGCTACACCTCCCGGAGGGATCCAAAGTGTAGACCAATAAACAACTTGTACCTGGTTGCTGATACTGTAGTCAGATGCCAGTAGCTTCTCTTGACCACATGGGTGCTAGCAGAGTCCATGAAGATCGGGGACGGTCGATTACCTCTGTCAGGCTTGACAGTCCAAGAAATATTCAGGGTTCTAGTGGTTTAGCTGTTAATTGTCAGAGATCACCTTGACGATTTGTTGGACGGGCCCAGATAATTTTGTACCAAATATATTTGCTAAGAATCTCTAATTTACTAAACAAGCATAGCATTAGCTTCAGAATACTTCATATCTCTATGGCATTTTGTGCTTTATCTGGTTAGCAGTGTGCCATTGCATCGTATGTATTTTCCTTTCCTTGTGCATTTAGCCATAGCAACATGCACCTGCGCACTGGGATGTGCTGACTGAAATTCCCCTTTTTTTCTTTGTAAGTTTGTACTGGAGGTGTGGCTACTCCATTTGGTCATGCACTCCTGACTAGCCCCGTCTGCCCCATAGGCTGATTTTAATTAGTGTATCTATAAAGCCGCGTGGGCTCGGCATGCATGCTTGGTACCTGCATCCCTGTATTAGTGGAAGCCTTTGAAGCACCATAAATGGCAAAAGGCAAAAGGGAACCAGGATGCATGTGGAACCAACACCCCCTGATTATACGGAAGCCAAGGTTGGCACATAACAGTTAGGAAATAGTGTTCCCGTTCTACAGAGATCACCTTGACGATTTGGTGGACGGGCCCAGATAATTTTGTACAAAATATATTTGCCAAGAATCTCTCATTTACTAAACAAGCATAGCATTAGACTGCTCGGAGCCTAGCCCCTTTATCTTAAATCAACTAAACTTGTCCACTATAAGTAAAATAAAAACGCAGACAACCAGATATCCTTTTATGGTGGGAAAACAGGCCACAGCTTTATTTATTTAACAAACTCTCTTAAGGCAGTATACCAACACGAGGTCGAAATCCCTCAACCCGCGTAAGCGGTGGACAGAGGCGCTCCGTGGCACCAAAACTATAGAAGAACCGCCAGCTGTGACTTTCATTTTATTCCAATGACAAAGTTAGAGGTAGGGGGAGTGTCCTTAAAAATGATTTTAGGGATCTAGGGCATAAGCTTAGGGCAAGGACCTCCAAGGTAGTGTTTTCCGAAATACTGCCTGTACCATGAGCCACACAAGAAAGGCAGCGGGAGATTAGGGAGGTAAACAAGTGGCTCAAGA
The DNA here is from genome assembly GCA_900303285.1 of Rhinella marina. NCBI lineage: Eukaryota > Metazoa > Chordata > Amphibia > Anura > Bufonidae > Rhinella > Rhinella marina. The sequence goes on from ONZH01023302.1 coordinate 687,478, forward strand.
ACTGGTGTAGGAAGGAGGGGTTTGGGTTCCTGGAGAACTGGGCCGACTTCTCTGTCGGCTACAGGCTCTACCGTAGGGATGGGCTGCACCTCAATGGGGAAGGGGCAGCTGTTTTGGGGGAGAAGATGGCTAGAAGGCTGGAGGAGTGTTTACTAGGGACAGGGGGGGGAGGGTAACTACATTATAGGAGGGGAAGATAGTGCAGATAGAGACCTGGGGCAAGGTAATGGAACTGGGGGAGGAATGGAAGGAGGAACTATAACAGATCAGAAGGAAAGGTGTAGGGTAAGAAATATACATCAACCTCTTAATTGTATGTACACTAATGCCAGAAGCCTAGCTAATAAAACTGGTGAACTGGAATTAGTGATGTGTGAGGAGGACTATGACATAGTGGGAGTAACTGAGACATGGCTGGATGATAGCTATGACTGGGCAGTTAATGTACAGGGTTACAATCTTTTTAGAAAGGATCGTCAAAACCGGAGAGGGGGAGGGGTCTGCCTTTATGTAAAGTCATGCCTAAAGCCCACACTCCGGGAAGATATAAGTGAGGGACATAAAGATGTGGAGTCACTGTGGGTAGAAATAAATGGAGCCAAAAACAATAATAAAATACTAATAGGGGTTTATTATAAACCACCCAATATATCAGAGACCACAGAAAATCTACTTCTAAATGAAATAGACTAGGCGGCAAATCATAATGAGGTCGTTATTATGGGGGACTTTAACTACCCAGATATAGACTGGGAAACTGAAACCTGTACATCTCATAAAGGAAACAGGTTCTTGGAAATAACCAAAGACAATTACCTTTCCCAACTGGTTCAGGACCCCACTAGAGGGACGGCCATACTGGACTTAGTATTAACCAATAGACCTGACAGAACAACAGATGTGCAGGTTGGGGGACACCTGGGAAACAGTGACCATAACATAATATACAAAAATACAGCCACAAAATGGGATATTTTTAAAAGCATCCTAATATCTAATTGTGAGAGGTACATACCATATAGGAATAAAATAATAAGAAACAAGAAAAAACCAATGTGGATAAATAGAACTGTAAAGAAAGCAATAAATGACAAAAAGAAAGCATTTAAATCACTAAAACAGGAGGGGAGTGAGGAAGCATTGAAAAACTATAAGGAAAAAAAATAGAATATGTAAAAGACACATAAAAACAGCCAAACTAGAGACCGAGAGATTAATCGCCAAAGAGAGTAAAACTAACCCTAAAATGTTCTTCAATTATATAAATACTAAAAAGTATAAACCTGAAGGTGTCGGCCCCTTACAGAGTAATGAGGGGGGAGTAGCAGAGAGCGATGAGGAGAAAGCGAAGCTACTAAATAACTTTTTCTCCACTGTATTCACTGAGGAAAATAAACTGTCAGATGAAATGCAGAGTATAAAAGTAAATTCCCCTTTAAAAGTGTCCTCTCTGACCCAGGAAGAAGTGCAGCAACGTCTTAAAAATATTAAAATGGACAAATCACCAGGACCGGATGGCATACACCCCCGTATCCTAAGAGAATTAAGTAATGTAATCGACAGACCCTTATTTCTGATATTTAAGGACTCTATACTGACGGGGAGTGTTCCACAGGATTGGCACATAGCAAATGTGGTGCCAATATTCAAAAAGGGTCCACAGGTCCAAAACAGAGCCTGGAAACTATAGGCCGGTAAGTTTAACTTCTGTTGTGGGTAAACTGTTTGAAGGTTTTCTGAGAGATGCTATCTTGGAGTACCTCAATGAAAATAAGCAAATAACTCCATATCAGCATGGCTTCATGAGGGATCGGTCATGTCAAACCAATTTAATCAGTTTCTATGAGGAGGTAAGTTCTAGACTTGACCGCGGCGACTCAATGGATGTCGTATATTTGGACTTCTCCAAAGCGTTTGACACGGTACCACATAAAAGGTTAGTATACAAAATGAGAATGCTTGGCCTGGGAGAAAATGTCTGTATGTGGGTAAGTAACTGGCTTAGTGATAGAAAACAGAGGGTGGTTATTAACGGTACATACTCAGATTGGGTCAGTGTCACTAGTGGGGTACCACAGGGGTCTGTATTGGGTCCTATTCTCTTCAATATATTTATTAATGATCTTGTAGAAAGCTTGCACAGTAAAATATCAATTTTTGCAGATGACACTAAACTGTGTAAAGTAATTAACACAGAGGAGGACAGTGCACTGCTACAGCAGGATCTGGATAGACTGGAGGCTTGGGCAGAAAAGTGGCAGATGAGGTTTAACACTGACAAATGTAAGGTTATGCATATGGGAAGGAATAATGCAAGTCACCAGTACATACTAAATGGTAAAGCATTGGGTAACTCTGACATGGAAAAGGACCTAGGAATTTTAGTGAACAGCAAACTAAGCTGCAGAAACCAGTGTCAGACAGCTGCTGCCAAGGCCAATAAGATAATGGGTTGCATCAAAAGAGGCATAGATGCCCGTGATGAGAACATAGTCCTGCCACTTTACAAATCACTAGTCAGACCACATATGGAGTACTGTGTACAGTTCTGGGCTCCTGTGAACAAGGCAGACATAGCAGAGCTGGAGAGGGTTCAGAGGAGGGCAACTAAAGTAATAACTGGAATGGGTGGGACTACAGTACCCAGAAAGATTATCAAAATTAGAGTTATTCACTTTAGAAAAAAGACGACTGAGGGGAGATCTAATAACTATGTATAAATATATCAGAGGTCAGTACAGAGATCTCTCCCATCATCTATTTATCCCGAGGACTGTGACTGTGACGAGGGGACATCCTCTGCGTCTGGAGGAAAGAAGGTTTGTACATAAACATAGAAGAGGATTCTTTACGGTAAGAGCAGTGAGACTATGGAACTCTCTGCCTGAGGAGGTGGTGATGGTAAGTTCACTAAGAGAGTTCAAGAAGGGCCTGGATGTATTTCTGGAGGGTAATAATATTACAGGTTATAGTTACTAGAGATGGGTCGTTGATCCAGGGAGTTATTCTGATTGCCTGACTGGAGTCGGGAAGGAATTTTTCCCCCTAAAGTGAGGAAAATTGGCTTCTACCTCACAGGGTTTTTTTTGCCTTCCCCTGGATCAACTTGTAGGAAAACAGGCTGAACTGGATGGACAGATGTCTTTTTTCGGCCTTACAAACTATGTTACTATGTATTCTTGCTTTTTTTTTTTTTAATTTTTATTTTTTTTAACATTAAAAACTCATCCTCAAAATGGAACCAGAATTAAAACAGGGGAGGGAGGGAGGGAACAGCTCTTACCAAATCCAGGGAAAAAGAGGCCGAACCCCTTAGGGGAGGGCCCTTAAATTTACCCCAGCACCGCTGCATCCTGGGAAAACTCCTCCCGCCTCACACATTAACTCCTCCATCTCCATAACATAGTGGACCTATCTAAAAACCCAACCACTTCCCCCTAACCCAGCCCACGCAGTCAGGAGGCTCCCCGCTTATACAGCGCGGCCCCTTTCAGACTGCTCGGAGCCTAGCCCCTTTACCTTAAATCAACTAAACTTGTCCACTATAAGTAAAATAAAAACGCAGACAACCAGATATGCTTTTATGGTGGGAAAACAGGCCACAGCTTTATTTATTTAACAAACTCTCTTAAGGCAGTATACAACCACGAGGTCGAAATCCCTCAACCCGCGTAAGCGGTGGACAGAGATTCTCCGTGGCACCAAAACTATAGAAGAACCGCCATGGGGAGTGCAGTTATACCTACACTGCACTCCGACCCCACCCAATAGAAACAGGGCCTGTTCCACACCATCCTGCAAACCCGACAAAAAGATATCTAGCCCAATTTCCGTCAGGTGAACCCCATCTGGTCGCATCAGCTGAGCGTTATCGCCCTCCAGCTGCCGGTGCCTAATCACCACACCACCTCTATTACGCACGAAACGCGACATCCGGATGTTAACAGTGCGTCTCGCCCGCTCAATCGCACCAGCATCCCTGGCGACCCTCGGGACAACCTCGGACCACACTAAAACCAGCTCGGGAAAAAAACTGGCAAAACGCTCCACATCCGCCTTCATCAAAGAAAGTAACTCCCCCATCCGGACCAGGCATAGGTCGTTGCCACCCACATGCAAAACCAAGTTAGGACGAACATATCCAGCGTAACATTTGGAGCGCCAGCGACCAATCCGCATAACGTCTGCTTCCCCCAAACCCGCTCTCGCCGCCTCAGTAGCCGCCCCGATACGAAACGAATGCGAGCCAAAGACAGATGGGTCGAAACCAATGCAGGCCAAGCATTTCTTAAAAACGGACGCAAACTGAAACCGCGTCAGCGGGAAACCATCCGCATGGACTAGGAAACGGTCACCCAGAAAACGGACGCACGAATAACCACAAACCAATTTAACCGGGCAAGCGTCGCCGGGAACCGAACGCAAGACCACCCAATCCCCGCGACCAAGTCTAACGAAGTCAGCACCCAATAAAACGTCCGCAGCGGACAAACCGCCCGACGCCATGCGAGACGGCGGAACGAGTTCCCCAATACACAATGCCGCGAAAAAGGCGAGACCAAACGCGGCTTTAAACAGCAAGGACTCATAGCCAGACCCGCAGACCTCTACAGTCGCCGCCAAATGGGAACGCAGCAAATCGAATGTAACGGGCCGGCGAGAATCCGACGAAACCAGCTCCCTCTTCCAGCCGCGTAAAATACGACAAACCAAAAACTGCTTACCCACATTCTCCCAACCGCGCAGCTGAAAATGGAAGGACACACCCGTAATACGCCGTCTAGCTACCGCACCCGAAACGCCCGTGGCACGCAATCGAGAGAGGTAGCGCAAAGTCACCTGAAGCCGCTCCGAGGGGGACTCCAGTACCCGGTGAGCACCCACCTCTTCCAACCACTCCCCCCACGCCTTACCATACGCCATCCAGGTGGAAGGAGCCAGTGACTGCCTCACCAAAGGTATCAGGTTCCTGTCACCAAATCCCAGAGGTCCTCCGGACAAATCGCTCCCTCCAGGTCTGCTTGGGGTAACAGCTCCCTGAAGGTCTGAAACTGAAAGCGAGAGAGAGTGTCAGCAACCGAATTATGCACACCCGGAACATGTCTAGCTGTAAACCAAATGTTACATTCCAGGCAGCGGGAAACCAGACGGCGCAGAAGACTCAACACTGGTAGGGAAGAGGAAGACAAACGATTAATACACTGAACCACACTCATGTTGTCGGACCAAAAACACACTCTGCTATTCGACAGCAAATTACCCCATAGCACAACCGCAACAACTGTAGGAAACAATTCCAACCATGTCAAATTCCGACACAAACCACTATCACGCCAAACCTCCGCCCAGGATCCCGCACACCAATGTACCCCAAAAATGGCGCCGAGGCTTGCAGAACCTGCCGCATCCGTAAACAAGGACACCTCCTCGTTGGAAACCCTCTCCGCCTGACAACAGGTATGTCCATTATACGAGCTCAAAAATTCCCTCCAAACCAACAAGTCCTCTCTCAGCGGTTTTGTAATCCGTATCCTATGGGTGGGAGCCTTCGCTCCCCTCGTAGCTAGAGACAACCTTCTGGAAAAAACACGGCCCATGGGCATAACCCGGCAAGCAAAGACCACAAGACCCAAAAGCGACTGTAACTGCCGTAAGGTCACCTTCCGGGCCACGCAAAAACCGCTAATCAAATCCAACAACCTGCTCAACTTATCCTGCGGCAACCGGAAAACCATGGCAACCGTGTCCAATTCAATACCCAAGAAGGACAACCTTGTAGACAGGCCTTCAGTCTTATCAGCTGCCAAAGGAACACCAAAACGACGCATCAAGAAACAAAAGGTATCTAACAGAAAACGACACACTCCACTCCACCAATGAACAAAAAATCATCCAAATAGTGCAAAACCGCCGTAAAACCATTCTCAAAGCGAACCACCCACTCCAAAAAGGAACTAAACATCTCGAAAAAATGACACGAAATCGAACAGCCCATCGGCAAACACATGTCATAGTAATAGAGGCCGTCGACCACGCAGCCCAACAAATGGAAACAATCCGGGTGGACAGGCAAGAGCCGAAAAGCCGATTCGAAGTCCGTCTTCGCTAACGACGAACCCCGCCCATGCTTGCGCACCAACATGACCACCCAGTCAAACGAAACATACGACACCGAGGCTTCCTCCTTAGAAATCCCATCATTAACCGATCCCCCTTTAGGATAGGAGAGATGATGGATTAAACGATATTTCCCCGCCTCTTTCTTAGGAACCACTCCCAAGGGGGAGACCCATAAATTAGAAAAGGGGGGGGGGAACTGAAGGGGCCCGCCATCCTGCCCAACTCCACTTCCTTCGCTATCTTGTCTGCTACCACCTGCGGAAACTGCCTAGCCGACTTCAAATTCTCAGCAAACGAGGGAGACCACGACAATATAAACGGGATAAAAAACCCAAAAGTAAAGCCAGCACGCAAGCAGTCCGCCTCCTCCAACGTAGGATACCTGGCGAACCAGGGCTCCATCGCGGAGACGCTCACTGGAGTCCTTGGACGCACCACCAAGCTGACCTTTGGGCACTTGGGCAGCGACTCGAGGACACTTGACCGCCGGGTGAGTTCCCCCACATGAGGAACACTCTTGCCGGAAACGGCACAAACCATAGAACCGGCAGTGGCCCTCATTGAAGAGCCAGCAGGTGCCAGGCCGTTTAACCGCCACTGAGCCCCCTGGGGCAGATGCCGACCCAGTGGCGCCGCCTGGAAAGGGAGGCGGAAGATTCTGAGCCGTCATGAGCCACAGCCAGACATCCGTGGCCTTGATACCCCAGCCCACCGAGGGTTGCAAAGCAAGGCGACGACGGAACTCCTCGTCATTTCGCCACCATGCTGAACCCCCATGTGTTTTGAAAGCATTGTAAATCGTATCCATGTAAATGAAGAGCTCCGAGCAACGCTCAGGATGCTGCTGCCCCATAACACAACCCAGAACCGCAAAGGCTTGCAACCAATTGCCGATAGTTTTCGCTACCTTGGGCCGCCGCTCAAAGGGCCTGTCGGTCCTCCGCTCCTTATCCACAGAAGACCAAATGTCCACATACCCGTTGTCCCATATTTTTTGCTTCATATCCTCAGGAACAGGGACCAATGGACTAACTCCACAGAAAAAGGAGTCTTTGTAAACACCCGCAGGGATAGGAGGCGGAGGAGGAGGGGCAGGAGACGGGGCAGACAATTTATCTACCAACAACTGCAATGCATTCAGAACCGCAACATCTTTGCCGTCTGTCTGTCGCCCCAAGCTCCCGCATAACCATACTCACCAACAGCCGGAACAAGAGCTGGACTGGCACCCAAAACCTCCGCAGGAGGAACTTGAGGCGTACTGGGAACATCGGCCATGGACGCAGACGCGGTAGGAGCTGGAATCGATGGACGCCGAGGCCCCCGCCTCGTACGGCGTCGGCGGACAGAACTGCCAGAGCCGGAGGAGCTGCAGGAATACGAGTCCGCAGAAGCGGACGTGACCTCCAACGCGAGGATCGGGATTGCCCGGATCTCCTGGAGCTCCCGGATACCCTCGAATGGTGTCGGGACCGGCGATGACCATGCCGGGCAGGACTGCGTCGGTGACGATGTCGGGAACCCCGGGACGCAGAGCCAGAGGAACTCCGCCGTCTGTGGACATACCGCCCCCTAGATCCAACGCGTCCGTTGGGTGACAATCTGCAAGGATCCATGGCGGGCCCCTGCTGCAGAACAGGTGGGTGCTGGGCAGGCACAGAGGTCGGCATGTCCGGAGCAGGAACCAGGGAAGCAGAAGGAGGATCCAAATGCAGGGTGGCACAGTGGAGCGCAGGCGCGACCACCTGGGGGGGGGGGGTACTCCAAGACAGGCTGGGAACCCAACAACCCCCCCGGAGGAAGAAGAATCCTGGCTGCTGGACACCCTTGCACCCATGTCCAGGTCACTGAGGGCAGGGGGCACCGCGATGGGCAAAATAGGCACAGAGGGATCCGAAGGAGCCAGAGAACATGCACCCGGCAAGAGAGCAGAACTAGGCCCCCCACGTGCAGAGTGCAGACTATCGCGCAGTACCGCAGCGCCCCCTGGTGGACCGGAGGGCACCGCAGAGGAAGGAGCAGCAGACAGGAAACAGCGCGCAGCGTCGCTGCTGGAGCGAGAAGCACGCCGACCGGAACCTCCAGACGCAAGACCAGGAGCCCCAGCGGGTAAAGGGGAGGTCACAGGGGCCAAAGAGCGGCCAGGAGGAGCAGCAGCAGGGAGGGCGGAATGGGTGGAAAAACTCTGCTCAGAGCGCCGATAGGAGCGGCGGGGGGGAGGCAGAGGAGCAGGAAGGTGTAAAGAAGGGGCAGAGGCATCGGGAATGGAAACATCCCCATCCCCAGAAGCCCCTGGGCTATATCTGGCCGGGGGCCTGGACCGCCGACCAGACCGACCCCGCACCCCAGGTACCACCAACGCAGCAGGGGGACTGACATCAGGCAATGAGGAGGGGAAAGCGGCCCCAGAGCCAGCAAGGGCCTGGGTAAGCCATCCCACACCCTCATCCCTGACTTTCTCTAAAAACTGTGACATAAAGTCAGCCATTACAGCAACAGCTCACAGGAGACAACAGCTCTTACCAAATCCAGGGAAAAAGAGGCCGAACCCCTTAGGGGAGGGCCCCTAAATTTACCCCAGCACCGCTGCATCCTGGGAAAACCCTAACCCGCCTCACACATTAACTCCTCCATCTCCATAACATAGTGGACCTATCTAAAAACCCAACCACTTCCCCCTAACCCAGCCCACGCAGTCAGGAGGCTCCCCGCTTATACAGCGCGGCCCCTTTCAGCTTCAGAATACTTCATATCTCTATGGCATTTTGTGCTTTATCTGGTTAGCAGTGTGCCGTTGCATCGTATGTATTTTCCTTCCCTTGCACCAGCAGGTTCCTGAAATATATATATATAATGATGGCTGCACCTCCCGGAGGGATCCAAAGTGTAGACCAATAAACAACTTGTACCTGGTTGCTGATACTGTAGTCAGATGCCAGTAGCTTCTCTTGACCACATGGGTGCTGGCAGAGTCCATGAAGATCGGGGACGGTCGATTACCTCTGTCAGGCTTGATAGTCCAAGAAATATTCAGGGTTCTAGTGGTTTAGCTGTTAATTGTCACTTGCTGTCCTGACATGGCCAGTGTCAGGGGTAATGACAGCCTTTTCCTTTAGGCTAGGGCTACACGACGACAGTTGTCGCGCAACTTCTTGTCGCACCAAAGTCGCGCGACAATTTTTATAATGGAAGTCTATGGTGTCGCCATGCGACATGCGACATGCTGCGACTGCGACACGACAGTCGCAAAAAATCCATCTTGGATGGATTTTTCTGCGACTGTCGCGTCGCAGTTGCAGCATGTCGCAGTGCGGTTAATGTGGATGCAAGGAAGGAGGTGTAGGGTGCAATGGCCGACATCTGGTGCAGGAGGCAGTAACCAGGCCAGATGTAGAAAATAAATGTCTCTCTTTATTAAAGTGCAGAAAGGGAGTTGTAGTACATCTAATGGTATCAAAAGATGGCCAAAGAGAAAAGGCGTTCATAGGGTTAGTGTGTAAAGATGCAGATTTGTTCAGCTGTTCCCAGCGTGCATATTTGTTCAGCTGTTCTTGGAACTACCACTGACGTGAATAGAGCATGCTGGGAGTTGTAGTTTCACAACACCTGGAGGTTGCTGATCCCTGCTCTAGACTGACTGAGCTAGGGGCAGACCTATGTCCAATCCTAACTTTTTGCAGGGTTACATAGTAACATAACATAGTAACATAGTTTATAAGGCCACAAAAAGACATCTGTCCATCCAGTTCGGCCTGTTATCCTACAAGTTGATCCAGAGGAAGGCAAAAAACCCCTGTGAGGTAGAAGCCAATTTTCCCCACTTTAGGGGAAAAAATTCCTTCCCGACTCCAATCAATCAGCATAACTCCCTGGATCAACGACCCATCTCTAGTAACTATAACCTGTAATATTATTACCCTCCAGAAATACATCCAGGCCTCTCTTGAACTCTTTTAGTGAACTTAACATCACCACCTCCTCAGGCAGAGAGTTCCATAGTCTCACTGCTTTTACCATAAAGAATCCTCTTCTATGTTTGTTGTTTGTGTACAAAACTTCTTTCCTCCAGACGCAGAGGATGACCCCTCGTCACAGTCCTGGGGATAAATAGATCATGGGAGAGATCTCTGTACTGACCCCTGATATATTTATACATGGTTATTAGATCTCCCCTCAGTCGTCTTTTTTCTAAAGTGAATAAGCCTAATTTTGATAATCTTTCTGGGTACTGTAATCCACCCATTCCAGTTATTACTTTAGTTGCCCTTCTCTTAACCCTCTCCAGCTCTGCTTTGTTCACAGGAGCCCAGAACTGTACACAGTACTCCATGTGTGGTCTGACTAGTGATTTGTAAAGTGGCAGGACTATGTTCTCATCACGGGCATCTATGCCCCTTTTGATGCAACCCATTATCTTACTGTCCTTGGCAGCAGCTGTCTGACACTGGTTTCTACAGTTTAGTTTGTTGTTCACTAAAATTCCTAGGTCCTTTTCCATGTCAGAGTTACCCAATGTTTTACCATTTAGTATGTACTGGTGACTTGCATTATTCCTTCCCATATGCATAACCTTACATTTGTCAGTGTTAAACCTCATCTGCCACTTCTCTGCCTAAGCCTCCAGTCTATCCAGATCCATCTGTAGCAGTGTACTGTCCTCTTCTGTGTTAATTACTTTACACAGTTTAGTGTCATCTGCAAAAATTGATATTTTACTGTACAAGCCTTCTACAAGATCATTAATAAATATATTGAAGAGAATAGGGCCCAATACTGACTTCTGTGGTACCCCACTAGTGACAGTGACCCAATCTGAGTATGTGCCATTAATAACCGCCCTCTGTTTTCTATCACTGAGCCAGTTACTTACCCACATACAGACATTTTCTCCCAGGCCAAATATTCTCATTTTATATACTAACCTTTTATGTGGTACCGTGTCAAATGCTTTGGTGAAGTCCAGAAATACATACATCCATTGATTCGCAGCGGTCAAGTCTAGAACTTACCTCCTCATAGAAACTGATTAAATTAGTTTGACATGACCGATCCCATGCTGATATGGAGTTATTTGCTTATTTTCATTGAGGTACTCCAAGATAGCCTCTCTTAGAAAACCTTTAAACAGTTTACCCCTGACAGATGTTAAACTTACTGGCCTTTAGCTCCCGGGCTCTGCTTTTGGACCCTTTTTGAATATTGGCACCACAGCTGCTATGCTCCAATCCTGTGGAACACACCCTGTCAGTATAGAGTCCTTAAATATCAGAAATAAGAGTCTGGCTTTGACATTACTTAATTCTCTTAGGATACGGGGGTGTATGCCGTCCGGTCCTGGCGATTTGTCTATATTAGTCTTTTTAAGACGTCGCTGTACTTCTTCCTGGGTCAGACAGGGCACTTTTAATGGGGGATTTACTTTTATATTCTGCATTTCATCTGACAGTTTATTTTCCTCAGTGAATACAGTGGAGAAAAAAATATTTTTCGCACCTAGGTTTTAGAGGAGGATAATAAGAAAAAATATTTTTCATTAGACTCCAGTTCAGACCACCAATCAGACCCCCAATGTTATTCAGACTTCAGATCACAGCTCCATTCAGACCCCCAATGTTAATAAGACTCTGAATCAGACCTTAGATCAGACCCCAAATGTTAATAAGTCCCCAATAAGACCTCATATCAGACCCACAATCAGACCTCAGCTCACACCCCAAAGTGAATGACCCCCAATCAGACCTCAGATATGAGCCACAATATAAATAACCCCATTCAGACCTCAGATCAGACCCCCAGTCTTAAAGGTGTTTTCCCATCTTGGACAATGGGGGCATATCGCTAGTATATGCCCCCATTGTCTTATAGGTACGGGTCTCACCGCTGGGACCCGCACCTATATTGAGAACGCGGCCCCAAAAGAGAATTGCACACCGCGGCTCCATAGAAATGAATGAGAGCGCACCGCGCAAACGCGGCCCGGCTCCCATTAATTTCTATGGAGCCAACGGAAATAGCCAAGCCACTGCGGCCCCATAGAAATGAATGGAGGGTGGCCGAGCATTCGCGGTGCACCCTCCTCCTCTTCTGGGTCCGCTGGGACCCGCACCTATAAGACAATGGGAGCATATCCTAGCGATATGCCCCCATTGTCCAAGATGGGAAAACCCCTTTAAATCAGCCCCCCATACCTCATTTGATCAGTCCCCAGCCTCATATCAGCCCCCATGCCTCTTTTCTTCAGCCCCCTTGCTTCAGATGGTGCCCCCAGCCTTATATGACATAAAATAAATCACTTAACTCCCCTGCTCCTGGACGCTGCCGCTCCTCGCCGCCCGCGCTCTTCTCCCTCCTCCTCTGTCGGCTGTGCTGTGAACTGGCGCGCACAGTGTGAGGTCACAGAGCACCCTCACGCTGTGCGCAGCCCTGCACAGCTAAGCCGAGGACCAGGAAGCGGTGAGTACAGAGCCTTCACCGCTTCCTGGTCCTCCGGTGCTAATGAGCGCTTCCATAATGGAAGTGCTCATTAGCATTCACCCCATAAGACGTAGGGACATTTTTCCCCCACTTTGGGGGAAAAAAAACTGCGTCTTATGGGGCGAAAAATACGGTAGTAGCTTTGCTTTCTCCTCATCGCTCTCTGCAGCTCCCCCCTCGTTACTCTGTTAGGGGTCGACACCTTCAGGTTTATACTTTTTACCATTTATATAATTAAAGCTTGAGGGATAGGTCATCAATATTAAAAGCCCGGAGAACCCTTTTAACAGATGAGATAATTTTAAAGGGGTTGTCCACTCGGACATAACCTCTTCTGTATTCGCTTAGTATGTATGAGATGAGCATTGTAGCTTTTCCTTGCTCTGATGCTCCCTTTTGCCTCACTGCATCGCGAGCCACTGTTTGTTGTGAGACGGTGATGTACCGCGCTTCACAACAATATGCTAGGCGGAGGCTTCCACCTAGCAGTAGGGCCGGTGATGTCAGCAGCACAAATGGGCGGTGTACAGTAGAGTTGCACCGGGTATCAAAGTATCGATACCCAATTAATACTTTTAGACATGGATCAATACAATACCGGGTCTTACTTTTTAACTTTTTACTAGGCTGCTCTGCTGTGAGAACATGGCACATCCCGCCTCAGCATGTGGCATGTACTACTCAGCAGTTTATCCACAGAATATATCAGGTGTCCCCAGGGGTGCACCTAGCCTTTCTGCTGCCTCACGCGAAAACTGAAACGGAGCTGCCCCTCCATGCGAATTTCTAAACCTAACCCCCTTTGCCACAATGAAATAGCTCATTTTCAATGGCCCTTCCTCTGTCCCCCCTCTTTCCCTTACCTGGTGCTGCCTGAGGTGATCACCTCACCTGGCCTCATGGTGGTGCACCCCTGGGTGTCCCCCCTACATGAGAAAAGCAGCAGAATGTGAACGGAGGCATTGTTACCAGCCTGGTTACAATGTTTCACAGCGGCTGCAAAATGATACATTTGTAAATAAATGCTACTTTATACAAGGTGGAGGCTCTTCACTCAGTGAACCCCTAGAAAAAGGATTTAGGGCCTATTTGACTCCAAGTAGTCTTAAGATCTGTAAGATGCAAAAAATGTAAAAATTTTAAATTTGGCCCTCGTTGCCAGACGCAAGGCAAAAATATGAGAACATTTTTTATTTTTCCCAAGACTATAAAATAATAAATAAAAATGTCACCCATGAATATATACCACAGAAAGAAAGAGCTATCAGTCCTGAAATACTGGGTGAAATTCACATGGAGACATAAAACACATACAAAGTTTTAATGCATTACATATGTATCTCTGGCATTAAGGGGTTAAATCACAGCTATTGCTGCTGCCTATGATGTCACAGAATGTTGTCATTTTTTAGCCACGCCCAGTTATTATGACATCACCCAGGTTATATAAGGAGCTGCAGAGCTGACACTCCCTTGAGGGTTGTAGTTAGTGGTAAAGAGAGGTAAGTACACTCTGTCTTAGACTCCTGTTGTGTCTCCGTTTTCTTCTGTCCTTCTCCCCCTCCTCCTGTAGGTCTTCTCCATGTAATGTCAGGCTGTCCTATCTCCCTCCTTCATTTACATTGTATAGACACCTTCATGTTTGTTAATAATCTGAATGTATGAGCAGCCATCGTCCATCCATCCGTCCATTTTATTTCTTTCCTCCTATTATCACTTATTTCTTACATTTCTCTTGGGGCATTTGGGGTAGAACTTCCATTTTATAGAATTGCTTACAATGGATCAGTCAGCTCTCCTGACATGTCTGATTTATTAAATACTTGAATGTTCCAAAAAATAACAATTCTCACAACTCAGCATTGTGAAATCCCTCTGTTATTTCCCCTGGAAATGAATGAACAAATTAACAACCGGGGTTACCATTATCCTTACCAATGTGGAATATACCTACACACAATCCAATCAGTGCTGACAGTGTTCAGGGACACCGCATTGATGTCAAGGGGAATGGTAGCACCCAGTGGTCAATCTAGTCATACATTTCCAATAGGAATAACAGAGGTATGTTACCATGTAGAGTGCTAAGGAATTATGCTCCAGAATTGAGAGGTGATAAATCTTAATAAAATGCTATATTTAGTGGCTCCAAAGGTTTTGCTGCTTATGATGTCACAGAATGATCAGATTCTTAGTTCCGCCCAGTTTTTATGACATCACATAAATGATATAAGGAGCCACAGAGCTGACACTCTCTTGAGGGTTGCAGCTTGTGGTAGAGGTGAGTGCACTCTGTCGGCTCTTTCTTCTCCCGTTTCTCTTCCTCTTCCTATAGGTCTCCCCCATGTAATGTCTGTGCTTCTCTCTTCTTACCTCCCATCTTACTTTCATAGTATTCGCCATCTTTGCATTTACTTTTGAGGAAAATACTTAATTAATGATCTTGTGTTTTTTTTCTTATTTTGCTTTTTCAGAGATTTGGAGATACAGTGCGCGATATTGAGAAATTCAGGTAAATCTATATTTAATACATGTTATCCCAATGTGATCATAGATAGTAGAGGAACATTACCCCAAAAGTGCAATATCTAGTGTAGATACCAATGAGTGCTCTGTGTGTGGGTACAGATGGTGAAGTGCTGGTACACGATCGGTATAATGGTTGGGTACTGAGAGCTATGGTCAAGTAGAAGTCCTCAGGGGCTGGTATAGGTTAGGTATGATATATGAGAACTAATAGTTTTGGGTATGTATATTAAACAGCGGGTACAGATTAGGCAATTGGTCACAGAAGGTTTTGGGCACAAGTTGTGGGTGGGTCTGGTAAGCATTAGGGCCCTTTCATACGACCATGGAGCATGGTCCGGGACGGTCCGTTAAAACTTGGACCATGCTTCTTCTGAGGGCAGGAGCGCACGGCGTCATTGGTTGCTATGACGCCGTGCGCTTCCTGAGGTCGCCGCTGTACAGTGATACACTGGTGGAGGAGTAGTTCCGATCTGTAAACCGATACATTTCTATTAATAACAATCATCCTGTGTAATCTATAGGGAATTAATAACCATGGAGGAGATTTACTAAGCTAAATGCTCCAGAATTCTGCTTCTATTTGCCCAAAACCTGACATACATGCCACATACTGGATTTATTATGTATAAGGGGGTCATTTACTTAGAGAAATATGTCTAAGTTAGGCATATTTTTGGCACAGATTGCGGCGCAAAGGTTCTTGCCATCTGGACCTAGAGCTCTTCATGATGAGCGTCCCCATTGATTTATCAAATGTGAATTGATTTATTATGTGTTATGTCCAACAGACAAGAAGAAATGGACAAAAAGGAGGAAAAGGAGGAAAAGGAAATGTAAGTCCAGAGATAATGAGATGATTACATGGAAACATTACAGACATGTCTATGTCCTGGTGAACGATATAACAATGGTGGCACACATAGTCATCTACAATAATCCATGGCGTTGGGGATGCCCGTCATGCCGCCTTATTCTCAATCACATCTTATAGACTGATGCTCCGTCCTCCGCTCATCACGTTTCATTAATCTTTTTTAATTTTTTGTAGACCAAGAAGAAGATCCTGGGTTCCTACGTGTTTCCAGGGGAGCCAGATAAGGAGAATGTGAGTCCTGGCTGGAGATCGCCCCTGCTGTCCTCCCTTGTTATTGTCCTGATGTTACTATGATGTCATTCTGGAGGATTTCTTGTCTGCGTGTCTTACATGTCTTCAGGGGCGGATTGGCCATAGACCTTACAGGGAAATTTCCTGGTGGGCCGATGCCCAGAGGGCCACCTGAGCCCTCCTCACAGCTGGCCAGTTAAATTTTTTGGGGATATATTTTGTGCTGCTGGCAGTATATTGTGATGGACTGTGGTATTTGCCTCTGTTAGGGTGGTATAATGTACCACAATATGGTATTGCTGGCCCTGCCTTCCATCAATTTGGACCCTACTCCAAAACTGGGCCACTTTTAGTATTTTTTCCAGGGCCACTTTAAGTTCCCAGTCCGCCCCTGCATGTCTTACATGCTTTACTGTCCCTGGGGTGTTGCTTGAAGATCTATCATCCAGGGACCGGTCTTTGGAAACGTGGTTCTTAAGGAGCAGGGCCCATGTCCATCCTCCATCCTGTCTAATCTCTGATCACCAACCACCACTTATACCACAAGACTCCTTTCTCCTCACAACCTCACACTTGTGTTTTTCTTGTTTTTTTAGATTTGTGAGATTAGTGTTCTGCTGCTTCAGCAGTGAAATTGTACAATAAACTGTAAGTATACAAGACCCCTCCCCCCTCCCAGATGTTAACATGGTACAGTCCACCTTCCACATAGATAACATTTAAGTCTTGTTTTTTTAGAGCAAGCTCCTCACAATAGGCCGCCACTTCCTGTTTTTTCCACATCTCCCCTAAAGAACACCTTGGAACCTGCCAGGCAGATATACAGATGTGTTCTAAGGAGAAATGGGCCAAACCACATTGATGATTGTGGGGGTTCTAATGATTATCTGAGTGTCAATTCTTATGCACAACACTATAATCCATGACCGCAAATTATAACTGCTCCACAACAGCACAGACTGAGCTTTATATAAATGTATAAATATACAATTTTACAGAAATAGCTTTATTAATCCCAAAATGATGACGTTTTCAGCAGGAATAGGAATCCTGAGGGGCAGGCACTTATCATCTCTAAGTCTGTAATTCTGTGCTGTTCATTTCATATCATCTTCATTTATTTTTCTTACACAAAGTGCCAAATCCCCTGCCTTGCCATAGATAAAAATCCATCAGCTTGGAGCCACCACTAGGGGGAGCTGACTGCACATGGTTGAATACTTTTGCAATATGTTTTTGCTATAGTTCTTTGATATTCCCAGCCCTCATACTTTTCTCTCTTTTCATTGACAGCCTCATAACACAGAGAGACAAGAAATGATGAGCAGCGACCAAAACTACCCAGGACCTCAAGTTATTGTTCAGCCCCCATCCTTCCTTCCTCAACTTTATATAGAATTTAAAAATGTAAAACTTAATATAAAAAATAAAATTCATAAACTTAAAATAAACCTTTTTCCTGTTTTGTTTATTGGTTATCTGTGATCTGTGTGTTACGTTACTATGTTCATATGTGTCCGCATTGCTGAGAAAAATGATATTTTATTATATGCAAATGAGCCTCTAGGAGCAACAGGGGCGTTACCATTACACCTAGAGGCTCTGCTCTCTATGCAACTGCCGCGTCCTCTCCACTTTGATTGGGCAAGAAGTGATGACATTTTCACTGCCTGTCCCTGTCAATCAAAGTGGAGAGGACGCGGCAGTTGCGGAAAGAGCAGACCCTCTAGGTGCAATGGCAAAGCACAAAGTCTGCTAAAATTATACTAAAACTAATAAATATATTTTTGGTATTAACAAAAAAAGGGGGTTAAAGTGTGTGTATAAGTGTATACGTAGGCTGCTACAGTATTGATAAAACTCGAATCAAAAGGGTATATCTTTACTATTTATTTTTACTTTTTATTGATATTTTAAGTGCAAAAAAGGAATTAACCCATTACTGTCAGTCACCTGCAGGCTTAGTTAATTTTATAGCCAGCAGGGGGCGCTCTCACATTAAGAAGTGCGCCCCTCTGCCAGCATTGCCACTTTACACTGTGATGGATCGTTGTAGCATGACACACAGAGACCACTTCTGCTGGTCTCAGAGATCCTTACTGTGACCGCACTGTGATCTGTGGCGCCACAGGTTGCCGGCAGTTCGCAATGTAACCCGACCCTTTTATTTGTCAGGTTACAGTTCAGAGCCTACCGCCACAACATATCAAGTTGTGCAGCGGTATACAAAATGTTAAGAAAAATAATGTAAATTATCTTATACACAATCTAGAGATCCCATATTCATAATGTTCCACTTTTAAAAATGCACAGTGGAATGTTTAGTGGTTTAGTGATCTTGGATAAGTTTGGTGTCAAAAAGGGGGTTTTCCAGGCTTCTGATGTTGATGACCTGTCCTCAGAAAAGGTCCATAATATCTATTTGGTGAGGGTCAGACACCCTGCACTTCCACCAATCAACTGTTCCCCTGCAGCCTCCTGCCCTGGAAATAGCACTGTGAATAGTAAAGGAAACACATTGTCGTGTAGTGGCCGTTCTGGGTTAGTGCAGCTATTTTCCCAATGAAGTGAATGGGAGCTTAAAAGGGTTGTGTCACTTCAGCTAATGGCATTTATCATGTAGAGCACGCGTACTCAAGTACTTTTGGTAAAGGTCCACATACCTGAGTCTGCTGTAGGATGAAGGTCCAAGCAGCAAAACAAAAAAAATATATAAGGAGGGACAACACCGGTGGCGTGTAACGCTGCATTATTATTATTTTTTACAATAATCCACACCTTCAAGCCCACCTAATCTTTATGCCGACCAAACAGTAAGAATGTCTCTTCAGTGCCCCCTAACAATAATGATGCCGCCGGTCTCTGCTATTTAAAATAGCAAAAACCCTGCGGCTATGGCGCCCACAGTATACGCGAGTGAGCGCCATGTTTATGGACCGGACTTCCGCCGTACATGTACGGCGGAGGTCCTTAAGGGGTTAATACAAGGCACTTACTAATGTATTGTGATTGTCCATATTGCTTGCTTTGCTGGCTGAATTCATTTTTCTATCACATTATACTCTGTTTCCATGGTTACGACCACCCATCAGTGGTGGTCGTGCTTGCACAATATAGAAAAAAACACTAGCCTATGTGTACTCCCAGGGTACTGGCCACCAGAGTGGCTGATGCTTTTTCCTATAGTGTGTAAGCACAACCACCACTGATGGACTGCAGGATGGTCGTAACCATGGAAATGAGTGGTGTATAATGTGAGGATCGGTCATCAATAATAATAACTTGGACAACCCCTTTAACTGCAGTAACCTGGTATGGCCACTACATTCTAAATAGCGCTGTGCTTCCTGTTTTCTTGAAAGTGCTATGAAGTTCCAGGGGCAGAGGCTGAGGGAACGGCTAATTAATGGAGGTGCTGTGTGTCAACCCCCCCCCCCCCCATTAGATAATGATGAAATTCCCATTTCAAGAGCCTAATTTATCATCAAAATATACACAAGGCTAACCCTGAAGCTTAATGGATTTTATTTCTAGTACATTTTATTGCACATCCTCCTATTAGCTTAAAGAGAGGCTTGCCACCATCCAGGGTACCTGTCCTAAAGATAACTATACATTTCTTGGTAGAATTTGGTCTTCTAATGCTGAGAATTGCTTTTTTCTTATGCAAATAGGGTTTTTGGTGCACCATTCATATGTTTACGGGACTGCTAGAGATAGTAAAGTGTTATCTCCAGCAGTGTGCATGCTTGACTGCCATGGAGGGAGTTCTAGCGGTT
Source organism: Rhinella marina (assembly GCA_900303285.1). NCBI lineage: Eukaryota > Metazoa > Chordata > Amphibia > Anura > Bufonidae > Rhinella > Rhinella marina. Next base: position 707,485 of record ONZH01023302.1, read on the forward strand.
GGGCCCCACTGATCAAGGCTTAGCCCCTTTGCTGTGGATAGCGGGATAGAATTAAAGGAGTTTAGCTTTGAACCCAGACATATCCCCTTTTTAACCCAAGGAGCCCATGTATTGTGCAAGGCACTTACCTTTTTACACTTCTAGGTGGAGGCTTCCGCTTAGCAGGGTTGACGGTGATGTCACCAACGCTAATGGGCAGGCTTTGGCACTGCCCTAGCCGTTTTACATGCTAGGGCAGCGCTAAAGCCCTCCCATTAGTGCCAGTGATGTCACCATACTCATAATCAGTGACATCACTGGGAACACTGCTAGGCAGCAGCCTCCGCCTAGCTCTACCCATGGAGGGCCTGGTACGTCACCGGATCTGCTGAAAAAGACTGCCCTGCACAATTCAGTACAGGGCAAGAGAAAGCACAAGAGCATAAAATGCTCTGATGGTCATCTCAGAGGGGCTGCCTGGGTGAAGAAGGGGATATTCCGGGTTCAGCCCTGAACCCGGACAATCTCTTTAAAGGGGTTTTCCAAGATTCTGATATTGATGACCTACCAGCAGCCCCGCTGATCAGCTGCTTGAGGAGTCTGCAGCTGTCCAGTGAATGCCCCAGTCTCCTTGCATTGCGCTTGGTATTGCAGCCCAGACACATTCACTTGAATGGGACTGAGCTAAACCTTGACTATGTGACTGATCAACATGATGTCACTTGCCTAGAAAGAGGCTGTGGTGCTCACCAAAGCACTGCAGCTTCTTCAAAAAGCAGTTAGATATTGATGACTTATCCTGAGGATAGGCCATCAATATAAGAAAATCCCTTTAACTCTTGGTACAAACCCTTTAAAGGATCTACTGCTAATGGTTAGGTGCTAGATACCACAGGACACCTTCAGAGGTGCTGAGGAGTTCATGTGCTGCAAGCCCTGGCAGAGCAGCGGATGGGAGTGGTAGTGGCTCTGGCTTTAACAGTCAATCACAGTAGCAGTCCTCACACTGTTACTTCCTAGGGCCAGGGCGCACCCTTTCTTCCCTAGGGGCACATCCTGATGTTGGGGCCCCTGCTTGGTGGTAGTTGGGGTGCACTTGATGTCATAGGTTAATGTGGGTGCAAGGCAGGAGGTGTAGGGTCCAATGGCCGACATCTGGTGCAGGAGGCAGTAACCAGGCCAGATGTAGAAAATACATGTCTCTTTATTAACCCTTTCGCGCCCGGAGGTTTTTTCGGTTATGCATTTTCGTTTTGCGCTCCCTGCCTTCAAACAGCCATAACTCTTTTATTTTTCTGTTCACATAGCTGTATGAGGGCTTGTTTTTTGCGGGACAAGTTGTACTTTCCAACGCCACCATTTAATATTGCATACGGTGTAGTGGGAAGCGGGAAAAAAATTCCAAACCGGGTGAAATTGCAAAGAAAACGCTATTCCGCTACAGTTCTACGGGTTTCTTATTTACAGTGTTCGATGTGCATTAAAACTGATCCATTACTTTCATTCTACTGGTCAGTACGAATCCGGCAATACCGAATATGTATAGTTTTTCCTGCGTTTTCATAGTGATAAAATAATTAGAAAGTTGCCCTTTTTTTTTTTTTTTCCTTGTCAAATCTTGACCCCTATAACTTTTTGGTATTTATGTGTACAGAGCTGTATGGGGGCTCATTTTTTGCGGGACGATCTGAAGTTTTTATTGATACCATTCTGGGGTGTGTATGACTTTTTGATCACTTTTTATTTAATTTTTTTTAAAAAAAAAAAGCGACAAAAAACAGCGGATCGCCATTTGGACGCTTTTTTCCGCCACACAATTCGCCGTATTGGAATTTTTTTTTATATTTTAAAAGTATGGGCGTTTTCGGTCACGGTGATACCCATGATGTCTATATTTATTGTTATTTAGGTATTTATTTTTGAATTATACGGAAAGGGGGGTGATTTGAACTTTTATATCTTTTTTATTTTTTATATATTTTTTAACATTTTTTTTTAATTTTTTTTTTACTATTTGAAAGCTCAAGTATGGGCTTATATTTTGTGGCTTTTTTTTTCTTTATGAGCAATTATGGATTTTATAGACTCAGAAATCCAAGAATTGCTCATTTCTTATCCTGGCCTGCCATCTAGTGGCCAGAATAAGAATTGCACTTTGAAAACTGTAATCCTCACCAGCGAGGATTACAGTTTTCATATGGTGTACAGACACCCCGATTGGCCACACGGGGTGTCTGTACACCACCCGGAAGCGAATGGCGCCCGCCGCACTTGCGAGCGGGCGCCATGTGCCCGCATCGCCCCAGCGCCGTACATGTACGGCGCTGGGCGCGAAGGGGTTAAAGTGTAGAAAGGGAGTTGTAGTACATCTAACGGTATCAAAAGATGGCCAAAGAGAAAAGGCGTTCATAGGGTTAGTGTGTAAAGATGCAGAATCTCTCAAGGGGATATGTAGTCTGTTCACCTGTATGTGTTGTACAAAGTTGGGCACAACTCCAGTGAATGCTTGGAATGAAGAGAAGACGGTCGGTGCAGCTGATGCTATCTGGATCTCCAGAGGTAGGAGCTGGTTAGCCAAAGGGGTGGAGAAAGCACAAGGAGAGAGAAACCAGTGGACTACCCGAGTCTCACTTTTAGATGACAGCTGATGGGTGCGAAACACGACCGGAGGAGATGACGGACTGTGAACCTTTTATTGATGTTTTCAAATAGACAACACATTTCAGGGTACCAAAGACCCCTTTATCAAGTCTGATTAAGCTATGAGTCTCCTGGATGGGCATCTCGTTGAGCTAAGGCAGAACGATGCTGGCACTGATTACGTGCAGCGTCTGGAGGAGACACGTAACTAATCAGACTAGATAAAGGGGTCCTTTCTACCCTGAAATGTGTTGTCTATTTGAAAACATCAATAAAAGAGTCACAGTCCGTCATGTCCTCCGGTTGTGTTTCACGCCCATCAGCTATCATCTAAAAGTGAGACTCAAGTAGTCCATTGGATTCTCTCTCCTTGTAAATGGTATCAAAGCACAGTTCCAAATAGTTCACAGTGCAAATCTTCCCAGATAGCAATGTATGGATTTGAGCAAGGATGGGAATTGTAGTACTCTTTCCCTCTTTCTCCCCTTGCAGAATCTCTGGCTGGCAATATTATTCTTGCAATGGTCGCTGTAATTTCTAACTGAAGACTACAGGATTAAGATATGACTGGCCAGGTCATGTCCAAGTGTGAAAGATGTATTAGCAATGTCCCTCTCACAGCAGTAAAGTCTTTTGATCAGCAAAATACTTTCCTGAATGACTTCAATGCTCGGCCACCGATACTCTGAATCCTCCTGGTTCTCTCCTTTATTTCTCTCTTTCTGGAGTATTGCAGAAATTGTGAAGATTTTCACTTGAGTAGATAATCCTCAGAGAATGAGATTCCTTGGATCTTTGGCCTAGACCTGTGAGGAGTCAAGCACATGTAGCAAACTCTCAATTCCTCTACTACCACACACTACACTCTAGATCAGGGGTTGGCAACATCTGGCACGCCAGGTCTGGTGAAAATACAACTCCCAGCGTGCATATTTGTTCAGCTGTTCTTGGAACTACCACTGAAGTGAATAGAGCATGCTGGGAGTTGTAGTTTCACAACACCTGGAGGTTGCTGATCCCTGCTCTAGACTGACTGAGCTAGGGGCAGACCTATGTCCAATCCTAACTTTTTGCAGGGTTACAGAGTAACATAACATAGTAACATAGTTTATAAGGCCAAAAAAAGACATCTGTCCATCCAGTTCGGCCTGTTATCCTACAAGTTGATCCAGAGGAAGGCAAAAAACCCCTGTGAGGTAGAAGCCAATTTTCCCCACTTTAGGGGAAAAAATTCCTTCCCGACTCCAATCAATCAGCATAACTCCCTGGATCAACGACCCATCTTTAGTAACTATAACCTGTAATATTATTACCCTCCAGAAATACATCCAGGCCCCTCTTGAACTCTTTTAGTGATCTTACCATCACCACCTCCTCAGGCAGGGAGTTCCATAGTCTCACTGCTCTTACCGTAAAGAATCCTCTTCTATGTTTGTGTACAAACCTTCTTTCCTCCAGACGCAGAGGATGACCCCTCGTCACCGTCCTGGGGATAAATAGATCATGGGAGAGATCTTTGTACTGACCCCTGATATATTTATACATGGTTATTAGATCTCCCCTCAGTCGTCTTTTTTCTAAAGTGAATAAGCCTAATTTTGATAATCTTTCCGGGTACTGTAGTACACACATTCCAGTTATTACTTTAGTTGCCCTCCTCTGAACCCTCTCCAGCTCTGCTGTGTCTGTGTCACGCTCTGGTGTGGAGGGAATAGCCACACTGAGCGTACGAGGGAAGGGAACAGACCAAAACCAGGGAAACGGTCACCTCCTGCAGGGAACCCTGAAACTAGGCCCTGACTGACTACCAGTATGAACAACCCTGGGTGGTAGGAGAGTTCATACACAGGAACCTAATAATAAATGCACCCTAGGAAACCCTGCAGCTAGTGACACAAGAAAGAGTAAACCCGTTCCTCCAAGAGTAAGGACGAACAGGAGACTCCAAAAGGAAAACCACAAAAGTATAAAAGTCACTTATCTTTAATCAGATATCGCAGCAACCGGATATCAGCCGAGATCCACACCACACACTACTAAGTAGGCAGAAAGTATAAACCGCAAGGGATACTGGGAGAGGAAGGGGTAAATAGGAGAAAGATAATTACAACAGTGGCAACAGCTGAGGGGAAGGGGTGTGGTAATCAGCAACCAAACCAAGTGAAAAGCATGTCAAACTAGATTTGCATTTCCAGAAGAAAATACATAGTGCTTGAAAAGGGCGCACCTTTAACAGTGACTTCCAGAGTACACCTATGTGACTGCCCCTTTAAGAGTGTCTGCTCCTTTAAGAGTAACTGTCCCTTTAAGAGTTTCTGCCCCTTTAAAAGTTACTGCCCTTTTAAGAGTGCCTGCCCCTTTAAGAGTCACTCTGGAAAGCCCCTTTAAGTTTGACTCTGCGCTCAGCTGAGGGGGCAAAACGGCCATGCTGTCTGTTAACACATGGGGACTCGGCGGCAATTTTGTGACTCTCACAGGTGCAAGTCTCTTTCAGCATAAATAGACACAGTTTAACAGAATGCAAAATGGTGGATTAACCCCTCTTCTGCCAGTGCACGTCCCCGAGGCCCGTGATCACGGCTCCTTACAACGGACATGTGAATGCCCCCTTAATCTCAGGTCTGGGGAATCTCCCCTCTATATATCTCTAAGCCTTTCCACTGTGTATATGCTGTGCCTTATATGGTGCTGCCTATTTGCATATTGAGCTGTGATTGGCTGATTGGTCCACACTCTGAGGCTCTCCATTCACTCCTATGGGGAATTTTTTGGGATTTAACCTGTGATATCTTAAAAACGACAAATCCGATCGACTCCAAAAATACATAGCACACCTGTCACCATCGAGGGCTTCGAAACGCACTTCGAACGGAGTCTGTACACCAAGCGGTTCGGGCTGTATTAATTGCAGAAATTTAGGGAGAAGAATAAGAACTAGATGTGCATTTCCAGGAGAAAATACATAGTGCTTGAAAAGGGCTCACCTTTAACAGTGACTTCCAGAGTAAACCTGTGTGACAGCCCCTTTAAGAGTTTCTGCTCCTTTGAGAGTAACTATCCCTTTAAGAGTGCTGCCCCTTTAAGAGTTACTGCCCCTTTAAGAGTTACTACCCTTTTAAGTGTCTGCCCTTTTAAGAGTTACTGCCCCTTTAAGAGCGACTGCCCCTTTAAGAGGGACTGCCCCTTTAAGAGTGACTGTCCCTTTAAGAGTGTCTGCCCCTTTAAGAGTAACTGCCCCTTTAAGAGTAACTGTCACTTTGAGTTGCTGCCCCTTTAAGAGTGGCTGCCCCTTTAAGAGGGACTGTCCCTTTAAGAGTTCCTGTGTTTTTAAGAGCGACTGTCTCTTTAAGAGCGGCTGCCCCTTTAAGAGCGGCTACCTCTTTAAGAGTGACTGTCCCTTTTTGAGTGACTGACTGCTACTTTGAGTGACTGCCCCTTTAAGAGTGTCTGTCCCTTTAAGAGTGTCTGTCCCTTTAAGAGTTTGCCTCTTTAAGAGTGACTTTCCCTTTAAGAGTGATGTCCCTTTAAGGGTGACTACCCCTTTAAAAGCGACTACCCCTTTAAGAGTGACTGACTTATTAAGAGTGACTGCCTCTTTAAAAGTGACTGCCCCTTTAAGAGTGACTGCCCCTTTTAAGAGTGTCTGCCCCTTTAAGAGCTACTGTCCTTTTAAGTGTGACTTTCCCTTTAAGAGTGGCTATCCCTTTAAGAGTGTCTGTCCCTTTAAGAGCGATTGCCCCTATAAGAGTGGCTACCCTTTTAAGAGTGACTGTCCCATTCAGAGTGGCTGCCCCTTTAAGAGGGACTGCCCCCTTAAGAGAGACTATCCCTTTAAGAGTGTCTATCCCATTAAGAGTGACTGCTCCTTTAAGAGTGTACGCCCCTTTAAGAGTGATTGCCCCTTTAAGAGTTGCTGCCCCTTTAAGAGTGGCTGCCCCTTTAAGAGTGGTTGTCTCTTTAAGAGGGACTGCCCCATTAAGAGTCACTCTGGTAAGCCAGTTGAAGTTTGACTCTGCGCTCAGCTGAGGGGGGCGAAACGGCCATGCTGTCTGTTAACACATGGGGACTCGGCGGCCATTTTGTGATTCTCACAGGTGCAAGTCTCTTTCAGCATAAATAGACACAGTTAAACAGAATCCAAAATGGCGGATTAACCCCTCTTCTGCCAGTGTGTCCCCGAGGCCTGTGATCATGGCTCTTTACAACAGACATGTGAATGCCCACTTATCCTCCGGTCTGGGGAATCTCCCCTGTATATTATGCCTATATATCTCTAAGCCTTCTCCACTGTGTGGATGCTGTGCCATATATGGGGCTGCCTATTTGCATATTGAGCTGTGATTGGCAGATTGGTCTACATTCTTGCTTCTCCATTCATTCCTATGCAACCCTTATCCTCAGGTCTGGGTGAGCTCCTCTATATATCTCTAAGCCTTCTGCACTGTGTGGATGCTGTGCCATATATGGTGCTGTCTATTTGCATATTGAGCTGTGATTGGCTGATTGGTCTCTATTGAACTTCTCCATTCATTCCTATGCAACCCTTATCCTCAGGTCTGGGTGAGCTCCTCTATATATCTAAGCCTTCTGCACTGTGTGGATGCTGTGCCATATATGGTGCTGCTATTTGCATATTCACTGTGATTGGCTGATTGGTCTCCACTCTAGCCTCTCCATTCATTCCTATGGAGAATTTTTGGTTTTTAACCTGTGATATCTTAAAAACGACAAATCCGATCGACTCCAAAAATACATAGCACACCTGTCACCATTGAGGGCTTCGAAACACACTTTGAACGGAGTCTGTACGCCAAGCGATTTGGGCTGTATTAATTGCAGAAATTCGTGGCAAGAATAATAAGAATAAGAAAAATTCGGATAACAGTATCGTGCTTTTTCAAGCAATATAATAAGAATAAGAAAAATCGGATAACAGTATAGTGCTTTTTCAAGCACTATAATAAGAACTAGATTTGCATTTCCAGAAGAAAATACATAGTGCTTGAAAAGGGCGCACCTTTAACAGAGACTTCCAGAGTACACCTGTGTGACTGCCCCTTTAAGAGTGTCTGCTCCTTTAAGGGTAACTGTCCCTTTAAGAGTTACTGACCCTTTAAGAGTGTCTGTCCCTATAAAAGTGACTGCCCCTTTAAGAGGGACTGCTTTTTAAAGAGTGTATGTCCCTTTAAGAGAGTATGTCCCTTTAAGAGAAACTGCCTCTTTAAGGGTAACTGCCCCTTTAAAAGTGGCTATCCTTTTCAGAGTGTCTGCTCCTTTAAGAGTGTCTGCTCCTTTATGATTAACTGTCGCTTTAAGAGTGACTGTCCCTTTAAGAGTGACTCTCCCTTTTAAGAGTAAATATCCCTTTAAAAGTGATTATCCTTTTAAGAGTGACTGTCCCTTTAAGAGCGGCTGCCCCTTTAAGAGCGGCTGCCCCTTTAAGAGCGCCTATCCTTTAAGAGCGCCTGTCCCTTTAAGGGCGTCTGCCGCTTTAAGAGAGCCTGTCCCTTTAAGAGCGACTGACCATTTAAGAGTGACTGCCCCTTTAAGAGTGCCTATCCCTTTAAAAGTGAGTCTGGAAAGCCCCTTTAATAGTGACTGCCCCTTTAAGTTTGACTCTGCGCTCAGCTGAGAGGGCGAAACGGCCATGCTGTCTGTTAACACATGGGGACTCGGCGGCCATTTTGTGACTCTCACAGGTGCAAGTCTCTTTCAGCATAAATAGACACAGTTTAACAGAATCCAAAATGGCGGATTAACCGCTCTTCTGCCAGTGCGTCCCCAAGGCCCGTAATCACAGCTCCTTACAACGGACATGTGAATGCCCCCTTAGCCTCAGGTCTGGGAGAGCTGCCCTCTGTTATCTGTATATATCTCTAAGATTTCTCCACTGTGTGTATGCTGTGCCATATATGGTGATGCCTATTTGCATATTGAGCTGTGATTGGCTGATTGGTCTCCATTCTAGCTTCTGCATTCATTCCTATGCAACTCTTATCCTCAGGTCTGGGGGAGTTCCTCAATATTATCTCTAGATATCTCTAAGCCTTCTGCACTGTGTGTCTGCTGTGCCATATATGGTGCTGCCTATTTGCATATTCACTGTGATTGGCTGATTGGTCTCCACTCTAGCCTCTCCATTCATTCCTATGGAGAATTTTTGTTTTTTAACCCCTTAATGACCGGGCCATTTTGCACCTTCGTGACCAGACTTAATTTTGAAAATCTGACATGTATCACTCTATGGAGTGATAACTTTGAAACACTTTTACTTATCCAGGCCATTCTGAGATTGTTTTCTCGTGACACATTGTACTTCATGACAGTCATAAATTTGAGTCAATATATGTCACCTTTATTTATGAAAAAATCCCAACTTTACAAAAAATTTTGAAAAATTCACAATTTTCAAAATTTCAATTTCTCTGCTTTTAAAATTGAAAGTGATATCTCATAAAATATTTATTATTTAACATTCCCCATATGTCTACTTTATGTTTGCAGCATTTTGTAAATGTCATTTTATTTTTTTGGGACGTTAGAAGGCTTAGAATTTTAGAGGCAATTCTTACATTTTTTAAGAAAATTTACAAAATTCACTTTTTAAGGACCAGTTCAGGTCTGAAGTCACTTTGTGGGGCTTACATAGTAGAACCCCCCATAAATGATCCCATTTTGGAAACTACACCCCTCAAGTTACTTAACACTGATTTTATAAGCTTTGTTAACCCTTTAGGTATTCCACAAGAATTAAAGGAAAATGGAGATGAAATTTCTAAATTTCAATTTTTTGGCAGATTTACCATTTTAGTCCAGTTTTTCTTTAACACATCTAAGGTTAACAGCCAAACAAAACTCAAATATTTATTACCCTGATTCTGCGGTTTACAGAAACTCCCCACATGTGGTGGTAAACTGCTGTATGAGCGCATGGCGGGGCGCAGAAGGAAAGGAGCGCCGTATTGTTTTTTGAAGTCAGATTTTGCTGGACTGGTTTTTAGACACCATGTCCCATTTGAAGCTCCCCAGATGCACCCTATAGTACAAACAATCAAAAAGTGACCCCATTTTGGAAACTACGGGATAAGATGACAGTTTTATTGGTACTATTTTGGGGTACATATGATTTTTAATCGCTCTATATTATTTTTTTGGGAGGCAAGGTAACCGAAGAATGGATGTTTTGGTACTGTATTTCTTTTTTGTTTTTTTATAATGTTCATCTGACAGGTTAGATCATGTGGTATTTTTATAGAGCTGGTTGTTACGGACGCGATGATATCAAATATGTCTACTTTCTTTGTTTGTTGGTTTCAGTTTTACATAATAAAGCATTTTTAAGAAAAAATATGTTTTTGTGTCTCCATTTTCTGAATGCCATATCTTTTTTATTTTTCTTCCGATTGTCTTGTGTAGGGGCTCATTTTTTGCAGGAAGAGTTGAAATTTTTATTGGTACCATTTTTGGGTAAATATGATTTTTTGATTATTCATTATTACACTTTTTGGGGCAAGGTGACCCAAAAATTGGGAATGTTGGCACAGCTTTTATTTATTCATTTTTACTGCGTTCACATGAGGGGTTAGGTCATGTGAGATTTTTGTAGAGCAGGTTGTTATGGACGTGGCGATACCCAACATGTGTACTTTTTTTAATTTATTTAAGGTTTACACAATAATATCATTTTTGAAAGAAAAAAAATAATGTTTTAGTGTCTCCATAGTCTGAGAGCTGTAGTTTTTTTTTATTTTTTGGGCGATTGTTTCAGGTAGGGGCTAATTTTTTGCGGGATGAGATGACGGTTAGATTGGTACTATTTTGGGAGCAATTCGCCTTTTTGATCGCTTGGTATTACGCTTTTTGTGATGTAAGGTGACAAAAATTTGCTTTTTTTTACATAGTTTTTATTTTATTTTTTTTACTGCGTTCACATGAGGGTTAGGTCATGTGAGATTTTTGGTAGAGTAAGTTGTTATGGACACGGCGATACCTAACATGTCTAGGTATTTTATTATTTTATTTTATTTATTTTTACTCAGTTATAAATGTGCATATATGGAAAAAATGAATTTTTTTTACGTTTTTCTTTTTTTTTTTTTTTTTACACTTTTTTTTCTTTCACTTTTTTGACTCAGACCCACTTGGTTCTTGAAGATCCAGTGGATCTGATGTCTCTATAATACACTGCAGTACACTATATAGTGTACTGCAGTGTATTTTTA